>CM061749.1:185915787-186614524 GCA_030979885.1 Lolium multiflorum | reverse complement strand
CTTCTCCTGTATTTGTGATTGCTCCCAATAGTTTCGTGAGATACAGTGTGGTTGTCCTGTTACACATTCAACAAGATAATGGGTGGATCTCTTGTTTTCCAAGAATGGTTGTGTGCACACTCTCAGCTATTCTAGGAATTATAACAGGGTTATCAATAAGAGTTATTCCTTCTCCCCTTCAACAAGTCCCCAAGTGTCAAAGATTTATAAATATTTTCAGGCATAAGGCAAAATTCGGACATAATATCACAACGGGCATGAAAAGTTTCACCACCAATAATAACTTTAATAGTGGTTCCACATTGAGGGTTCAGATTTCACTAAAACTTCATCAAGACGGTTACGAACATAACTATAATTTTCTTTCAAGCAAGATGCACTTATCTCAAGGGTGTTTAATCTATTATAAATGCTAATAAGAGATGAATCAAAGTTATTAGCGAACTATGTGATGCAACCAATTTTTTATAGCATTAAAAGCTTGATCACCGACCGTTGCAATGAAAGAAATCTCCTCCCACTATAGCATCTAAGGCATATCTCTATAGCGAATCATAAGCCCAAAATAAAAATTACTAAAGAGCAAACTTAGAGTCATTCAGCTTTACGATAAGCATCAAAAATTCTAGACAAAGCATCTTTAAAACTCTCCTCATCTCCTTGTTTAAAAGTAAAGACTAATTCCTCGGGTGAAGAAGTAACGGTACGAGCTAGACAGTATGTGATAAACTAAATCTAAGCGCTAATTTTTGTTGTTTTGATATAGAGCTAGTAAATAAGACGAGAAAGTAAAGTAACTAATTTTTTTGTGTTTCTGAAGAGAGTAAGAAACAGGAACCCAGTAAGTGGGAGGACAAACTGGATGCTCTTAAAAGTTACAGGAGATCCAAAAATCTTTGCTTCACATGTGGAGAAAAATACAGCAGGACACACAAATGTCCTGAGCAAGTGCCATTACACGTCATTGAAGAACTGATGGATGTGTTGCCGGGAAGTTCTGCCTTTAACACAGATAGCAGTGACTCTGAACCAGATGATCTGATGATGCTTTGTGGAGGAGTGTAGTCCGGCGCAACACCGATTGGCTTAGGCGCCAACGTGGAACTGCACAACACAATCAAGATACTTTTGCTAACGTAAAACGATTAAGTTGTCAATCTCACCGGCTTGTTGAAAACAAAGGATTAAGCGTATCGAGTGGAAGATGGTGTTTGTTTGCAAAGAAGCAGTAAAGAACAATGATTGCAGGTAGAATGTATTCAGATGTAAAAGAGAATGAATAGGGGTCCACAGGTTCATAATTAATTGTCTCTCGATAAGATAACTAACATCTTGGGTGAACAAATTACGGGTGGGCAATTGACAAATCAAGATTCAATACATATCCAGCATTAGCTATATGATTTAATCAGGGCATTACGACAAAGTACATAGACCGCTATCCGGCCATCTATGCCTAAAGTAATCCACTTCCAGTTATCATCAAGACCCCCTCGATGTTAAGTTGTAAACAACGAGATAATTGCATTAAGTATGGTGCGTAATGTAATCAACAAAATATCATAAACAAAGCATCAATGTTTTATCCTAGTAGCAACAGCGGCACATCACAGCAGCCGCAACTTTTTGTCACTGTCCGAGATTCAATGGAGGCATGAGCCACTATCGAGCATGTTACCCCCTCTTAAGAGCAAAAACTTGGCCTGAGCCTCTACTAGCAACGGAGAGCAAGGTAAGAACATAAACAACACATATGTATTAGATTGATAATCAACATACCTAGTATTCTAGATTCATCGGATCACACCAAACATGTAGCATTACAAATTGATGATCTTGATCATGTTAGGCAGCTCACAAGATCTAAACAATGACAAACGTGGAGAAGACAACCATCTAGCTCTTTGCTATGGACCCATAGTCCAAGGATGAACTACTCACCACGCCCATGTGTCCCGGAGCGGGCATGATGATGTAGAGCCCCTCCGGTGATGATTCCCTCTCTCCGGTAGGTGTAACATCCCAAAAATTTAAAACCAACAAAAACATTAAATAAGAAAAGGGCTTGTGTTCCTTTCCAAAAATGAGAACAACAAAAAACTTTTATTAAATTAAGTTTGGTGCCTAGTGAGCATGCTTATATGTTGTGATATTGCCCTGATTGTTTATCTATTGCATTGAACCTAATTCCAAAACCCTAAACCCTAATTCTCTCAACACAAAATAGTATCCAATAAGAAGGAATTAAAATAAAATAAAATATGTGGGCATCTAGCCCTATCATGCAAATATTGACTAATACCATTCTTATATTTCAAAATGGTGGTGAACCATTGAGATACTCCACTAAACCCCAAACCTCACCCCCTTCTCACCATCCTTTATACACAAAATAAAAAGAAAAGCAATTAAATAAGAAAAGGGCCTATGTGCCTATGACTATTTTTGTGAAACTTCTACCTAGACCTTTCCACTTTGATTAGATGCTTTGAAAACATCAACAAACCTAATCAAGTACTTACCCAATCCAAACCAAGGTGAAACCAAAAAGAAATAAAAAGAAATGCAACCTATGCATAGGAACATATGTGGCACATAGCCATTTTTCCAAAACTTGACCTAAGCACCTCTACCTTGCCTAAATGGGTTGAAAACTTTACCACACCCAATATAACACCAAATAAACCCTAAACCATGACCTTTGACCATAAATAAAGAAAAGGAAATAAAAATATGAAATGCACATATGTGCATATGGCCAAAAATACAAATTTGAGCAAAAGACCATCAAACTTGTTTCCATTGCTTGGATTTCTTTCTTATATCCTTTTAAACCTCAACCACATCAATGGGATCAAGAAAAAACCAAATCAAATTGAAAACAAGAGGATTTTCCAATACACATATGTGGATATGGCCATTTTTACAAATCTTGAACCTAGACCATTATGGCTTGCACCATTGGTTGTGTTTGGTTACTAAACACATAATATCACTTTTAGAATCAAAGAAACTCAAATCAAATCAAATTTGGGTGAAATATGAGCTCACATAAAATTATGGTCACTTTTGACATTTATAACCTGATGCCTACTTTGAGCTCTGTTATTTCAAAAATTCTAAACCAAACTTTGTCAAACCTTTGCACCTCATCCAATTCAACATAAAAGTGAACAACTTTTCTCAAGCAACCTCATACAAATTCTTTCTAGATTCAAATATATCATCAAGCAAAGTTGGAACCAGATTTGAAAATGAAGATCATGTGCAATTTGGTTTTTTGCAAAACCATGCAAATTTGACCACCACCACCACCAGTAGACTTCAAATATTATATGACAACACCTCACCAAAATTCATTGAAAAATTTGAAAGTGAATCTCTTTCGGCCATTACATCAAACACCTTGTGTGCATCATAGCTACCAACTCCCTACACTCAAAAACCCAGCAGATTTTGGCCCTAACCATCCATCCTTGCTCAGCATTGGTACTCTCTGATCCCTCTAGCATCATGGCAGTACCAGAGACATCACCATTTGAACAAAAGAGTACACAACTAGGTCATATGATGTGTGCATGTGCCCTGCCCAAACCCTCTCTGGTCAACTCCTTGGCGCCCAACCATGTCACCTAGCTTCTCTCACAGTCTTTGGTTGAGACAGGTTCAGTCAAGGATGCAGCCAAGGCCACAGCCGCAGCAATGGTCACCCGCGACGAGGGGCGCGCCGGGCGCGCTGCCAGCATGGTTACAGGCCCTTGATCGCCACCTTGCGATTGACTCAGATCACCCTCGCTCTCCACTTCTCCACACCGCCCCCTAGGCACAGCTAACTCAGGGACACGCTCATTTGGGCCAGGGGAAATGAGTGTGCGCCCATACGCCATAAATCACAAATCCTTATACAGTACCGCCACCTTAAATCCAGCTCACCCGCTGCGCCACAGAGCCATCATTCTCTGCACCGCAGCAGTGACGTGGCGGCAATCGCCAGGTACGTGTGCATCATCGCCCCGCCTGGGCCTGGCACAGTCGACGCCCGCAGGCACGTGGGTGACCTGCGACACCTGTGCTTCTCAATGAAGGTTGCCAGGCCACCCAGCACCTGCTTGCTCTCCATCTGATCCTCCTCACCTCTGCTCACATCGATTACGCCTCGGCTGGCCCCCAATTTCTGCGTCGATGCTTGGAGTCCGCCCATTACAATCCAGGTGACTCGTCTTCTCACTCCTCCGGCTACCAAAGACTCCTCCGTAGTGACTCAGCATCGTCTAGCATCCGCGCCGCCCTCGCCCGGCGGGCTCCAGTAATAGCGTGAGCCCTACCTCCACGCCGTACCAGCCCACATCTGTTGGCGACAACGACGCGTCGGCCGTCGGATCAGCTTGATCCTCGGCACCAGTTCCACGAATGCAGCGGGCGTGTCAGCATGACATGTGGGGTATTTTCATCCAGGGCGACCCTTGTTCATCCTTGACTTATATTGGCGCGACCCACCTCCTCAGATTCTTCCCCTGGCCCGTTTTGTTTTCCTTGGCATTGATTTCAAACGTTTAAATTGATTTGTTCAAAATAACTCACAGATGCTTTTCAAGTTTAATAGAATCAGAATTGGCTAAACCAAATTTGATGAATTTTATATATTGGAAAGCTAAAGAAAATATCTATGCAACCAACTGGAGTTCAAACAATATACAGTGTAGATTCAAATAGTAAAAATAACCAAACAGAGCCTTTTCAAACTACAAACAATTGTTAAAAATCAGCTATGATGCTTTTGAGTTGTTTCCAACTCTCATAATTTTTAAATACTCTAATTGATTATGTACAAAATATGATATAGATGTGTATATGATCATGGGCTAGATTCAATTAGTGGCTATATGGCCATTTCTAGCTCCTTTAAACTATTTCAAAAATATTATTTAAATTGTATGAGGTGTAGCACCTCATTTAAGTCATTACTCCAAGTGATTCAATGTGAGTTGATGACACATGTACCCATATGTTCTTACTTGAAAATATTAAATCATTCTCATAGTAGTATTTAAATTGTTCAAAACCACTTATTAAATCATATGAGATGTTTTGGTCTCATTTAAATCTTGTCTCAACTAAGTTAATATGAGGTAGAGACCATGGTCAATTAAAACTCATATTAAATTAGTTGATGATATTAAACCATTGCAATGTGTTATTAAAATGGAATGAGCACCTCATTTGAATCTTTTTCTTAAATGATAAGTGTGAAGAGGTTGACTTTAGTCAACCTAGGTCACATATTATTCATGAGAGAAATTAACTCTTAATAAGATAATGAGATGAAATTATTTTCTCAAAATAAATAAATAGAATCACTAATAAATACTACAATGAGAGGAAATTATTTCTCAAAGAATTAAAATAGAAACCCTAAACTAATATTTGTAATGAGAGGAAATTATTTTCTTTAAAAGAAAACAAAGTCAACCAACATGTTAAGAATGTGGTGATGCTTAGAATAGCTTGTGTGAACCATTTGTGTGCTTAGTCTAGCCTTAGAATTGTTTGGTGATTGTATACCTCATATTCGTTTATAGACGCTAGTCCTGAGGAGTACCAGGAGGAGGAGGTCTCACTTGCAAAGAAGAAGAAGAACTTCAAACCACTACCTATAAAGCAGTAATATTCTTGCTAAGTGCAAAGCTCTACAAGAGAGCAAGGCACCACCACTTTTTACTTATGCTTAATGATCCCATCCCAAGTTTTACTTTACAAGCTTTATTACTTTTGGTTTATCAAAGTTTACTTTTTGATTCATAATTCACTTGGTCTAGAGTAGAACAAGATCATCATTTAGCCTAGAGCAATGAAAGCTAGATAGCACCCCTCATGAGTTAGATGCTAGTGCTAACAAATAAAATTGACTATTCTAGGGAACCGGTGAAATGAAATGACTTTGAAAACCTTGGAATGATGAGTCATTCAATATTGAAAGATTTTGAGGTGAATGTGTTATGTATAGTGAATTGTACAAAAAGCAGAGTGGATTTGGGTTCGGATGCGATAGTTAATTTTAAGTACCCCACAATATTTGATTGTGGGTAAGGGCTTATGGAAGTTTATGTATCTAGTATAGGTTCCTCTAAACAAGCGTCATAGGGGGTTATCTTGTTTTTCTCGTTAAAGGTAATTGATACCGTACGTGAACAGAGTGAATTGTCGGCCCAAGTCATAATAGGTTCCCAAATTTGTTATCTTTGTCTTCAACTGGAGCTAGCTCATGAGAGAAATTTCTCTTTAGGTATATGATGATTATGGATTGGTAGTCTTCCACTGGATGTAATAAATCGAGCAGATTATGCAACTGGATTTATTGCAAATGTGTTGGCACAAATTATGCCGACCTCTGAGATGTAGAATATTCGAATAACGCGTCCGTTGAATGAGTTGGAAAGCCTCTTGTTCCGTCATCGAACTTTTCAAAATGTGACACGTGAAGGGTGACTTGTGACTTGAAAGGTGGAATGATGATTTAACCAGTCTGCATGATTGTGGGAATAAACACTAATGTTCCCACTTGGTTTAGTTAGCAAATGAAGAGTCTTTTACTAAATGCTTATGAAATAAAATTGGCTTTATGCAAATAAACTTAGGGCTTACTTACCATAGTTGATAGTGCTTACATTAGTATTAGTTTGCTTGCGAGCACTTTAAAGTACTCATGGCTTTGTCCTGGCTATTCAAATGGCGGACTGAAGGAGAAACTAGCGGTATAGAGGAAGATGGACGTGGGTCTCGACAGCTGGATCACCTAAATGTGATTTATACTGTCAGGACAGATGGTATAGTTACTTTGCTTCCGCTATATGTTTTGTAATAGGATCTCTAGATCCACTATGATGTATTAAAGTGGATCATGTAGTTCTCTCTGTAAGACAATTATGTGTTGTAATGAATGATGTGTTGTGATATCAATCTATTATGTCTCGCAAAACAATATTCACAGGATTGCGATGAATGGACATAATAGGCATCCGGACTTAAAATCCGGGTGTTGTGAGCGAGTCTGGAAGCTGATCTCCCCTGATCCTAGAGATGGGATTGCGGCGGCGTCTCAGGTTTCGAGTATCGTGGCTCTGCAGTGCGGGGAGTATTGACGAAGAGGCTTTAGAAATCAGGCGGAAAGGGAAACACAGAGAACACAGGGCCCTGTGACCGGTGCGGCGGGGCTTGGGCCGCGCCGCCCTAGTGTGGCGGCGCCTCGTGGCCCCACTTCCTTTCCCCTCGGTCTTCGGAAGCCACGTGTAAAAGTAGGACCTGGCGTTGATTTCGTCAATTAGAATATTTCTTGGATTTCTGAAACCAGCAATGAGAAAACGACTTATTTAAACTAATCTTTGTTAATGAGTTAGTCTTGGAAAAATGTATAATAATGTGTAAGTATGTATAAAACATTCAGGAGTGTTGTCATAAAACTAGAGGCATGAACCCACTATCGAGCATAAATACTCCCTCTTGGAGTCACAAGCACATACTTGACCAAAGCATCTACTAGCAACAGAGAGCATGCAAGATCACAAATAGCATATAAACAAGTATATAATCAATCTCAATCATAGTATTCAATATTCATCGGATCCCATCAAACACAACATGTATCATTACATAAAGATGATCTTGATCATGATAGGCAACTCACAAGATCTAAACATGAAGCATAAATTGGAGAAGACAACCATCTAGCTACTGCTATGGACTTGTAGTCAAGAGATGAACTACTCACGCATCACTTCGGAGGCGGGCATAGCGATGTAGAGGCCTCCGCCGGCGATCATTGATACGTCTCAAACGTATCTATAATTTCTTATGTTCCATGCCACTTTTATGATGATACTCATGTTTTTTCACACTTTATATCATTTTTACGCGTTTTTAGGAACTAACCTATTGACGATAAAGTTCCCGGGCCGCATGTCAGCAGAAGCCAAGATGCGGGGACGGGGGTCTGCGATTAAGAGCGCAGCCGCGGAGACGGAAGTGCCGGAAGTATATCGACACCACCGCCATCTTCATCACATTCTTGCTCCCATGGGAGGGTAGTTCTCCATCGAGCTCGGTACATCTGCAGTGCAGCCTGTGGTTAATCTCTCTCTATGTACTTCAATACAATAATCTCATGAAATTGCCTTACATGATTGAGATTCATATGATGATGCTTGTAATCTAGATGTCATTATGCTAGTCAAGTGGTTTTATGTGATCTCAGGAACTCCTTATCCCACGTGTGTAAAGGTGAGTGTGTGCACCGTGTGGGTCTCTTCGGCTATATTTCAGAATACTTATTCATTGTTATGAATGGCATAGTGAAGTGCTTATTTATATCCTTTATTTGATTGCAATGTGTTTTGTATCACTATTTATCTATGTGCTACTCATGTGATGTTATTAAAGTAGTCTATTCCTCTTGCATGGTGTAATGGTGACAGTGTGTGCATCGTGTTGTCGTAGATTATGATCATAATCTCTTGTAGGTTCTGGAGTTGATTATCGCTATGATAGTATTGATGTGATCTATGCCTCCTTCATAGTGTGATGGTGACGGTGTGCATGATATGTTAGTACTTGGTCTATTTTGCGTTGATCTGTTATGTACTCTAAGGTTACTTAAACATGAATATAGAATGTTGTGGCGCTTGTTAACTCCGGCTTGAGGGAACTCTTGTAGCCCTACACAATTAGTGGTGTTCTTTATCCAACAAGAGTATATGTAGCACAAAGGAAAGGGAACTTATTTATTATGTGATCAATGTTGAGAGTGTCCACTAGTGAAAGTATGATCCCTGAGGCCTTGTTTCCCCAAAGAGAATTGCTTCCACATTAAGCTATTTTTGCAGTAGCCGCTTGTTTCTTTGTTTTTCTGCATATTTGCTGCAGTATTACCTGTCTATACCACTGTGTTTCCTGTCTCTTCGCCGAACTGGTACTATTCATCGACCAACAGTGTATTAGGTGTGTTGGGGACATAAGAGACTTCTTGCTTTGTGGTTGCGGGGTTGCTTGAGAGGGATATCTTTGACCTCTTCCTCCATGAGTTCGATAAACCTTGGGTGATCCATGATACGTCTCAACGTATCGATAATTTCTTATGCTCGCTACTTTAATGATGATACCTACATGTTTTTATGCACATTATAGTATTGAGTTTTGAACAACAAGGAAGACGGTGTGAAGTCTTATAATGTTTCCTGATATGTCTTTTATGTGAGTTTCTTTGCACGTTCATCCTTGAGTTTTGCTTCAAATAACCTTGCCAGCCTAAACATCGCGAGAGGGAATACTTCTCATGCATCCAAATCATCTAGAGCCAACTACTATGCCATTTGTGTCCCACCATACCTACCTACTACATGGTATTTCTCTGCCATTCCAGTAAATTGCTTGAGTGCTACCTTTAAAATTCCATCATTCACCTTTGCAATATATAGCTCATAGGACAAAATAGCCTTAAAAACTATCGTAGTATTGAATATGTACTTATGCACTTTATATTTTATTAAATTGCTTGTTGTGCGATAACCATGCTTCTGGGGAACGCCCTCAACTATTGTTGAATATCATGTGAGTTGCTATGCATGTCCCTCTTGTCCGAAGGATCTATCATTTTAGTGGTTGGAGCATGCAAAGTTGTTAGAGAAGAACATTGGGTAGCTAACTAAAGCCATGAATCATGGTTGAAGTTTCGTTTTGAACATATATCCTCAATCTCATATGAGAATAATAATCATTGCTACATGTTTATGATTAAAGAGTCCATTATCTGTTGTCCATGTTGTCGGTATGGATGTCTAAGTTGAGAATAATCAAAAGCGAGAAATCCAATCTGGGCTTTCCTTGAACGCTAGGCGGCATGGAGGTACGCCTTTGTGACACTTGGTTGAAACATGTCATGCAAAGATCCGGTAGTCAAGCTAAGGACGCGGTGCGGGCACTATTAGTATACTATGCATGAGGCTTGCAACTTGTAAGATATAATTTACATAACTCATATGCTTTATTACTAGCGTTGACAAAATTGTTTCATGTTTTCAAAATAAAAGCTCTAGCACAAATATAGCAATCGATGCTTTCCTCTTTGAAGGACCTTTCTTTTACTTTCATTGTTGAGTCAGTTTACCTATCTCCTTCCACCTTAAGAAGCAAACACTTGTGTGAACTGTGCATTGATTCCTACATACTTGCATATTGCACTCGTTATATTACTTTATGTTGACAATATCCATGAGATATACATGTTATAAGTTGAAAGCAACCGCTGAAACTTAATCTTCCTTTGTGTTGCTTCAACACCTTTACTCTGATTTATTGCTTTATGAGTTAACTCTTATGCAAGACTTATTGATGCTTGTCTTGAAGTACTATTCATGAAAAGTCTTTGTCATATGATTCACTTGTTTACTCATGTCATTACCTTTGCTTTGATAGCTGCATTCATTACATATGTTTACAAATAGTATGATCAAGATTATGATGGCATGTCACTTAATTATCTTTGTTATCGTTTTGCCTGCTCGGGACGAGCAGACTAAGCAGGGATGCGTACGTCTCAGCGTGTCGATAATTTCTTATGTTCCATCACTACTTTATTGATGATACCTACATGTTTATCACACATTATATGTCATATTTATGGGCTACGGAACTAACCTATTAACCAAGATCTTAGAAAGAGCCGAGTTGTTGTTTTCTGCTTTGTTTTTGGTTTCGAAATCCTAGTAAGAAATATTCTCGGAATTGGACGAAATCTTCGCCGAGGGTCCTATTTTTGAAGCTTCCAGAAGACCCAAGAGGGAAGGAAGTGGGGCCACAAGGATGACACCATAGGGCGGCGCGGCGAGGGCCTGGGTCGACCTAGGGTGTGGGGCCCTCGTGTGACCCCACGTTGCCTTAGCCTGCCGTCTCGTCGCGAGCCCGATGCCAAGGAGCCCGTCTGAGCCTTCCGGAAGCGCCGCCGCAGCGATCCCATCTCGGAAGTTCGGGAGATCGCCATCAGCGCGCCCCTGTATGGGAGGGGGATATCTCCGAGGAGGACTCTTCGCCATGTGATCAGCCTCAGGAGTGATGAGTGAGTAGTTCACCCTGGACCATGGGTCCATAACGTAACTAGATGGTCGTCTTCTCCCTTGTTGTGCTTCATTGTTGGATCTTGTGAGCTGCCTAACATGATCAAGATCATCTATATGTAATACTATATGTTGTGTTTGTCGGGATCCGATGGATAGAGAATACTATGTTACGGTGATTATCAATCTATTGTTTATGTGTTGTTTATGATCTTGCATGCTCTCCGTTATTAGTAGAGGCTCTGGCCAAGTTTTTACTCTTAACTCCAGAGGGAGTATTTATGCTCGATAGTGGGTTCATGCCTTCATTAGCACAGGACAGGTGGCAGAAAGTTCTAAGAGTTGTGATGTGCTATTGCCTTAGGGATAAAACATTGATTCTATGTCTAAGGATGTAGTTATGGAATTACATTCGCACCATACTTAATGCAATTGTATGTTGCTTGCAACTTAACACTGAATGGGGTTCGGATGATAACACAAGGAAGTGGACTTTTTAGGCA
Organism: Lolium multiflorum; assembly: GCA_030979885.1. Lineage (NCBI taxonomy): Eukaryota > Viridiplantae > Streptophyta > Magnoliopsida > Poales > Poaceae > Lolium > Lolium multiflorum. The sequence goes on along the minus strand of CM061749.1, from coordinate 186,602,919 downwards.
TATAGATGCAGTTGGATGGCGGTCTATATTACTTTGTCGTAATACCCAATTAAATCTCCCTATATTTATCATATCATGTATATGCATTGTTATGCCTTTCTCTATTGTCAATTGCCCGGCTGTAATTTGTTCACCCAACATGCTTTTATCTTATAGGAGAGACACCTCTAGTAACTGTGGACCCAGGTCCTATTCTTTACATAGCATACAATCATAATTGTGTTTACTGTTTTCTTTGCAAACATCTTCCACTCGTTTGCTTAATCCTTTGTTACAACAACCCGGTGAGATTGACAACCTCAGTGATTCGGTGGGACAAAGTACTTGGGTTTGTGTTGTACAGTTCCACGTTATACTTGGGAATCCACAGTGTTCTGCGCACGCATCACATTCAGCGACCATCAACCTTCAACGTGCTTCTTGGCTCCCTAAGTTCGATTAGGCTTTGGTTTCTTTACGAGGAAAACTTGCTAAATAGCATCCTTCACTCTTGGGGTTCCCCGAGAACGTGTGAGTTACACGCCATCAATCCACTTAAGGAAAACTTCTTTGCTGTTCTACAAACCTACTTGCTCCAGGCCCAACTTCTCATCTCTGAGAATAGAAGCACCCGTGAACATCCAAGCTATTTTAAAACAGATTGCCCAAGGACGAAAGGTAAAAGGTACTCACACTCCGGATTTCGGCTACTAAGCTATTTTCAAGCCGTTGTGTGTGTGCTAAAAGCTATTTCCTTTAGATCATGCTGCAAGTGCATCTTTTGGTTTCTTGTTTACACTAGTTAGGCATAATGAAACAGCCTTTGAGCTTCATATTTTATTTCACGAGTTAAGACATGGATTATTTGCTGTGAAAATTAAAAAACCTATGGAATCTTATTTGCATCTTGGTAGCAATGATATTAGTATGAGCGCTTTGAACACCATTGTTGTTAATGATATGGAAAATTCTAAGCTTGGGGAAGCTGGTTTTGATGAGCATGATATTTTTAGTCCCCAAGCATTGAGGAGAAAATTTTCTTTGATGATACTTTGCCTCCTATTTATGATGATTATAATGATAGTGGTCTTTTGGTACAACCTACTATGGAGAGTAAATTTTATTATGATTATACTATGCCTCCTACACTTGATGAGAATAATAATGATATTACTTTGTTGAATTTGCTCCCCTGCAACTAATAAAATTGATTATGCTTATGTGAAGTAATAATTTTATGCATGTGGCTCATGACAAGAATGTTTTATGTAATTAATTATATTGTTGAGTTTGTTCATGATGCTCTTAAAGTTATTATGAGAGAGGAAACATGGTTATATGCATCTTAATAATATTAAGTTTCCCTCTTTATGTTGAGAATCTTGAAATTGCGCTTGTGTTGCTTTTCTATGCTTACACTTTGTTCTTGATGAATCTATTTGTGTACAAGATTCCTTTTTATAGGAAGTGGGTTAGGCTTAAATGTGTTTTGAATTTGCTTCTTGATGTTCCTTTTTGCTTCATACTCTATTTTTCATGTGAGCATCATTAAAACTGCTGAGCCCATCTTAATGGCTATAAAGAACGAACTTCTTGGGAGATAATCCATGTGTTTATTTACTACAGCAGTTTTGTTTTATGAGTCTTGAAGTTGTTTACTACATAGCAACCTCTCCTTATCATGTTTTAGTGCCAAGTAAAGTCTCTATGGTAAAGTTGATGCTAGATTTGGATTCCTGCGCAGAAACAGAATTTGCTGTCTGTCAAGAATTTGAGCAGAAGTCTCTGTAAAAAATCAAAAATCTGCAAATTTACGTGTGTGATCCTCGGATATGTACAACTTTTGTTAGTTTTGAGTTTTTCCGTTTGAGCAAGTTAAGTGCCCTTCCGGGTTCGTCTTTACGGACTGTTCTGTTTGACATGAATTCTGCCTTTTATTTCGCATTGCCGCTTTGGTTAAGTTGAATGAGTTTCTTTGTTCATTAACTTTTAGAAGTTTTGTGCAATGTCAGAAGTGTTAAGAATGATTACCTCTGAACATATGAATTTTGATTATGCACTAACCCTACTAATGAGTTTTGCTCTAAGTTTGGTGTGAAGGAAGTTTTCAAGGGTCAAGAGAGGAGGATGATATGTGATCAAGAAGTGAACAGCCTAAGCTTGGGGATGCCCCGTGGTTCTCTGCATATTTCAAGAAGACTCAAGCGTCTAAGCTTGAGGATGCCTAGAGCATCCCCTTCTTCATCAACTTATCGGGTTTCTTCTATTGAAACTATATTTTTATTGATCACATCTTATGTACTTTACTTGGAGCATCGGAGTGCTTTTATTTTCGTTTTGTTATTTGCATTCTTTGAATAAATTCATGTTTGTGTGGGACACGCTCCGTTGTTGCATATGAACACATGTTCTTAGCTTTACTTTAATGTTCATGAAGAAGGTTGCTTCGTTCATTATTATATGGTTGGAAACAGGAAATGCTTCGTGTGGTAAATGATATAATGTCTTGATACTTGGCACTTGTTGTGCTCATATAGATCATGTTTAAGCTCTTGCATCATATACTTTGCACTTATTAATGAAGAACTACATAGAGCTTGTTAAAATTTGGTTTGCATGATTGGTCTCTCTAAGTCTGGATTTTTTCTGGTTAAGGTGTTTGAACAACGAGACGATGTAAATTCTTATAATGCTTACAATATGTTCATATGTGAGTCTTGCTTCACCGTTTTATTGCTTCAAACAACCTTGTTAGCCTAGCCTTGTATTGAGAAGGATTCTTCTCGTGCATCCGAATCCTTGAGCCAAAAACTATGCCAATTGTGTCCACCATACCTACCTACCACATGGTATTTCTCGGCCATCCACAGTAAATTGCTTGAGTGCTATCTTTAAACGATTCAAAAGTTATTACCTCATTTGTATCAATGTTTTATAGCTCATGAGAATGCTGTGATTGCTCTTCAATCTTGTTGAACGCTTTCACCCGATGGACTAGTGGATTCATCTAAACATCCAATAATTTTGCAAAGAGTGCAGCGATGGGGTTCCCATTTGGTCGTTAACTTTCTTAAATTTATAAATAGACCTCCTCCATGGTATGTGATTGTTGGTTGGCACCCGATTAGGTTAGCCATGGCTTGAGAAAGCAAAGGTGGGGAGGAGTGTCATCTAAATAAAACTAAAGTAAAATGCACTCTTGTGGTATGAGATTGTTGTGAGCACTGAGGACCCTGATTAGCCATGGTTTGTAAGAAAGCAAGGTTGGAAGAGGAGTGCCACAAATAATTCCCTTAGGAAGTAGCTCTTTGAAAGTCTGGCAAGGGGTTAGAGTGCCCACTACCATTCGTTGACAACAACAAGCACACAAAACTTACTTTTATGCTCTCTTATGTTTTCAAAATAAAAGCTCTAGCACAAATATAGCAATCAATGCTTACCTCTGCGAAGGGCCACTCTTTTACTTTATTGTTGAGTCAGGTTTACCTATTCTTTCTATCTTAGGAGCAAACACTTGTGTAAACTGTGTGCAGTGATTCTTACATGTTTACCTATTGCACTTGTTATATTACTTTGTGTTGACAATTATCCATAAGATATACATATTGAAGTTGAAAGCAACGCTGAAACTTATATCTTCTTGTGTTGTTTCAAAGCTTTTACCAGAATTTATTGCTTATGAGTTAGCTCTTATGCAAGTCTTATTGATGCTTGACTTGAAGTACTATGAAAAGTCTTTGCTATATGAATCAATTGTTTAGTCACTATCTTTACCATTGCTGAATCACTTCATTCATCTCATATGCTTTACAATAATATTGATCAAGATTATGATAGCATGTCATTTCAGAATTATTTTTGTTATCGTTTACCTACTCGAGGCGAGTAGGAACTAAGCTTAAGGATGCTTGATACATCTCAAGCGTGTCTACCATTTCTTATGTTCCATGCTACTTTGATGATGTACATGTTTGTTCACACTTTATATCGTTTTGACGCGTTTTTACGGAACTAACCTATTGACGAGAAGCCAGGCCGTAGCCATCGCGAAGCCAAGATGCGGGGACAGAGTCTACTGTTAAAACTGGCAAGTCGGAGACGAGAAGTGTCGGAAGGCTCCTCCATCGACACCCCCGCCATCTTCTCACAGCTGCTGCTCCCATGAGGAGGAGTAGTTCTCCATCGAGCTCGGGGCGCTCTACCGGTGGCTATGTGGTTAATCTCTCTATGTATTTCAATACAATAATCTCATGGGCTCTTACGTGATTGAGATTCATATGATGATCCTTGTAATCTAGATGTCATTATGCTAGTCAAGTGGGTTTTACTTATGTGATCTCTGGAGACTCCCTTCATGATTTAAAGGTGACGGTGTGTGCCGTGTGGGTCTCTTAGGCTATATTTCTGAGAATACTTATTCACTATTATGAATGGCATAGTGAAGTGCTTCATTTGTATCCCTTTATGATTGCAATGTGTTTTTGTATCACTATTTATCTATGTCCTTGTTACTCATGTGATGTTATTAAAGTAGTCTATTCCTCTGCACTTGGTGTGTACATTGTGATGTGGCATGTGTGATTCTTGTCGTGAATGATCACTAATCTCTTGTAGGTTATGGAGTTGATTATACGCTATGATAGTATTGATGTGATCTATGCCTCCCTTCATAGTGTGATGGTAGAGAGTGTGCATGCTATGTTAGTACTTGGTCTATTTTGCAAAGATCTATTATACTCTAAGGTTACTTAAACATGAATATCGGAATGTTGTGGCGCTTGTTAACTCCCGCTTGAGGGAGCTCTTGTAGCCCTATACGCAATGAATGGTGTTCATTATCAAACAAGAGTATATGTAGCACAAGGAAGAGACTTATTTATTATGTGATCAATGTTGAGAGTGTCCACTAGTGAAAGTATGATCCCTAGGCCTTGTTTCCACCACAAAAGAATTGCTTCCCACGCCCGGCCAAGCTATTTTTAGGCGCAGCTTGTTTCTTTGTTTTCTGCATCTTTACTTTACGCAATATTACCACCATCTATACCACTGTGTTTTACTATCTCTTCGTAGAACTAGTGCACCTATACATCGGACAAGTGTATGTGTGTTGGGGACACGAGACTTCTTGCTTTGTGGATGCGGGGTTGCTTGAGAGGGATATCTTTGACCTCTTCCTGCGAGTTCGATAAACCTTGGGTGAATAACTGAGGAAAACTTGCTATTTATTCTACAAACCTATCTGCTCTTGGAGGCCAACAACATCTCTAAGAATAGAAGCCACCGTAGACATCAATCATCTTCCTCTCCCGTGAGATGCGGAGGAAACTTAGAACCCTCTGAGCTAGGTTCGACGATGGCGGCCATGACGGAACTTTTGGGTGGAGGCTCGGGTATTTAGGTTTTTCCCGGAGTCATATGTATTTATAGGAAGAAGGGCGAGGTCGGTGGGCGGCACGAGGGGCCCACCACCTAAGTGCGGCCGGGGGGCGGCGCACCTAGGCATGGCCTCAGCAGCCTCCACAGCATACAAGTACGCCCTCGGACTCCGTCTTACGTTTACGATAAAATAGGAACTTTGACTTTTGTTTCGTCCAATCCGAGAATATTTCTGTACAACTTTTACAAAATAAAAACAAAAAACGAGGGCTGCTTTGTGCCATCATGTAATAGGTTGGTTAAATGCATAAATCAAAGTGCCACAGTGTAAACAAAAGCATCATAGAAATCGGTGTAACGGTTATCAAACAATAACACTTGATCTTCTAATTTGAATTTCTTCCTCTTTTATCTTTTTGTCGTGCCAATTTTCAAATTTTTCTTTGAATAGCCTAGCACTCTCATATGCTTCATTTCCCCATTCATCTAGTAAGCTTAAGTCTAGGGTTCTTTTCTCTCTCGCAGTTTTAAAATCAAAGTTGAGTTGTTTAACAACCTAGAGCAATCTATAAGGAGACATACCCATAGGATTTTTAAAAGCAGTTCTTTAATCCCATAAAACATCATTAATTTTAGTTAGCCAATCAAATCTAGCTTTATTAACTGTTTTTTCCAATATGAGTTTTATTTCCCTATTGCTTAATTCAACTTGATCACTAGTTTGTGGGTGATATGTAGATGTTACTATATGATCAACATCATATTTAGCTCAAGTTTTTTTATAGAAACTTGATGTATAAAGTGAAAACCACCATCAGTAATTAAAAATCTAGGTACTCTAAACCTGGAAAAGATGATATCTTTAAGCATTTTTTATCGTTGTAACATGATCAACATTTTTGTAGAAATTGCTTCCACCCATTTAGTGACATAGTCCACTGCAACCAAAATGTGAGTATGATTTGATGTGGAGGCACGGAATGGTCCCATAAAATTAAATCCCCATACATCAATAATTCAATTCCACAATTAGTGGAGTGTGATCACTTCCCACCCTAGGTTTAGAAGAAACACTACTAGAAGGTAATAAAATATCCCAACAAGTAGAGACAAAAATCTATCCAATACAGCCATAACCAAATTATCTTGATTATTGGCCCAGGAGAATCGCCTACTTGAATTTTTAATCTCCATCAACCCAAACTTATTAACCCAACCATGAAAGAGATTATCCCAGTGCTGACTGATGTTACCCATATTTTTCTCATGCTTCTCTCTAATACCATTGCATGGTGTAGTATGCAAGTACGATATAACACCAATGAAACACCGTTCAACTAGTATTATATCGCTTAGAGTGGTACAACGGAAACATATGCGGGTCCAAGGCATGTCTATAGAATTACTACTGATTCTATTAGGAAGATCGAAAACCTGACCTCCTACTTTACAATAGGGGTAAAAGCATGGAAATAAATTCCCGGAGAAGAACGACTCGTAGTCTAATCCTATCACGAACTCTATTTGTAGAGTATTTAACTAGCTATAGAGGGTAAGGATAGATTCTAGCTAAATCGGAGCTAGGTTTGGAAAGCTAGTTCCTTTCTATTGCTCATCTAGGTTTTCTCCTTGTTGAATGTGGTATCTGACTCTCCTGACATGGTCCTGTCCCTTGAAGTAGTTGTTGACTCCTCAGCCTTCGAGTTGTACTGTAGATCCTCCTGTGCCTCCATATCTAAGCCGGGGATTTAAGAGTGGGATGAGTACGGCGTACTCAACAAGTTCATTTAGGAAAAGTGTTTAATGCACTAGCTACAACCATAGACCTGAAAGTCATAGGCAATGCAAGTTTTTGTAAACATTTCTTCAAAAGGTTGATTTTATTACGAAGAGCCTATAAATCGACCTTCACTTAGGTTGACTAGAACTATGGAGTTCCTTTCGTGACGTTCGCGATTCATATGGAACCGAGGTGGTGATCTGGTTGTTTCTATGAAAGTTAATCTTGCTTTTTCCCATAGGGAATCTTAACATGGTGCCATGAGCTGCTGCCGTCCTTCATGGTGTGAGGCAGTGTGGTCTCAGTCAATCATGTTCTCATGCCTGAGCTTCACCCACCCGTTGTTGCCCGACCACCAGGTCCCACGCCCCGGTCCAGTATTCCGTAGTTGGTGGACCAGAACCACGGCTTGACTTGATCTTGGTGACTCATACATGCACTCCCTCACGTGTTGCAGCCGTCTTGAGGCCACGTTCAGTGAGGGAATTAGATAAGGATCCCTTCCCTCAGGTTGTTAACTGGGCAGCTGTCCGGTAAACGTTACGCGTTACATTGAGAGAATTAGAATGGGATCACCTCACGGTTGTTAGCGGTTCAGTATCAGTCGCGCATATTGATGACGAGGTGGCTTACTCTTGACTCTCAGTCCACTCGGATCTCATAGTTATGCAGGTGTTAGGCACAAGAATCATGAGACAGCATTTGTTTAACATCCTAGATGGATCTATAAACCCTTACAATGAACCTCACCATATCAGCAATTCATGGTTCATTACACTACATAATCCTATTCTGGTCTTGAAAATGGTAGTTTTGATTTTTGTACAGTAAAGTAATCAACATAGTACTTTACAAGTAATTTGGTAAAAATACTCAGAATATTATTGACGCGCGAACATGATGAACTTGTATTATATTGTTTTGCAGATTATGGGCGAAATCTTAAATCATAATAACTCCAAATTAGAACCAATATCGTCAGGTAAGAACTGATGTTTAAAATTAACTTAAGGATCTAGTGTACATAAGTATGAATGAAAGTAAATATAAAGAAGCGTAAACCTAACCACGATGGTTTAGGATTAGTGAGTTGAAATGATTTGTTGGAAATTGTGTTGCACTTTAGGTAAGTTCTAAAACAAAGGTTCTTATTAGGTGTGATTGCTTGGTACTCTGGTGTATGTGAGTGTATATCATAATAATAGCATTAATAACTTTAACAATAACATTTGGTATAGTATTCTAACATACGTGAATAGTAGTTGGTTTAGCACCTCTATAACACCGTTAATGATTAATTATATATATTCAAAAAAGATAGCATGAAAGACACGACTATATAAAGAGCGAAATACTGATAATTAGGGTTGTGGGGTTACATGGTTTACTATGGCGTTCCAACACTTAGATGCGTAGGTGATCCAAACGTATTGGAATTATCAACACCTAGGGCTTATGAGTTAAGTTCAAACATACGATTGTCTTAAGCAACTAATTCATGATCTTTCTCAAGTTGGTATACTTGTTGGTGATGGCTAGCTAGGTTTATAAGTCCTATAAGGCAGGTTGATGCATCACTATTTATTTCTTCAAAAATTAACTTTGAAAAACATATCTGTAAGGAATAGAAGTATTAAATTAGATCAGAAGGTTGTCAAAAGTTTTGCTATTGGATCCACAAGTAAGAATGATTGAACCCTAAAATAGGATGATTCATAATTATGGAGCTAGTAGGTTTAGTGGAGTATAGTGTACATTTAGAGTGTGGGTATGATTTAACTATTGGATTCATTAGAGTGGTGTGCGATCTTGAGACATTGAATTATTAAGTTTAATTGAAAACTCGAATAGGAACAGGTTTGGTCCTATTTGATGTAACAGGCATAGTACATATAATACAGTGTCATTAAATGCAGGTCTATTATTTTAGCAAGAGACGCTGGTAATTGTGTTGTTGCTTCTGTGAATTTATAACTACTATTGGAGGTAATATAGGCTAATATACAAAATTAGGTTCAGTTTGAAACCAGTGGGTTCACTTATATTAATGAGCTAGGTCTAAATGACATTAGGGTTTTATAGGATTACACATAAAATGATGAGGTTAACTTTATTTATAATGGAACTAGGGTTTTCATAATCCATATAGTTCTTGGATTAATAACTTCATTATTAAAGTTGAAGTTATTAATAACTTTGAAATGAAAATAATATTGGATTTGACATTTTCTTATTTTTAAAGAATTAATAATTAAGACAATTATTAATTAGGGTTTAAATCCTTCTATTAAGGATTTAATGAGTTAAAACTAAAGGAAAATTAGTTTTAATATTTTCCTGATTTGCTTACTGATTTTTATTAATTTTAGAAGTTTTTCTTAATTATTGAATTTTAATTAAATTTGGAATTATAATTAAAGGCTTAAATAACAAGTATTAAATAATTGAATTTTTATTAAAAATAAAAATTTCATATTATATTTTTATTGGATAAAATTTTTCTTTTTAAAATTTTAATATCTCATTTATATTTTTCTAACTTAAATTGGATTTTCTAAATTTATTTGAAGGTATATTGACAATTTGCGGAATTAGATTTAAATAGCGACTAAAACACAGTTGAATCTATACAGGGAGGCTGACTGGTGGGCCTATGGCCACGTTGGTTACCACGTGGTGCCAGCATTGGCAACAAGGTGCCACCACGGCGGCCGAGTCAAAAGCAGCGCCGCGTTGGAGGCTTCGCGAATGCGTGTGTGTGCCTCATCTGAACGAGGACGACGAGGTGAGCAGGTGGTGGTGGCGCCTCTATGATCGTCCGGAGCTTGGCGGCGACAGCGGCGAGCTCGCGGTATGCGTGATGCGACGAAAGGGGACGCAATCAAGCGGGCTATGCATGCTAGGAGGGTCGATGGCTCACCGGGAGCACGCAGAGCTTGACGTGGCAGGGTCTATGGAGGTCGGATTGTGGGAATTGCCAACTCACGTGATCGGGGAGTTGAGGTCGTCGTGTGGAATTCGGTCACGGCGGCCCGATTCCTCCTGCAGGATGAACAAGTCGACCATGGTGATTCTAATGGTAGCCACAGCGAGGCTCGGGGTGGCCTCCATCGGTGGCGATGGTTGATGGCCGGGCGGCTAGGGTTACGGTCATGGGCGGAATTGGAGCAGAGAGAGAAAGAATCTGAAGCTGCTCTCCATCGTGGGCTTTTATACGGTGCTGGACTGCGCCTCGTCACGACGCCGATGAAGGAGGGGTCGACAGCGAGAGAGGAGAAGAGGAGCACGGCGTGATGCTGGCGTCGATGCGCGAGGAGAAGATGAGGATGAGCCCCTCCTCCGATATTTGATCGAAGGGGTACGTGGGCTGCTCCTGGGTGGTGGCTTGGGCCGAGCGTTGGGCTGTTGCCAGGCCGCTTGCTGGGCTGTGACGGCCAGGTAAGCTTCTACTCCATTTTTTTCTCTGTTTTTATTTTCTGTTTTCTATTTTCTATTTTGAATTCAAATTTTAATGCTTTTCTATGTTGCAGGTGTTTCTTATTTAAATAATACAAGGAATAGCCCAAGATTCTACAAACACTTTGGTAATGTATTAGAAAATTTAATATGGGTTCCATAACATTGGTTTGATTGTTATTATTGGGATTTGGATTCAATATCCATTTGGGCATGAATTTGAATATCATCTCAAGCATATTCAAATTATTTTCCAATGATATTTTTCTCACTTAGTGATATGTAGGTTTTATTTGGTATTACTTTGCAAGAAACAATTTCATGGTAATATTTATTACTGGATTGCAAATAAGAAGATGGCTTTAATGGCATGCTTTCATGTATTAAAATGTGTCTATGGATTTGACCTCTTATTTGGGAATGTGATCATTTGTACATAATTTTATGTGAGCACTTGCTTGTGAAGGTTTTGTAGATTTGATTATATCCATATTTCAAAGGTGGCACTAGGATTATATTTAATAACACCTTGAATTACTTAGAGTAGGTATTACTCTCATCATGGTTTGGTTTTGATTCTAATGATAAGTGGTTGATTACCACTTATGGTTTTAATTATTAAATATAGCACAAGGTTAATCTTTGGTTCATAATTGAAACCAAGGTTTAACTAATGAACCATTCTAGGGTTCTAGTTACATTCTCCTAATGGCTCATGGTTTGAATCTCAAATATGGCTTCATTGGGTTTTATTGTGCTCACCCAAGTGATACACAAACTAGGGTTGAGATATAATTCTAGGTTATAGAGATGAGATGACAACATATTGCATGTGCTAGGGTTTAATCTCCCCTAACCATGATAATATGGTTACTTGCTTCACATCTTATGTGCTTCTCTAATTACTAAGGATTTGAGAGTTGGTTTTATCTTCTACCAATTTAACTTCTATTATTATCCCCAATTTATCATTAAAGTAACTACATTGGTTATAGTTCTTTTTATAGTTAACTTTGGTCATATGGATATATGGTTTCTCACCATATAAAGTATAGTGTTTAATTCTAAGATTTTCTTAGGTTCCTTAATTTATGAAATATAGATATGGTAGGATTCTAATTGTGATCACCAAGTGGTTCACAAGTAAAAGGTTGGGATATAAGCCTAGGGTTGCTTACTAGTTACCTCCCTATGATTTCATGTGGTGAATGATACTACTTATTTTATTAAGGTTTAACTTATCCTCATATATCTAAAGAGCATGATCAGGGATTAGGCATGATCAACTTGTTCCTAATATCTTTACCTCAAGTTCTTAGGGTTCATGATCATCACTCAATTTATAATGATCAAGATATGGCTTCCTAAGGATCTCTCATTAAATAGGGTTCTCACTTCCATGATTAAGTATTGTCTTGATCAATTAAATATAGCACTTCTAATTTATCTTCTTGAGTAGGACTACTATGGTTGCCCCTTAAGTTTATACCCCAGGAGAATACCTGAGATATTATGTTAGGTTTCTATTAATCAATGATGATATAATCATCTAGTATATGGATAGTTCTCTCCCTCACATTCCAAGTGTTGGGCTTAACTTTCTTGAGTGTAACACTTTAGCTTGAGCTCTCTCTCATAGGAATAGTTTGTTCAAGGGTTTATGGTGTACTCACAATATCTCAATAGGTATTAAGTCTAAAACTCCACTTGGCTTTCTTGATTGAGTTCATCTCCTCCTTACTTTATCAATTCATGGATATGGTATTATTCCATGTGATATTAGGTTATCTCACCACTCCAAGGGAAATGGTTTTCAACCTAATACTCTAGTTCAAAGGTTGTTCTTTATTCTTAAATAGGTAAAGCTTGAATTGATATGAATGGTCTCTCTCATTTGGGAATGACTTGAATATTATCCCAAGGTTATGGTCTTAGGATGATGTTTTGATTACATGGATGTATATCTAAGATTTATCTTAAGCTTTGTCATTGCTTCTCTAATAATTAATATAGAACTCTCACCTCTCTAGGTTTGATGTATAATAATTTGGAATGTAGAAAAATATATACTTCTTGAGTGAATCTCCTTGTTATAATTTCCATTGTTGAAGTGGAATGATACCCTGAGGTTTCATGGTAGGATCAAGGATTAGTTAAAACATGGGAAAGATAAGTGAAGAATAGTTTCTTCATTTATTGTTACTTGATTTCCAATTGAATGGATGTTCATATATTATGGCAAGGAATACCATATTTATGATCTTTTATAAGATCAACAATTTATCATTGAGTAAAGTGTTGTTGTATTGATTTATCAGTTCCATTTGATCTAACCCCTTAGATCGAATCATCTCTACCCAAAACAAGGTTCAAAGTCACATTGAGGTTTATAGAGCTTGACTTGATGAGCTACTTCAATTCCACCAGATCAAGTAGCTTCAGTTCTTGCTTTGTGTTTATTTTTACTTTAAAGCGAAAAGGAATTCACGGTTTTCTAAGTGAATGCAATACACATATTGTTTCTCTATTTTTTGTAACCCCAATACACAGGATATTACATAATGAAGCAGACAGGCAGCCTCATTAAAACCTTCCAGCCCCTTGGGTACCTGGAAGGAAAGTGCGTGCAGTACCTGCTGCTCTGATCGGTACAAGTTACATCTTTCGAGAACAAAGAAATGAGAATAAAACTAGGAGGGGACTCATCCCATCTAACTACAGAATTTGAGGTGAAAGCATATCTCGCTAGCTCATGTGCCACTTGATTAGCCTCTCTATTACAATGAGTAAATTCAATAGAATCAAAATATTGTGCCTTTGAGAAACAATCATAAAGGATGGCCGAATATGGACTCCAGACTTCCACCTCTGCATTGCAAGCCTGAATAACCTCCAGGGAATCAGATTCAATTACAGTCATCAATCGCATCTCTGAAAGCTTGCATACATTGAACATGTCTTGCCCTCCCTCCTTCTTTCTCAAACTGATACAGAATGTCATTGAGGTCCCCCATAACCAGCCAGGGTAAATTAGATGCCAAGCTTAATTCTCTTAATCTCTGCCAAGTTAAATGTTTATTTTCCCATCTTGGCTCGCCATACATACCTGTGAAACAGAGCCTGGATCGCAAAAGCAGTGCGCCTAGGTTCTGCAACACGCTCTCCCTTCACAAGCTCCCTTCTTTGCCACCATAAGTACCAACATGTGACAACTATAGTTTCCTTTAACTTTAGATTACCGAGAATTGGAGACTTCAAATTTTGTCGACAAAGTAAATCCTCCAGAATAGTAGAACCAGACCGTTCACCAATTACTGCATGTTTAATATAGTCAGATAAGCCCAGAGATTTACATACCTCCCCTGCTCGAGAGCAAGTAAAAAAGCATATGTCTTATGTCCTCAGCTCCACCCCGGCATACAGGGCATTTTGGATTTACTTTCATGTGTCTGTCAGGCAGAATAGATCTACAAGGGACAACTCCATGCAGTGATCGCCAAATAAAAATCAGAATCTTGCTTGGTACTTCCAATTCCCATACTTTCTCCCACACTGGATTATTTCTAGCACCTCCTTGTCCATCTGTTATGCGGACTCTATTTCCAATTGATGTTCCCACTCTGTATAATATGCCGATCAAACAGCAAACGTATGTGTCCTTGTATTATTCCACGCAACAAAATCATTTAGTGAGTTAGTGAGCGAAATCTGCAAGATTTTTTCAGCATCTATAGCAAGCAGATTTTCTCTGATTATACCTTCATCCCACTCGCCAGTGATAGGGTTTATGAGCTCATCAACTGTTCGGAGAATACTTTGGCCCTTTCTTGAAAACACCTTCCTTGATTTATTATCAGAAATCCAATGATCTTCCCATATATTTATTTGACTTCCATTGCACACTCATATGTCTCCATGTGGATAATATTTTGACTTCAATACTTGAGCACATAGAGAGGGACCTGCTTTTAATATGTCTCCATGTGGATAATATTTTGACTTCAATACTTGAGCACATAGAGAATCAGAATTTGTAACCAATCGCCAGATCTGCTTGGCGAGCATAGCCAGATTGAAGGAATATAGGTCTCTGAAGCCCATTCCTCCACTCTTCTTCGGGATACACATTCTCCACCAAGCAAACCAATGAAGTTTCTTTTGTTCTTCCGTATCACCCCACCAAAACGCAGACATGGCATCATTCATCTCTTTGCATAGGCTTTTTGGGATTTTAAATACCCCCATAGCATAGACCGGGATTGATTGAATAATAGCTTTTAAGAGGATTTCCTTCCTGCCCAGTGACAAGAATTTTTATTTCCAACCTTTAAGTCTCTCTATAATTCTCTCAAGAAGATACAAGAAACTTTCACTTTTACCAAGACCAATCATTGATGGTAAGCCCAAATATTTTTCAGCTATTGCCTCTGTCATAATATTGAGTTATGTGCAAATATCTGCCCTTAAATTCACATCAACATTAGGGCTAAAGTAGATGCTGCATTTTGACTTACTTATCATCTGCCCTGAACTTGCACAATATTCTTCCAGTACTTGTCTCAATGAGGTTGCATTAGTCATATATGCCCGCATAAGTATTAAGGAATCATCAGCAAATAGAGTAAAGAGGAGAAACCATCAGCACATAATAAGAAAAGATAAGGTGAAATAGGGTCACCTTGTCGAATTCCTCTAGATGGTCTGAAGAAATTTGAGAATTCGCCATTTACACGGATAGAGAAAGACACTGTGCGGACACATTCCATAATTCGTTGTGTCCATGCCTCACTAAAACCCAACGCGATCATCATACTTTCCAGATATTGCCATTCAACTCGATCATAAGCTTTGGCCATATCAATTTTTATAGCACACGCACCCAATTTTCCTTTCTTTCTCTTTAGATAATGGATGCATTCATATGCTGTCAGGATATTATTAGTAATTAACCGACCAGGGACAAAAGCACTTTGAACATTTGAAATAACTTCATCCAAGATAACCTTAAGTCTCAGAGCAATCATTTTTGATATTACCTTATACAGAACATTGCAGAGGCTTATAGGTCTGAATTGGGATATTCTCTCCGGGGACTCCACCTTTGGAATTAAGACAATTACCGTATCAGTCCAGCCTTGTGGGATCGACTTATTATTTCTAGCATCTAGAACTTCTTTCACAATAGAATCCCCAATAATACTCCAGCATTTCTTGAAAAAAATTGCATGTAGACCACCTGTCCCAGGGGCTTTGGTGTCTCCAATGGAAAACAGAGCCTTCTTCACTTCCTTTGGGGTATAAGCTGTTGTAAGGTCACGGTTCATCCGATCAGAAACTTTAGGAATCACTTTAGATAATAGAACTGGATCAGGCTCATCTACTTCCGTCGCAAACAAGCCTGCAAAATAATCAGAAATAAGAGGGTTTAAATATGCCGTTCCCTCAATAGAAATCCCATTATCATCAAGTAATTTCTTTATGCGATTTTTCTTCCTCCTCACTGATGCAGCGTTATGAAAATAATTTGTGTTTATGTCTCTGTATTGTAACCAATTGACTCTGCTCCTTTGTGCCCAGTGTATTTCTTCCATCTCCAGAAGCTTTTCAATTTCCTCCGATAACTCCCTATGACGAGCTAGATTTTCTGGTGACAGAGTTTGGCGAACTACATTCTCTAGTTCACGTTGTGTTTTCCTCAATGAGTTTTTTGTTCTTCTCAGCACTGTCTTATCCCACTTGTGCAAGTGATCATGAACCTTTGCAAGTTTTCCCGCCAATGGTAGATTTAAATTCGGTGGGCCGCTCGTGTCCCATGCCTTGCACCATCTCCATGAATTTTTCCCTTTGCTCTTAGTTCTTCGACGAAGAGCAGAGATGGGTCTCGATTTTCTCAATTAGCTCTTCAACACACATGATACGGTCTATGATCGGATCTATAGTAGTCCCGAGGTGATGGAGACATGCATCGGGGAACTTTATACTCCATGTCTCATTCGCTAGAGCCCGGTCAGTCTTTCCTAATGTCACCTTGTTGCCAGTGATAAATTTATCTCCAATATATCCCATATCTGACAGATTACAATCATCAATCGCATCCCTAAATGCTTGCATACAGTTAACCGGTCTAGTCCTCCCTCCCTCTTTTTCAAACTGATAAAGAATATCATTCAGGTCCCCCATCACTAACCATGGCAGATCAGAACTCAGCTTTAGATCTCTCAGCCTCTGCCACGTTAAATGTTTATTTTCCCACCTCGGCTCGCCATACATACCAGTAGAACGCCATCTGTTATCCTGTCCAGCCCCAATAATCACATCTATGAAATTCTCAGTTTTGTCTCTCACTGTCAACACCACCTCCTTCTTCCAAAAAATAATCAAACCACCACTTCTCCCATCACTAACCACCACTTCTTTGAAATCCATGCGCAATTGTCTCCTAAGCATCTCCGCCGGGAACAACTCAAGATGAGTCTCTAGCAAAAAAACAATGTCGGGCTCCTTCGATAACATCGAGAAGGGCCACATTCATATAAACCTTTTTGAGACACGGTAATTGCGGCTTAATATTTTCATTGTTCAGGAACAGCCTCCACATCCCAGGCCCCTTAGGTAAAGTTTGTCAAACTTCCACTTCCACTGTATCTTGTAACATCATTTTTCTTTGGATGTTGGATCTTTACAGGAAGTAGTCTCCCATTTTTACCATCCATGATGGATTCCATTATCCGATTTCCCAATTATCTCCCCGAAACTTTGTTTCCAGGACGATAATCAGCAGTGCCTTCATTAGCTCTTTGATGCATCAAAATTTAAGTAGCTTTACAGGATTGACACCTTCCTCCAAATTTTCTTGAGTAGATTGACCCGAGCCGTCACTTCTCCGGTCTTGTTCCCCCATTTGCATTTTTCACCCATTCTTCGAGCTCTCCCCGGTACACCACGACCAGCTCCTCTTCCTCTCCCTTGGCTTCTACCTCCTCCAGCCAGAATAAACTCTCCCCATTCAAAATTCGATTCATCATGGACTCCATCTCCACATTCCTCGTGCCAGTGCCCCAGATGACCACAATTATGGCAGAAAGTCGGCAATTTCTCATATTTAACTTGATACCATTCTTTCTGTTTATCCTTAGTAACAGAGACAAATCTGGTGAGCTTTTTCTTCACATTAATTCTGACTTGCAGCCGTACAAATTCACCAACATACCCAGCCGGTAATTTAACTTGAATTTCTTTGATCTCCCCCATATTTCTGCACATACCACGGATTACAGGTTCCTTCAAGAGCATATCCGGCAGTTTAAGCACTTGAGCCCAAACCATGATTTTATCCAGCACCACCGATTTAGGGTTTGAAAACCCATCATACTCCTCAATCATCACAGCCTGGTTTCGGAACATCCAAGGTCCCTGCTTTGTCGCCTTATTCCAGTCCCCCAGACAGGCGAATTGAATCGTAAAAAGGTTGTCTTCTATCTTCCTCCATGTGACATCTTGCGCCGGGTTCCATGCCGATCGCATGTCCGCGAATAAAGCACTAGGGCTAAACCCACGATTAGTGTGTACCTTCGCAATGGCTAACCACTTTGCCTTCACGTCTGGTTCCTTCACTCATCTCAGGGCAGTCCAGCGTCCTCTTCTTCTTCTAGGTTAAGCCGTCCTAGAAGATCCTCCGCCAGGAACCCCGGAGTACTGGGGCCCACAGGCAAATGCTTCTTTCTGGGGGCAGCATGCGGATACCTTCACACTCTCATCCCACATTCTTCCTGCGAGGGTCCTTCGGCAGTCTGATGGCGATGGCAGAAGTCGGAGACTCTCATCGAATGAAAAACCCTAGATATACGCTGAGAGAAAATGGTTATGTCGATCGCAGTAAAACCAATTATAAACCGTGATTTTCCCGTGCTGGGAATGCAAAAATCTGACTATCAAAGCCAGGTGCGTGTCTTGGAAATATAGACGTGTAGGATTAAATCAAGGCCATCCAATCCATCACAGGTTATCGAAATGCGATCCCTGTCCCGAACCACCCTTGTCATCCCAAACCCAAATTCGCCTCACCCGTGCCCGTGCGTGCTCCTCTTCCGGCCCAAAGCCCCCGCGCCGCCGAAACCCCTCTCTACTCCTCCTCGCACCGGAGCACACCAGTCCCCGGAGCCCCGCCACTGGACTGGCCGCGGATTGGAGATCCGTCCCCGCCGCGCTTCCTTCCGCTGGTGAGGAAGCCCTAGCTTGCTTCTACTGTTCTCCTTCTTCCCATGGCCTTTTATTCGCTGCGCGCAATAGAATCCAACAGATCTTCCTTCTTCTCGTGTAGGATCGATCTCAGCCTGTCTACCCGGGGAGCAAGCTGCGTACCTCGCAAGGTGAAAGATGGGTATCCTCGAGAGGATCAAGGAGATTGAGGCCGAGATGGCTCGGACGCAGAAGAATAAAGCAACAGGTTGTCTTGCCTTCACCGCCCCTTGAAATTACTACCCGTGCAATCATTGCCACTCACTGCCTGCTGTTTGTTCATTTCTAGTTTTGGTGGAATTGTTGTACTGTAACTGGGCCACTTATCTCGTGATGAATGCAAGATGCTGGTTTGGACTTTGGACCACCAGTTGTTAATTTGATTTGCTTTCTATGTTCTCGGACCTCTGATAGAAAATATAGACATACATTTTGTTCTGTAGCTACAATTTCTTATCATATGTCTGTTCAATGTCATAGACATGCATGTAAACCGGACCGGCTGTATGCTTCTTTGTGCATCCACTCGTGAAACTATAACGATTCTAAATTTCCAGAGAAATGGTTTTCCCAAAGGGCAGGAATATGTATGTGGTCATGGCTGCTGGATTAGAAGGAAAATCCTTTCCTGCTTATGATTTCTTAGTTTGATCCAACCAATTGTTCAGTAGATCATGTTTTATGCATTTGTGAGCAAAAAACATACCATACTGTATATACACAAAGTTACAAGCTGGTGCTGTTTAACTGCACTATGTATGCCATCAGATGACTGCCAGAAAATTTGTACAGAACACTAGCTATGGAGGAACTGCATCCACATTCATATATGCGCAATTTATGTCCTCAGTCTGCAGCTTCTAAGTTTTCATTAATAAGGTTGTGTAAAACACGACTATCTGTGGTTTATCCTGATTTTGCAATGGGTCATTGTGGTTTTATTATGTTATATGCTAAAGGTTCTTTTCCATATTGTAGGGACTAACCATTCTTTGTTTGTGACACAGAATATCATCTTGGACAACTCAAGGCAAAAATTGCAAAACTGAGGACACAATTATTGGAGCCTCCAAAGGTATTCATAAGTTATAGCGCTGATGATCATACACAACTATTGTTTTCTTTATTCTTAGTCAATCCTCACTAAATTCTTTCTCTCCTGTCAACTTCAAAGATATTTATCATCACTCTGTTCCATAATATAAGCCGTTTTCACAAACTAAATTTTAGTTTGTCAAAACGGCTTATATTATGGAACAGAGGTAGTTTTATACTCCAAAAAGGAGAATGGACTTCACTTGTAAGTTCCTTGAGTTTGTGTGGTCACATCAGCTATCTCACTTTGTTGATATAGGGTGCCAGCGCAGGAGAGGAGAAGGTTTAGAGTACAAAGTTCGGCCATGGTAGGTAATTGCGTATAAAGTTTCCAAGGTCTCTTTTTCTTATGCCTGAAGCTGAAGTACTATGGTGTTGGGTCTCCATTTTTAGGTTTATAGCAGTGGATTTTTAACATTTGTGCTTTATTATAATTAATAGGAGAATCTTTTTAGCTGTCAGATACATCATTTTGTTTCCTTGCATTCTTGCCCCGTGCCTATCTGTCAATTTAATTCAACTGTGTCGGCTTACATGTAGTGGAGATTTGATGTCTGAATTATCTGATGACCCAACTCATGCTATTGTATGTCTTCCTCTATCTTCTTCCCTTGCAAAATTACTACTCCCCTCCGTCCATAAATAAGTGACTCCTTTGTCTAGATGCAGATGTATCTAAATGTATTTTAGTTATAGATACCTCCGTATCTAGAAAAAGTTGAGTCACTTTTTTAGGACGGAGGGAGTACAATATATGCCTTAGTTTGTATTGCCCAATATTATAACTAAGCTGAAAGTTTCTTGTTTGTTTGTATTGCAATGCACATAATGCTCAATGTAGATAACAGCACAGGTATATAATTTCAATATGGCTCATCATGTGTTTGAGAATTCTTATTGCAGTGTTGGAAAGTCTACTCTTTTGACTATGCTGACTGGGACACATTCTGAGGCTGCATCATATGAGTTCACAACCCTCACTTGCATTCCTGGTATTATCCATTACAATGATACCAAAATCCAGCTTCTTGATCTTCCTGGTATCATTGAAGGAGCCTCTGAAGGCAAGGGGCGTGGAAGACAGGTAAGTACTCTTTTTGGTTTAACTATTGTGATACATCATACATGCTTAAGATATAGGCATAAATACTTGAGGATATTACTTTTGATGTTACATCTTGTTGCTGTTTTCAGGTTATTGCTGTTGCCAAGTCATCAGATCTTGTGCTTATGGTTTTGGATGCCTCAAAAGTACGTAGTGCGGCTGTATTAGCTTTGCTTCATTGCTTGCACATCTCTATTTGCTCCAGTTTCAGAAAATATGAAGTTTTCTAAGTGCATTGAATAGTTTATTATTAGAAAGAAGGGGGAATGGTAAAAGAATGAATCAATGAATATATCAATTTATGTCTTGCACTCTGTTGTTTTTGGGTAGTGTGTTTCATGCTTCTTCGGCAGAATAGGCTATTCCAGTCCTCATAATTTGGATGCAGTTCACAAGAAGTTCCAAGCATCAAAGTTTTCATCTAATCCCTTCAGCTACCATGTTGTAAAGTAATTTTGGGCTGGAGAATTTTTTAGTCTACAAAAATTGATGTTTTATAATCTGAAGGAAAATTGGAGACAAGATAAAGAAAACGGTTTAAATAAGTGATGGCTAGAAAATTAAAACAAAAAAAGGGGATAGTCTTAAGAGAAAATTGCATTGGAGCTCTTGAAACTATCACCGCTTTCTCATTGCTCTCCCTTGCCGTCAGACTAACAGAAATGAGTAACTTAGGAATCCATTAGTCTAACAGTGAAAGGATTTATGTTTGAAACAAAGGCAACTGACATGTTCAGAGAATCCTAACACAGAAAAACAAGTTAAGAGAGGCATTTGCGAAGGTTTAGGGAGTCCTAACATAGAGAAACAAGTTGAGAGAGGCAATTACGAAGGTTTAGGGAGTCCTGACACAAGGAGCAAGTTGAGAGAGGCAATTGAGAAGGTGGTGATCATTCAAGGAGTTCTAATGCAACTTTTTGTAGTCTTAAAAGTGATAAGATCAGGAACACAAAATGTTAAAAGGGACACTATGGTATTGCTAGCACGGACTTGGCTGATTAATATTAACCACGCGTCCTCACCGATATCGCGCCCTTGCCTGCCCGTGCTGAACCAAGTCCTCGCCAAACTCTTTCGCCCCATAGCTGTTAGCTGTCAAGAAAAACACGATGGTCCATGAGACCATGACTGCAAGAGGGGGTGTTGTGTGGAAGTGGCAGAAATGGAAGAAAGCAAAGCAAAAAAAAAAAAAAAAACTAACACTCGTAACATAATGGGAGTTAGTGGAAAAGCCAATGCACTTTAGATATTGGGAAGGAGGGAGTGATTGGGATGCATGTTCTCAGTTAGATTTTTCATTGTGTCAAGAGCAAAAGCCTGTAATATTTAATAGCATGTTAAATTCCCAGTTCAGTTAAATTCATCGTGTTTGTAAACCTGCTGAGATATTGCCAAATTCTAGAATAGAGTTTATGTGCCATCTTTATTCTGTAAGTAATGGTACAGGTACTTGAAACTTCTCAAAATCTTTATGTAGATGAATAGTTTGAGTGCCAATGTTCTTTAAAAACTATATGAAATAAAATCTATATAGGTGAAGCTTTCTCTTGTTATGGGATGATTGCACATGACCAGGCTTTACCTGAGTTCCAAATGCTTTATTTGATTCTTGTTCTATATTTCTTTTCAGAGTGAAGGGCATCGCCAAATATTAACTAGAGAACTGGAAGCTGTTGGCCTCCGCCTTAACAAAAGGCCTCCTCAGGTATACATTAGTTTGGTCACGTGGTGTGATTGCGAAATAGGACAAGCCCAAGAAGACATAAAACAACTATCCAAAAAGATAATCTATGCAGCATTGAAGTTATTTGTGCTCAACTCAATTTTCACATAGATCTAATTATCTGACTGGATGTATAATTGAGCTTTAATCCAAAATTGAATTGACTCTTTTTTTGTGTGTGTGGGTGATGGGAAAGTGTTTCCAAGCACAAAGCTCAAGGAATGCGCAAAGTTTGTATGTCTAATGCGTACACCTTGCTCCTTCCTTGTATCCTTGATACAACAGGGACGTCTTTTAAAGCGCGAACTTCAGAATCGATTATTTAGAAGAAATACACTGTTTAAAGGAGTTGCAAGCATGTATCCAAATGATCGTACATAGAGCTCATAATTTATCATCAACAAACTCTGATTTTATTTTGTATTCTCGGCTGAAGTTATCCCATCTTGTATTAGAAATGACAGTGTATTTATTATAACCGTGTACAAAACTTACACAAAATTTAGTTGGATTGTGGAGATGAAGGAAGAGTAGGCTAAAAAGCGGTTGGTATAGTACGGACAGTTGTTGAGGTTCTGGATCGCCTTTTTTGAACATCCAACACAACTAGTTAGGTATGTGATAATTTTTTGTAACTGTTTAACCTGAACTATGTTACTCGACTAACCAGCTCTATGAGTTAGTCTTACGACGTGTCCAATAGCTTTCTCCTAAATGAGGTCTGAGGGTCTCGGTAGTTTCTGTTAATCACTTTCTGCTGATTACAAAGAACTTTATACATGCACTTATTCTTTCTTTTTCTTGGATGATGAATCACTTCTTTGTGTACAAACAGATATACTTCAAGAGGAAGAAGACTGGTGGGATTAGTTTCAACAGCACGGCGCCTTTAACTCATATTGATGAAAAACTCTGCTATCAGATATTGCATGAGTATAAAATTCATAATGCAGAGGTCCGTGCGTGTGCGCTAGTGTGTCATGTGCTCGCCTTTTCAATTAACTCAAATCATTTGGCTTACTTTTAGGTGTTATTCCGTGAGGATGCTACCGTGGATGATTTCATTGATGTCATTGAAGGAAACCGGAAGTATATCAAGTGTGTTTATGTATACAACAAGATTGATGTTGTCGGTATTGATGATGTGGATAACCTTGCTAGGCAACCAAATTCACTTGTGATCAGCTGCAATATGCAGGTATGCTCCATCCTTGACGAAACTTCCATATGCTCCTTTGATTATTTGTGTTGTGTATGTGCACGCCATTGTAACACTGAAACTATTCCTTGTTTACAGTTGAACTTGGATAGGCTATTAGCGAGAATGTGGGAGGAAATGGGTCTGGTGAGAGTGTACACAAAGCCACAGGGTCAGCAGCCTGATTTCGGAGATCCAGTTGTTCTTTCTACCGTATGTCTTTTATCTCTCTCTCTCTCGTGCCTTACACTGACCTTCTGACTCTAAGAAGTAGCACAGACTGTTTGATGGCTCTGGTTTTGTGATACTCAGGATAGGGGTGGTTGCACAGTTGAAGACTTCTGTAATCATATCCATAGGAGCTTGCTTAAGGATGTGAAGTATGTGCTTGTGTGGGGAGTCAGCGCTAGGCACTATCCACAGCATTGTGGTCTTAGCCATGGTCTGCAAGATGAGGATGTCGTCCAGATAGTAAAGAAGAAGGTTATTACCTGCTACACAGAGTTTCTTTTTTTTTGCTACACAGAGTTTCAGTAGAAGTGTATTTCGACGCTTAACAATGGCTGCAGCGATGCTAAACATGTGATTTGCAACTTGCAGGAAACGGATGAAGGCGGGCGAGGCCGTTTCAAGTCGCACACCAATGCACCTGATCGGATATCTGACAGGGTGAAGAAAGCTCCGCTGAAAACATGATCTGATCAGGCTGCTATGCCGGGGGCGTCTCCGAATGGACCAAACAATTTGAGGATCAGATGGTGATGTGGAACTAGTTGAACCCAATGCTACTTTTCGCAGCCCCGTTTTGTGCCAGAAGGGCCATATTTGAGCACCATATGAGAACCAGATGGTGATGCGGAACTAGTTGAATCCACCATATGAGAAATGTTGCTTTTATTCAGACAGTAGCTCGTGCTATATATGAGGAGGCTTGTGTTGCCATGCGAATATTTTTGAGAGTGGATTTTGTACACCCACGTATGGGTATGTGAGCTATCATGTCCGCTTGTTACGGTTTGAGATTCGTGCCACCACTTTCAGATTTCACATATTTGTGTACTAGAAATGTAGATCCCATCATACTGTGCCCTGAAATCCCGTTGGAAGCAGCCTTTTTGACACATCACTGTACCATGTTCGTAGGCCATAGCTAGCACGGGACTAGCCCAGGGGAAACATGCGGTAGCCACGGGCGCGCGCTAGCAAGGTGGAGGTCGAGCGAGGCGCAGCTCTGGCACCACGCTCGTCGTCGTCCTGCTGCTGCTCAAGCACGCGGTCCTCGCCAGCTCCGGCAGGTTGAGATGAAGCGGCACCTGCTCCTTCCAGCCTGCCGCGGTGGAGGCAGAGTGCGTGATCAGGAGCAGTCTTGTCAGCCCGCCCTTCGGCGCAGCCTACAGTGGCCTCCAGGACGTGTACGGCCTGGTAAGTGGAGCCGCCGTCCTCGACCGGCACGCCTATGGCCGAGGAGGCCGCACCTAGACGGGCTATCTCGGAGCGCGCATGATGGTCACCTTGCCGAGCATTGGCGTCGTGCCAAGCCTTCTACCTCACCAAGTACCGCGAGCTCGGAACAAGGGTGAGGCGGCGAGCGTGAGACTGCGAGCAGCTCATGGTTCCGCTGTCCCGACGCGGCCGCAGCCGCCGCCGTGGCCTCCCCAGAAGGTGTTGCCGTTATGACCTGTAAAAAGGCGCCGCCAGCCATCCCGCACCGCCACCAGCGACACAAGCCAGCCCGCACCATCGCCGCCTCCCTGGAATGTTCTGCCACCATGAGTCCATGACCTCCAAAAAGGTGCCGCCGGATTGGTGCAAGGTCCATCAATGCCGCCGGTGGGCCTGCCTCCGGCGCCGCCTTGCGCCAAAGCGTCTTGCAAGACGGGGTGCCTGTTTCCACTCCAGTTGGTCGTGGTCTCCTCCAGTTCCGGCCAGCGGCGACGCCACCAACCCATCTGGATCTCCGGGGTGCCAAAGCGGGACGAGGACGAGAGCCCCAGCCGGGAGACAATCAGGCGTTCGTCGCTTCGGCAAAACACTGACGTGAACGAGGCCGAGCTCCCTGATCTGGATCCTCTCTGCATGCTTCCCTGCGGGTGAGACGCCATGGGGATGGGGGAAGGCTGGGAAGGGACGAAGGAGTGGGGGAGATGCAGGTGCCGGAGTGAGTGCCGATGGAGGGGTCGGACGCCGGGAACGGAGTGGCCGTCGGCGTTACTCGGAACCAGGGCGCTCAGGAGCAGAGCATACATACAGAGTTACCTACCTTCACCGGAGTAGCTGAAAAGAAAGAGAAGACATCGGGGAGAGAGAGAGAGAGCTGTTGCCATGGAGAGCGGAAAGAGAGTGCTCATATCTACCCAAACAGATTCTCTTTCGTGCGAAAATTCAGCGCATGTTTGCTACCTTTCGGAATCACCACGCAACGACTAGCTTGGATAGCTCGGATACCCATCCGTGCGTGTACAAATACATTTCCGAATATTTTTGCCAGGAAACTTCGCCAAGAGTTAAATATGCTACCTGTTGTTATTATTATTATTGTATAATGTGTTTGGAAAAAGCAAGTATTAGCAGTAACATTAATTAATGGTTAACTAGCACATCGTGAGTCCATGTCAAAGCCGTGCAAATGCTCACGCAGTACACGTGTCGGGAGGTGATTGGCACAGCCAGCGCTTTCACGTCATCGCGAAGTGCCTAGCTAATTTATTATCCTCACGCGACCCGTTATGGACCAGCACTAAGTTAAGCGGGTCCAAATCTCCGACCCGTAAACCGACCGACCCCTCGCTCCTCCCCCTTCGTCTCCGGCGATGACACCGGCGGCGGCCGCCGCGCCGGGGCGGAAGTCCCCGGTCGTGGTCCTCCTCCTCTGCGTGGCCACCATTTCATTACTCATGTTCATACTCCTGGCATCTTACTCCCCCAGCCTCCAGCCCCACGGCCGCAGCCCCCACCGCCGCCTCAAGCTCCACCCCAAGAACTCCGCCGCTGTCGCTTCTTCCTACGGACCCGGCGAATCCGGAGGAAGCGGGGCGCAGAACCGCCACGCGGCGCCCTTCGACCCGGCCATCGCCGAGCTGGAGCGGCGGCTGGAGGACAAGGAATGGGAGCGCGAGCACTACCGCCTCCTCCACGGCGACGGAGAGGAGAAGGACGACCACATGAAGGACTGGGAGGAGTTCCTCAAGGAGGAGGAGGACTTCATCAATGACGACGATCGCTTCAACGTCTCTGACCGCATCCGCGCGCTTTTCCCCAAGATCGACCTTGACCCGCAAGACGGCTTCGTCTCCCTCGACGAGCTCATCAGGTGGAATCTCGAGCAGGCAAGGGGCGACCAGCTCCATCGCTCTGCCAGGGAGATGGAGCTCTACGACAAGAACGGCGACGGGATCGTCTCCTTTGGGGACTTCCAGGCGCTGCGCAAAGACTCCCATGGTAATGTGGCAACAATTATTACTCAACCATTCCTTCATTTATTTGCACAGCAACTCAGCAAGACAATTTTTTTATTATTAATGTCAAAATAACAACACAATTGCAGTACCGAATTACTACTAGCTTACCGATTGATGATTTCCAGGAGAGGGCAATTCATTGGGGTTTCCGTGGTGGAAAGAGGAGCACTTCAATGCTTCAGATGCCAACGGAGATGGTTTCCTGAATAAAGTGGAGTTTCACGAGTATGCATTCATTTCAGCTGTACTACTACTACCAAAGATCAATTTTTTCTTATGGTTCTTGATTGTTCATTAATGTTTCCTGCATTCTTGTACTGCAGCTTCCTTAATCCAAGTGATTCAGATAATCCTAAAGTGATCAACTTGCTCTGCAGACAAGAACTAAGGTAAATTCTTCCTCGTGGCAGTCTTGATTTCCTGGTGCTCGCTACTAGACACTGGAATGATGGTTCCAGCGTTTTCCGTGTGTTTAAACTAGGAACCTACGGCCAACATTCAGTAATTGGCAATCCTGATTTCCTGCTTAATGCAGATTAAAGCAGCAACATTGATAAGTATCTCATAACTGTCCTCATTTCCTGGCAGTACATTAATGCAGATTAAATCATCTACTCATATAGATCATTTGAATCATTCATTGGATGGTGTAACAGTTAAACATCAAGGGGCTGTTTGGTTCACAGATGCGGGAATAGTGGCCATGACAAAATTGGCCCATGTCTCATGAATATCATGATATCTCGTTTTCGGTGGTCCGGTAACCTCAGCTGATGCATTGTTTGTCCCTCAAATAAGTCATTTGAGACTACTGAAACCACATAACTCTACCGCACCTGTGTCACAAACATAGTCTTTGTCCTTTTAAATTAAGTGCTAAAGAAGCACTGTAGACCTATAAGCATACACCACATCATCTAATAACAGTAGGTCACACGGTTAAGTTAAAACCACTTCAAGACGGGGCAATTCCATGTTAGATGTAAAGACTAAAGAACCTATTGAATGACCATTCATATTTTCTGTTGTGTCTGAAATGTTGTGAATCTTGTATCACGAGTGTTTTTTTGGGAGGTGAACATTCCTTTCATATTTCATTAGCTATGTAATTATAAGGGAGCACTCACAGGTCCTAAAGTTACCATTTGTCATTCCTTACCCATATGCCATGTCCAGGCAGAGGGATAAAGATGGTGATGGAAAGCTAACCTTCGAAGAATACTTTCATGGGCTACATGACCATATACATGGTTATGATGACGAGAACGCAGAGATTTCTCATATTGGGAACATGACAATCGCAAAGGAGCGGTTTTCCAAACTTGACAAAGATAATGACGGGTAATGATGTGGAACTTTGATTAAAGAGTTCAAGTGATGAAATTTCTCACCGAAGTTATCACCAACTTCTCTTTCTATGCATTTGAACATAACTCTTTGCTCATGTAGGTTTATTTCAGAGCGGGAACTAGAACCGATTCTTGATAAGCTCTATCTGTCAGAACGCTATTATGCCAGACAGCAAGCCACCCATGCTATATCAGAGGTTTGATTTGGCTTTTGGCCCTGAAGCTCTTACTTCATTTCTGTTGTCTTTTGAGACCTTGGAATATCTCTGTTTATTATACATGTTTTGTGTAAGATACTAGTTGAAGACTTGTAGGTACATTAGAAGGCTGCTGTTCTATCTTAATGTGCATAATTAATGAATGATATTGAAGGGTCTCTGAAGTTCTTCCAAGTGCTAATTTGTTAGATTAGGAAGTAAACTTTCATGGTGAAGCAGCGGGTTTTTTTCTTATATGTTTATGTTGCCAACCCCCTAGAGGTTCTCGACCAGGGGTGGTCACTGTTATGAAGTGTATAAGTGGATTGTACTAGCCCTTTCCATCAGTTCGGGCTTTTGGTTGTGTTGTCTAGTGCATGAAGCTCCCATGGTAGCTAGTAACTGCAGCTATCAGATTTTTCCTTTCGTGCGTAATACATGGTCAAGCAAAAGGACAATTCTATTCCTTTTATGAGCATGCAATAGGTCTTTTCTTACCTGGAGATGGCAGCACTAATGATTGCTTTATCCAAAATATGTAGGCTGACAAAGATCATGATGGAAGGCTAACGTTGGAAGAGATGATTGAGAACCCCTATGCATTTTATGGTAGTGTTTACTTCAGCGACGATGAGGACTACTTCCATGAAGAGTTCCGCTAAGGCAGCTGCAGCCTGCAGGCAAGGCAACTGCACAGATCTTATTAGCTAATCCAGTTCTCCTAACTGTTGCTGACTCCCTGTGCACAGCAACTAAAATTGCCATGCTCCTTTTCTTTTGGCAGATTGTAGGTATCCTAACCACGAAAAGTGACAAACAACCTAGCAGGAAGGATTCCGAAGTGCATCTGTACCAGTCAAGATGTCGTGGGGATACTTGCAATTGCAAGAATCAACGTGTTGCGGTATCTCTGTATCCTTACCGTGCCTCGGCATTGCTGTATCTGGGTGGCACAGCTTTGAGTTGGCCTCAGACAGGGGAGCAGATGCTGCTTGGGTCTCTGATTTGTTTTGTAAAATGAAATTGCATTTTCCTAGGGATAGAAAGTCAGCGCACTAGTTTTATAGTTTAGATTAAGCTGAGCTGACTGTCTCAGTTTTGTAAAACTCATGCTGTATTAGTGAAGAATGAGATACTGGCATTTGTTGATAAACAGATGCGAATTTGCTAACATACTATGCTGCTAAGTTTCTGTTAAATGAATCCAATCAGTTATTGTCTCCTGCCTGTCCTCTGGCAGAGCTAAATTCTTTGTTAAGCTTCCTTAGTGGAGTATGATTTGCATTGCCTATGTTCAAGAAAATAAGTATTCTAGGTTTTGCTCTGTTTAATAATAATAATAAATATATTTTTGAATAATTTTTATGATATATACAGATATAGGACATGGCAGAAATTCTTTGGGCACTTCCTGGGATGATCATGGACTCATGGGTACTGTTCTTTGTTTCTTTGTCAAGGTGAATACTTCTCCTGGAATGTTCTGCGGCTACAACTGAAGTGTTGTACTACCTCCCTTATGTATTTCAAACATCATAAACTCTATTCTAGAATTTGGCACATAAACTCTATTCTAGAATTTACGAAAGACTAAACATTCCTTTAGTGTAACTTTTCACCCTTTAAGCATAGAAATGGCATGTAAATCAGATTACGAAAGACATGTTAAGGGCCTGCGTGTTATTATATGGAACCAATTGGGATGATATTCGACGTTGTGCGGAGTTCCACAATTACTAGACAAGCTTACACATGTTCCCAAGACATTATTCAAAAGAAAATGCTAAAACATGCAAGCTTGTCTATGTTTTTCCATGGAGATCTATTTGTTTCTTTATAAAAATCCATTCTTCTTATAATCAACTCCATTTTGTTTTGAAATTCAAAAAAAAAACTCCATTTTGTTTTGAGGGTCACATAAAAAGGGCCAGTTAAAAAAACATAAAAAAGGGCCACCAAAAACAGGAAGGCCCACAAATGGGCTAACCATTGGCCTAAAGAGGGCCTGGAGGCCCAATCAACTCATCTAGACATGGATAAGATTATCATCGTAAGATAAAGGAAAACATCAGGGTACTGAGAGGCTCCGCACTCCGACATCCCCAGTCATGGCGCTTGCCCTGGCCTCTCCAATGGCGTCCCTCTCGCTCCACTACGGGAGGATCTCGGCCGCGGCTATCGGCGGCGGCCTCCGTCCTCGCAAGGCGTCCCCGGTGGGCGCTTCCTCCTCCTCGTTTCTCCAGAGCTCCTTCGTCTCCTCCTCTTCCACGTCGTCCACTTCCACCTCCCGCAAGTCGCTCTCGGCTGCGGTCTCGGCGTCGCTAGCCTTCACTTCCGTATCCTCATTCGCAGGTGAGTGACCATATTCCCCTTATCTGTGTATGATTTCTTCGTATTGTTGTTCTAGCTCTGCGTTGGCTTGGGGGGACTAGTGGTAGTGGGAAGTGACCTGCGAATTGCGAATCTGCGATGGCAATGCGGGGCTTGAAACATGGAACTCTGGGTGTTGCACTACGGGGTGTACATGTAGTATTGTCCTGAGCTTCTGCTGTCATTTTCCCTACAAAATTTGTCTAAACATTTCCAAACTCAAGAGGAAGTAACCTACAAATTTCGTTTAAGCATTTTAACTCCAAGAGGAAGTAACCTACATTTTTTTAAAAACATTTCCATCTTCAAGGGGAAGTAACTGAATTTTTATACTTCTTGAAGTCTCGCAATCTCACTTGTTGTGTCTGTGAAAAACATGAACCAGATTTTGCATTTTTGGTTTAGATTGTTGAAGGAAATTGCACCCAGCAACAGTGTGCCGAAAATCATACTTTCACCAGCATTTCTCTGACAAGTGTAAATTCCTAAATTGCTGGCCCTGTTGGTCGATGTACAATGAGCCGAAAATCATAATTCACCAGCATTTCTCTGACAAGTGTAAATTCCTAAACTGCTGGCCCTGTTGGTCGATGTACATGATTTGACGAAATATAGGATGTCCGATCCTAGTGTGCGACCACTCTTGCAACTAACCACTGGATATTCCATGCCTGGAGTTGAACATGGTAAAATGAAAATTAGATTGACAGGGCCCAGCCATGGTTCCACCTTTCCATTGAAAGGAGAAACCAAGTTTTGCTGCAGTTCAGGCCTTAGTGTTTACAGCACCAAAAGAAAAAAGGGAAAGAAAACCCACACATCGGGATATGGTATCACCGTTCCCCCTAACATCCTTTAAGCAATCACTGTGAAAATATCAAAATTTGTGGATTCCAGGAGGTGCTCCACATAATCTTTCCTGGATCTTCAACTGACAACCACGCATCCGGGAACGAAAAAGCATGTGGCTATCGTCAGTCCATCTTGCTGACCAGATAATTGAACTCTTGGATCTTCTGCTTCTTCGGCACGAAGCAATATGGAAAGCTTCTGTTGCTTTGATCTCCAAAGCCACGTTGCACCTCCGTAATTGCTCCTTCCCAGAACTGGGCAAGAAGCACCCAACGGCTTTGCTAGTGCTAGTAATACTCCTTATTTTGTTTGTCAGGCAAGTTATCATTTTTTTTTGCCCAACTTGTACGCAGACGTTAAGTCTGGCAATCAATCAATAAAGGATAAGCAATGAGAATTTTAGTTATTATCTAAATACAGGCGCATATGTGGGCAGGCAGGCAGGCGCCCCACTACTCCACAGGCAAAATTAGATCAAGTTGTTCGTATGAGACACATTTAACTTAAGATGTGGAACTTGTTTTTCGGTTTCGGAAAATGAAACTGATATTGTTACTGACAATGTTTAGCCATCAGTTTGAGTAAATGAAACTTAGTATGATATTCGAGGTCAAAGTATTATTTTTGTACTCTATGTCCTGTGATTCTCAACAATACTATATGTCTATATGATATGTAAACCATGCTAGAAGAAGGAAAAACCACATCCATCGTCTAAAGCGAAACAATGGTTGGGTAACTGGGCATGAAGAAAAAGATAAAATCATCTATGATCACTTCAAAGCGTCTATGGGTAGAGGGGACCCTAGTAGCCATGACTTCAATTGGGCGGATTTCGTTTTTCCCCATACGGATTTACACTCGCTTGGTGACCCCTTC
Source organism: Lolium multiflorum (assembly GCA_030979885.1). Lineage (NCBI taxonomy): Eukaryota > Viridiplantae > Streptophyta > Magnoliopsida > Poales > Poaceae > Lolium > Lolium multiflorum. The sequence goes on along the minus strand of CM061749.1, from coordinate 186,569,864 downwards.
ACCGAGGAAGAGGTCAAGATGGCCATCTCTCACTTGCCCGGCGACAAAGCCCCGGGGCCGGATGGCTTCACCGGGCTCTTTTTTAAGAGATGTTGGGAGACAATAAGAGTCGACGTTTTGAATGTTGTCCAACTTTTTGGGAACCTACATGTGGAAAATTTTCATTGGTTAAATTCCGCGAACATCGCCTTGTTGCCAAAGAAGGATGGCGCCGAAGAGGTATCCGACTACCGGCCTATTAGCTTGATTCATGCCATTGCCAAGATTGTTGCGAAGTTGCTTGCTAATCGGTTGGGGCCTCACATGGATGAGCTTGTTTCAAACGCGCAAAGCGCTTTCATCAAGAAGAGAAGTATTCATGACAATTTTCTCTATGTCAAAAATCTAGCCACGAGATTTCACAAGAACAAGACCCCGGCTCTTCTTTTCAAGCTCGATATCCGGAAGGCTTTCGACTCTATCCGTTGGGGATACCTTTTTGATCTTCTTGAGAAGAGGGGCTTCCCAGCCCGTTTCCGAAACTGGATTGTTGCGCTTCTAAACACCGCCTCGTCGCGGGTGCTCCTTAATGGTGTGGCCGGTTGCCCCATTCGCCATGGTCGGGGGCTACGTCAAGGAGACCCCCTTTCCCCGCTTCTTTTTGTCCTCGCCATTGATACTCTTGCACAAATTTTGGAGAGGGCCACGAGCCTTGGTATCCTACACAAGCTGCGGGGGAGAGGCCCCATACTCCGCACCTCTCTTTATGCGGATGATGCGGCGATTTTTGTTGCGCCTTTGAAGGAGGATGTCCAAAATCTCGCTCATATTCTTCATGACTTCGGAGAGGTCACCGGCCTTTGCACGAATTTCCACAAAAGCTCCGTCGTGTCAATAAGATGTGCTAACCATAACCTCGACGACATCCTTCTTCACATCCCGGCTAAGAGAGAGTCTTTTCCACTACGCTACCTTGGGCTTCCTCTAACGGTTAGAGGCATAACAAGGAAAGACATACAACACCTTGAGGACAAATGTGCCGGGAAGCTCCCCACTTGGAATGGGAAATATATTACTACGGCCGGCCGTAGCGCTTTGGTCAAATCCGTCATCGCCTCCCAAGCCACATACTTCTTGACACCACTCTCCATACCGGCGGGTACCATAGCTTTTATCAACAAGATTGAGAGAGCTTTCCTTTGGTCGGCTAGTGACCACACCACGGGGGCGAAATGCAAGGTCAATTGGGAGATTGTATGTCGTCCTAAGAAACTTGGTGGCCTTGGAATCATTCATATGGACAAGTTCGCTACAGCCCTTCGTCTTAGATGGCCTTGGTTGGAGTGGAAAGACCCCAACAAGATTTGGGTGGGCTCCGGCAACCCTTGTTCGGAGCAAGATATGGACATTTTCTATGCCGCCACGACCATTACGGTGGGCAATGGGATGAAGACTCCTTTTTGGTATGCTCCTTGGCTTGATGGGAGAAAGCCAATTGAGATCGCGCCTCTTATCTATGCCTCTTCCAAGCGCAAGAATTGGAAGGTGGCGCATGCTCTTCAAAACAATGCTTGGGTTCACAAAGTTGGTTTGGGGGATGGCTTTTCTTTGGAGCATCTTTCCCAATTTGTGGAGCTATGGTGTCTCATACAAAATTTCCACCTCAATGACAACATCGAGGACGACATCTCTTGGAAACTCACCGAGAGTGGGCACTATTCGACGAAGTCCGCCTACGACTTGCAATTTCTGGGTTCCACCTTCTCAAGCCTATACAAATCCATGTGGAAGATGTGGGCGCCCCCAAAGATTAAGTTCTTCACCTGGCTTGCTTTCCAAAATAGAATTTGGACAGCCGACCGCTTGACAAAACGGGGGTGGCCAAATTGTGGGGTTTGCCCTTTATGCAACCAATGCACGGAGTCGGTCGATCACCTTCTAGTCCATTGCCGCTTCACCTTGCGTCTATGGGACAAGGCCAAAGAAGGGTTCGACATTCCGGCTTCTCATGCCAACAGTTGGGCGGGTCTCTCATTCCGGAGTGGTGGACCATGATATCTACGGGGCAAAACCGCAAGGGTATGGCGTCTCTTGCCATGCTCATCATTTGGGAGATTTGGAATGAGAGAAACGATAGAGTTTTCAAGAACAAGCGCGCCCCTTCGCAAGTCGTCTTCGAGAGGATCAAAAAAGAAGCTACGCTTTGGGTTTTAGCGGGTGCTAAAAATTTGTGTAATTTGATGCCGCGAGAGTAAAACTTGTATTATGTCTAAAACTTTTACTTTCTTGTAAACTCCTTTCTTAATCAATGAATGGGCAAAGCTTTTGCCCTTGTTTCAAAAAAAAAACATAGTATATGCATCTGAGTTCCATATCTTAGAGCCCTGAATCAGATAGAAATTAATTGTAATATCTCAAAACTTCTATTACATTTAACTGGAATATTGTTTTCTTTACTTAAGATTTACGAAGCAAATCACACAATTGAAACCATAGGACCTATTTTTGTGTGGACGGCTGAACAGAAAGCTTAGATACCACTTTAATCACAACCAATTTGTGTACCACCTAAAGCAAACCTGAAATGTTTCCCGAACAGCACAATAGTGTCACATAAGAATATTAGATGAACCAATTAAATATATAGTTGGAACTTTTCAAGCGCAAAAAAGAATACCTTCACGGCAAACAGAGCTAAATACTTCCCTTAGAACGTACAACAAATAACTTATACTATGCATTGTTCTCGTTATCAAATTCACGAAGCTACATCCAGTCTATGGGACATTATGTATGTTCATATTTCATCACTATGTATACCAGGTTCATCTTTGGGAATTGAGTTCAGCTACAACAGATTGACAACCGGAAGATCGCGTGGCCTGCAGATCAGGGCTGGAAAGGCTGCCCTCTGCTTGACCAAAAGATCAAGGTCTAGGAAGTCACTTGCCCGCGTACATGGTTTCCGCAGGCGGATGCGGACTACTGCTGGAAGGAAGGTCCTCAAGCGTAGACGTGACAGAGGAAGGAAGATTCTCTGCACAAAGACGAACTCACCCACTGGGACGAAATTTTGATTGCACTGCAATTTAAGGCACTCTATATTCCAGTTGTAAGTTTTGCCTTTTGCATCCCATGTTCCCAGCCATGCTCAGCTGTAACTATTTTTGAACATTCTTGTTGTCCTTTGGTTCATAACTTAACATCTGAATCACATTCAGTTCTCAACTATGGTGCTATTCAGCGTTTTGGTTGTGGCGGTCTTTAATTCATTATCATCTTTGCTATCATGCCCTACGATCTCCTTGTTCGTTTGTCGAGTGAACATTATCTGCTTCTCGGTGTTCTCTTTTATGCCGATCTCTTCAGTTTTAGCACCTATCTTTGAAACATCACCTACTTCCCTTGAGTTTGAATGAAAGAGAGGAACTTAAAAAAGCAAATGAAAGCTTAAGCAAATTAAGGAGAGAAGAAGAGTCTAAATGGGCTCAAAGAGCAAAAGTGAAACACGTTCAGGAAGGGGGCAATAACACAAAATACTTTCACTTAATAGCAAATGGCAAACACCGCAAAAAGAAAATTTTCCAATTAGAACAAGACGAGGGAACTATTGTGGGGGAACATAATTTGAAGGTTTATATCACCGAATTTTATAAGAAATTATTTGGGACACCGGCACCTAGTCATATTTCTTTAGTGGAGAATGAAATACATGATATACCGCAAATTTCACAAGCGGAAAATGAGATCCTAACAGCTCCTTTTACTGAAGAGGAAGTGTTTGAGGCAATCTCACAGATGGAACTCAATAAAGCTCCTGGCCCGGATGGTTTTCCGGCTGAGTTCTATCAAAAATTTTGGGAAGTAATAAAAGACGACTTGATGGCGTTATTTTTTCAATTTAGTAAGGGGGAATTGCCCCTTTACAAGCTGAATTTTGGCGTAATCACATTACTTCCTAAGAAAGAGGATGCGGTACAGATACAACAATATAGACCTATTTGCCTCCTCAATGTATGTTTTAAAATTTTTACGAAGGCTGGCACAAATCGCATCTCAGGGATTGCCCCAAGAGTGATAAAACCAACCCAATCAGCATTTATGCCGGGGAGGAATATTCTGGAAGGAGTGGTCATCCTTCATGAAACAATACATGAGTTACATACCAAAAAAATGGATGGGGTACTGTTTAAAATTGATTTTGAAAAAGCCTATGATAAAGTGAAATGGCCTTTTCTGCAACAGACCTTGAGGATGAAGGGTTTTGCTCCTGAATGGGGCCAATTAGTTCAACAATTTGTTCAAGGTGGAAGTGTCGGTGTTAAAGTTAATGATGACGTTGGTCATTATTTCCAAACAAAGAAAGGATTACGGCAAGGAGACCCTTTGTCTCCATTACTTTTTAATATTGTAGTAGATATGCTGGCTATCTTAATTCAGAGAGCAAAAGAGGATAGTCAAGTGGGAGGGCTGGTCCCCCATCTTGTTGAGGGTGGTCTCTCCATATTACAATATGCCGATGATACAATTCTTTTTTTGGAACACGACCTCCAGAAAGCGATTAATATGAAATTAATATTATGCCTATTTGAGGAGTTATCAGGACTTAAGATTAACTTCCATAAGAGCGAGATTTTTTGTTTTGGAAAAGCCAAGGAGGAGGAGGACCAGTACAGACAGATCTTTGGATGTGATGCTGGCTCACTCCCCTTTAGATACTTGGGTATTCCCATTCATTACAGAAAACTAAGAAATTCTGATTGGTATCCAGTAGAGACCCGATTTGAAAGCAAGTTGGGATGTTGGAAAGGGAAATTACTATCCTATGGTGATAGGTTAGTCCTTATCAATTCAGTATTATCTAGTCTACCTATGTTTATGTTGTCCTTCCTACAAATACCCGTTGGGGTAAGGAAACGTCTGGACTTCTATAGATCTAGGTTCTTCTGGCAGTCGGAGGAAAATAAAAGAAAATATAGACTTACTAAATGGAATATTGTGTGCCGACCCAAGGACCAAGGTGGGCTCGGTATTGAGGTTCTTGATATTAAAAATAAATGCTTACTGAGTAAATGGCTCTTTAAAATACTTAATGAAGAAGGGGTATGGCAAGAAATAATACAAAATAAATACCTAAGACACAATACGTTATCTGGTGTACAGGCTAAACCTACTGATTCTCCCTTTTGGAAGGGGTTGATGGAGGTTAAGGGGGAGTTCTTCTCTAGGGGTTTTTTCAAAGTGGGTAATGGATGCAATACCCGCTTCTGGGAAGATATATGGTTAGGAAAAACTCCTTTAGCACACCAATATCCAACACTATATAATATAGTTCATCACAAAAATGTAACAGTTGCCCATGTACTAGCTCAAACACCACTCAATATTACTTTTCGTAGAGTGTTGAGTGGTAATAAGTGGTCTTCATGGGTTAACTTGTGTCGTAAATTGATAAGGATAAATTTGAATGAAGATAATGATCGTTTTGTCTGGGATTTGACATCCACAGGACTCTTCACGATTAAGTCTATGTATGAAGATCTTATGAATGATCGTACTCCTTTTTTACGAAAATACCTCTGGAAGGTTAAGGTTCCTCTTAAGATAAAATTTTTTATGTGGTTCTTGAGTAATAAGGTTTTATTAACCAAAGATAATTTAGCCAAACGACACTGGAATGGGTGTACGAAATGTGTCTTTTGCGGTGAACAGGAGACTATTCAACATCTTTTTGTGGAGTGTCCTTTAGCTAAACTGCTTTGGCGTACAGTTAATTTCACTTATGATCTTCCGCCTCCATCAAATATTACTAATTTGTTTGGTAATTGGTTGAATGGAGTAGATAGACAATCTAAGGCTTTTATCCGTATTGGGGTTTCCGCTTTATGTTGGTCTATATGGAGGGTCAGAAATGATATTATCTTTAACAAGAAAAAATCTTTTCACTTTTTGCAGGTTATTCATATGGTGGCACATTGGGTCCAGCTTTGGTCTCTCCTTTCGCCGGAGGGACAACGGGATGCTATGGCTACTGGGTGCACACGGCTCCTGATGGTTGCTCAGGATATCTTGTGCCAGGCTGGTTGGCGGCATACTAGGAGGCTTGATTCTTGAGTTCTCTTTTTTATGTCTATTTTAGTAATGATTGATAGTTGTATCAATCATTGATGATACTTGGGATGTAATTTATACTTCGTTCGAACTAAATTTTAATAAATGGCCGTGTGCATCATCATGATGCAGAAGCCGGGGTATACCCCCATTTCAAAAAAAACAAGTCAAATGACTGATCGTTTGATTAGTTCAAGCGAATGTGAAATCAAAGTTCTTCATGCTGACGTCATAAGAATGATATTTCCCACCAGAAATTCCTTGGTGGATGGCTGAATCGCAAGGAGTTTCCCCTGAAGCTCGAAGCACACTGATAACCATGTTGTCGAGCATAGTTCCATTTTTAACAGAGCATTGTTGTTTTTTAGCGTAGAAATCCTCATTACTATCCCAAGAAAATAATCCGCGTCCTGTAGGACACCCTCACTCAGGTTGTCTAAGAGCATGGTAAACGCGATTTAAGGGTTTAAAATGTGTCGTGTGGAGTAGAAACACCAAAAGAAAACGGTAAAAACATATTTTAAATATTCCACTAATAGGCTCAGATGTCACTTTTTTTTAATTTTTAATTTTTATTCTTTTTTCCCTTACACGGCTACACCTACCTTCTTCTTCCCATGCAAGGGGCAGAGCTGCGAGAGAGTATCTAGTGCTACATAGACTATGGGTGCTACCAGTTTCCACGCGGATCTGGGCCGTCCAACTTAAGTGAAGGGACATGATCAAACATAGCTACAGTTTCCCACCTACCATGACACATATGCAATTTAGGTCTTCTGTTTTTTCGAATTGTGGCATAAAATCCATCAACATCTAATCTCTCTCCAGAAGAAATCTCCAGCCATCCTGTTACGAAATTGCATCCAAATTTATTAACTTGTCAACACTTCTCTTGTACTGCTTTTGTTTCACTCAGTGACCTCTACCGATTGAAGCTTTTTAAAAATTTGAACCACCATATTTTGTTCAACCACAAGAGCACATATCAGATGTCTGCTAGTTGCCAAAACAAGCAACTGTGCTAATTAGAAATAGCAAGAACAAACGGAGAGAAGGAAATCTAGGAAGGCACTAAACGGACAGATTTTGTGCAGCGTGACAAGGTCAGCTCCCGACAAAACCGTGTGAATAACCTTTGATGTTCGGTCGCGTCGCGTCGAGCTTCAGCTCCAACCAAGCTCGATTCGGGACGAATTGAATCTCGTGGCTTTGATTTGATTTGCTCCTGTAACCAAGTAGCTTCTAGCTTTGATTTGAAGATGAACTAAATCTAGTCAGCAGAGAGAAACACTAGGGAAGGACCGTGTGTAGCAATACAAAAAAGCAGATGGGTCATTCTGCACATATGCTATAGTTGGTGGCAGAATAAATTATGACTGATCCTGTCCGCTGGCTATGATCGAACGACCCAAATTACAGGAATCGAGTAGCACGCAAAGACCTGGTAGTACTAGATATGTCCTCGCGGAGCTGCGACCGGTCACCGGTGCTACCGGTGCTATAGCACCGGTCCAGCTGCCTAGCCCAAGAGATCATGTACTAGCTGTTCAACCCAAATATGTGAAATCTACTGCAGCACCCTACCAGCTCACACAAACAAAGAGCCATTGGGTACGAGTCGCTCAAACAATTCACGCCGCAGCGCGGTTTTCCTGCCTCCGCTAATCTACTTCCCTGTATTCTTCTTCTCTTTCATCCCCGAAAAATTCAACCTGTGATTGCAACCGGCAAGGCGGTGGATCCTTGATGGGTTTTCTCTGGGTGTGGTGCTGACTGCTGAGCAGCAACGATCTACCCCAGTGACCGGTTGGTTGTTCTCCAAAGGAAAGAGGTTAAGCCCTAAGGTGTGAAATTTAGATCCGTGGGATCTTGAATGGACATGTCCCAACACACTTAGTGAGTGTTTTTTAATTAAATTATGTTTAGTAAATCTCTTATTTGTCATTCGCTAGGATTTAAAGATAGTATCCAGTTCTAATAAAATATAGTATTATCCAAAATAAAAAATGCATTTAGCAAAATTTAGTAGCCGAAAAAACATACTTCAGAATTAATAGTAGATTAACGGTTTTTCGCTCCGGAAAAAAAGGATCGCACGAGGCGACCCAGGAGGCGAATGAGGGTTCCCTTGCGTGCCGCCGGTTCCCTCTCTCTCCGTTGGCCGCTCCGGCAGCGGGAGGGAGGAGGAACCTTGGGTCTGTCCGTTTGGCGGGTGCGTGGTAGGGTTAGGGTTGTGGGAGATGCTGTCGAGGCCGTTGCGGTGGTGTCGCGTCCGAATAAAATCCTCCGAGCTCCGTTCGCAGTCAGACGAGGCTTCTGTCTTTGTCTAGGAGCCAGCGGGGTGGGGGATCCCCGGATCTCGTCGAGGTCGCGGACTATGGGGTCTGGAGGTCCATCAGCACCGGCTGGTTGGGTCCTCAGATAGGCGATGGTTGCATGGAGGCGAAGATCCTTCTTCCTCCTTGTCGGTATGTTTTGCTGCAGCTATTCTTCTTCTTCCTTCTGATGCTGGAGGGAGTTCCTGGTTTGCCCGGGCGGATGGCTCGGCCGCGGTGCTGGACCGGTCGGTTGACTCGAGTTCTCTTCCTTCCGGAAGGAACACTTTTCGCGATACTCAAAGCCAAAGATGGCGACGTCTGCTGCAGGTGTGTTGGATTGTTGTCCATGCCTTCTCGGCGCTGGTGTCAAGGAAGGAGAAAGCAGCGTGGTGGCAATTGTACCGTGGTCGAAGATGATGACCTGCTTGCGCTGGGTTGCAGCTCTTTCTGCTGCAGGGGTCTTCTCTCAAGATTCTAGGATGATGACACATGGCTCCGGAGATCTTCATGGGTTATGGTTGTCTTAGGGTGTTCTAGGTGTTCTTGGTTCTTTGTGTTTGTGTTTCTATGTGCTTGTAAGGGTCAACAACTTTGTATCTTTCCGTGATTTAAATGCAGAGAAATTCTAAAAAAAAGAATTAATAGGAACTATATTGTCAGCAATCAAGGGCTCCGAAGACCAATTGATAAGTTTGATATCTGTTCAAGATTTTGTATGCAATATGTTAGCACCCCTCTTTCTCCGTTTCCAGCTTCGCCACGCAACCCCGTCGTCCCCTGGCCACCCATCGCCTCCTCGACCGCTCGTTTCCTCCCCCACGGCTGCCCGCCGGCCGCACATGTGGCCGCTCGCCATTGGCCCACCCCGGCATCTGGGCCTCTGTCACGTCGAGGTCGTGATGGTGCCTGTATGTGGGCAAATGCTAAACACCGACCAGGTTGGTGCGTATTGCGCGCGGTATGGGCCGGCCCAGTTCGGGCGTCGGTCGTTTTTTAAATCCTTTTGTTTATTATGTTTTTTGTTTTATATTTTTTAGAAATTATTCAAATCTAAAAATATTCGAATTTGAAAATTGTTCAAATCTAAAAAATGTTCAAATTTGAAAAAAGTTAAATCTGAAAATGTTCAGTTTTTTTTAATGTCCAGCTTTAAAAATTGTTAAAATCTGTAAAATGTTCAAATTTGAAATTCGTACAAATCTGAAAAATGTTCATATTTTTCTAAAAATGATTTATTTTTTTGAAAATGTTTAAATTTGAAAATTGTTCAAATCAAAAAATGTTAAAATTTGAAATTTGTTCAAATCTAAAAAATGATCAAATTAAAAAATTGTTAAAATATGAAAAATGTTCAGTTTTTTAAATGATTTCTTTTTAAAAAATGTTCAAATTTGAAAAAATTTAAATCTAAAATATGTTCAGATTTTTTAAAGAATATTTATTTTTAAAAATAAAACACATAAAAATGAAACGAAAAAGAGAAAACCTCTTACCTGATGTTGGATCGCGACCCACTTAGAGCAGGTCTACAGGCCCCGTATAACCCGTAACCTTGCGACATACGGGCGGCGCATTGGCCGTCTAGGCCCCGTATTCGAGCCGCCCGTTCGATCGGGCCCAGAAATCGGCCCCGTCGCCCCGTACATATAGTGGGCGCGGTGCAGTGGGGGTTAACCCTCGCAGCCCCTAGCTCCCGCCGCGCGCGCAGCCTCCTCCCCTGCTGCGAGCAATTAGCCGCTCCCCGCGCCGCATTCCACCCCAAACTAGGATGGACTCCCGCGCGCGGAGGGCCTCGCCGCGAGCGGATCGAGCGATCCCGCTCGGACACGTGAGGCGCGCGGGCGGAAGTGCAAGTATTCCGCGCGGGAGCCGTCGCGCGGCTGCAAATGCGCGCGCAGTACGTGCCGGCCGCTCCGGGAGTACGCCGCGGGTGGGCGATGGTACAAGCGGATCCGCCGCTCAAGCCGATGAGCGGCGCGAGCGTTCGAGAAATGGCGCGCGCAGTGGCAGCGCGACCGCGCGGCGTTGGCGGGCATCGGAGGCGAGCGGCGGGAGCGGAGGCGGCGAGGAGGAAGAGAGAGGAAGGAGGCGGTACGCGTGTGTCCGCATCGAGGCGGATGTCGCCAGAAAGCTCGGCGGAGGCGAGAGGAGAGGGCGGCCATCGCCGCCGTCGAGGAGTTCAGCGCGAGGCGCGGAGAGCGCGGGGAGGAGGCGCGGATCGCCTTCATCCCTACGTCATCCTTGACGAGTAGACGTAGGTTATTGCTTAGTTAGATGTGATCCGTCCGTAGTATGATCAATATGTATGTATGATCCCTAGTATGATCAATGAAGATGAACTTCCCGGGGTTTTTATTTTTGAAAATACGGGGCGAAATACGGGGTCTGCTAAACGGAATGGCTTGAAATGGAGCAGTTTTTTGATACGGGGCGAAAAAAGAGACTTATACGGGGCAGCGAAATACGGGGCTTGTTAGACATGCTCTTAGTAACCCGGGCGCGCGGGGTGTGCGGCAATGCGCCGACCAGCTCGGTGGATAGCACCTCCCCTGCATGTGGAGGTCGAGCGTGCCTCCCTCGGTCGCTGGGACGAGCGCGTCGAGTGGCAATCCGTCATGGACATGTTCGACGGGGTTAGAATCGACGTAGAACTCGCCGGCGGCCGATAGGGACGATGAGGAAGAAGCCGACTTGTGGGCATGCTTGGTCCAATTCCCTCAGCGAGGCGCTCATTCTAGTGGTGCTAGCCAGACTCGAGGTGGTCGCCAGCAACGACGCGGTCAAGTACTCCGGCAAGTTTATCGGCAGAAGCCGTCGGACGCGAAATAAAATTTCTAACCGCCAACTTGGCTCTGTAGTTTTTTCCTCTAAAACGTTACATACAAGGAACACGAACAGATTTCTCCGGTCACATGTGAGGAGGGGCATCGATATCTATATAAACCTCCATTGCCATAGGACGCCTTCGGGCAAAGCCCGAGAGGCTGACGACATCGATGAGGCAATCCTCGCGGTTGCAATCGAAGATCCGGGTGGCGGATCATGGTGGCCATCGGTGGCTGTCAGGGCTCGGAGCCAGACAAGTAGTGGTGGTACACCTTGGTCGCCCTCACGTCGGGCAGATGATGGAGATCCAACCAGCTACGAGGTTAGGGAGGCATGATTGCCAGTGAAAATGAGCCCTGGCGGATGATGTTCCTCTGTGGGTGCCATTAGCTTGTTGAAGGCATCGTTGTTGCAATTGTCGTCTACTCGTTTGGGCTTCTCTAGTGGAAAACCTACATCTAGGTCTCAAGGATCAGAAGATGGCGGTGCTTTGGTGTCGCTCTCCCTCACGGGGGATTATTTTTGGATAAAGAGATGGATGATGAGGATGCGAGAGGTGGAGCGGTGTTGCATCTACGGTGACAACGGCGGTTCTCGGTGGCATGTCGCAACGGGGCCTCGACGATGGACGTGATATGATCGACTCGACCACGATGGGGGTGCTATTTGGTGGTGTCAACGGTAGGCCTGACGAGGACTGGTAGAGATCTCTGCCCTGAAGATGGTTCAATGGTTCGACGGCAGTGGCCGGCTTTTGTAGTGTGTATGCATGAGGTGCACTATGTGGGTATGCTGGAGTGAATATGTGCTACTGATTCGCCATAGGGTGACTTGGTGATCCCCATGTACCTAGCTAGTGGGGTGTTGTTTGTGTGTTTAGAGCATAAGGCCCTCACAACTTGATCTTCCACATTGTCGAGTTTGTAGGTGTTGCATGGTGGATTTAGGTTATTTAATAAAATTTATATACATCATTTTGAAGCAAATGCCGAAAGTCTTAACCTCTTTTTTGAAAAAAAGAACTTTATTTCTTCTATTGTTGTGTTTGTGTATACTACCTCTGTTTATAAAAGGATGTCACATGTTTGTCTAAATTTAGATCTATTTAGAGTTTTAGACTCTCTTCAATGTATAAATATATGCGAATTTAGATAAATCTCTGGTATTATTATTTTGCCGAGAGAGGGAGTATAATCTCATGAACGAAACAACCTTTAGTTTGTCTATCCGTAGCATACCGGCTACGCTTATGCAGCCAACAGCCCAAATCATTTCTAGAGCCTAGATCCCAAATGTTTGAAAATATTTCTTCATGCAACATCATCCAAAATGCATAGCTACTGTCCACTAGCCACTAGCTTCTTTTAATTCATGTATTTCTCCAAAAATATGTAGTTGGAGGAACTCAGCTGGAAGCACGGATACGGGATACCTGGCTGCACCCACCTTACTTCTAATTTCCCTGCGTAGACAGAATCAAACGTGTCATGTTTGCCCTGCTTCGATCTAGCCCTGACGTGCATGATGCTTACTCAGGCGTGGCGAGCCGAGAAGTGGGCTCGTGATCTATACATGGAGGTGACAGCTAGGCTAGCCTAGGATTCCCCCCGATAGCTAGTCAGATTATATAAATTAAGTTATTTTTTGCGTGTTTCGCTTTGCGTAATGGAATATTTTTCATTTTGCCAGTCTGTTGTGTTGTACCCCACACCACGCTCCCGTGCCGTGTATCCTGAATTCCTGATCCAGCCACGCATAGGCTGCATATCATCGCATGGCGTACCTGCCTCCACAAGACATGAGCATGCAAGCTGTACGCGCAAGCTGTTGCATGCAAACTGTTTTACCCGTGCGTGCGTGTGCAGAGAGGGCCGGAAGGGAGGGCATCGAGGAATTAGCAAGGATGACACGTGCACGCAAGAGCACAGCAACATGCACTGCAGTGGTGGGACGGACCAGCCATCGGCTGACTGCCATGTGTCGTGTATAGCCCGACCTACACTCCAGTTCAGACAAGAATATGTATTCCTAGAGAAGATATACGAAAGATATATTCCCTCCTATACTTTTTAATTTATATTAAATTTAAATCAATTAAAAATTATAGAAGAAAGTACAAAGTTATTGCGGCCTTGGGTTATAATTTGTTTTCTGTTCGGTAAACTGCCGATATGTCGATTATGACACTTTATTCTCTTTTCATTATGTGCAAGTTTATGGAGAGACTATCTTAAAGCGACTCTTGTTGGACATGTCAAAGACAACATTTACGTGGTTGATTTCTCGAAGAAGACCACCTAGCTTAATACATGCTTAATGACATGACATAAGTAGGATGGCTATGCCACAAGTAGACTAGCCCATGTCAATGTGGAAAATCTTAAAGATCTACAGAATGATTAGTATATTGTTGGACTAGCCGATGCATCTTTTGAAAAAGATATTGAAAACTGGAAGGGATACAAGCATTTTTCATGTGTATTATCACAATGCCTACGTCATTAGAGCTCCTTTGTATGAATCTCTTTGACGTACATCATACAATAGCCTCGGTGAATAGTATGGACTTATAAGTGTTGATGATTGTAAGGGATACATGCGTGTATTTCTTTGATAATGATGAGACCCAAGAGACATTCATCACCTACGCCAAGCAAGCTCAGTGAATGATGAATAAGGAGTGACAATTGTTGGATATGGTGTCCTAAAGGCAAATAATAAAGGGTGTTTATTATTATATCTCGATAGTTCATAATAAGTTTCTTTTCATGCTATAATTGTATTAATCGAAAACATTAATACACGTGTGATATGTAAACAACCATGGTCCCTAGTGAGCACTTATGCGAAGTAGCTCATTGGTCATCCGATGATCAAGGTTTCCCGATCATGGACATTCTTGTCAAATGACAATGGGATCGTATTATTGGGTGAATGATCTGATGGACATACCCAATATATAATTATTTGGCGACGGCTAGGATAATCTTGTTTTTTTTGAGAGTACGCAATTGCGTACCTTATTTTTATAGAAGGCAGAAAACAGAGTTGTATAAGAAAGACAACACGCTATGCAAGCGGTTGTCCGAAGCCACCACACACACACACCACACAGAAACCTAATGGACTACTCTCGCAAAAGTGCTACACCCTCTCAGCCCTGCCTTGGTCCAAAGTGCCCAATCAGCCAGCACTTGCTCAACCAAACCCTCAACAGAGAACTGCCATCGTCTATTGTCAAAAGCCCTGGCGTTCCTTTGTTTCCATAGTCTCCAACTCACCAAGATGACCAGAGTGTCGAAGGTCCTCCTTTCATTAGCCCGGACCCTGGCTCTAGTGGTAAGCCACCACTCATTCCACTGACCATCAGCTGTTGGCGCGTCCACCTGAAGCCCCAAGCATTGGAAGCACAAAAACCAAACCTGTCTAGAGAAAACGCAACCCGCCAAGACATGACTCACCGTGTCTTCCTCCTGGAGCTGAGTAACACCCATTGGCCGACCATGGCCAACTAAAAGCATCCGGCGTGTTCGCATCCATGGCAAAAGAGCTGACGATGGCCAAGATGCAAAGACATTGCTCCACCGCTTCCAACCCCAGCTCCCCTCCAACGTCACTGATCCAACCATGGTTGTGCACTGCGTCTTGAACAGTTCTAATATTCTTCCGCCGAGTACTGACGGCAGCGACCACCAGAGGCGCAAAATCAACGATTGCAGCGCCATATACCCATCGATCTTTCCAGAACCAAGTGCTCGCTCCATCTCCGACCTTGATAGCCACCAAACTATTGAAAGTGTTCGTGGCTTCATCATCATTCAAACTGGGCAACCCCTGCAGGGCCTGTTTGGCTCTGTTCTCCTCAGACACTCCCACCGGACCCGTAGAGCCAAACCTTGGAGCCGCAGGTTCTTGATCCCAAACCCACCGTAGCAAAGTGGCTTGCACACCTTCTACCAAGCGACCATACAATGGCCACCCGCAGCCTTCTCCTTGCCCGCCCAAAGAACGCCCTGGTCCAACGGTCGATCTCCTCTATAAGCCATACCAGAGCTTCCAATGCCAGGAGCTGATGAATTGGCCTCGCACTTACCACGGCCTTGATCAAGATTAGCCTCCCCGATCTGGCGATCAGACCCCGCTGCCAAGCAGGAAGGGCAGCCAGGATGCGGTCCAAGATAGGTTGCCAGTGCACCTTCCGTAGATGTCCCGTGGTTAACTGTAACCCTAGGTACTTGCGGGGGAACGCGCCGATTTCACATCGCAACATGTGCTTCACCGTCATGCTGTCCAAGCCCTCCCCTCTAATCAGCACAACCGCTGTTTTGTTGTAGTTAATGCGCAGCCCAGACGCTTCCCCGAAGATATTCAGCAACTCTCTGATCACGACCGTGTCTTGGACCTGCGGCTTGATGAAGATTGCAACGTCGTCCACGTATATGGATACACGCTGCTTGGCCGAGCATCCCACCAAGGGAGCAAACAACCCAGCTTCCGTGGCTTTCACAATGCACAACGTCACCACTTCCATGGCAAGAACAAAAAGCTGTGGAGAAGTGGGATCTCCCTGCCTTAGCCCACGCGCAACTCTGATCGACTTACCAGGCACACCATTGACCACTATCCTCACCGTGGCTGTGTACAGAAGCAGTGCCAGCCACCACAAGCACCTACCACCAAAACCCATCTGGCGGAGCACCTAAAAAAGGAAGGCCCAAGATAGAGAATCTAAGCTTTTGAGATATCTAGCTTCAGGAAAACCCCTTTGACCCTCCTCGTATTGATCTTTCTGGCCATCTGACGAACAAGCAGAAAATTATCATGGAGGCTCCTTCCTTTGACAAATCTTGTTTGTTTAAGGTAGCATATTTGTTATTCAAACATCATGTCAAAGTACCTAAGTCTATGCTCTATAGGTTCTTAATTCTAGATTGCTTGGAGTTTTCCCTTTCTAGAGGAGTATAAGAGAGATGTGATGCATCGTCTCTATGATAGGACGTGATGCTCATATGAATTCTAATCATACACATAATAAAGTTTCATCAATATTATATTGCTTATGAATTGTTTTATGTCCACTACACCATATGAGAGAATATACAAGAGAACCCATAAACCCCGGTCCAATTTTAATCATAAGAAACAACTTTACAACACCATTACTATGATTAATATTTTCTACATTAATTACCTAAAATACAAAAATACTTTTACTATTATCAAACATAAACCAAAACCCAAAACGACCTTCCTAGTATTGTTTTTTTACTTTGCTTTCCTAGTCATAGATTGTTTTACTTTATTTATTTACAAGTTATTTCAGTTTTACTAATACGAAGCATTGTGCTTGACAACCACATGGTGGAGTTGAGGACACAAGGCACTTACTTTGTTTTGTACGTTGCTTGAAGAGGAGAAGCAAAAGATAACTCTAAGCCAATTCCCCGTCCGAGAGGTCGATATAAACCCTCGAGTCACCCTTGTGGGGAAAAGACGCTTGCTACAACACTCTGCACTTGGAGTCCAAATGGGTTGGTACACACGGAGTTGTTTCCATCAAGAACATTTTTTGCGCCGTTGTCGGGAAATTGCAAGAGCATCTCGCAATGGTTGTAGTGGTTAAATTACCACAACAACTGCTAGGACATTTTCTGGCACCATCATCACCAACTTTGTGCAAACACCTAAGTTTCGAGATGTTGCACCACTGTGAGTTTTTGTTTTCCTATATATTTAGAAAGCAATTTTAGTTGTCTTATTTTCGTCTTGCTTTTGCATATTATCTAAACATAAAAAAATCCATAAAATTAGTATAATTTTTTATTACAAACATGGGAGAAAGGAATACAAAACTTTGTGACTACACCAATACCCCTAATGATCAATTCATTAATTGCTAGGCCCATTACCATTCCTGAAATTAAAGCTGATAGTTTTGAAGTTAGTCCTGGGATACTTAATCTTATTTTTAAAGAACATTTTGGGGGAAGTGCTAGTGAAGATGCTTCTATGCATCTACATGACTTCAGTAAAATATGTGACATGCAAAGATTTAAGAACGTGGAAAATGACATTGTTAAACTCAAACTATTCCCATTCTCACTTAGAGGCAAAGCTAAAGAATGGTACTATCACAACCAAATGCTAGAATAAACTCTTGGGAAGATCTTAAAGAAGATCTCATAAAAAATATTACCATCCTGTTAAAATCATGAAAAATAGGAATAGCATCCTATCCTTTAAGAAAAATGATAATGACCATGTAGCACCAGAATTCAAATCATGGTTATACCTTGCCCATCACATGGAGTAAATGAATGGACTGTTTTACACTCTTTCTATACTGGGTTAAATTATATGTCTAGAAGCATGTTAGATTCCGATGCAGAGGTGCGTTCATGAGTAAAACTTTTCCTGAAGCAAAAGCTATCTTAGAAAACATGTTACAAACCATAGTCAATGGCACACTGAAAGAGAACCAAAACCATCCTCTAGGAAAGTCTATTCAGTTGAAGAAGTATATTCATTATATAGTAAAATGGATGACATACTTGCTTATATTTCTAAAAAAAGTATTTATAATGTTCCCTTATAGTAACTTGTTGGAAACAATGCTGAAAATATTGATGTAAACTACATAAGAAACTTTGGTAATAATGGGTGTGTGAACAACTACAATAACTATGAGGGTAGGCCACCTTATGCTTAAAATAATTATGGCAACCGCCCTTTATTTCAATATCCTAATGCCAATGAAAACAAATGGAAACCTACTATCCCCCAAAATAATGAAAACTTGGAAAAACAACAAGAGCCAAACAAGAATCTCATTGAACAAGTAGCTAGTCATGGTAAAATGATAGAAGGGTTATATAAATCCATTGCATCCATAAGTTCTGGTATTAAAGTTTTACAACACCAAGCAACGTGATTAGATAAAGATCTTTCTAAACTAGCTGATAATCAAGCCACATTATTAAGCATGTATGCAGGAAAGCCACAATGACCACCTGTGGTGGGCATGAATTCTATTACTATTGCTAAAAACATACCTTCTGCTTTGGAAGAAATTTATAATGAATCGATAAATTATACTAATCTTATTGAACCACTTTGTTGCAAAAAGGAGCTCTTATAAAAATACCCACTTTGCTTGTTGCAAAAGAAGACATAGAATTATTTATTATTATGGATGAAAAACGAGTAGAGGAAGTTAAAATGATTAGTGAAGTAAAAGAACCTCTATTAGATCTTGATAATGTAGCTTGCATGAACTCATTAATATATATAAAAATTATAATGATCATCCTGTTAATGTTCGTTAAGTAGGATTTGGTTCATACATAGAAAATTATGTCATAAAAGGAAAGATAGCAAGATATAATACTGAAGCTATGATAACACATAAGATTGGGGATGCTTTGCTTCCTAAAATATTGATCACTATTGGCAAAGAAACTCATCATGCTATGTTAGATCTAGGATATAGTGTCTCAGTTTTATCAAAATAATTATATGAATTGCTTGAACTTAAAAACATGAAAAAAATGCTCAACAGACCTTTTAATTGCTGATGGTTCAACTAAACATGATTTAGGCAAAGTAAATGATGTCATGGTTGAGTTGCATATGACGTTTGTTCCAGTTGATTTTGTTATGATGGACATGGGGAGTAAAACTTCCAGTCCTATAATATTGGGAAGACACTTTTTGAGAACTACAGGGGCCATCATTGATTCAAAGGAAGGGATTGTGAAGTTTAAGTTTCCTCACAAGAACTGTATGGAGAAATTTCCAAGGAATTAGGAGATATCAGCAAGGTACAAGCTACCACATGATCTCCAGCTATCTTTAATTAAGTAAGTAAAGCCTAGCTATATGGCTATAAGAAAACGCTTTGCGGGAAGCAACCTGGTTGGTTTTTATTTTGGGTTTTTTCACTCTTGTTGTAGCAAGAGAGTTTCCTTTTTATTTTATTTCTAGAATTTCAAAATAAAGTACCAAATTTTACCCTTTGGATATTTTGAAATTGGCAAAACATAGGGAGTAGCAAATTCATGCACGAACATTGTGTAGTGGAAAAAATTCTCGGATTGTTTTTTCCGTATCTCTAATTGTGCTCAAATTCATACTTCAGTTTCAACTTTTCATCCTCTATATGCACAAAAGTTGGAAAAAAATTCAGGACATGTTTAAGTGGGCGAAAAAGTTGTTGTTTTGCAACTGCTGCTTTTCTGGAAAAAATATGTGTTTTGTTCTAAGAGTGGCCTCTTTAAATTTGATTTGATTCTTTTTGAGCCTTTTGGTATTTTATTTATGTGTCCAGCTAAAGCAACTCTTTGGACATAATTTTTTTTTATTTTGGGATTTTATCACAGCTAGCATCATATCTTTGTACCCACTAATATCACCCCATAGAAAATAAATGAGAGAAAGTTTTGTGTTAAAGTTTTTTGACAGGGAACTGAGGAACACCACACCATGAGCTATCCAATATTGGTGAACACAATAAGATTGGGGATGCCCAAGGCACCCCATCGTACCTATTACACTCTTGGTTTGCAAACCTCTAAACTTTTGTGTAATTTTATATTCACCTTGCATGTTACCTTTGGAATAAATAAGACCACTATGATTAGATGATTAATATGTTCATGAAAGAGCTACTGAAATAAAATTAAGTCAAAATTGGATGCTATCAAAGAAAAGGGTAAGGAAAATAAAAGTTGAAAGAAAAGTTATGCATAGGGTTCTTTGTCTCATATGCTTTAATGAATGATGATTTGCAAGTGCCATATTTATTTTTATTCACATGCATAGATGGTTAACTTTATGTTATTTTTTTAATAAAAATGATTACCACTATGGACACTTTTTCATGTAATAGATGTTCAACTTTCTCCCTATTGCTAGCCCCAAAAATAAGCAAACAAGCAAAGACTTGTGCATCCAAATCCCTTTAACCAAGTTATTCATGTAGTGACCAATCTACCTATGTAGCAAATGCTATTGCAAGTATAATGTATGTTCTATTCCATTGAACATTACAAAATTATACCTTCTATGTGATTTAAAGCTCGTGAGAAAGTAAGATGTGGGAGCGAACCCCATTGTGATATTGATTATGTAAGTTATGTGTTTGACAATATATGAGTTGATTGTTAGCAAAACCATTTTGTCAGTATTGCACTATATTTGTTAATGTAATGTATTCTTTTGGCTATGGATACCTATGGGTGTTGAAATAAAAGATATAATCAAGATGTTTCAAGTATGCATATGTGTGAGAGGGAGCATTTGGATGCTAACATAAGCCATGGTAAGCATCATGGTGGAAGTTTAGAGCATGAACATCCAATGAAGCATTTGAAATAAAAAAAGCTATGCAAATAGTAGATAAAAAGAAGTGCTAAGTGACATAGGCATCCCCAATGGGCCTGCCAAAGATGGTACCCGGGGTTTACTAAAGGCCCAGGACTCGAAGAATAAGAAGACTCGGAAGCCCATTTAGTGTTAAGGAAAGATAGTTTGTATTAGGAAAGATAGAGATTTGTAATCTTACGGGTTGGGTACGAAACCCTCCGAACTCTGTAACTTGTGTATTCACGAAACCCTCGGCTCCACCTCTATATAAGGGGGAGTCGAGGGACAAAAGGGATCGAATCTTGTCAACACAACCCTAGTTTTCATAATCGTCGAGTACTTTTCGGCTGAAACCTTCGAGATCTACTTGCCCTCTACTTCTAACAAAACCCTACACTACAAGAAAAGTTGCCATGGCCGACGAATTTGAAGTCGCGCCGTGGTTGCTGGTGTACCATGGCCGACGATTTTGGTCCCTCCGTGGTGCATGTCAAAACTTTTTTCTCGTTTTGAGGCCACCTAGCGAAAGCGGCCAAAACGTGGCGTATGGTGGCCGGGACGTGGTGCATCTCGAAATCTCGGGTTCGCCGGGGAGTCAACGCAAATCCGCACCGCCGAGGGATGTAGGGCCCAGATGGCAGCCTCTGGCATTGTTTTTTCTACATCGCGCCATCTCGTTCAACGTTCTCCGATCGAGCCGTTTACGATGCAGGATCATGGGTCCCGCATGTCATCCTCTATGAACCAAAATTCTTTCTATTCTTGGATTTTTTTGACCCTGATTTCCGGCTACTTCCTTTTTCTTTTGATCCCTTGCCGCCTTGGAAACGTTGAGACAGCTGCTAAATGGGACCCGCATGTCATCCTCTATGTGCAATCAACTTTCTTTTCTTGGAGTTTTTTTGGGCACCTCAAATTTGGTCACTTGCCTTTTTCTTTCGATCCCTGCCGCCTCTCAAACGGTGATACCGCTGCTGCTTGGGACCCGCATGTCATCCTCTATGTACTATAAAACTTTCTTTTCTGGATTATTTTTGGCACCTCAAATTTGGTCACTTGCCTTTTTCTTTCGATCCCCCCGCCTCTCAAACGGTGATACCGCTGCTGCTGGGACCCGCATGTCATCCTCTATGTACTATAAAACTTTCTTTTCTTGAATTATTTTTCCTGATATTTTTTCACTTGCCTTTTCTTTCGATCCCTGCCTCTCAAACAGTGATACCGCTGTTGCTAAATGGGACCCGCATGTCATCCTCTATGTACTATAAAACTTTCATTTCTTGGATTTTTTTGGCACCTCATATTTGGTCACTTGACTTTTTCTTTCGATCACCTGCGCTCTCAACGGTGATACCGCTCTTGCTAAATGGGACCCGCATGTCATCCTCTATGTACTATAAAACTTTCTTTTCTTGGATTTTTGGCACCTCATATTTGGTCACTTGACTTTTTCTTTCGATCTGCCTCTCAAGCAGTGATACCGCTGCGCTAAATGGGACCCGCATGTCATCCTCTATGTACTATAAAACTTTCTTTTCTTGAATTATTTTTGGCTCCTCATATTTTTTCACTTGCCTTTTCTTTCGATCCCTGCTGCCTCTCAAGCGGTGATACCTTTGCTAAATGGGACCGCATGTCATCCTCTATGTACTATAAAACTTTCTTTTCTTGAATTATTTTTGGCTCTGATATTTTTTCACTTGCCTTTTCTTTCGATCTCATGCCACGTTTGAAACGTTGGGGAACCTAGGCTCATGGGACCCGCATGTCATCCTCTATGTACTATAAAAGTTCTTTTTCTTGGTTTTTTTTCACCATCTGATTTTTGGCAATTTCTTTTTTCTTTTGATCCCCTGCAACTCAAACGCTGATACGCTATTGCTAAATGGGACCCGCATGTCATCCTCTATGTACTATAAAACTTTCTTTTCTTGAATTATTTTTGGCTCCTCATATTTGGGCACTTGCCTTTTCTTTCGATCTCATGCCACGTTTGAAACGTTGAGGAACTTGGCTCATGGGACCCGCATGTCATCCTCTATGTGCTATAAAAGTTTCCTTTGTTGGATTTTTTTTCACCCTCTGATTTTTGGCTTGCCTTTTTCTTTTGATCCTGCCCCCTTTGAAACGTTGAGTAAGCTGCTGGCTCAAGGGACCCGCATGTCATCCTCTATGTCCATCAACTTTCCTTTCTTGGATTTTTTTCACCCCTAATTACTAGCTACTTTGTTTTTCTTTTGATCTCAAGCCGCATTACAAACATTGAGACCGCTGCAAAATGGGACCCACATGTCATCCTCTATGTACAATAAAGTTTCTTTTCTTGGATTATCTTTTGCGCCTGATATTTTGTCACTTGCCTTTGAAACGTTGAGTAAGCTGCTGGCTCATGGGTCCCGCATGTCATCCTCTACGAACAATAAAAGTTTCCTTTCTTGGAGTTATTTTTGACCCTAATTTCGGCTATTTGCCTTTTTCTTTGGATCTCCACCTTTGAAACGATGAGGACGCTGTTAGGTCGGTCCCACAAGTCATCCTCTATGAACAATAAAAGTTTCCTTTGATGGATTTTTTTGAACCCCTAATTAATTCTGGATATTTCCTTTTTTTTCTTTGATCCCCGCCTTGGAATCGTTGAGGATGCCTGCTGCCTCATGGTCCCGCATGTCATCCTCTCGAACGGTAAATGTTTTTTTTCTTGGATATTGTTTACCAAATGATTTTTGGCTTATTTTTTCTTTCGATATCCTGCCGCCTTTAAAACGTTGAGGACGCTGTGGCTCACGGGTCCCACCAGCCTCTATGAACAATAAGCGGCGAGGACGCTGCTGCCTCATGGGTCATGTCATCATCTCAGAACGAAAATGTTTCTTTTCTTGATTTTTTACCAACAGATTTTGGTTTATTTTTTCTTTCCATCCCCTGCCGCCTTAACGACGCTTGCTGGCTCATGGGTCCACGATGTCAGCCTCCCCGTACAAGAAACATGTGATATCTTGATTATTTTGCAGACAATAAACAGTGTATTGCGCTCTGAGCTATTGCAAACGGATAAATTAAATCTTTATTTTTACAACATATATCTTGAATCTCCTTGTTTTTTGTTTTGGCGAAGCATAGGACTTTCTGTTTTTTTTGAGAAAAATCCGAACTATCATGTTCTGGGTGGGCTGAAATTATACGTGTCAAAAGGCCCAGAAGGATAGTTCGAAGGCCCAGATGTCTAGATGCAAGCCCAATTGAAATCTTTCTTTTCTTGGATTTTTTTCAGATTTGCTACTTCATTTTCTTTTGGTCCTGTGCCGCCTTGGAAACGTTCGGACCGCTGCTGCAAAATGGGACCCCATGTCATCCTCTATGTACAATAAAGTTTCTTTTCTTGGATTATTTTGGCTCCTGATATTTGGTCACTTGCCTTTTTCTTTCGATCTCATGCCACGTTTGAAACGTTGAGGAATCTCTGGCTCATGGGACCCGCATGTCATCCTCTATGTACAATAAAAGTTTGATTTCTTGGATTTTTTCACCCTCGATTTTGGCTATTTCCTTTTTCTTTTGATCCTATTTTGAAACGTTCGAGCTGGCTCATAGGTCCCACATGTCACTGTATGAACGATAAAGCTTTCCTTTCTTGGAGTTTTTTGACCCCCTCTGGCTACTTTCTTTTTCTTTTGATCCCCAGCCGCATTTGAAACGTTGGGACCGCTGCTGCAAAATGGGACCCGCATGTCATCCTCTATGTACAATAAAGTTTCTTTTCTTGGATTATTTTTGGCTCGATATTTGGTCACTTGCCTTTTTCCTTCGATCCCATGCCACGTTTGAAACGTTGAGGAACCTGCTGGCTCATGGGACCCGCATGTCATCCTCTATGTACTACAAAAGTTTATTTTCTTGGGTTTTTTCACTCTCTGATTTTTGGCTATTTCCTTTTTCTTTTGATCCCCTGCCGCCTTGGAAACGTTGAGTAAGCTGCAAACTCGTGGGACCCGCATGTCATCCTCTATGTACAATCAATTTTCTTTTCTTGGAGTTTTTTTACCCCCTAATTTCTGGCTACTTTCTTTTTCTTTTGATCTCAAACCGCATTTGAAACGTTGGGACAGCATGTCATCCTCTATGTACAATAAAAGTTTCTTTTTTGGATTATTTTTCACCCTCTGATTTTTGGTCACTTGCCTTTTTCTTTCGATCTCATGCCGCCCTTGAAAACGTTGAGGAACCTGCTGGCCCATGGGACCCACATGTCATCCTCTATGTACTATAAAAGTTTCTTTTCTTTGATTTTTTCACCCTCCGATCTTTGGCTATTTCCTTTTTCTTTTCATCCCCTGCCGCCTTGGAAACGTTAGTAAGGCTGGGTGGGACCCGCATGTCATCCTCTATGTACAATCAAGTCTCTTTTCTTGGATTTTTACCCCTTATTTTTGGTCACTTGCCTTTTTCTTTCGATCTCATGCAGCCTCGAAACGTTGAGAAGCTGCTGGCTCATGGGACCCACATGTCATCCTCGATACTATAAAAGTTTCTTTTCTTGGATTTTTTCACCCTCTTATTTTTATTGTTTCCTTTTCTTTTGATCCCTGCCGCCTTGGAAACATTGATTAAGGTGACACAAAGGGCCATGTCATCCTCTATGTACAATCAACTTGCAAGATCTTGGGGCGGAAGAGCTTGTATAAGTGGGACCCATATGTCATCCTCTATGTACAATAAAAGTTTCTTTTTCTTGGATTATTTTTTGCTCCTGGTATTTGGTCTCTTTCCTTTTTCTTTCGATCTCATGCCGCCTCTGAAACGTTGAGTAAGGTCTGGGTCATGGGACCCGCATGCCATCCTCTATGTACAATCAACTTTCTTTTACTTTTTACCCCTAATTTCTGGCTACTCTTTTTCTTTTGATCTCAAGCCGCATTTGAAACGTTGACACCGCTGTGCCAAAATGGGACCCGCATGTCATCTTTTATGTAGAATAAAGTTTCTTTTCTTGGATTATTTTTGGCTCCTGATATTTGGTCACTTGTCTTTTTCTTTCGATCTCATGCCTTTGAAACGTTGAGGAAGCTGCTAGCGCATGGGTCCCGCATGTCATACTCTATGAACAATAAAAGTTTCCTTCCTTGGAGTTATTGTTTACCGCTAATTTCTGGCTACTTCCTTTTTTCTTTTGATCCCTGGCCGAAACGTTGAGTAAGCTGCTGACACAAGGGGCCGCATGTCATCCTCTATGTACAATCAACTTGCAAGATCTTGGAGCGAAAGAGCTTGTATAAGTGGGACCCATATGTCATCATCTATGTACAATAAAAGTTTCTTTTCTTGGATTATTTTTTGCTCTGATATTTGGTCACTTTCCTTTTCTTTCTATCTCATGCCGCCACTGAAACGTTGAGTAAGGTGCTGGCTCATGGGACTGTACAATAAAGTTTCATTTCTTAGATTTTTTTACCCACTGATTTTTGCTAACTTGCCTTTTCTTTTCGATCATATGCCGCCTTTGAAATTGAGGTCGCCGCTGGCTCATGAGTCCCACAAGTCAGCCTCTATGAACAATAAACCTTTCCTTTGTTGTATTTTTTACCCCTAATTTCCGGCTATTTGCCTTTTTCTTTTGATCCCTGCGGCCTTTGAAACGATGAGGACGCTGGCAGGTCGGTCCCACATGTCATCCTCATGAAGAATATAAGTTTCCTTTTTGGATTTATTTTTGACCCCTAATTTACGGCTATTTGCCTTTTTCTTGATCCACCGACTTCGAAATGATGAGGATCGTGGCAGATCGGTCCCACATGTCAACCTCTATGAACAATAAATGTTTCCTTTGTAGGATTTATTTTTTACCCCTATTTTCGGGCTACTTGCCTTTTCTTTGAAACGTTGAGGACGGTACTGTCTCATGGGTCCCACATGGCATCCTCTCCGAACGATAAACCTTCATTTCTTGTTAACGACAGGTTTATCAGTATTATTTTCGCAGACTAATACAAGCTCTTTGGCTCCAAGATCTTGCAAGTTGATAGATTAAATCAAGGAATTATTAGGATATGTTTTAAATTTCAAATCCACTTTATGAATTTTTAAAAATACCGTTATCCATGTGGGTATGGAGCGATCAAGGATTTTCATATTGGGCATGAGTAGTTTCAAAAATTGGAACCCTATAATTCAAAATAAATAAAAACAACTTTTATGTAGAATCTCCGTGTATTTTTTTTTGCCAATCATAGGATCTGTGTTTCATTAGAAAAGGGCCGAAATTGCATGAGCGAAAGGCCCATTTGAAGTTATTGGGCTTCGACGGGGAGCAAGTAGACCGATAACAATTACCATGTAGATGTTCCTTGGCAACCCAAAAGTGAAATATTGGGCCCAACAGGGGAAGGTTGAACAGTACTTTTTCTATTGGGAAGGTGGTACATGGGGTTATCCTGACAAAAAAAATGGAACATGGGTTACTGAAGGTTGCCCATTTGTGCCTAATATGTTTGTCGGCAGGAGCTTTACCCTCCGCTTCCGCCGCCGCCGCCATGCCTCGTCGCGGGTCGAGCTACCGGTACGGCGGCGTCTCGAGCTCGGGTACAAAGCGTCCGCGCGCGCCCAAATTAAGGTACTTCCTCCTCGGGACGGCACCTACGATAGGCTCGGCTGGCCTTGGGGCATTTACCCTAGCCTCTTCCATGCTCAAGTTTTTGAAATGTTTCTGGCTCTGTTCAACACTGGATCAAATTTGTCAACATGACCATTCTTATGGATTGTGATGCCACTATTTCGTGTCTTCAAATGTTGTTCACGCTCATAGGAGCTGTAATGGACACCATTGGCATTGCAAGCTGCAGCTACCAACACCCTCTTATCTGGACCCCGTGATAGGACAAGGAGATCAGCACTAACAGCGCCTGGATTCTCCGCATGGAGTTTCGAGATCTACGATTACAAAATAGACAAGAGGTCATCTCATGTGAAAACACATAGACAAGTCGAGTGCAATTGAACATCTTACATATTTCTCAAACAGTCTGAAACCCACTCCCACGTGCGATAGCTTTCCATTCGTTTCCATGTACAACCATAAACATAGCCAAGTCAGCTGAATATATTTCATTTTGATACAAGTTCATAGTATATGCGAGGAACTGAGTAGTTCGTGTGCATAGTACTCACTTAACATATTCATCGGCCTCTGTAGCATTATTCAGCACATACCAAGACAGCTGTTCAAATTCAGACTGCTCTAATGTTTTTTCGGTCCTCTTTCCTATTAGCTCAACACCATGTTTAAAAACAGATCCTCCAACTTCCAAAATTCTGCGACCCCGATTGAATCGGTCTCAATATCGGGAATATATCTTGAGGCAAATGTATATGCTTCAGCAGCAATATACGCCACTGCAATGCAAGCCTCGGTCTAGCTTTGTTCCTTAACTGTATTCTTGAAAGTGCATCAACGTTCTATAGGGTACATCCATCCATACTGTGTACCGGACCTCTTAAAAGTGCCTCATCGGGTAGATGAACAGCCAAATGCACCATCACATCAAAGAAGGCTGGAGGATATATCAGCTCCAGCTTGCACAGGATTACTGCTATGTCCACCTTAAGACGTTCTACAACAGCTCTGCTTAGAGTTTTACTACATATTTCCCTAAAGAACCTTCCCAACTCTGCAATCACGTTGTACATATTTGGCTTCACTAAATCTTTAATGCCAATAGCTAAAAGCCTTTGCAGCAGGATGTGACAATCGTGAGTTTTCAACCCTTGGAGCTTGTTTCCTTCAACATTGAGACAATTTGCAATGTTGGAAGCAAATCCGAACGGGAACATCACACCTCGGAGGTACTCACAAAATAATCTCCTTTTAGGCATCGGCAATGTGAATTCCGCGCCTCGAAATTTATAATGTTTTTCCTTGCCTTTGTTCACTTTGTCATTACGATCCAGTTGCAAGTGCCTGTTAACATTCAATGTTGCACAATCAATCCTAGCATTTGAGCTATCTTTTGTCTTGGATGGAATGTTGAGTAATGTGCCGACAATGCTGTCACATATATTCTTCTCCATGTGCATGATATCAATATTATGCCGAAGCTTCTTACCAGCCCAATACGGCAAGTCCCAAAGAGTGGTCCTGCGCTTATAAAATATTCTCGGTCTATCATTTTCCATTTCCTTCCTCTTGGTACGTGCTGCTATTTCACCTCCCATCTTCCTTTTGGTAGCTGCTAGACTCAGTTCATCTCGTCTCTTCTTCCTTTTTCTATCTGCTACTCTGCTGCTGCATCTTCTGTATTCTTCTCTGCTGTACCTCCATTTGGCAACGGGGAGAGAAACCGCTGGTTATTACTAAACCAAAACCGTCCCCGTGAGGCAAAGTTCTTCCCGTCCCCATCCCTGATAACTGCCACGGGGACATACTGCATACCATAACCACCACCATCGGGTTAACGGCTAACCAGCGGTTACCCATCCCTGACAATAGGCTAAAAAAATTGAGCAGCACTTCTCTAGTACCTTAGCTAAAAATATTGACAGCAAATCAATAGGAGAAAACTGGGCACATAGCCGCACAGGGACACATAGCAGTTTAAGTTTCAGCCATTACATGACACAAATGGTAGGAGTAGCAGTTTAAGTTCAGCCATTACATGACACAAATCAATTGGCAGTTTAACTTCAGCCATTACATGACAAGAGTCATGACTCATGACAATACAGAATTCGAATGAACCGAAAATGAAGATAAATTGCAGTCTTTACTCCAAGCTTTGCTTCATCATTTCAGACTTGTAGAAGCACTGAAGTGCAGGCTGCGACTCACTAAACATTACAGCTTCAGGCCCTGCATAAGGTGAAAAGATTAGACTGAAAGCTTGTTCTATACAAGTATCATCATCCTGTCCGAAACAAGTGAATAACTGATGATCCATTCATCTATCATAGTAGTATCATCATCTTGTCCGAAACAAGCAAGTGAATAACTGATGATCCATTCATCTATCATAGTAGTATAGTGAAAATGCTACAGTATTAGAGATAGATGCTAACCTCGAGGCCTTCCTCAATATCTTCAAGAACACTCCAGAAGCTAGCTTCTTGTCCATTGTCATCATCTACAAGCAAACACAAATACAACAATTTAGACATGAAAAATAAAGGAATATAACTAGAGATGTTGCTCTATGCTCTCTGCTGTACGCCTGTACCTGCTGTGGCGGCTGGTGGTTTTCCTGGTTTAACATTTATGACCGCTTCTAGGTGCGCCTCCAACTCGTGACTCTTAAAGTGCTGCGGTTTAGTCTTTTTACAGGCCTGATCACCAATAAATTGCAATTTTTTTCTATTTTTTCGGAAACTGTGATCTAATGGAAGGAAACGGCGATGGCCCATAGCATATCTTGTTTATTATCCTCACTGCCAGCTGATCAGTATCACGGTGAACACATGCATTATAACCTGATGTTACTCTGCCTGACATAGTGCCCAAAGCTGGATAATCATGGGTGCAATACAGTACAGCAGCACGTAATAGAAAATTTTGTTCTTTAGGTTGACACACATCCCATGTAGGGACACCCTCCCATAATGTTTGCAAGTCTCTAATAAGAGGCTGCATGAACACATCAAAATCCTTCCCAGGAGATTTGGGACCTGGGATGAGTAAGGCCATCATACAGTTCGACTGATCGGTGCATGTCCCGGGAGCCTGGTTGTAAGGTGTAACTAGTACTGGCCACATGCTATACGAGTTGCTCATGTTGCCAAATGGGTTGAATCCATATGTAGCAAGGCCAAGTCTCAGGTTCCTTGGATCTGCAGCAAAATCTGGATGATCCAGGTCGAATTGCTTCCATTCATCGCCATCAGCAGGATGCCTCAGTAAATCAGGGTCGGGCGTGAGAATCTCTTTGTGCCATCTTGTTTCCCGAGATGTTTGTTCTGAAGCAAACAACCTCTGCAATCTTTGTACAAGTGGAAAGTATCTCAGAACCTTCCAAGGAATCTTTTTCTTACCACCAGCTCCATCATGTTTCCATCTTGATTCCTTACATACTGGACATTCATCGAGGTCATTATACTCCATCCAAAACAGTGAAAGTTATTTTGCAAAAATCAATCTTCTCATATCCAAGTCCAGTACCTTGATGTACTGCTTCACCTCATAAAAGGATTTTGGCGTCCACCCAGGGAGTGTGCTGTATGTCTTCTTTGCTTTAACGCTTTATTGGTAATCCCCTGGTATGACTTGTCATGAAGTAATTTCACAATTAATTCGAATCTTGACACAACAGAACCAGGGGCCACTAAGCGCTTAGCATCTTCTATCAGGTCATGGAAAAGAGGCTTTTTGTGATAAGCATGGGGCTGTTGGCTTGCATATGGATACAGATCCCGTAACAAATTAGCAGTAGCCTCATCCTGGACGAGATCTTCAGGCTGATAACCATCGAATAAAGAGGATCAATAATGTCAGGCTGATCATAGTGTTCACCATGGTTAATCCACCTGATATATGTCTGGTCCATCCCATAAACGAATAAATGATCTGAGACTACATGTTGAGGCTTGGACCCAATATTCAAACATACGCGGCATGGACAAATCACTTCCTTTGTCTTGTCGCCGTCAGTAAAATCACTAACGTGCTTCATGAAGTCTTCAATACCACTCAAATATGTTGGTGTGGTTAATGAGTCAAATAATATCCAAGTTCTGTCCATCTGTTGAGGAGATAGATGGTCAGAGAAGCGATAAGCTATTTCAACAAACAGGTCACCTACGAATGTAAGCAAGCATACCTGAGCAAACAGGTCGAATATAAAACTATAAATGCTACATTATTTGAGCCGATTTCAGCAAACAAACTGAGTGCAAAACTACGGCTACCTAGCGAACAGATTTTTTTAGGCTGACCACTGGGTTTCCCCACTTTGTATTTTTTTATTAATAAAAGAGGGAAATATGTACAAAAGTTGCTGGAGAGCAGCAACTAAAAGGATCATAGATCCCAAGCAGCAAAATATATATAATGTTCTACCCATGATATGATTTCCTCTTTGCCTTATGAACAAGGAGAGCAATTTCATCCTTGAATCTCTTGTGCCATCTATAAATGCTTGGGGGGAGGGGCGAACAGATCTATCGAAAGCAATACAATACCAACACATTCTTTCTTCTTTTTTGCCGTAATTCCGCCGATCTATTAGCAGTGCAAAGAAGCCAAAAGTAATAAGATTACATACAGGTTCATAGACCACCAGGGCCGTACCTGAGAATACGGAGGGCCTGAGCAAAACAAGAAATAGAGGCCCTCAACATGATCATTGGCAACTAAAATGATTTTATATATACTACTCACTCCATTTCAATAAACAATGCACCCTTGTTTTTAGTATTTTATCTTCGAAAAAATATTAATCTATATCTCTATTTAAAAATGATGTTTCAATTTTATGTAGATATACATGTATTTAGATGAGTTTAGTTTTTGCAGATACATGCAAGTTTTGATGAAGTTGAAACATATTTTTCAGGATGAAGTATATAAAAAAAATTGATATAAAACTGGTATCATTAGAAAGTATTTTCCAACACGATTCTAACAATGTTGCTTATGTATTATATGATCGTGATATTGTTGTCCTATTTATTTGGTCAAGGTTCACATTGAAATGTGGTAAAATAAATTAAAAGAAGTGCATCGTGTGAAAAAGCAATCTAAGAATTCAAAGTGCTAATTGTTAGTCGAAACATGACATCATTGAGACAAAATATTAATATTCATTGGAAGACTAACTGAATTAGCTGCACTCGCGATGAAAAGAAAGAGAAGATACGGGTAAGAGCAAGTACAATAAGGTACAGTCATTTGTTTGTTTGTTTGGGTTGCTCATCAAGCTTATCGCTCGATACAATAAGGTACAGTCAGCGGGAGTGGTGTTTGGAACATGGGTGCATAGTGGGTGGTATCATAGAGTACTATCATAGATATGCTATATTTATTATAGTGGAGTATTGAAAATGGCATATATAGAAGGGGATATTGAGAATTGAGAGTGGCATACAACTTCAGTTTTGTAATGGCATAAACACAACTTGTGAATTGAGGAGTGGCATAGAACCAATTAACACTTGTTTCAATAACAGCCATCAAAAGCCAATCGACGCACGAGAATGGATCCAAAATTTACCCATTTTAAGTTTCACGAGAAAATTTTAAACTTAAAATTAAACTCCTAGAAATTTTGAAACAAAAATCCAGTAAATCTTATATGTCGGGTTATGCATTCTGGGGGAGTTTCATCAGATTCAGCCATATTGTTTATCAATAAACCTCATTTTATGTTTTACAACCAACTTTAAACTTAAAATTCAAACTGTCCAGTAAAAAGAACAACATTCCAGTAAATCTTATATATTTCTTCTGCATTCCGGGAAAGATTGGTCGGATTCAAAAAAAATAGTTTGGGAATAAACATTGTTTTTGTCTGGAAACGACTTATTGTAGAGTGATTTTTGGTTGGATACATTCATGTGTGTTCGATTGGCTTTGGATGGCTGATATTGAACCAAAGTCAACGTTGGGCTTTTGACCTAGCTGAACGTCACTGGAGCTGCGTCAAAAGTCCAGCCATGACTTTGTCTCAATAACAGCCATCAAAAGCCGATCGAACGCACAATGGATCCAACCAAAAATCACTCAACCGCTGGAATTTTGACCTGAAAGTCACTGAAGCTGTGTCCATACTTGCCCAACAGGTTGCGTATGAACGTAAACCAACATATCTGAGCAAACAGGTCGAATATAAAACTATATAACTAAATGCCACGTTATTTGAGCCGATTTCAGCAAACCTGAGGTCTATTTTTTTTAGGCTGGACAGTGGTTTCCTCATTGTGTATTTTTCACTGTAATAAAAAAGAGGGAAAATACTGGAGAGCAGCAACTAAAAGGATCATAGATCCCAAACAACAAAATCTAGCTAAAAAGGTTATACCCATGATGATAAGCCATGATATGATTTCCTCTTTGCCTTACAAACAAGCAGTGGCGGACCTAGGATTTTAGGAAAGGGTATGACACAACAAAATTTTGGAGTTTCTATTGAATTTCTTTTGTCTAATAAAAATAATTAAATAAAATACTTTCTCGGATTCATACTAATTAACTCAAATTTGTCTAGATATAAATGTATCTACTCAACAAACTTGTCTAAGATACATCGGTATCTAGACAAAGTTGAGTCAATTAATTTGGATTGAAGGGAGTATGTCAAAATGATTAAATAAAACAGATTTTGCATATAATCAAAATGTAAATTGTTGAAAAATGCACCGTTGACGAGGTGCTCTAATTTTGAACTGAATTCTCACTAAATATATATAATTAATCATATACTTGACTACCAAAGATTAATTATCAGTTGATTAATCGTATATACGGTAGCAAGATATTTCCTTTGATTAATCATGATATCTAATCAGGTCATGGTGCATGGCCATAGCTGGCCTTGTAGGCTTACACGCGAGACAAAATCGCACATCTTGAAAAACATGCAAGTAGACTGTTGGCTAAAGCTAATGCATTAATCAATCGGATGTCTAATCAATCGGTTACATGCACTAGCTCGGTGTTCGCATGGCTGCACCCACATGTATTAGCACCGCATGTATACATATACATCACTCATCTTGATTAATTGCTCAGCTCATTAAACTATCAAAAATCTTGCACGGCTTGGACGCAGGGTATGCCGTGGCATATACGGCATACCCTGTAGATCCGCCACCACAAACAAGGAGAGCCATTTCATCCTTGAATCTCTTGCGGCTTCTGTAAAAGCTTGGGGCGAACAGATCAATCGAAAGCAATATAATACCAACAAATTATTTCTTCTTTTTGGTCGTAAATCCACCGATGTATTAGCAGTGCAAAGAACCCAGAAGTAATAAGATTACAAACAGGTCCATAGAGGACTGGCACCAAGCGACGACTACAAACATTGGGCAATGGTGAGCAGTACAGTGTCCAGTACGAACGAAGTCGAGCAAATAGGTAAAGCGGAAAACAATGTCAAACAAACACATCGAGAGGACAACAGATCGATTCGAACGAACTAACGAACTTATAAGGGCTGGGCGACGGCGGCTGACTTCGATTGAGCTATAATGAATCGTACTTGCCCAGGCCTGAAGATGGCATGCGTCTAGTGAGGATCTACCCCGGTGGCCAGCGCTGTAGGTGCGGGCCAGAGAAGAAGCAGCGCCACGGCGATCGGCAAGGTGACGGAGTGATAGGCAGTAGAGAGTTTTGGTGCGCGGCTTTGGTTCACAGGGTTTGTCTAGAGAAATAGGGAAACAATAGAAGGAGGTGTCTAGAAGAGAAGAACAAGGTGGGTGAGTGTTGAGTTAAAGGCGAGCGCGTTCGAAATATTAGAGCGCGTTCGAGAAAGTTTAGGAGGCGCGAGGGAGGAGTGTCAGCATCTTTGAGTTAAGAAACGAGCGTTAGAAATTTTACAAATCCTCTTCTTTTTGAGCTAATCATCTATCCTCTATTCTATCTACATGTTTTTTATTTTTTTTCTATTCTATACATGAGTTTTGAAATTGAATTTTCATCGTTCCGGCCAATGCTCATTTGAAGTAATTGAAGCTGTTGATAGCGTAGAGGTGCTATCTACCGCTCATCATACAAAGGACTCTTCAGATCTAAACGTTGTGAATGTGGTTCAGTACCCATCCTTCCTTGGACTGAAAGTCACAAAAGCACAGGCTCTTTGGAACCCTCTAGTCCTTGGGATGCCTCTTTGCCCCACATTATTAAACAGAGGCCTTTTCGGGCAGGAAGTCAAAGTTGGGGGCTCCATGCATTACATATGAATACTCGCTAGCTGCATGGTCTAGAAGCAAACTAGAGTAAATCATCAATTCGTCAAATCAATTGGTGTATAATTTTTTTAGGAGCTAAGACGCTGGCATGAACCATTTTATCAACTTGAATGCTTACCATATAGAAGACTATATACTTTGGTTTTTCATTTTTACGATTTTTTAAATTTTGTTTTCCATTTGAATCTTGGTCAAATCCTAGGTTTGACCAAGATTAGACAATTAAAAACCTGAAAATGAAAAGGTAATCATGGATCCTTCTTAGTCACTCCTAAATGAAGCTTTTGAGGGTTTTTGAGAATTCCATGTTTGAAACCCAACGACTTCTCTTCATGCTTGACTTCATAAGACGAGTTTAGGGTTAGGGGGTAATATATGATTTGTCTAGTTTGCATATATCTAGACCTTTTTGTCAACTTCAATGCTTACTATATGACACAAGGAATATGTGCTTTGGTTTTTCATTTTTCTATTTTTTGATTTTTTGCCCTTATGAATCTTTCAAATCCTATGTTTGACCTTGATTTAAACAAGTTTAAAACATGAAAATGAAAAGGTAAGCACGGATCCTTCTTAGTCACTCTAAAAAATGAAGCTTTTGGGAGGTTCTTGAAATTTCCATGTTTGAAACCCAAAACCTTCTCTTCTTGATTGACTTCATAAACATGGAGAGTTTAGGGTTAGGGGTAGATATATACATGATTTTCTGGTTTTTGAATATGTCTAGACCTTGTTTATCAACTTGAATGCTTACTATATGACATAAAGAAAATTATGTGCTTTGGTTTTCATTTTTCTAGTTTTTATGCCAGTTTGAATCTTTTGGTCAAATCTTGGGTTTGACCAAGATTTAAACAAGTTCATTATGAAAATGAAAAGGGGAAGATACATCCTTCTTAATTAGTCCTCTAAACTGAATTTTGTAAGAGGTTTTGAAATTTCCATGTTTGAAACCCAAAACCACTTCTCTTCATGTTGGACTTCATAAGACAGAGTTTAGGGGTTAGGGGGTATAGATACATGATTTGTCAGGTTGAATATGTCTAGACCTTGTTTATCAACTTTAATGCTTACTATATGACATAAGAAGACTATGTGCTTTGGTTTTTTCATTTTCTATTTTTTTGAATTTTATACCCATATATTTGAATCTTTGTGAAATCCTAGTTTTGACCAGGATTTAAACAAGTTTAGAACATGAAAATGAAAAGGTAAGCTTGGATCCTTCTTAATCACACTCTAAAATGAAGCTTTTGGGAGGTTCTTGGAATTCCAATGTTTGAAACCCAAAACCACTTCTCTTCATGATTAACTTCATAAGACGGAGTTTAGGGTTAGGGGTAGATATATACATGATTTTTCTGGTTTGAATATGTCTAGACCTTGTTATCAACTTGAATGCTTACTATGTGACATAAGTAGACTATGTGCTTTGGTTTTCATTTTCT
Source organism: Lolium multiflorum (assembly GCA_030979885.1). Lineage (NCBI taxonomy): Eukaryota > Viridiplantae > Streptophyta > Magnoliopsida > Poales > Poaceae > Lolium > Lolium multiflorum. The sequence goes on along the minus strand of CM061749.1, from coordinate 186,532,933 downwards.
ATTTTTTATATTTTATACACATATATTTGAATCTTTGTGAAATCCTAGGTTTGACGAGGATTTAAAAAAGTTAGTACATGAAAATGAAAAAGGTAAGCCTGGATCCTTCTTAGTCACACTCTAAAATGAAGCTTTTGGGAGGTTTTTGAAATTTCCATGTTTGAAACCAAAAACCACTTCTCTTCATGCTTGCCTTCATAAGACAGAGTTTAGGGTTAGGGGTAGATATATACATGATTTTACGGTTTGAATATGTCTAGACCTTGTTTATCAACTTGAATGCTTACTATATGACACAAGAAGACTATATGCTTTTGTTTTTTCATTTTTCTGATTTTTTTGAATTTATGCATGTTTGAATCTTTTGGTCAAATCTTAGGTTTGACCAAGGTTTAAACAAGTTTAAGACATGAAAATGAAAAGGGAAGCTTGCATCCTTCTTAGTCACTCTAAAATGAATTTTAAGAGGTTTTTGAAATTTCCATGTTTGAAACCCAAAACCACTTCTCTTCATGGCTGCTTCATAATACAAAGTTTAGGGGTTAGGGAGTAGATAGATTTGTCTAGTTTGGATATGTCTAGACCTTGTTTATCAACTTTAATGCTTACTATATGACATAAGAAGACTATGTGCGTTTGTTCATTTTTTTATTTTTTTTGTATTTTATACCCATATATTTGAATCTTTGTGAAATCCTAGGTTTGACTAGGATTAAACAAGTTTAAGAACATGAAAGTGAAAAGGTAAACTGGATCCTTCTTGATCACAATCTAAATGAGCTTTTGGGAGTTCTTCAAATTTCCATGTTTGGGCAAAACCACTTCTCTTCATAAGGCAGTTTAGGGTTAGGGGTAGATATATACATGATTTTTCTGATCTGAATATGTCTAGACCTTGTTTATCAACTTGAATGCTTACTATATGACATAAGAAGACTATATGCTTTTGTTTTCATTTTTACGATTTTTTTGAATTTATGCATGTTTGAATCTTTTGGTTAAATCTTAGGTTTGACCAGATTTAAACAAGTTTAAGACAAGAAAATGAAAAGGATGTTTGAAACCCAAAACCACTTCTCTCCATGCTTGACTTCACAATATACAAAGTTTAGGGAAAATGTCGGTCTTTTTATGCAAATCTGCACATAAATGGCTCAAATTAAAATAGTATACTCGTTTCAGTGTTTTTGATTACCTATAAAAAAATAGATTTTCCTGAGAAGTTCTAATTTTTGCCAGAATTTGAAAATTTTGGATTTCTTGTTCCTATTTAGATATTATAGATACTAGCAAGATGGCCCTCACAATTTTGATTTACCATGAATAGTTACTATGACATTTCCAAGAATACCATGTCACATATTCTACAATTTATATTTGAGTTTTTGGTATTTAAAATTCCACTGGTTTGATGACTAAATATTGAAGGTGTAGCCTTGCATTAGTGGATTTTTATCGTGACAAAACAACCTATTGTTATTGCTACTCTTACACTTACATCATTATTCTCTCTAATAATAGACCGACGAACTACCTCCATATACATATTGTCCTTACTCTCTCTTCTATTTAATCCAACTATGCTAGTGGATTACTTATGTGCCTATGAGTTTGATTCCAAATAAGAACTCCAATATTGTTGACATGATCTTTCTAAAACTAACACTTAAGGTACAATGGAGCAATCTTGTCCTGATTCTATATCCATACGCCTGTGGAAATTTTGATAAAACCACTTAAATCCACGCAAAATAGTACTCTCACCCGGATATAATTGTTTTTTATTTACCGCGTCGTACCCTCTGACCCGGAGTCCCAATTAGTATAACCATAAACTTGTGTAGCCGACTTAGAAGTGGGACATGACTATCTAGATATTACACTTTGTAAATTTTTCATAAATAAACATAGCTAAACATGGCGGTGAGCTTTAAATCCAAAATCATATAATAATGTATTTATAATCATCTATAGAGATTTTTCTAACATGTTTCTTCGAAACACAGCACTCTATCGAAAATAATTGGTCTAATTGGAACTTATTCACTCTTCAGAACCAATTACACCCTTCTCTCATAATAACTGATTTAGAATGATTTGGGATAGACCAGATGGAATGTTTGTGTGTGACGAACATAGGATAGCATGTGGTTACCATGAGTGTATATGATTATGGCAATGACCAACCGTATTACCTACAAATGAAGTTTGGGGAAAAACTTCGTATCTAACTATCGAGCAAGATAATTGTGGAGCAAGATGCGTGCTCAATATTTTTAGATAATATTTTTTTATATCATACTTCCTCTGTTTATAAATATTAGACATTTTAGCTAGCCAATCTAGCTTGTTTAAATGTCATACATTAACAAACGGAGGGAGTACATACATGTGCTCTACTTTGTACTACCTTGTTCAGAAAAAGATGTCGCAATTCTTTTTAAATTTTGATGAATCTATACACTATTTAGTGTAGGTGTAGAAAGCGTCCCAATTTTAAAAATCTATATCCTTACTAAAGTGAAGATAACCTTTTTCTTCGATTTGTTGGTATCAATTCATGTGAAGTATAAACCACTTCACATATTTGCATCCCACTCATCTTCCAGGCTGACTCGGCAGCGGAGACGGCCGTGGTAACTCGGCATAACAAATCCTCCTACAGCGGCACTCTAAGCTCAATCATATGGTTACTAAAGAGTAATTCTAATTTTAAATATTACAAATATAGTTTAAAAACGTATCATACGTGTGGTTAAAGTGTACACGACACGGTCGGCAGCTAGGATAATACGAGATAACTCATCTAAACTTTCAAAAAAACTGGTCTAAACGTGACGGGATAGGTCACATGCACGTAAATATATGGCTCAATCTAGATCCCATTTAAACGTGATCTGATAGGATTCTTTTCTTTTTGACAGAATCTGATAGGATTCTTACAGTCAAAGAAAGAAAACAACATATGTTAAACTCGTATGGGCAACAGACTATGTTTCCATGTTTTTCCCAAAACTACACTTTTACGTGCAACCTTAGACTTTCCCGCACCAAATAAAAAAAATAGATCGTGTCAAGTTTGAGTTCGTGTTACACATGTGTACGTTTAACTCGTATGGGCAACAGACTCTGTTTCCATGTTTTTCCCAAAACTACACTTTTACGTGCAACCTTAGACTTTCCACGCCAAATAAAAAAAATAGATCGTGTCAAGTTTGAGTTCGTGTTACACATGTGTACGTTTACGTTATATTCATCTATTAGTAAATCCTAGTCACAAATTACAGATCCAACGATTAATAATAATTAAGATGATGTGGATTAATCTTGTGTCTCTATTTAAAACATCTTATTTTGCTTTTAGTATATAATAGAAGACTAGGTGACTCAACGAGAACGACTCAACATTGACTCGACTCAGACACAACTACTACATTGACACAAGTACTAATATAAAGTAAGAGTACTAGTTAGTTTACATTTGAGCCAATTTTCTGAACAAAATTTCGAAGTGACCTTCGAGAAAAACTCGGAAGCCGGGTGACTGCTTGATCATCTGGGAATTGACTAAGTGGTCTCTACAGTGACTTTGGTCAAGATCTACCTTGAGCCTGCTTGACGCTTCAGCTTGGAGTTGAGAGCCTTCTCCTGTGACAGCTCGGCTTCTAGTTTGTCCGTCCTAACCGTGAGGTTCAGGATCAATCCGGCGAGTTTGTCCATGGTCTCCCACGCTGGCCAGAGGCTGCTTGTGGATCTCATTACTCGCAGTGAATGATTTCATGGCGATATCATCGAGAATGCGAATCGGATCTTCTCAGTGGCGAGCTCAGAATAAAGTCTCATGCACTCATCAGCGAGGGCGCTTCTGTCCGCCGTCTCGACGCAGAAATCGCCCATAACCATTTCTAAAATGGGACCGATCTCGTAGCGGGGCTTCTATCAGATGGGGATGGAGCACAAAATCAGAAGTGTGCCCAGAGAAGTACCAAGAAAGAGAAAATGGGAATCCCAATTTGCACGAATGTCTATACCTCGTTGCTTTGAGAACTTGGCTCCGTGGAAGATGTTTCCGCAGGCAGGAGGGCTGCGGGAAAACTAAGGCCGCCCGACCTGAATATACGATTGAGAGAAGGTAAGAAAAGGAGGGGAATGATAAGTTGTGAAAGACATAGAAAGATGCGCAAGAACGGAGGATCGCCTGAAGGTAGCAGTCGCGGGCTGCGACGCCCTTGAAGACTCTTGCGTAGAAGGCACCTCGACAGCAGCACAGCCGCACGAGCCCTTCTGTGGCGAGACTTGCTCCCGGTCATGGTGGCGAAGTAGTATTCCAAGAGGTAAACAAAGTGGTGAACCGAGGAAGACGGCAAGAGCAAAGGTTAGTTCTTAAATTTGGCCTCCCCGTCTCCTCGGCACCTCGAGTAATGCTTATCTGGTCAAAGAGCAAACTTCAAGGCAGAGACTTGGTGGGCCATTCATCTCCAACTATACTTCCTCCGATCCGAATGATACAAATTTTTGAATGACAAATCACCCAAAACAGTATCTAGGATTTGATCTAGATTCAAATTGAGCATAAAATTTCAAAAAAATGAAAAACAAAATATATTCTTGTGTCATATAGTAAGCACTCAGTTGGTAAACAAGGTCTAGACATATTGAGCGGACAAATCATGTATCTACCTAACCCTAAACTTTGTCTTAATTATGAAGAAGTGAAGCACGAAGAGAAGTCGTTTTCAGTTTCAAACATATTTCAAAAACCCTCCAAAAGCTTCATTGTGGTGTGACGTCCTAAAAAAGGATACATGCTTACATTTTCAACAACCCTCCTAAAAGCTTCATTATAGAGTGTAAGAAAGGGATCCGATGCAGCGTACCTTTTATTTTCTTGGTTTAAACTTGTTTAAATCTCGGTCGAACCTAGGATTTGACAAATATTCAAATGTGCATCAAAATTTTAAAAATTTAAAACCAAATTAAAAGCGCATAGTGTTCTTATGTCATATAATAAGCGTTAAAGTTGATAAACAAGGTCTGGAGCACATATTCAAACAAGACAAATCATGTATCTATACCCCTAACCTAAACTCTATCTTATGAAGTCAACAACATGAAGAGAAGTGGTTTTGGGTTTCAAACATGGAAATTTCAAAAACCTCCCAAAAGCCACTTTTCAAATATTTCAAAAAGGATCCATGCCTGCTTACCACCTTTTCATTTTCATATTTTAAACTTGTTTAAATCAGTGTCAAATTAAACCAAGGATTTGTCCAAAAGATTCAAATATAGACATAAAATTTTAAAAAAAATCAGAAAAATAGAAAAACAAAAGCATAGTCTTCTAATGTCATATAGTAAGCATTCAAGTTGATAAACAAGGTTTGGACATGCATATTCAAACCTAGGCAAATCATGTATCTATCCCTAGCCCCTAAACTCTATCTTATGAAGTCAAGCATGAAGAGAAGTGGTTTTGGGTTTCAAACATGAAAATTTCAAGAACATCCCAAAAACTTCATTTTAGAGTGACTAAAAAAGGATACAGGCTTCCCCTTTTCATTTTCATGTTTTATACTTGTTTAAATCTTGGTGAAACTAGGATTTGACAAAGATTCAAATAATGCATCTATCAAAATAAAAAAATCAGAAAAATTAAAAACCAAAGCACATCTTATGTCATATATAGTTAGCATTAAAGTTGATATAAACAAGGTCTAGATATATTCAAACAAGAAAAATCATGTATCTACCCCTAACCCTAAACTCTATGTATGTAGTCAAGCATGAAGAGAAGTGGTTTTGGGTTTCAAACTGGAAATTCAAGAACCCCCAAAAGCTTCATTTTAGGTTGACTAAGAAGGATACAGGCTAAGACACCTTTTATTTTTCACATGTTTTAAAATTGTTCAAATCTTGGTCAAAACTAGTAGGGTTTGATCAAGATTCAAATGGGCATAAAATTTCAAAAAAATGAAAAACCAGCATATAGCCTTCTTATTGTCATATAGTAAGCACTCAGGAACAGTAAACAAGGTCTAGACATATTCAAACCAGAAAATCATGTTTCTACACCTAGCCCTAAACTTTGTCTTATGAAGTCAAGCACGCGAAGAGAGTCGTTTTGGATTTCAAACATGGAAATTTCAAAAACCTTCCAAAGCTTCATTTTGGAGTGACTAAGAAAAATCTGAGCTTACCTTTTCATTTCATGTTTAAACTTGTTTAAATATTGGTTAACCCTAGGATTTGACCAAATATTCAAATGAGCATAAAAATTCAGGAAAAAGTCAAAAAAAATAGAAAACCAAAGCACATAGTATTATTATGTCATATAGTAAGCATTCAAGTTGATAAACAAAGTCTAAACAACAAACTAGACAAATCATGTATCTACCCCTAACCCTAAACACTGTCTTATGAAGTCAAGCATGAAGAGAAGTGGTTTTGGGTTTCAAACATGGAAATTTCAAAAAGCTCCCAAAAGCTTCATTTTAGAGTGACTAAGAAGGATTCAGGCTTACCTTTTCAATTTCATGTTTTAAACTTGTTCAAATCTTGGTCAAACTTAGGATTTGACCAAGATTCAAATATGCATAAAAATTGGGAGGAAGGGTATGAATTACAATTCAAAAAAACAAGGTAACTTAAATACTTGGATGCCCCAAAGATGTGTAGAAGCCCAGAACAATGGCAAAACATGTGCGCGCTGCATCCAATTCAAGCAGAACACATAGTAGGCATCGATAGTTTGACCTAAATTTGAAATCAAAGAGAAGGTGGTTAGAAAAAATCGAATTTGGCAAAGCAAAGCATGAAATCATAAAATTGTGATGCACTATAGCTATGAAAAGTATCAAACAATGCATACCAAAATGATTTTTAGAGGAATACTAAAGTTCAACTTATTTTTTTATATTAGTAGGCAAAAATCGAACTAGTAGTTGGATGTTTCTGAACTTGATCTGTATAGTAGTGGGCAAAACCCTAGTTTAACCTATTTAATCATAGATTCGTAAGTCGGATTTTTCTACTTTTTTATCATTACTATGCAGCACATGTGTGTTTGCCGGTAGAGTGAAACTCGGAGGAAGAAGGATCACTCGGAAGGAGAGAAAGAAGGAAGAATTATGGTGTCTCCCCTTTTCGGAGTGATAATCATGACTTTTGTGCGGGGAGTTTGTGAGTGGCGGGAGGCTTGGCCCAGCCAGTCGAGAAGGCGAGGCGAGAATAGGAGATTTGTTTTTTTTGTGAGAGGGACAGCAGAAGGATCCAGAGACGACTTCTACTCCAATACGCATCTGATTCGTCTTCTCTTGACAAAGAAAATGGTGGGAGTTTGCGTACCTGTTGCACGTGACTTGTGCTCTTGAAGTGTGGGACCTCATGACACCACACGTAAGTGGCAGGAACACAGTGATGTAAAAACTCGGTTGGTTATTATACTATATTTATACAAAGTTTCCTATGGATTCAAGAGGTTACGAAAGCCAAGTTAAATCATTCATGACATTATTTTTTCCATGAAGCCAAGTTAACTCATTCTCAAATTGGTACATTTTGGAGTGATAAAGAAGGATCCGGCTTAGCTTTTCATTTCATGTTTTAAGCTTGTTTAAATCTGGTCAAACCTAGGACTTGACCAAAAGATTCAAATGAGCATAAAAATTCAAAAAAAAAGCACACCGTCTTCCTATGTCATATATCAAGGTGATAAACAAGTCCGCCATATTCAAACCACAAAATCATCCTGCTCCTTTAAACAAGGATCCGAGCTTACCCTTTTCATTTCATGTTTTTAAACTTGTTCAAATCTTGGTCAAACTTAGGATTTGACGAAGATTCAAATGGGCGTAAAATACTTAGAAAAATCATGTACGTATCTACCCCAAACCCTAAACTCTATCTTACGAAGCCAAGCATGAAGAGAAGCAGTTTTGGGTTTCAAACATGCAGAATTCAAAAGCCTCCCAAAAGCTTCATTTTAAGAGTGACTAAGAAGGATCATGCTTACCTTTTATTTTCATGTTTTAAACATGTTCAAATCTTAGTCAAACCGATCAAATTTAGGATTTGACCAAGATTCAAATGGGCATAAAAATTCAAAAAATGAAAACCAAAGCCACATCTTGGCTTCTTATATATCACCATATATATAGTGGCATAAGCTAGTTGATAAACAAAAGTCTGAACATATTCAAACCAGAAAAATCATGTATCTATATACCCCTAACCCTAAACTTTGTCTTAATTATGAAGTCAAGCACGAAGAAGAAAGTAGTTTGGGTTTTCAAACATGGACATTTCAAAAACCACTCCCAAAAGCTTCATTGGTGTAATGATACTAGAAGGATACATGCTTATTTCATAGCTAAGCTCATTATGGAAGTGACTGAAAAGATCCGTTAAAGCGGAGCTTACCTTTATTTTCTTGTTTAAACTTGTTCAAATCTCGGTCGACTAGGATTTGACCAAGATTCAAAATGTGCATCAAAATTTAAAAAAATTAAAAACCAAATTAAAGAGCATAGTGTTCTTATGTCATATAGTAAGCATTAAAGTTGATAAACAAGGTCTAGACACATATTCAAACAAGACAAGTCATGTATATATACCCTAACCCCTAAACTCTATCTTATGAAGTCAACCATGAAAAGAAGTGGTTTTGGGTTTCAAACATGGAAATTTCAAAACCTCCCAAAAGCTTCATTTTAGAGTGACTAATATATAAAAGAAGGATACATGCCTGCTTACCACCTTTTCATTTTCATATTTTAAACTTGTTTAAATCCGTGTCAAATTAAACCAAGGATTTGACCAAAAGATTCAAATGGGCATAAAATTTTAAAAAAAATCAGAAAAATGAAAAAAAAAAGCATATAGTCTTCTTATGTCATATAGTAAGCATTCAAGTTGATAAACAAGCTAGGTTTGGACATGCATATTCAAACCTAAGCAAATCATGTATCTATCCCCTAGCTAGCCCCTAAACTCTATCTTATGAAGTCAAGCATGAAGAGAAGTGGTTTTGGGTTTCAAACATGAAAATTTCAAGAACATCCCAAAAAAACTCGTTTTAGAGTGACTAAGAAAGGATCTAGGGCTTCCCCTTTTCATTTTTATGTTTTATACTTGTTTAAATCTTGGCCAAACCTAGGATTTGACAAAGATTCAAATGTGCATCTATCAAAATAAAAAAATCAGAAAAATTAAAAAGCAAAGCACATAGTTTTCTTATGTCATATATAGTTAGCATTAAAGTTGATATAAACAAGGTCTGGATATTTCAGACAAGAAAAATCATGTATCTACCCCTAACCTAAACTCTGTCTTATGTGTGAGTCAAGCATGAAGAGAAGTGGTTTTGGGTTTCAAACCCTGAAATTTCAAAGACCCCCAAAAGCTTCAGGCTTTGAGTGACTAAAGGATCAGTCAGACTTACCTTTTATTTTCATGTTTTAAAATTGTTCAAATCTTGGTCAAACTGTTTGGATTTGACAAAGATTCAAATAGACAAAATTTTAAAAAAAATGAAAAACCAAAGCATATAGCCTTCTTATGTCATATAGTAAGCACTTTCGATCAAGTTGGTAAACAAGGTCTAGACATATTCAAACTAGAAAAATCATGTTTCACCCTAGCCCTAAACTTTGTCTCATGAAAGTCAAGCACGAAGAGAAATCGTTTTGGATTTCAAACATCAAATTTCAAAAACCTTCCCCAAAGCTTCATTTTGGAGTGACTAAAGATGATACGAGCTTACCTTTTCATTTTCATGTTTTAAACTTGTTTAAATATTGGTTAAGCCTAGGATTTGACCAAGATCAAATGGGCATAAAAATTCAGAAAAGTCAAAAAAAATGAAAACCAAAGCACATAGTATTATTATGTCATATAGTAAGCATTCAAGTTGATAAACAAGGTCTAAACAACAAACTAGACAAATCATGTATCTACCCCCTAACCCTAAACTCTGTCTTAGAAGTCAAGCATGAAGAGAAGTGTTTTTGGGTTTCAAACATGGAAATTTCAAAAAACTCCCAAAAGCTTCTCATTTTTGAGTGACTAAGAAGGATTCGAACTCACCTTTTCATTTTCATGTTTAAACTTGTTTCAAATCTTGAGTCAAACCAAGTTTGACAAGATTCAAATGCATAAATTAGGAGGAAGGGTATGAATTACAGTTCAAAAAACAAGGTAACTTAAATACTTGGATGCCCCAAAGATGTGTGGAAGCCAAACGATGGCAAAACATGTGCGCACGCTGCATCCAATTCCAAGTAGAACACATAGTAGGCATCGATAGTTTTGACCTAAATTTGAAATCCAAAGAAGGTGGTTAGAAAAAAAAATCGAAATTGGCAAGCAAAGCATGAAATCATAAATTTGTGATACACTAATATAGCTATGAAAAGTATCAAACAATACATACCAAAATATTTTTTAGAAGAATACTAGTTCAACTTATTTCAATTTTATATTAGCGTAAAATGAATAGTAGTTGGATATTTACAAAGACTTGATGTAGTGAACAGACCAAACCCCTGGTTTAATATTTAATCATAGATTAATAGAGTTAGATTTTTCTCTTTTATTATTTTCTGCAGCACATGTGTGTTTGCCGTCGAGTGAAACTCGGAGGAAGAAGAGATCACTGGAGAGGAGAGAAGAAAGGAGAGAAAATTACCCAATTCTCCCCTTTTTGATTGATGATGTTATTTTATACGGGGGTTGTGTTAAGCAGGTGTGAAAGCGATGGCGGGCGAGAATGAAGATTTGTTTTTTTTTTTTTTGTAGAAGGATGTAGTGTTAGGGCCAATGCCAAAACGCATCCTGATGCGTCTACTCTTGACAAAGAAAATGGTAGGTTTGTTGCCTATTGCAGCAACTTATGCTCAAGTGTGGACCTCAACGTGAGCACCCTGCGTAAAGTAGCAGACTCAATGATGTAAAACTGGGTTGAGTTATTCTTTCCATTTATACAAGTTCTCTGAGTTCAAGATGAAAAGCCAAATTAAATCATTTACATGACTATTTTTTTCATGAAGCCAAGTTAACTCATTTATCGATTGGTACATTTTGGAGTGACTAAGAAGGATCCATGCTTACCTTTTCATTTTCATATTTTAAACCTGTTTAAATCTTGGTCCAAACCACAGGTTTGACCAAGATTCAAATAGACATAAAATGCAAAAAAGAAAAACAAAGCACGTCTTCCTATGTCATATATCAAGGTGATGTTCAAAAGTTACACTTATCTTTCAAACAAAAATCTTTATCTACTAACCTAAACAAGGATCCAGGCTTACCCTTTTCATTTTCATGTTTAAACTTGTTCAAATCTTAATTAAACTTGGGTTGACGAAAGTTCAAATAAATAAAAATGCTTGAAAAAATCATTTCATGTCTACCCCAAAACTATCAATATATCTTACGGCTTGAGCATGAGAAAGTGGTTTTTGGGTTTCAAACTTGTAAATTTCAAAAAACCTCCCAAAAGCTTCATTTTAAAGTGACTAAAGGATCCAGCTTACATTTTATTTTAATATTTTAAACATGTTCAAATCTTAGTCAAACCTAGGATTTCAAAGATTCAAATAAATGAGCATAAAATTCAAAAAAAAATGAAAAACCAAAGCACATAGCCTAGCTTCTTATATATGCCATATAGTAAGCACTCAAGCTAGTTGATAAACAAGGTCTAGACATATTCAAACCAGAAAAATCGTAGCATCTATATACCCCTAACCCTAAACTTTGTCTTAATTATGAAGTCAACCATGAAGAGAATTGGGTTTTAAACATGGAACATTTCAAAAACCTCAGCTTCATTGTGGTGTGTGGCAAGTACCAAGAAGGTCCAGCTGCTTACATTTCAACAACCTAAAGCTTCATTATAGGTAGGCTAAGAAAAGGTCAGTGGTGACACCTTTTATTTCTTGGTTTAAACCTTAAATCTAGGTCCAACCTGGTTGACTGAGAGTTAAATATCAAAAATTTTAAAAAATAAAAACCAAATTAAAAAGCGTGGTATTCTTATCATCTATATAGTAAACATTAAGTTGATAAACAAATTCCAAATTCACATATTCAAACAAATTAAATCATATCTATACCTAACCCTAGCTCTATCTTATCAAGTCAACAACATGAAGAGAGTGGTTTGGGTTCAAACATGGAAATTTCAAAAACCTCCAAAAGCTTCATTTTAGAGTGACTAATATATATAAGAAGGATCCATGCATGCCTGCTTACCACCTTTTCATTTCATATTTTAAACTTGTTTAAATCCGTGTCAAATTAAACCAAGGATTTGACACCAAAAGATTCAAATGGGCATAAAATTTTAAAAATCGGAAAATGAAAAACAAAAGCATATAGTCTTCTAATGTCATATAGTAGCATTCAAGTTGATAAACAAGGTTTTGGACATGCATATTCAAGCCTAGGCAAATCATGTATCTATCCCTAGCCCCTAAACTCTATCTTATGAGTCAGCATGAAAGTGGTTTTAGGGTTCAAACATGAAAATTTCAAGAACATCCCAAAACTTCTTTTTAGAGTGACTAAGAAAAGATACAAGCTTCCCCTTTTCATTTTCATGTTTTATAACATTTAAATCTTGGCCAAACCTAGGATTTGACAAAGATTAGAATGGGTATATTCAAAAAAATTAGAAAAATTAAAAACCAAAGCATAGTTTTCTTATGTCATATATAGTTAGCATTAAAGTTGATATAAACAAGGTCTAGATATATTCAAACAAGAGAAAAATCCATGTATCTACCCCTAACCCTAAACTCTGTCTTATGTAGTCAAGCATGAAGAGAAGTGGTTTTGGGTTTCAAACTTGGAAATTTCAAGAACCCCCAAAAGCTTCATTTTAGAGTGACTAAAGGATCCAGGTCGGGCTTACCTTTTATTTTCATGTTTTAAAATTGTTCAAATCTTGGTCAAACTGTACCTAGGATTTGATCAAGATTCAAATGGGCATAAAATTTCAAAAAAATGAAAAACCAAAGCATATAGCCTTCTTATGTCATATAGTAAGCACTCAAGTTGGTAAACAAGGTCTAGACATATTCAAACCAGAAAAATCATGTTTCTACCCCTAGCCCTAAACTTTGTCTTATGAAGTCAAGCACGAAGAGAAGTCGTTTTGGATTTCAAACATGGAAATTTCAAAAACCTTCCCAAAAACTTCATTTTGGAGTGACTAAGAAGGATACAGGCTTACCTTTTCATTTTCATGTTTTAAACTTGTTTAAATATTGGTTAAGCCTAGGATTTGACCAAGATCAAATGGGCATAAAAATTCAGAAAAAGTCAAAAAAAATGAAAACCAAAGCACATAGTATTATTATGTCATATAGTAAGCATTCAAGTTGATAAACAAGGTCTAAACAACAAACTAGACAAATCATGTATCTACCCCCTAACCCTAAACTAAACTTGTCTTATGAAGTCAAGCATGAAGAGAAGTGGTTTTGGGTTTCAAACATGGAAATTTCAAAAACTCCCAAAAGCTTCTCATTTTTGAGTGACTAAGAAGGATTCAGGCTTACCTTTTCATTTTCATGTTTTAAACTTGTTCAAATCTTGGTCAAACTTAGGATTTGACCAAGATTCAAATGTGCATAAAAATTGGGAGGAAGGGTATGAATTACAATTCAAAAAAACAAGGTAACTTAAATACTTGGATGCCCCAAAGATGTGTGGAAGCCCAGAACAATGGCAAAACATGTGCGCACGCTGCATCCAATTCAAGTAGAACACATAGTAGGCATCGATAGTTTGACCTAAATTTGAAATCAAAGAGAAGGTGGTTAGAAAAAATCGAAATTGGCAAAGCAAAGCATGAAATCATAAATTTGTGATGCACTATAGCTATGAAAAGTATCAAACAATGCATACCAAAATGATTTTTTAGAGGAATACTAGTTCAACTTATTTTAATTTTATATTAGTAGCCCAAAATCGAACTAGTAGTTGGATATTTCTGAACTTGATCTGTAGTAGTGGGCAAAACCCTAGTTTAACCTATTTAATCATAGATTCGTAGGTCGATTTTTCTACTTTTTTATTATTACTATGCAGCACATGTGTGTTTGCCCGTCGAGTGAAACTCGGAGGAAGAAGGGATCACTCGGAAGGAGAGAAGAAGGGAGAGAATTATGGTGTCTCCCCTTTTTCGGGTGATGATGTTGACTTTTGTGCAGGGTTTGTCAGTGAGCAGGAGGTGCGAGCGAGCGAGTCGAGTCGAGGCCGAGAATGAGAGAGATTTGTTTTTTTTTTGAGAGGGACAACCGAAGGATCCAGAAGGACCCACATACTTCCAATACGCATCCTGATGCGTCTTCTCTTGACAAAGAAAATGGCTGGGAGTTTGCGTACCTATTGCACGTGACTTGTGCTCACTGAAGTGTGGGACCTCACGCATGGGCACCACACGTAAGTGACAGACCTGTTGATGTAAAAACTCGGTTGATTATTATACTACTACATTTATACAAAGTTTCCTATGGATTCAAGGGTACGAAAGCCAAGTTAAATCATTTACATGACATTATTTTTTCCATGAAGCCAAGTTAACTCATTTATCAATTGGTACATTTTGGAGTGACTAAGAAGGATCCAGGCTTACTTTTTCATTTTCATGTTTTAAACTGTTTAAATCTTGGTCAAACCTATGACTTGACCAAGATTCAAATGGGCATAAAAATTCAAAAAAAAGAAAAACAAAAGCACACCGTCTTCCTATGTCATATATCAAGGTGATAAACAAGGTCTGCCATATTCAAACCACAAAAATCATGTATCTACCCCCTAACCCTAAACAAGGATCCAGGCTTACCCTTTTCATTTTCATGTTTTTAAACTTGTTCAAATCTTGGTCAAACTTAGGATTTGACGAAGATTCAAATGGGCGTAAAAATACTTAGAAAAATCATGTACGTATCTACCCCAAACCCTAAACTCTATCTTACGAAGCCAAGCATGAAGAGAAGTGGTTTTGGGTTTCAAACATGGAAATTTCAAAAACCTCCCAAAAGCTTCATTTTAGAGTGACTAAGAAGGATCCATGCTTACCTTTTATTTTCATGTTTTAAACATGTTCAAATCTTGGTCAAACCGTACGTACCTAGGATTTGACCAAGATTCAAATGGGCATAAAAATTCAAAAAAAAATGAAAAACCAAAGCACATAGCCTAGCTTCTTATATATGCCATATAGTAAGCACTCAAGCTAGTTGATAAACAAAGTCTAGACATATTCAAACCAGAAAAATCATGTATCTATATACCCCTAACCCTAAACTTTGTCTTAATTATGAAGTCAAGCACGAAGAGAAGTCGTTTTGGGTTTCAAACATGGACATTTCAAAAACCCTCCCAAAAGCTTCATTGTGGTGTGACGTACTAAGAAGGATACATGCTTACATTTTCAACAACCCCCCTAAAAGCTTCATTATAGAGTGACTAAGAAAGGATCCAGTCTGGCGGGCTTACCTTTTATTTTCTTGTTTTAAACTTGTTCAAATCTCGGTCAAACCTAGGATTTGACCAAGATTCAAAATGTGCATCAAATTTTAAAAAAATTAAAAACCAAATTAAAGCGCATAGTGTTCTTATGTCATATAGTAAGCATTAAAGTTGATAAACAAGGTCTAGACACATATTCAAACAAGACAAGTCATGTATATACCCCTAACCCCTAAACTCTATCTTATGAAGTCAACAACATGAAGAGAAGTGGTTTTGGGTTTCAAACATGGAAATTTCAAAAACCTCCCAAAAGCTTCATTTTAGAGTGACTAATATATATAAGAAGGATCCATGCCTGCTTACCACCTTTTCATTTTCATATTTTAAACTTGTTTAAATCCGTGTCAAATTAAACCAAGGATTTGACCAAAAGATTCAAATGGGCATAAAATTTTAAAAAAATCAGAAAAATGAAAAACAAAAGCATATAGTCTTCTTATGTCATATAGTAAGCATTCAAGTTGATAAACAAGGTTTGGACATGCATATTCAAACCTAGGCAAATCATGTATCTATCCCCTAGCTAGCCCCTAAACTCTATCTTATGAAGTCAAGCATGAAGAGAAGTGGTTTTGGGTTTCAAACATGAAAATTTCAAGAACATCCCAAAAACTTCATTTTAGAGTGACTAAGAAAGGATACAGGCTTCCCCTTTTCATTTTCATGTTTTATACTTGTTTAAATCTTGGCCAAACCTAGGATTTGACAAAGATTCAAATGTGCATCTATCAAAATAAAAAAATCAGAAAAATTAAAAACCAAAGCACATAGTTTTCTTATGTCATATAGTTAGCATTAAAGTTGATATAAACAAGGTCTAGATATATTCAAACAAGAAAAATCATGTATCTACCCCTAACCCTAAACTCTGTCTTATGTGTAGTCAAGCATGAAGAGAAGTGGTTTTGGGTTTCAAACTTGGAAATTTCAAGAACCCCCCAAAAGCTTCATTTTAGAGTGACTAAAGGATCCAGGTCGGGCTTACCTTTTATTTTCATGTTTTAAAATTGTTCAAATCTTGGTCAAACTGTACCTAGGATTTGATCAAGATTCAAATGGGCATAAAATTTCAAAAAAAATGAAAAACCAAAGCATATAGCCTTCTTATGTCATATAGTAAGCACTCAAAGTAAACAAGGTCTAGACATATTCAAACCAGAAAAATCATGTTTCTACCCCTAGCCCTAAACTTTGTCTTATGAAGTCAAGCACGAAGAGAAGTCGTTTTGGATTTCAAACATGGAAATTTCAAAAACCTTCCCAAAAGCTTCATTTTGGAGTGACTAGGATACAGGCTTACCTTTTATTTTCATGTTTTAAAATTGTTCAAATATTGGTCAAACCCTAGGATTTGATCAAGATTCAAATGGGCATAAAATTTCAAAAAAATGAAAAACCAAAGCATATAGCCTTCTTATGTCATATAGTAAGCACTCAAGTTGGTAAACAAGGTCTAGACATATTCAAACCAGAAAAATCATGTTTCTACCCCTAGCCCTAAACTTTGTCTTATGAAGTCAAGCACGAAGAGAAGTCGTTTTGGATTTCAAACATGGAAATTTCAAAAACCTTCCCAAAAGCTTCATTTTGGAGTGACTAAGAAGGATACAGGCTTACCTTTTCATTTTCATGTTTTAAACTTGTTTAAATATTGGTTAAGCCTAGGATTTGACCAAGATCAAATGGGCATAAAAATTCAGAAAAAGTCAAAAAAAATGAAAACCAAAGCACATAGTATTATTATGTCATATAGTAAGCATTCAAGTTGATAAACAAGGTCTAAACAACAAACTAGACAAATCATGTATCTACCCCCTAACCCTAAACTCTGTCTTATGAAGTCAAGCATGAAGAGAAGTGGTTTTGGGTTTCAAACATGGAAATTTCAAAAAACTCCCAAAAGCTTCTCATTTTTGAGTGACTAAGAAGGATTCAGGCTTACCTTTTCATTTTCATGTTTTAAACTTGTTCAAATCTTGGTCAAACTTAGGATTTGACCAAGATTCAAATGTGCATAAAAATTGGGAGGAAGGGTATGAATTACAATTCAAAAAAACAAGGTAACTTAAATACTTGGATGCCCCAAAGATGTGTGGAAGCCCAGAACGATGGCAAAACATGTGCGCACGCTGCATCCAATTCAAGTAGAACACATAGTAGGCATCGATAGTTTGACCTAAATTTGAAATCAAAGAGAAGGTGGTTAGAAAAAATCGAAATTGGCAAAGCAAAGCATGAAATCATAAATTTGTGATGCACTATAGCTATGAAAAGTATCAAACAATGCATACCAAAATGATTTTTTAGAGGAATACTAGTTCAACTTATTTTAATTTTATATTAGTAGCCCAAAATCGAACTAGTAGTTGGATATTTCTGAACTTGATCTGTAGTAGTGGGCAAAACCCTAGTTTAACCTATTTAATCATAGATTCGTAGGTCGATTTTTCTACTTTTTTATTATTACTATGCAGCACATGTGTGTTTGCCCGTCGAGTGAAACTCGGAGGAAGAGGGATCACTCGGAAGGAGAGAAGAAGGGAGAGAATTATGGTGTCTCCCCTTTTTCGGGTGATGATGTTGACTTTTGTGCAGGGTTTGTCAGTGAGCAGGAGGAGCGAGCGAGCGAGTCGAGCGAGGCCGAGAATGAGAGAGATTTGTTTTTTTTTGTGAGAGGGACAACCGAAGGATCCAGAAGGACCCACATACTTCCAATACGCATCCTGATGCGTCTTCTCTTGACAAAGAAAATGGCTGGGAGTTTGCGTACCTATTGCACGTGACTTGTGCTCACTGAAGTGTGGGACCTCACGCATGGGCACCACACGTAAGTGACAGACCTGTTGATGTAAAAACTCGGTTGATTATTATACTACTACATTTATACAAAGTTTCCTATGGATTCAAGGGTACGAAAGCCAAGTTAAATCATTTACATGACATTATTTTTTCCATGAAGCCAAGTTAACTCATTTATCAATTGGTACATTTTGGAGTGACTAAGAAGGATCCAGGCTTACTTTTTCATTTTCATGTTTTAAACCTGTTTAAATCTTGGTCAAACCTATGACTTGACCAAGATTCAAATGGGCATAAAAATTCAAAAAAAAGAAAAACAAAAGCACACCGTCTTCCTATGTCATATATCAAGGTGATAAACAAGGTCTGCCATATTCAAACCACAAAAATCTTGTATCTACCCCCTAACCCTAAACAAGGATCCAGGCTTACCCTTTTCATTTTCATGTTTTTAAACTTGTTCAAATCTTGGTCAAACTTAGGATTTGACGAAGATTCAAATGGGCGTAAAAATACTTAGAAAAATCATGTACGTATCTACCCCAAACCCTAAACTCTATCTTACGAAGCCAAGCATGAAGAGAAGTGGTTTTGGGTTTCAAACATGGAAATTTCAAAAACCTCCCAAAAGCTTCATTTTAGAGTGACTAAGAAGGATCCATGCTTACCTTTTATTTTCATGTTTTAAACATGTTCAAATCTTGGTCAAACCGTACGTACCTAGGATTTGACCAAGATTCAAATGGGCATAAAAATTCAAAAAAAAATGAAAAACCAAAGCACATAGCCTAGCTTCTTATATATGCCATATAGTAAGCACTCAAGCTAGTTGATAAACAAAGTCTAGACATATTCAAACCAGAAAAATCATGTATCTATATACCCCTAACCCTAAACTTTGTCTTAATTATGAAGTCAAGCACGAAGAGAAGTCGTTTTGGGTTTCAAACATGGACATTTCAAAAACCCTCCCAAAAGCTTCATTGTGGTGTGACGTACTAAGAAGGATACATGCTTACATTTTCAACAACCCCCCTAAAAGCTTCATTATAGAGTGACTAAGAAAGGATCCAGTCTGGCGGGCTTACCTTTTATTTTCTTGGTTTAAACTTGTTCAAATCTCGGTCAAACCTAGGATTTGACCAAGATTCAAAATGTGCATCAAAATTTAAAAAAATTAAAAACCAAATTAAAGCGCATAGTGTTCTTATGTCATATAGTAAGCATTAAAGTTGATAAACAAGGTCTAGACACATATTCAAACAAGACAAATCATGTATCTATACCCCTAACCCCTAAACTCTATCTTATGAAGTCAACAACATGAAGAGAAGTGGTTTTGGGTTTCAAACATGGAAATTTCAAAAACCTCCCAAAAGCTTCATTTTAGAGTGACTAATATATATAAGAAGGATCCATGCCTGCTTACCACCTTTTCATTTTCATATTTTAAACTTGTTTAAATCCGTGTCAAATTAAACCAAGGATTTGACCAAAAGATTCAAATGGGCATAAAATTTAAAAAAAAATCAGAAAAATGAAAAACAAAAGCATATAGTCTTCTAATGTCATATAGTAAGCATTCAAGTTGATAAACAAGGTTTGGACATGCATATTCAAACCTAGGCAAATCATGTATCTATCCCCTAGCCCCTAAACTCTATCTTATGAAGTCAAGCATGAAGAGAAGTGGTTTTGGGTTTCAAACATGAAAATTTCAAGAACATCCCAAAAACTTCATTTTAGAGTGACTAAGAAAGGATACAGGCTTCCCCTTTTCATTTTCATGTTTTATACTTGTTTAAATCTTGGCCAAACCTAGGATTTGACAAAGATTCAAATGTGCATCTATCAAAATAAAAAAATCAGAAAAATTAAAAACCAAAGCACATAGTTTTCTTATGTCATATATAGTTAGCATTAAAGTTGATATAAACAAGGTCTAGATATATTCAAACAAGAAAAATCATGTATCTACCCCTAACCCTAAACTCTGTCTTATGTGTAGTCAAGCATGAAGAGAAGTGGTTTTGGGTTTCAAACTTGGAAATTTCAAGAACCCCCCAAAAGCTTCATTTTAGAGTGACTAAAGGATCCAGGTCGGGCTTACCTTTTATTTTCATGTTTTAAAATTGTTCAAATCTTGGTCAAACTGTACCTAGGATTTGATCAAGATTCAAATGGGCATAAAATTTCAAAAAAAATGAAAAACCAAAGCATATAGCCTTCTTATGTCATATAGTAAGCACTCGATCAAGTTGGTAAACAAGGTCTAGACATATTCAAACCAGAAAAATCATGTTTCTACCCCTAGCCCTAAACTTTGTCTTATGAAGTCAAGCACGAAGAGAAGTCGTTTTGGATTTCAAACATGGAAATTTCAAAAACCTTCCCAAAAGCTTCATTTTGGAGTGACTAAGAAGGATACAGGCTTACCTTTTCATTTTCATGTTTTAAACTTGTTTAAATATTGGTTAAGCCTAGGATTTGACCAAGATCAAATGGGCATAAAAATTCAGAAAAAGTCAAAAAAAATGAAAACCAAAGCACATAGTATTATTATGTCATATAGTAAGCATTCAAGTTGATAAACAAGGTCTAAACAACAAACTAGACAAATCATGTATCTACCCCCTAACCCTAAACTCTGTCTTATGAAGTCAAGCATGAAGAGAAGTGGTTTTGGGTTTCAAACATGGAAATTTCAAAAAACTCCCAAAAGCTTCTCATTTTTGAGTGACTAAGAAGGATTCAGGCTTACCTTTTCATTTTCATGTTTTAAACTTGTTCAAATCTTGGTCAAACTTAGGATTTGACCAAGATTCAAATGTGCATAAAAATTGGGAGGAAGGGTATGAATTACAATTCAAAAAAACAAGGTAACTTAAATACTTGGATGCCCCAAAGATGTGTGGAAGCCCAGAACAATGGCAAAACATGTGCGCACGCTGCATCCAATTCAAGTAGAACACATAGTAGGCATCGATAGTTTGACCTAAATTTGAAATCAAAGAGAAGGTGGTTAGAAAAAATCGAAATTGGCAAAGCAAAGCATGAAATCATAAATTTGTGATGCACTATAGCTATGAAAAGTATCAAACAATGCATACCAAAATGATTTTTTAGAGGAATACTAGTTCAACTTATTTTAATTTTATATTAGTAGCCCAAAATCGAACTAGTAGTTGGATATTTCTGAACTTGATCTGTAGTAGTGGGCAAAACCCTAGTTTAACCTATTTAATCATAGATTCGTAGGTCGATTTTTCTACTTTTTTATTATTACTATGCAGCACATGTGTGTTTGCCCGTCGAGTGAAACTCGGAGGAAGAAGGGATCACTCGGAAGGAGAAGAAGGGAGAGAATTATGGTGTCTCCCTTTTTCGGGTGATGATGTTGACTTTTGTGCAGGGTTTGTCAGTGGCAGGAGGTGCGAGCGAGCGAGCGAGCGAGTCAGAGGCCGAGAATGAGAGAGATTTGTTTTTTTTTGTGAGAGGGACAACCGAAGGATCCAGAAGGACCCACATACTTCCAATACGCATCCTGATGCGTCTTCTCTTGACAAAGAAAATGGCTGGGAGTTTGCGTACCTATTGCACGTGACTTGTGCTCACTGAAGTGTGGGACCTCACGCATGGGCACCACACGTAAGTGACAGACCTGTTGATGTAAAAACTCGGTTGATTATTATACTACTACATTTATACAAAGTTTCCTATGGATTCAAGGGTACGAAAGCCAAGTTAAATCATTTACATGACATTATTTTTTCCATGAAGCCAAGTTAACTCATTTATCAATTGGTACATTTTGGAGTGACTAAGAAGGATCCAGGCTTACTTTTTCATTTTCATGTTTTAAACATGTTTAAATCTTGGTCAAACCTATGACTTGACCAAGATTCAAATGGGCATAAAAATTCAAAAAAAAGAAAAACAAAAGCACACCGTCTTCCTATGTCATATATCAAGGTGATAAACAAGGTCTGCCATATTCAAACCACAAAAATCATGTATCTACCCCCTAACCCTAAACAAGGATCCAGGCTTACCCTTTTCATTTTCATGTTTTTAAACTTGTTCAAATCTTGGTCAAACTTAGGATTTGACGAAGATTCAAATGGGCGTAAAAATACTTAGAAAAATCATGTACGTATCTACCCCAAACCCTAAACTCTATCTTACGAAGCCAAGCATGAAGAGAAGTGGTTTTGGGTTTCAAACATGGAAATTTCAAAAACCTCCCAAAAGCTTCATTTTAGAGTGACTAAGAAGGATCCATGCTTACCTTTTATTTTCATGTTTTAAACATGTTCAAATCTTGGTCAAACCGTACGTACCTAGGATTTGACCAAGATTCAAATGGGCATAAAAATTCAAAAAAAAAATGAAAAACCAAAGCACATAGCCTAGCTTCTTATATATGCCATATAGTAAGCACTCAAGCTAGTTGATAAACAAAGTCTAGACATATTCAAACCAGAAAAATCATGTATCTATATACCCCTAACCCTAAACTTTGTCTTAATTATGAAGTCAAGCACGAAGAGAAGTCGTTTTGGGTTTCAAACATGGACATTTCAAAAACCCTCCCAAAAGCTTCATTGTGGTGTGACGTACTAAGAAGGATACATGCTTACATTTTCAACAACCCCCCTAAAAGCTTCATTATAGAGTGACTAAGAAAGGATCCAGTCTGGCGGGCTTACCTTTTATTTTCTTGTTTTAAACTTGTTCAAATCTCGGTCAAACCTAGGATTTGACCAAGATTCAAAATGTGCATCAAATTTTAAAAAAATTAAAAACCAAATTAAAGCGCATAGTGTTCTTATGTCATATAGTAAGCATTAAAGTTGATAAACAAGGTCTAGACACATATTCAAACAAGACAAGTCATGTATCTATACCCCTAACCCCTAAACTCTATCTTATGAAGTCAACAACATGAAGAGAAGTGGTTTTGGGTTTCAAACATGGAAATTTCAAAAACCTCCCAAAAGCTTCATTTTAGAGTGACTAATATATATAAGAAGGATACATGCCTGCTTACCACCTTTTCATTTTCATATTTTAAACTTGTTTAAATCCGTGTCAAATTAAACCAAGGATTTGACCAAAAGATTCAAATGGGCATAAAATTTTAAAAAAAATCAGAAAAATGAAAAACAAAAGCATATAGTCTTCTTATGTCATATAGTAAGCATTCAAGTTGATAAACAAGGTTTGGACATGCATATTCAAACCTAGGCAAATCATGTATCTATCCCCTAGCTAGCCCCTAAACTCTATCTTATGAAGTCAAGCATGAAGAGAAGTGGTTTTGGGTTTCAAACATGAAAATTTCAAGAACATCCCAAAAACTTCTTTTTAGAGTGACTAAGAAAGGATACAGGCTTCCCCTTTTCATTTTCATGTTTTATACTTGTTTAAATCTTGGCCAAACCTAGGATTTGACAAAGATTCAAATGTGCATCTATCAAAATAAAAAAATCAGAAAAATTAAAAACCAAAGCACATAGTTTTCTTATGTCATATATAGTTAGCATTAAAGTTGATATAAACAAGGTCTAGATATATTCAAACAAGAAAAATCATGTATCTACCCCTAACCCTAAACTCTGTCTTATGTGTAGTCAAGCATGAAGAGAAGTGGTTTTGGGTTTTTGGAAATTTCAAGAACCCCCCAAAAGCTTCATTTTAGAGTGACTAAAGGATCCAGGTCGGGCTTACCTTTTATTTTCATGTTGTAAAATTGTTCAAATCTTGGTCAAACTGTACCTAGGATTTGATCAAGATTCAAATGGGCATAAAATTTCAAAAAAAATGAAAAACCAAAGCATATAGCCTTCTTATGTCATATAGTAAGCACTCGATCAAGTTGGTAAACAAGGTCTAGACATATTCAAACCAGAAAAATCATGTTTCTACCCCTAGCCCTAAACTTTGTCTTATGAAGTCAAGCACGAAGAGAAGTCGTTTTGGATTTCAAACATGGAAATTTCAAAAACCTTCCCAAAAGCTTCATTTTGGAGTGACTAAGAAGGATACAGGCTTACCTTTTCATTTTCATGTTTTAAACTTGTTTAAATATTGGTTAAGCCTAGGATTTGACCAAGATCAAATGGGCATAAAATTTCAAAAAAAATGAAAAACCAAAGCATATAGCCTTCTTATGTCATATAGTAAGCACTCAAGTTGGTAAACAAGGTCTAGACATATTCAAACCAGAAAAATCATGTTTCTACCCCTAGCCCTAAACTTTGTCTTATGAAGTCAAGCACGAAGAGAAGTCGTTTTGGATTTCAAACATGGAAATTTCAAAAACCTTCCCAAAAGCTTCATTTTGGAGTGACTAAGAAGGATACAGGCTTACCTTTTCATTTTCATGTTTTAAACTTGTTTAAATATTGGTTAAGCCTAGGATTTGACCAAGATCAAATGGGCATAAAAATTCAGAAAAAATCAAAAAAAATGAAAACCAAAGCACATAGTATTATTATGTCATATAGTAAGCATTCAAGTTGATAAACAAGGTCTAAACAACAAACTAGACAAATCATGTATCTACCCCCTAACCCTAAACTCTGTCTTATGAAGTCAAGCATGAAGAGAAGTGGTTTTGGGTTTCAAACATGGAAATTTCAAAAAACTCCCAAAAGCTTCTCATTTTTGAGTGACTAAGAAGGATTCAGGCTTACCTTTTCATTTTCATGTTTTAAACTTGTTCAAATCTTGGTCAAACTTAGGATTTGACCAAGATTCAAATGTGCATAAAAATTGGGAGGAAGGGTATGAATTACAATTCAAAAAAACAAGGTAACTTAAATACTTGGATGCCCCAAAGATGTGTGGAAGCCCAGAACAATGGCAAAACATGTGCGCACGCTGCATCCAATTCAAGTAGAACACATAGTAGGCATCGATAGTTTGACCTAAATTTGAAATCAAAGAGAAGGTGGTTAGAAAAAATCGAAATTGGCAAAGCAAAGCATGAAATCATAAATTTGTGATGCACTATAGCTATGAAAAGTATCAAACAATGCATACCAAAATGATTTTTTAGAGGAATACTAGTTCAACTTATTTTAATTTTATATTAGTAGCCCAAAATCGAACTAGTAGTTGGATATTTCTGAACTTGATCTGTAGTAGTGGGCAAAACCCTAGTTTAACCTATTTAATCATAGATTCGTAGGTCGATTTTTCTACTTTTTTATTATTACTATGCAGCACATGTGTGTTTGCCCGTCGAGTGAAACTCGGAGGAAGAGGGATCACTCGGAAGGAGAGAAGAAGGGAGAGAATTATGGTGTCTCCCCTTTTTCGGGTGATGATGTTGACTTTTGTGCAGGGTTTGTCAGTGAGCAGGAGCGAGCGAGCGAGCGGCGTAATCAGCGGTAGAGAATGAGAGAGATTTGTTTTTTTGTGAGAGGGACAACCGAAGGATCCAGAAGGACCCACATTCCAATACGCATCCTGATGCGTCTTCTCTTGACAAAGAAAATGGCTGGGAGTTTGCGTACCTATTGCACGTGACTTGTGCTCACTGAAGTGTGGGACCTCACGCATGGGCACCACACGTAAGTGACAGACCTGTTGATGTAAAAACTCGGTTGATTATTATACTACTACATTTATACAAAGTTTCCTATGGATTCAAGGGTACGAAAGCCAAGTTAAATCATTTACATGACATTATTTTTTCCATGAAGCCAAGTTAACTCATTTATCAATTGGTACATTTTGGAGTGACTAAGAAGGATCCAGGCTTACTTTTTCATTTTCATGTTTTAAACCTGTTTAAATCTTGGTCAAACCTATGACTTGACCAAGATTCAAATGGGCATAAAAATTCAAAAAAAAGAAAAACAAAAGCACACCGTCTTCCTATGTCATATATCAAGGTGATAAACAAGGTCTGCCATATTCAAACCACAAAAATCATGTATCTACCCCCTAACCCTAAACAAGGATCCAGGCTTACCCTTTTCATTTTCATGTTTTTAAACTTGTTCAAATCTTGGTCAAACTTAGGATTTGACGAAGATTCAAATGGGCGTAAAAATACTTAGAAAAATCATGTACGTATCTACCCCAAACCCTAAACTCTATCTTACGAAGCCAAGCATGAAGAGAAGTGGTTTTGGGTTTCAAACATGGAAATTTCAAAAACCTCCCAAAAGCTTCATTTTAGAGTGACTAAGAAGGATCCATGCTTACCTTTTATTTTCATGTTTTAAACATGTTCAAATCTTGGTCAAACCGTACGTACCTAGGATTTGACCAAGATTCAAATGGGCATAAAAATTCAAAAAAAAAAGAAAAACCAAAGCACATAGCCTAGCTTCTTATATATGCCATATATATAGTAAGCACTCAAGCTAGTTGATAAACAAAGTCTAGACATATTCAAACCAGAAAAATCATGTATCTATATACCCCTAACCCTAAACTTTGTCTTAATTATGAAGTCAAGCACGAAGAGAAGTCGTTTTGGGTTTCAAACATGGACATTTCAAAAACCCTCCCAAAAGCTTCATTGTGGTGTGACGTACTAAGAAGGATACATGCTTACATTTTCAACAACCCCCCTAAAAGCTTCATTATAGAGTGACTAAGAAAGGATCCAGTCTGGCGGGCTTACCTTTTATTTTCTTGTTTTAAACTTGTTCAAATCTCGGTCAAACCTAGGATTTGACCAAGATTCAAAATGTGCATCAAAATTTAAAAAAATTAAAAACCAAATTAAAGCGCATAGTGTTCTTATGTCATATAGTAAGCATTAAAGTTGATAAACAAGGTCTAGACACATATTCAAACAAGACAAGTCATGTATATATACCCCTAACCCCTAAACTCTATCTTATGAAGTCAACAACATGAAGAGAAGTGGTTTTGGGTTTCAAACATGGAAATTTCAAAAACCTCCCAAAAGCTTCATTTTAGAGTGACTAATATATATAAGAAGGATACATGCCTGCTTACCACCTTTTCATTTTCATATTTTAAACTTGTTTAAATCCGTGTCAAATTAAACCAAGGATTTGACCAAAAGATTCAAATGGGCATAAAATTTAAAAAAATCAGAAAAATGAAAAACAAATGCATATAGTCTTCTTATGTCATATAGTAAGCATTCAAGTTGATAAACAAGGTTTGGACATGCATATTCAAACCTAGGCAAATCATGTATCTATCCCCTAGCCCCTAAACTCTATCTTATGAAGTCAAGCATGAAGAGAAGTGGTTTTGGGTTTCAAACATGAAAATTTCAAGAACATCCCAAAAACTTCATTTTAGAGTGACTAAGAAAGGATACAGGCTTCCCCTTTTCATTTTCATGTTTTATACTTGTTTAAATCTTGGCCAAACCTAGGATTTGACAAAGATTCAAATGTGCATCTATCAAAATAAAAAAATCAGAAAAATTAAAAACCAAAGCACATAGTTTTCTTATGTCATATATAGTTAGCATTAAAGTTGATATAAACAAGGTCTAGATATATTCAAACAAGAAAAATCATGTATCTACCCCTAACCCTAAACTCTGTCTTATGTGTAGTCAAGCATGAAGAAGTGGTTTTGGGTTTCAAACTTGGAAATTTCAAGAACCCCCAAAAGCTTCATTTTAGAGTGACTAAAGGATCCAGGTCGGGCTTACCTTTTATTTTCATGTTTTAAAATTGTTCAAATCTTGGTCAAACTGTACCTAGGATTTGATCAAGATTCAAATGGGCATAAAATTTCAAAAAAAATGAAAAACCAAAGCATATAGCCTTCTTATGTCATATAGTAAGCACTCGATCAAGTTGGTAAACAAGGTCTAGACATATTCAAACCAGAAAAATCATGTTTCTACCCCTAGCCCTAAACTTTGTCTTATGAAGTCAAGCACGAAGAGAAGTCGTTTTGGATTTCAAACATGGAAATTTCAAAAACCTTCCCAAAAGCTTCATTTTGGAGTGACTAAGAAGGATACATGCTTACCTTTTCATTTTCATGTTTTAAACTTGTTTAAATATTGGTTAAGCCTAGGATTTGACCAAGATCAAATGGGCATAAAAATTCAGAAAAAGTCAAAAAAAATGAAAACCAAAGCACATAGTATTATTATGTCATATAGTAAGCATTCAAGTTGATAAACAAGGTCTAAACAACAAACTAGACAAATCATGTATCTACCCCCTAACCCTAAACTCTGTCTTATGAAGTCAAGCATGAAGAGAAGTGGTTTTGGGTTTCAAACATGGAAATTTCAAAAAACTCCCAAAAGCTTCTCATTTTTGAGTGACTAAGAAGGATTCAGGCTTACCTTTTCATTTTCATGTTTTAAACTTGTTCAAATCTTGGTCAAACTTAGGATTTGACCAAGATTCAAATGTGCATAAAAATTGGGAGGAAGGGTATGAATTACAATTCAAAAAAACAAGGTAACTTAAATACTTGGATGCCCCAAAGATGTGTGGAAGCCCAGAACGATGGCAAAACATGTGCGCACGCTGCATCCAATTCAAGTAGAACACATAGTAGGCATCGATAGTTTGACCTAAATTTGAAATCAAAGAGAAGGTGGTTAGAAAAAATCGAAATTGGCAAAGCAAAGCATGAAATCATAAATTTGTGATGCACTATAGCTATGAAAAGTATCAAACAATGCATACCAAAATGATTTTTTAGAGGAATACTAGTTCAACTTATTTTAATTTTATATTAGTAGCCCAAAATCGAACTAGTAGTTGGATATTTCTGAACTTGATCTGTAGTAGTGGGCAAAACCCTAGTTTAACCTATTTAATCATAGATTCGTAGGTCGATTTTTCTACTTTTTTATTATTACTATGCAGCACATGTGTGTTTGCCCGTCGAGTGAAACTCGGAGGAAGAAGGGATCACTCGGAAGGAGAGAAGAAGGGAGAGAATTATGGTGTCTCCCCTTTTTCGGGTGATGATGTTGACTTTTGTGCAGGGTTTGTCAGTGAGCAGGAGGTGCGAGCGAGCGAGCGAGCGAGTCGAGCGAGGCCGAGAATGAGAGAGATTTGTTTTTTTTTGTGAGAGGGACAACCGAAGGATCCAGAAGGACCCACATACTTCCAATACGCATCCTGATGCGTCTTCTCTTGACAAAGAAAATGGCTGGGAGTTTGCGTACCTATTGCACGTGACTTGTGCTCACTGAAGTGTGGGACCTCACGCATGGGCACCACACGTAAGTGACAGACCTGTTGATGTAAAAACTCGGTTGATTATTATACTACTACATTTATACAAAGTTTCCTATGGATTCAAGGGTACGAAAGCCAAGTTAAATCATTTACATGACATTATTTTTTCCATGAAGCCAAGTTAACTCATTTATCAATTGGTACATTTTGGAGTGACTAAGAAGGATCCAGGCTTACTTTTTCATTTTCATGTTTTAAACCTGTTTAAATCTTGGTCAAACCTATGACTTGACCAAGATTCAAATGGGCATAAAAATTCAAAAAAAAAAAGAAAAACAAAAGCACACCGTCTTCCTATGTCATATATCAAGGTGATAAACAAGGTCTGCCATATTCAAACCACAAAAATCTTGTATCTACCCCCTAACCCTAAACAAGGATCCAGGCTTACACCCTTTTCATTTTCATGTTTTTAAACTTGTTCAAATCTTGGTCAAACTTAGGATTTGACGAAGATTCAAATGGGCGTAAAAATACTTAGAAAAATCATGTACGTATCTACCCCCTAACCGTAAACAAGGATCCAGGCTTACCCTTTTCATTTTCATGTTTTTAAACTTGTTCAAATCTTGGTCAAACTTAGGATTTGACGAAGATTCAAATGGGTGTAAAAATACTTAGAAAAATCATGTACGTATCTACCCCAAACCCTAAACTCTATCTTACGAAGCCAAGCATGAAGAGAAGTGGTTTTGGGTTTCAAACATGGAAATTTCAAAAACCTCCCAAAAGCTTCATTTTAGAGTGACTAAGAAGGATCCATGCTTACCTTTTATTTTCATGTTTTAAACATGTTCAAATCTTGGTCAAACCGTACGTACCTAGGATTTGACCAAGATTCAAATGGGCATAAAAATTCAAAAAAAAATGAAAAACCAAAGCACATAGCCTAGCTTCTTATATATGCCATATAGTAAGCACTCAAGCTAGTTGATAAACAAAGTCTAGACATATTCAAACCAGAAAAATCATGTATCTATATACCCCTAACCCTAAACTTTGTCTTAATTATGAAGTCAAGCACGAAGAGAAGTCGTTTTGGGTTTCAAACATGGACATTTCAAAAACCCTCCCAAAAGCTTCATTGTGGTGTGACGTACTAAGAAGGATACATGCTTACATTTTCAACAACCCCCCTAAAAGCTTCATTATAGAGTGACTAAGAAAGGATCCAGTCTGGCGGGCTTACCTTTTATTTTCTTGTTTTAAACTTGTTCAAATCTCGGTCAAACCTAGGATTTGACCAAGATTCAAAATGCATCAAAATTAAAAAAATTAAAAACCAAATTAAAGCGCATAGTGTTCTTATGTCATATAGTAAGCATTAAAGTTGATAAACAAGGTCTAGACACATATTCAAACAAGACAAGTCATGTATATATACCCCTAACCCCTAAACTCTATCTTATGAAGTCAACAACATGAAGAGAAGTGGTTTTGGGTTTCAAACATGGAAATTTCAAAAACCTCCCAAAAGCTTCATTTTAGAGTGACTAATATATATAAGAAGGATACATGCCTGCTTACCACCTTTTCATTTTCATATTTTAAACTTGTTTAAATCCGTGTCAAATTAAACCAAGGATTTGACCAAAAGATTCAAATGGGCATAAAATTTAAAAAAATCAGAAAAATGAAAAACAAATGCATATAGTCTTCTTATGTCATATAGTAAGCATTCAAGTTGATAAACAAGGTTTGGACATGCATATTCAAACCTAGGCAAATCATGTATCTATCCCCTAGCCCCTAAACTCTATCTTATGAAGTCAAGCATGAAGAGAAGTGGTTTTGGGTTTCAAACATGAAAATTTCAAGAACATCCCAAAAACTTCATTTTAGAGTGACTAAGAAAGGATACAGGCTTCCCCTTTTCATTTTCATGTTTTATACTTGTTTAAATCTTGGCCAAACCTAGGATTTGACAAAGATTCAAATGTGCATCTATCAAAATAAAAAAATCAGAAAAATTAAAAACCAAAGCACATAGTTTTCTTATGTCATATATAGTTAGCATTAAAGTTGATATAAACAAGGTCTAGATATATTCAAACAAGAAAAATCATGTATCTACCCCTAACCCTAAACTCTGTCTTATGTGTAGTCAAGCATGAAGAGAAGTGGTTTTGGGTTTCAAACTTGGAAATTTCAAGAACCCCCCAAAAGCTTCATTTTAGAGTGACTAAAGGATCCAGGTCGGGCTTACCTTTTATTTTCATGTTTTAAAATTGTTCAAATCTTGGTCAAACTGTACCTAGGATTTGATCAAGATTCAAATGGGCATAAAATTTCAAAAAAAATGAAAAACCAAAGCATATAGCCTTCTTATGTCATATAGTAAGCACTCGATCAAGTTGGTAAACAAGGTCTAGACATATTCAAACCAGAAAAATCATGTTTCTACCCCTAGCCCTAAACTTTGTCTTATGAAGTCAAGCACGAAGAGAAGTCGTTTTGGATTTCAAACATGGAAATTTCAAAAACCTTCCCAAAAGCTTCATTTTGGAGTGACTAAGAAGGATACAGGCTTACCTTTTCATTTTCATGTTTTAAACTTGTTTAAATATTGGTTAAGCCTAGGATTTGACCAAGATCAAATGGGCATAAAAATTCAGAAAAAATCAAAAAAATGAAAACCAAAGCACATAGTATTATTATGTCATATAGTAAGCATTCAAGTTGATAAACAAGGTCTAAACAACAAACTAGACAAATCATGTATCTACCCCCTAACCCTAAACTCTGTCTTATGAAGTCAAGCATGAAGAGAAGTGGTTTTGGGTTTCAAACATGGAAATTTCAAAAAACTCCCAAAAGCTTCTCATTTTTGAGTGACTAAGAAGGATTCAGGCTTACCTTTTCATTTTCATGTTTTAAACTTGTTCAAATCTTGGTCAAACTTAGGATTTGACCAAGATTCAAATGTGCATAAAAATTGGGAGGAAGGGTATGAATTACAATTCAAAAAAACAAGGTAACTTAAATACTTGGATGCCCCAAAGATGTGTGGAAGCCTAGAACAATGGCAAAACATGTGCGCACGCTGCATCCAATTCAAGTAGAACACATAGTAGGCATCGATAGTTTGACCTAAATTTGAAATCAAAGAGAAGGTGGTTAGAAAAAATCGAAATTGGCAAAGCAAAGCATGAAATCATAAATTTGTGATGCACTATAGCTATGAAAAGTATCAAACAATGCATACCAAAATGATTTTTTAGAGGAATACTAGTTCAACTTATTTTAATTTTATATTAGTAGCCCAAAATCGAACTAGTAGTTGGTAAACAAGGTCTAAACAACAAACTAGACAAATCATGTATTTACCCCCTAACCCTAAACTCTGTCTTATGAAGTCAAGCATGAAGAGAAGTGGTTTTGGGTTTCAAACTTGGAAATTTCAAGAACCCCCCAAAAGCTTCATTTTATAGTGACTAAGAAGGATCCATGCTTACCTTTTCATTTTCATGTTTTAAACTTGTTTACATCTTGGTCATAGCTAGTGTATTTGACCAAGATTCAAATGGGCATAAAATTTAAAAAAAATGAAAAACCAAAGTACATAGTCTTCTTATGTCATATAGTAAGCATTCAAGTTGATAAACAAGGTCTAGACATATTCAAACCAAACAAATCATGTATCTACCCCCTAACCCCTAAACTTTATCTTATGAAGCCAAGCATGAAGAGAAGTGGTTCTTGGTTTCAAACATGGAAATATCAAAAACCTCCCAAAAGCTTCATTTTAGAGTGACTAAGAAGTATCCATGCTTACCTTTTCATTTTCATATTTTAAACTTGTTTAAATCATTGTCAAACCTAGGATTATACCAAGATACAAATATGGGCACAAAACCCTCTTAGCCAAAATCAACTACGAGCAAGATTTTCTGTATTGTAGATGCCCCAATTGACTCTCATCCCCAATGTAGTCTTTTTTATGTCAGTATAGACTTCTTTACTAGATGTATACTATCGTACATGGCATGCATTTGCCTAATGAGCAGCATTGTTTAGCCGTTCTAGCCAACCCGATCAATCTGTCAAGCTTCATGCACGAGATGCCATGTTTATGGCCCTTTTGTTGTGGCTTTTTTTGGCTTTTGGCTTTGGCAAAAGCCAAAAAAAGCACGTAAATAGGTGCTTTTTTGGGCTTTTGGATTTTGGAAGCCAAGAACAAAGATTCTATTCTTTTGGCTTCCAAAATCCAAAAGCCCAAAAAAGCACCTATTTACGTGCTTTTTTTGGCTTTTGCCAAAGCAAAATAAGACAACAAAAGGGTAATTTACTCCCTCGCTCCGGTGATCCGATCCATATTTCTTGGTGCTAAAAAGAATGTGAATCGGAGGGAGTACTGTTCTTAGATAGTACTATATCAGTTCAAAAAAAAAGTACAGTACTACTACATCACAAATGCATCAAAAGAGTACTACATCACAAGACCACGACAGTTGTATAGTATATAGAGTTTAATGCTGAACTTTAAACAGGACCAGGAGCATCAGGGCCAGCAGCAGGGGCGTTGACCGGCAACAAACCAGGCAAAAGACGTAAGGAAGAGGCCATATGCTGCGTGCTTGGCCTTGATTGCAGGGTGGTGATTCTTCGCCGCTCGCCATGTATTCACGCCGTACCAGTTCCGCGTCGCCCGCGAGCGGATCGAAGCGATCCCGCGCGCCGGACACGCTCGAGGAGGCGTGGCGGCTCCAGTGCAAGCAGTCCGCCGCCGGGAGTCGGCGCGCGGCGTGCAGGTACAGAGGCTCCCTGTACATGCCGTCGTCGCTCCGCGAGTTCGCCCCGGGCGGGCTCTGGTACAAGGCGGATCCGCCGCTCAAACCGATGAGCGGCCCCGTCTTCAACAAATGGCGCGCCGACCGGGAGAGGAACCGCCGGTCGAAGGCGGCGTGGGAGGCGAGCACCAGCGGCGGATTCGCGCCGCCAGCCGGCGAGGAGGCGGAGGAGGCGGAGGAAGGGGAAGACCCCCTCTTCTTGAAGGCGCTGGCCGCGTCCCTCAAGGACGATGCCGACAAGAAGAGGGCGGAGGAAGAAGACAAGGCGGCGGCCATCGCCGCCGTGAAGGAGAAGGAGGCGCGGGATGCGGAGGAGAACGCGACCATCATCTTCCTCGACGACTAGATAGGTTAGAAGTCGCGATAAGGATCGCGCAATTCTGTATGTATGATCCGTATGTATGATCAACTATGAATTATGAACAATGAACTATCAAACCAAACCACATAGTTTTTTTATGTCATATAGTAAGAATTCAAGTTGATAAAACAAGGTCTAGACATATTCAAACTAGACAAATCATGTATCTACCCCTAACCCTAAACTCTGTCTTATGAAGTAAAGCATGAAGAGAAGTGGTTTTGGGTTTCAAACATGGAAATTTCAAAAACCTTCCCAAAAGCTTCATTTTGGAGTGACTAAGAAGGATGCAGACTTACCTTTTCATTTTCATGTCTTAAACATGTTTAAATCTTGGTTAAACCTAGGATTTGACCAAGATCAAATGTGCTGAAAAAAAATCAGAAAAAATCAAAAAAATGAAAACTAAAGCACATAGTATTCTTATGTCATATAGTAAGCACATTCAAGTTGATAAACAAGGTCTTATATTCAAACCAGACAAATCATGTATCTACCCACTAACCCTAACTCTGTCTTATGAAGTAGTCAAGCATGAAAGTGGTTTTGGGTTTCAAACATGAAATTTCAAAACCTCCCAAAAGCTTCATTTTAGAGTTACTAAGAGGATCCAGTTACCTTTTATTTTCATGTTTTAAACATGTTCAAATCTTGGTCAAACCGTACCTAGGATTTGACCAAGATTCAAATGAGTATAAAAATTCAAAAAAACTGAAAAACAAAAGCACATAGCCTTCTTATGTCATATATAGTAAGCACTCAAGTTGGTAAACAAGGTCTAGAGATATTCAAACAGAAAAATCTTGTATCTACCCCTAACCCTAAACTTTGTCTTATGAAGTCAAGCACGAAGAGAGTCGTTTTGGATTTCAAACATGGAAATTTCAAAAACCTTCCCAAAAGCCTCATTTTGGAGTGACTAAGAAGGATGCAGGCTTACCTTTTCATTTTCATGTTTTAAACTTGTTTAAACCTTGGTTAAACCTAGGATTTGACCAAGATCAAATGGGCATAAAAATTCAGAAAAAATCAAAAAATGAAAACCAAAGCACATAGTATTCTTATGTCATATATTAAGCATTCAAGTTGATAAACAAGGTCAAGACATATTCAAACCAGACAAATCATGTATCTACCCTAACCCTAAACTCTGTCTTATGAAGTCAAGCATGAAGAGACGTGGTTTTGGGTTTCAAACATGGAAATTTCAAGAACCCCCCAAAAGCTTCAATTTAGAGTGACTAAGAAGGATCCAGGTCGAGCTTATACCTTTTATTTTTATGTTTTAAACTTGTTCAAATCTTGGTCAAACCTAGGATTTGACCAAGATTCAAATGGGTATAAAAAAATGAAAAACCAAAGCACATAGCCTTCTTATGTCATATAATAAGCACTCAAGTTGATAAACAAGGTCTAGACATATTCAAACCAGAAAAATCATGTATCTACCCCTAACCCCTTTGTCTTATGAAGTCAAGCACGAAGAGAAGTCGTTTTGGGTTTCAAACATGGAAATTTCAAAAACCTTCCCAAAAGCTTCATTTTGGAGTGACTAAGAAGGATGCAGGCTTAGCTTTTCATTTTCATATTTTAAACATGTTTAAATCTTGGTCAAACCTATGATTTGACCAAGATTCAAATGGGCATAAAAATAATTAGAAAAATCATGTACGTATCTACCCCTAACCCTAAAATCTATCTCAAGCATGAAGAGAAGTGGTTTTGGGTTTCAAACATGGAAATTTCAAAAACCTCCCAAAAGCTTCATTTCAGAGTGACTAAGAAGGATCCAGACCGGGCTTACATTTTATTTTCATATTTTAAACTTGTTCAAATCTTGGTCAAACCGTACCTAGGAATTGACCAAGATTCAAAAAAATGAAAAACCAAAGCACATAGCCTTCTTATGTCATATAGTAAGCACTCAAGTTGATAAACAAGGTCTAGTCATATTCAAACCAGAAAAATCATGTATCTACCCCTAAGCCTGAACTTTGTCTTATGAAGTCAATCACGAAGAGAAGTCGTTTTGGGTTTCAAACATGGAAATTTCAAATACCTTCCCAAAAGCTTAATTTTGGAGTGACTA
This sequence comes from Lolium multiflorum, assembly GCA_030979885.1. Taxonomy (NCBI): domain Eukaryota; kingdom Viridiplantae; phylum Streptophyta; class Magnoliopsida; order Poales; family Poaceae; genus Lolium; species Lolium multiflorum. Next base: position 186,496,129 of record CM061749.1, on the reverse strand, counting down.
AGAAGGATGCAGGCTTACCTTTTCATTTCCATGTTTTAAACATGTTTAAATAAGGATGCGTGATTCTGAAACCTCATACACATTGTTGCAAAAGTAATTACATCACCTAAACAATACTACCAGTTCATAATTCTAAACTTATGTACAATCTTGGAAACATATAACGCCAGCCTAGTTCACCAATTATCATCATCCCTCTTGATGCGCTTGCCGGTGCCGCTTGTACCTGCCTCCCACGGGTTGGCAGTCCAAGTTCTGCACTCGTTCGCACTTCGTGTGTCGGGAATCCTTGTTGGAGCTTCCCAACCAGATACAGGCCCTGCCCTTGCTAGCTCACCACATCCAGCCGTTGCCCTAGCTTGCTCACCGTGTGAACCGCCATCCCACGGAGACCCCGAAGTAGGCTCGCACGAGTCCTTTATCCATGGTGGCATTTTCTTCGGATCAAATGGTATGTTGTGCCTAAAGCAATAAGATACAAATTCCCAGTAGGTTGTCCCGACACACTGCTTCTTCTCGTCGCGCCAGGCAGGGGGAAGAGCGGCCAACCTAGCCGCTTCCTTGCAATCCGGGCAAACCACTTCCCTTGGAATTGGTTGTGCTTGACGCTGCCCATCATTGATTTTTTTGAGTCGCCTGTACAACTCAAAACTGACATACCCATCAATCGCAGCATACCTCAAGTTTACTTCAGGCAATGGCATGCACTCCCATTGATCGTGGCTGCTAGTAGGGAACTTGGTCTTCATGTCTTTGTAAGATGGGTCAATGATGGCGGCTGCCAAATCACCCATGCCAGTCCTATTGCCAGGACCATTGAAATTGATCATATCCTGAATGTCAATCCAATTATGTTTAGGAATTTTAATGCCATCTCTAGCAAACCTGCTAGAGTCACCCCTGATGTCAACAGTTGTGAAACAAATTCCTTTATGTTGAAGGAATTCTTGCAGTGCCAGATTATCAGGACTCCTGCATGTTAACACAAATCAATCTTGTAAGATCGTATATGCTGAAATAGTACACATATTTTTCTTCCAGTAAACTGTATACTTGTTGCAGTGAAACAATGATTTTGCATCAGTGATACACATCAAAATAACATGAATTATTGTTGCGACTATATGATCTAATTATTTAAGTGTCATCAAGTTAAGATTCAGTTACTATATGTTAATATCTTGACATCCATGCCGATTATCGGTGAGTATGAGTACATGAAATTTGTGCAAATTTTGAGTACCAAAATCATGAAACTAGATATCGTGGTCAATCCAAAAAAAATTATACAAGTATATGTTGGATATTACGTTCCAGACCACATTTTTCATACAAGTTAGTTTGTTCGTGTTTTCATACAAGTTAGAACCTAGTCTATGTCGAAATAAAAAAGCAGATCCAAGATAAAGGAAGAGTTTCTATATTAAAAAACAAAAGGATAAAGGAAGGCATGTGAAGAACATACCTGCAGAAATGGTACACCAGGACGTGGTCGTCCATGGCCAACTGAACGACGGCGGTACTTACTTGGTCCGCAGTGTATTCTAGGTCGAGGCCGACGAACCTGGACCTGTCCTCTAGTAGCTTTTGTTCGTACATCTTGAGGGTGTGCTCGAGAACGGAAGGGTCATTCGTGTAGACCACGTTCACCTTGGTCGTCCCATGGGGAACGACGCTCCTCTTTAGCGTAAACAGGCCGCCGTCGGCCATGGCAGCGCTGAAGCACGTCGAACTGATCGGAGGGATTGAGGGGGAGGGAGGGAGAGCAACTGCAAACAATGGGGTTTTTTGGAACTTGCCGAAATGCAGGGGAGAACGAACCGCCAGGGGTTGTTTAGTGGGGACAGATGGGAATAATACTGCGATGAGGTTGAGGAATTAACTCCAACCGCCATTTAAATCTAGTACTCCCTATAGTCAGTTGATAGGAAATGGACGGGCAAGATTGATTCTAGGGAGGCGAACCCCAGTATTTTCCCAATTTATTTGAGTTGTAATATAACCATCGTTAATACTTGAATTGAAAAATATTTACAAAATTAATTTATTATATACTACATGATGAGATAATCCAACAAACCATGGAAATGCATGGCCATCCAACCATGTCACCCTCTTGTGAAAATTGTATAGGTGGTAGTGTGCGCAATACACGCGGTAGCCACTTCACAAATACATCCTTTTAATTTTGCCCCCCTTAATTCGGCCAATAAAAATGAAAAGACTTTATGTGGAAAACCAAAAAAACTGTATTTGGCAAAGTATAGTCGAAAATAAGAAGTTTTTCATTGATCTCTTAAAAAAGGGGTCATGATTCGAAAGTTCGCCATGCATGGTTCTTGCGGTAACCAAGCTAGCTCACCCATGTGGCAAGAAGCGAATCAATGTCCAACATGCATGGTTCCAAAAATATATATTTACAGAATGATTCTGCTTCTCAAGAATATTTGCATGCCATCATGTTTGTTATTTTTCCTAGATAAAAGTAGTAATTGGTGACTTCGTGATTGCCTTGCTTGCTGATTTCAATAAGTTTGAACCTCATTTTGGCTTTATTTCAAATTTAGGCAAAAACTTCTTGGCAATCGACTTTGTGAGCTACTATACTTGGATGCAACCCACATTTTCGTTGGCTAATGTTTTCTGATTCCACAACAATAGGGCACATCCCTATATCATCCCAAATTTTGAATTCTTTTTAGTTTGGTTGATGACCACCATTCATATCCGAACTTAATTAATTGGAGTACACATGATGGTTTCATGGTAAGCTAGTTTGACAAATTAGCCTTCGAAATGGCGATTCGCCTACCATGCATGCATGTTTGGCCTACCCGTGAAATTTTGATTTGCGGTATTGTGCACACACGTACTGCACATGATAGCGAATAAACAAAACACATATTCGGACCCCTTTGGCCAGCAAGGGCATGTTTGGTTCCTAGCCACAATTTGTCAAGAAGCCAAAATTTGGCAGCCATGCATGCATATAGTTTATTTGGCATGTGTTTGGTTTTTGCCACAATTTGGCTTATCACACTTCATTGCATGTATATATGGTCCATTTGTCATAGACTCAACTTTTTTTTACAAAGTTTTGACAAAGTTTGGCTTTAATATTTTAAGCCACAATTTGGTGGCTAGCCATACTAGTTTTTTTTTGGCTAACCACACTTTGGCTTTGGAAAAATGTGGCTACCAAACATGGGTCCTAATAAAAAGAAAACAACACACTAATGTGTGGTAAACCAAAAATCCCTACTTTGCAAAGTTGCATATGTGCAAAAGGGGGGCAATGCATGCATTATTCAGAAGTTGATTGTGGTTTTCGTAGTGTAACCAATTAATTAAGCTTACATATGGGAAGAGGCTAGCGAGGCGAACTCAAGCAGCTATGGTTCCAATGTTGTCAAGTTTGAAGTGGACACTGCATGAAGCTTGCTCAAATTAATGGGTAGAAAGCCAAAAGCAGTCCATATTTATTCTATATGTGTGTGAATAATAACTCTTCACCCCAAACCTCTATGTATGATAGGGTTTTATATTTTTTACTTGTTAGTAGTAAGTACATGTCATGTGATGGCTCCATGCACATGTTTCACAACTTTTTTCTGATTTGTTTCTACCTCATTTGGTTGGTTTCAAATTTGCTCAAACTTCCTATGCGCGCTATGTTGTACTATTGGGACCCATGTTTTGGCTTAGTTTGTGGTACCACACTTGCAGGGTACCTCCAAGTATTTTATTCCCAAAAATTATGAATTCTAATTAAATGGTGAACTATAAACTGATCATCTAAAGTTGGAAAATAAAATCCATATATAGCTACACATCTAGATATGTGTATAAGGTAGACAAACTGCATTGCCACACATGCCTTATATAAGTTTGTTTTTTCTAGCGGAGTGGATTCCCTAATCACCCCACGGTTGTGACATTGTCAATGTTGTCATGATAAATAACATTGCGAGACTTTCCATCTTATTCTTTTTTGTAGAAATGATCGTCCCATTATGGCAAACGTCCCCATTCGTTTTTCAAATTAAGTAAACGTTATAGGATGAAAATTCATTGAAGTGACAAATTTTCTAGATTTCTAACTATTTTAGCTCATTCAAACAAGTTTGCAATAGGCCGACCTGTTGTCCAGTGACAATTTTAGAGTACAATTTGATCAACATCACAAAAAAGTGCTTTTAAGGCTCGTAAGTAGTATCATACATGCCATGTTGGCAAAAATCTAATGTGTCACATCAATTATGAGGTGAGATATGAGAGTAGTATTATAACACATAAACCTAGAAAACTTAGAAAACTTCATGACAAATACATCATGTACACACATTTGCATTGAGATTCTACAAAACTTTAAATATGACATAAGTATGAACCATATTATGATACTATGCATTGTGGAGGTAGTATCACAAACTAGTAGTGTATGATACTACGTACTACGTACTTCCCATTGTGACTAGTCTTAATCACTCTGACCTCGCCGTCTCGCCGTCTTACTATAGTACATACTACACCCCCACTCCGTCTCTCATACATCGCCCCACTCGTTTCCCACTCCGTCTCTCATACAGCGGCTGCGCCTGTAGATATCTTCGAGGATCTGGGCGATTTTGACCCGCTTTTCGGCGCTCGCCGTTTCAAGGTGAAGACCCCAATCTTAGCATGCATGTTGGACCAATTAGGAGTACAAAATTATGTTCTAAATGTTGCTCAAACTTTCCATACAACTAATATATAACTTATACTACGTAGGTTACACCATCGAAATAGGTATGACCAGTTGAGAAATGGGAACAATAACTTGGAACCTTTCTTACTATCGAGTGGGACGTGTGATATTGGTGTGACCCTGCTTTTTTCTTCTTCTACATAATGGCTACATGATGGTTCTAGAAAGAAGTGTATGCTGTTGTGGTATCTCTTGACGCGAATCCCTCTAATCACAAGCGTTAGATTTTGGAAACCAACGGTTAGTACTGCTGTTACATCTCTAGTTCAAAACTGGTGCATTTTGTATGTTGTTGTAGTAGTCTAGTAGATAGATTCAGATGCATGGTCAGGAGTGCAAACATTTCGCAACTAGTTGATCCCTCATCTTATTGTCGGATGTCACATTTCGAGTTTGTAAAAAAATGTAAATTCAAATCATAGTCACGGGTTATGTTGTATCTTTCGCACATCTAAACATTTGTTTCAAAAGGTGACCATATGTGAGCTGTGGAAAAAAGAAAAGACCAAAGTGAATAATATTCCTTAACTATTCACATATCATTTGTCTTTTTTGTGCAAGCTAGAATTTTTTTTACATACTCATCTGTGACCTGTGGAGCAATACACAACATAATATGTGTCCCAGTTTTGTTTTTCTTCATATTTTTTAAAAGTGCAGAAGTGTGATATCCGATAATAGGATGCGAGTGCAACTAGTTGCAAATGAGATGCTAATGCATGCTGATATGATACTACCTCTGTCCATAAATAGATGTATGTCTTTTGTCGTGGCCCCATCCTACTTCTGCATTTTCTTTACGGCCATTTTTGAGTAGTTGCGACCTGGACGTGATCGGACTAGTCGATACTCGATAGTAGTCGTAGTACTGTACAACTTCTGCATGTGGCGTCAGCCTCTAGAGTAGTAGTAGTAGCTAACGGATAGATTATATCTGGAGAAACTGACATGGCCATTGATATGACAAGACTATACCCGGATTCGGACGCATTGTAGTGACTCCATCAATGTTCCGCTATGATGGTCTATTTTACTGCTACACCAGATTGTCGACGCAGAGGATTCCTTGGCTTCCGCGCAAGACCCTTCCCAAAGAAGGCATCTGCTCTGGCCCGTTGATTCTATGTGGACGGTTCCAGATTGCTTTATGTGTTTTTGTACAGTATCAGATCTAGGTTTTCCTTCCCTCCATATTAGGGGTTGTTTGGTTTAGGGGATAGGTTTATGGGATGAGAGTATCCCCAACCACCTGGCTAGGATAGCCAATTTTTGTTGTTTGGTTGTGTAGGAATTGAGTGTAGGACGAGAGGTGGGTAGTGGTATAGATTTTTTTTTGTTTGCTCGAAATGTTAGGGGTGGCTATAAGATGGTGAGATTATCTCTACACACATCAAATATACCACACCTCCTATTTTTATAGCCCAAAAAAATACATAACCGGTGGTATGTGAATTGATCTGGGTAAAAATATTACACAACCGTACAAATATTCAAATCCTATAGTCAAATCCTACATAACTCCTATAGTCAAATCCTACATAACTCCTATACAAATTGTACGAATCAAAGGATATGATTTTCCCCCTATATAGCTTGTTTGATTTGAAGAATTGAATCCTCCAAAATTTCTATGTATTGTTTTCTTATACTAGTACAACCCTATAGGATTTCTAATAAGAGGTTAGACCTCTTGGAAAAATTCATATGCATCTGTGACAACTATGCTATGCACTCTCAATCTCTATAGAAATTTCCTTTGTCTTTCCGATGATACCATCACACACCTAGCTCTACCAATTCATGTAGATTTCTTTCCCGTAGGATTCAAGGAGGCATATGTCATAGCGATTCTCCATTATTCTATCATATGAATCTAACATGCCCTCTCAGTTTGAGTGATGCAAAGTGGCCACTATAAGATTTATTTAGTCAGATTAATTGGTCATGCATACACTAGTTGTTTTCTATCTTTCCTACACATGTCAATTAGCGAAATTTATAAGTAAAATCCTAAAATTCAAATAAATTGCTGAAAATTGGAAATAATATTACAGTTGTAGCAAATTACTAAATCGATCCAGAAATTATGTACATGGCTTCAGTAGTCCGTAAATGATGTCCTTGGAGTAGTTTGTGAGTTAAAGAACGTCCATTTCGTTAAACTGACATGGCCTTTGATTTGACAAGAGAACACTAATATTTTGTACCTGAATCAGAGTGGTAAAGGCGTACAGCTCGATCAATGCAATGGTATGATGGCTATGCAGCTATACCTATATAGGAGTAGACTACTAGTAGACTTTGGGACACAGAGATTTGGCTTCCGCGGCCGACCCCGAACAAGATTCTTTTACATTGCCCATCTTTTCACTGACATTGAATCGCTGAAACTTGGGGTCCGCCTGTGGCAGGACCAGCCTGTCAATGGCCCAAAGTCTTATGTGCTCCCGCCCTTTGATTTTGGATGGACGGACAAGATTGCCCAGTCCCATCCCTGTCCTGTTCGTTCCAGTTTTCATCCTCCTCCCCGGGGAACCCTCCCCGGAGAGCTCTACACCGACCCCTTCTATCCCCACCTGCTTGTCCCTTCCTTCTTCCTCCAGCGATTCATCCATCGTTCAACAAGTTGTCTAAGAAGAACATGAAGAAGTGTAAGAAGAGGAAGGAGGCGTTGTTGTCTGAGACTAAATCCGCGGTGAAATCCATCCCGCTGAAAGTCCTGCAAACTCCGACTTTGAAAGTGTACCAGCGGCGCCGGCGGACAGGCATGTCTGCGCTTCCATCGCAAGCTCAGTCTGCTTCGGGCTTGTTGGGTCAGGGCAGAGTAATCCAGCAAGAGTCCTGGTAGGTTTTTATCGCCATGTGCTTTCTTTGCCCCCATGAACGCAGATTACAGCAAGGCAAACAGATCCAACTATTTTTTTACCCGGGAGAACCAGCTATTTGACCGTCTTTCTTCCAGGGCCGCCCGTTCAAGTGTCGCCCTTCCTACCGATGCCGAGAAATCGACCGTGTTTCGCCAAGATGGTGGGTACGAAGCTCCCCGGTATGTTTCCATCGCCATGCCGAAGTTTCTCTGCCTTCTGGCTGGCTAGCGGATCAAACAATTTAACCGTCTTTCTTCCATGGCGGCTGGTTTCAGCGCCATTCCTACCCAAGTTGAGAAATCGCTCGTTTCTCGCCAACCTGGTGGGTACGAAGCTCCTGGGTATGTTTCCATCGCCATGCCGGATTTTCGTTGAGTCCTTGCTGGCAGGCGGTGCCAACTAAACCGGCTATCATCTTCCAGGGCCGACGGTTCCAGGCTCGTGCTTTCTACCGCAGGATCCACTTCGTACTTAGCTATCGAGGACCCGTTGTTTGATGAGCACTTGTTAGCTCTCAAGAGCATTAATAATGTATGCACTATATAATATATATCCATTGCTTTTTTTTTTCTTCCTCTTCATCTCCGTACTGCATGAGGGCTTCTTTAATTCGTAGGACTTCTATAAGAATTGTGTAGCATTTAGATCCTATGGTTTTTTTCCTACATTAGTTGTTTGATTTATAGAAATATATCCTATGTTTGTTCCTTTTTTCGAAATGGGGGACATATCACAGCCTCTGCATCAAAATGATGTATATGGCTGCTTTATTGCTTTCTTCAGTTCATACACAAATTATGACAACTTCTCACGGATCAGCTAGAGTCGACACAAAGATCCACCAACGAAACATAGAAAACAGCGGGTGCCAAAAAGGCAAAAACACATCAGTAAGTAATTCTATGAGGAAACTGCCAGCCACCCTGGCTGTAAAAATCCCGTGCGGCTGTCTCTAGTCAGTTGCACCCAGACTCCATGATATCCTGCTGATCCTCGGGCTGGAGATAAGAAACATACGGATCTAGTGAATAATCATAGGGATAACCTGCAAGAAGGGATGAGATTTGGGTTTATTAAACTCGACTTCATTTTGTACATTCCAAATAGCCCATAAAATAGCGCATACACCCTCTGTAATGTATACAAAATCCTATGCTTTTCCTAATCTTATGATTTTCATATCCTGTGAATGAAAAAGGATCCCTGATTCGTTCCTGGTGAATTTTTCCATGCAGGAAGGGATTATGAGATTAAAGGGCCACAACACCACCCTTCAGAACAGAAACCTCAAACTCTTGCATAGGTTTGGTATCATGAATGCAGAATCAGAGACGAATGCCCAGTCTCCGGGAGAGGAGCAGCCAGTGCGCGTGTGTGCATCTTCGGCCGTGTATGTTTCCATTGCCGTGCCGCAGTTTCATCGCCTCCTTGCTGGCTGCCAGATCCAACTACTTAAATGTCTTTCTTCCAGGGATGGCGGTTCCATCGTTGAAGAGGTTCCTATGGACAAGGACTTTGCAGCTCTCAGGCATATTGAAGAGGTTGGCACTCCATTTGTTTATTTCTCCCCCCTCATCTGCACTCTGCATACTTCATTGCTGTTGAATTTGCAATGCAGGATGTGATAACACGATTCTCCGCGAAACTGGACCAGATCAAGGGCCACAACATCATCCTTCATAAGAAAATCCACCACCTCGTGGGCAGGTGCATTTTAAATCGTGCCATATCGAAGGAGAATGCCCGTTCCATGCAATCTTCTTTTGATAAACGGTACTCAGACGTTCTCGTGGAGTGTGAGAAGTTGAAGAAGGAAGTCGAGGAACTACGCGCCCAGCCACCGATGAGTGTGGTCACTGACAAGGCTGGTCAGTGTGATTGCAACTGTGACTGTGAAAGTTTTCAACAGGAAGTGGAGTTGCATGCTGAACATGCGCAATATTTCGAGACGAAGTACTTGAAAGTTCGCACAGAGTGCGATAAGTTGAAGAAGGAAGTCGAGTGTCTCCGCTCCCAGCAGCCAACTATTGCGACATCAGGAGACCAGGGTGTGCTAATTGCAGCCAGAATTTTGGAATCGATGAAAAGTTGAATTTGGCTTTGTTGTGCAATATAGCAAGACCTGTTCCTCCTCTGCCTTTGTCTTTTGGCATAATTGCTTTGTCTTCAGTATTGACTCCTGAATGCTTCGTATATTTCTGACTGTTTCTGAATTATGTACAACTTTTGTAATATTGGTCAAATTAGTTTTGACCAGGGTTTGTGTAGGGTGGTTGAATTTTTTTGGTTGGTCCAAATTGTGTTGTGTGGTCCAAATGTGATGTATCATCACACCACCATGTGCCCCGCCACCCCCAGGTTTTGGTAATGCCATTCTGATACATGCTTCATAGAAGGAACATACATTTTTTCCGTTAGGGCATGACAATTTTGAAAAATTCAAACAAAAATGGGAAGAGAGAATGGTAACATCATTTTCCATGTGATGCCCCTGTGCCAAATTTTGGTTCATTTTAAGAATGTAAGGTGACAAATTACTCGAGGAAGCTAGTTGGAGTAGACGGGCATGACCGGATTGGCATAGGGGATTTATTTTTTGAAGGATGTTATTTTTCATGGACAATATCTGACACAAACAATAAAATGTTAAGGTCTCATATTATTCTGAATGATTGTGAATTACTTATGACGTTTGGAAGTATTGGTATACGTGAGAATCGAGTACATGCACGACTTCACGCGTCCACAACTAATCGGCCTCATCGTCTCTCGCGTCCACAACTAATGCCATTCTGATACAGAGAGTCAGAGGCTATAAAATAATCGGCCTCATCGTCTCTCGCGAGCTCGTCCTCTCCCCTCCCATCAACTCACCGCACCTCCGAGGCATCGACTTCCTCGTTTCCAACCGCAGCAGCATGAAGACAGGTCTTGCGTACGAGGCGGAGCAATCGGCGGCCGCTCGCGCAGAGGATGCCTCTGCGGTAGTGGCCGTCGCGGCGGGTGAGGCTTCACCGGGTACCCAGGCCGCTCGTCTCCTCTGCTTGTCTGATTCTTCGACCTCGGTCGAAACGGGCGTCCTGGCCGTCGAGGAGAAGGTGGATAGCAACGCCGTTGCTCCCGCCGAAGATCTGCAAGGCGTTGCAGGCCACCACGGCGAGGTCTTCCTCGACCCGGTGCTGGACGCGGACCTCGACCCCTTCGACGATTTCGGCCCAAACGTTCAGTTCCAGGAGGATGTCGAGGGTGACGACGAGGAGGTACTGCTCTTTTACCGAAACTGTCCCGATCCTTTTTGTGTCATATTACTGTTCACGTGGTTTGCACGAACCTGGTTCTTGATTGATTTGATCTCCTACCTTGTTCTTGTAGACGTACTTGATTCTACGGTTCGTACGGTCAGATTCTAGTTTAATTTCGACTAATCTGCCATGTAGTTGGCTTGATTTGTCATATAATTAATTTATGTGTTCATACTTAGTGGACTTGCAATTGTTGTGGCTTATGTTCATTGCTGTTCATAGGGTTTTCTCGTGATTTAGTATGATTTCTTCTGCCATTTACTTGTTCTACACATTTAATTTTAGGGTTTCTAAGGTTTGCTTATGATAGTGCAGTATTTATTCGATCTGTCATTAAGCACCTGATTATTATGTACTTTATAATTCACAGGAATATTCTGACGACATGGACGACAACAAGGAGCGCAGGGACCAGAAGAGCCGCTACGTTCTGAAGCGGCTGAAGGGTGGTGAAATTCGTTTCCGCAAGCGCGGGGAGCTATTTTGCCCATTCTGTGGCAAAATCCTCCAGAAGGACATCCGCAGCCTGATCCAGCATGCGACGGGTGTAGGCCTAAGTACATCGGGGAAGCACCGCCCTGCAACCAAGGCCAAGCACGCAGCATATGGCCTCTTCCTCCAGAATTACGTCTTGCCTGGCTTGTTCCCAGTCAACGCCCCTGCTGCTGGCCCTCATGCTCCTGGTCCTGTTTAAAGTTCATATGTGTAATCTTATTCCCTTTGGAAGTTCAGTATTAAACTCTACTAGTACAACCGTGGTGGTCTTGTGATGGTAGTACTCTTTTGATGCATTTGTGATGTAGTAGTACTAGTATTTTTTTTGAAATGGTATAGTACTACTAGTATCTAAGAAAAGTACTCCCTTCGATTCACATTCATTTTACACCAAGAAATATGGATCGGAGTGAGGGAGTAAATTAAACATGGCATCTCGTGCATGAAGCTTGACATATCGATCAGGTTGGCTAGAATGGCAATACAATGCTGCTCATTAGGCAAATGCATGCCATGTAAAGAAGTCTATACTGACATAAAAAAAGACTACATTGGGGATTAGAGTCAATTGGGGCATCTACAATACAGAAAATCTTGCTTGTAGCTGATTTTGGCTAAGAGGGTTTTACTCACATTACACGTGCCACTTTCCTTGTGTGCAAAACAAGTTCCAATAAAGGAAGAGGAAAGAAAAGGACATTGTGGGCGAGATTGAACACCTTTTTTATGTGTTAAGCTGAGGCCTCGTTAAGCTGAGGATGACTTAGGCCTAACAGCTCAGCACACCCACAAATAAATCTCCTTGCACGCACCACTGCCAGCAAAAATAACAGAATTAGCACGCAAGATTAAGAATGAAGTGAATTTAATTAACTTGGTTAGCTTTTCAAGCAATATATTCAGAGAAAGAGCACACATGTTCGGCTCGAAATAATCGTAAGAGAAGAACAATAAATCTAAGGCACCCCACTTCATCGGAAGAAGGGGCGCGACAACGCATGGATTCATATATACCTTGAGTCGACGCTGGCTCATAGAAGGGCGGCCGCGCCTCGAGGATGCCGGCGACGTCTCCACCTCGGTATCACATGTGACTGCTTCTCGACGGGCGGTGCGCCACGCCATGTAGAAGATCTATCAAAAAAGGAGAGCCCGATGACGCTACTGACGCCTCAACCTTGATAGCACCGGCCTGTTGCTCCGCACTGAGATGCGCCACATGCAAGATTTAGCGGATGCGCCAATTTAAGAGATATGTCATGATCGTTGTAATAAATTTCACCGTGATGATGATTTGATCCTGCACTCGGCCTTGAACACAAGTACTAGTACAGTCTCACAATTTTTTTATCATTATACTTTGCGAGATTTAGCGGATGCACCAATTTTAGAGATATGTCATGATCGTTGTAACAAATTTCAACGTGATGATGATTTGATCCTGCACTCGGCCTTGAACATAAGTACTAGTACATTCTCACAATTTTTTATCATTATACTTTGCGAGATTTAGCGGATGCGCCAAATTAGAAGATAGATCATGATCATGGTAACACACTTTTCAATGTAATGATGATTTGATGTTGCACTCGACCTTGAACATAAGTCCTAGTACGGTCTCACAATTTTGTATCATTATACTTTGCAAGTTTTAGAGGATGCGCCCATTTTCAGAGGTAGATCATGATCATGGTAACAAATTTTAAACGTGATGATGATTTGATGTTGCACTCGACCATGAACAGAAGTACTACTACTGTCTCACAATTTCTTTATCATTATAGTTTGCCAGATTTAGCGGATGCGCCAAATTTAGAGATAGATCATGATCGTGGTAACAAATTTTCAACGTGATGATGATTTGATGTTGCACTCGGGCTTGAACAGAAGTACTAGTACGGTCACTAATTTTTTTAGCATTATACTTTGCAACGAATGCACCAATTTCAGGTGCATGTCACCAGATCTGTGTCCGATGATGATCATGGTAGTAACCGATGTTCAACTTGATGATGATTTGATTTTACAGTCGGCCTTGAACAGAGGTACTAGTACGGTCTCACAATTTTTTATCATTATACTTGTACCTTAGCGAAATTCAAAATCTCATAGCGGCAAAACTTCCCGCCCACAAAATACAAAAATTTCACACGCTTCCAAATTCCGATTCTACCCCTGTGGAGATGACAGCAAAGTCGGTTGGTGGGGGGGGTCTGGCCGTCATTTTTTGGATCACCACCTCCCTAGCCCCGGATACCCTCCCAAAAAAATTCATTTCCCTCAGTCTCTCATCTGAGACCACCCACCGGAACTTCTCAAGTCCCTCTCTCTACCACCTCCACGACCACCGCACCGGAACATCCCCGCCGGACTTCCCTGGCCTACCCGAGCCCTCGCGATCCTCGTCATCCGGCTGCCTGCCGGAGCCGCTTCATCGACGCCGTCATCAACCGGACCGGATCATCCCCGCCGAACCTCGAAACCATATGCTCATCCAGCAGTCTACCGCAGTCGCTTCAGCTGAGCCGCTTCGCCGGATCCGTCGTCCACCGCATCGTATCTTGCTCACCGACACCGCTGTGCATGAACCGGATCTGCTTCACCGGCGCCGTGCATGATCTAAACTCTTCTACTGTCGCTTTTCTATTGCTTGCCTGCAAGTTCTTGTTTAATCTTGGGGGAACCTGTTTGTGCTAACGACGCGCCGTTACGTTTTTGCAGATGAGATGAGTAACCATGAAGTGTAATGGCCGTCTCTCCAACCCCAAGTAGCACATGTAGCGTACTTCATCACCGGATCTATCAACCCCAGGAAGATCTGCTGTGACTCCCACAGAGTGCTTCTCCTAATGTAAGTCCCTTGTTTTAGCGCCATGTTCTGGGTTCAGATGCTTGTTTGTCTGAAGCTCTTTTAGTTCATTCCTAGCTATGACCGTAACACGTTGCTATTTTCTACTTCATTGCTAACTTTAAGCGATTGAACATTTTGGTTTGCATTCCCTGCTCTGTAGATGTAGCCATCATAACTTCTATCTTGCTCAGTCGTTGTTACAAAAATTATACTGTAGGTATTATAGTAACATCCTGCTATTATTTAGTTCATGGCCAATTTTAAGTAATTGCACATGTTGGTTCGCATTCCCTGCTCTATAGCTTTTGGCATCGTAACTTCTATATTTGGTTTACATTCCCTGCTCTGTAGATCTAGCCATCATAACTTTATCTTGCTCAGTCGTTGTTACAAAAATTATGGCCTGCTACTATGTTGTTTGTGCCAATTTTTTACTCCATGAACATGTTGGCTTGCATTCCCTGTACTACAGGTGATGCCATTGTTTTGTATCTAGTTCATTGTAAGCTAACAAAGTAAGGACTTAGTTTGGCATGCTATCACTCTGCTATCTAGCCTGTAGTACAAATAAACTTGTCATACTACTAGATAATAATTTTGCGTGCCATCTTGTTCTTCAAAAGCTGCATTATTGACTTGTTTCTCTGACTTGGCATGACGCTCACATATGGAAAGCTGAACATATTGGTTTGCATTCCCTCTTATACAAGTTCACAGGTGATCCCACTATATTCTGTATCTGGTCCATCCTAAGCTCCAGCATCAACTATCCTCTATGTGTTGCTCATTACAAGTTTATATCCCGAAACATCTTGATTTGCATCCCCTTCACTATAAGTTCAGGAGTATTATTTAGTTCACGGCCAAAATGAAGTAATTGCACTTGGCACATGTTGGTTCACATTCCCTCCTCTTTAGCTTTTGCCATCGTAACTTCTATTTTTTGGTTTACATTCCCTGCTCTGTAGATGTAGCCATCATAACTTCATCTTGCTCAGTCGTTGTTACAAAATTTATAGCCTGCTACTCTGTTGTTCATGCCAATTTTGTACTCCCTGAACATGTTGGTTTGCATGGGACTCGACAGTAGTAAGTCTGCTGTTTCATTCTAACATGCTCTGTTATATTGGCTGTTGGTATGCGGCATGCACTCTTTGTTTGCTTATTGTGCGCATTACAATGATCTTGTTATAACGATGAAATGATGAGTTCCAAATTCTTTGGCAAACAATATTGTAGTGTCTTTGCCTTTCCATTGTTGCTGTCTTAACTTGTAATGTCTTTGTTTCAGATATAGGTGCTGCATGGACAACTTAAAAGATTGCCGGATCGCTTCATTGTATTGCTAGGTTTAATTACCATTCAATTTCTCTGGGTTCTGTAATATTTTTTCAATGCCTTGCAGCTGATGTAATATTTAGTTAGTTTTTATAGTTCTTTCGCGCATTTTTTCTTTGGTGCTTGTGGTAAGTGAGGCTATCCGACAGAAATCAATGCTGCGTAAATATTCTCAGTATCTAAATCACGAATTCCCATCCCTTAAACGGCCCATTTAAGCGAAATCACATATGTGCCTGCCCGCAAATTCCTAAAGCCCATATTATGCCGGCATATAAACAGCCTGGGCTGGCCCACTTACTTATTGGGCTGGCCCACTTACTTATTGGGCTGGCCCACTTACTTATTGGGCCAGCCCATTTGATTGACGGTGGACCCCACACTCTAATTGGGCTGGCCACTTGCTTTAAGGTGGACCCCACCCACTACTTGGGCCAGCCCAATTGCTTTTGTGGTGGACCCCACATACTAAATGGGCCGGCCCTTTAAGAGGAAAGTGGGACACTTTGTGTTTTTGAGGAGCCCACTATCTTGTTGGGAGCCTGCTATATGGTGGACACAAACTAATTTGGTGCCCTTTGCTATATGGTGGACCCCACATACTAATTGGGCAGCCCTTTAAGGAAAGTGGGACCCACTGTGTGGCTAGCACTAATTTGTTGGGCCGCCATTTCTTTGTGGTGGACCACATACTAAATGGTCGCCCTTTAAAGGAAAGTGGGACCCACTGTGTTTTTGGCCGGCCCACTATCTTGTTGGGCGGCCCCTTACTATATGGTGGACCCCACATACTAATTGGGCCGGCCCTTTAACAGGAAAGTGGGACCCTGTGTTTTGGAAGCCCACTATCTTCTTGGGCCGCCCACTGCTATATGGTGGACCCCACGTACTAAATGGGTGGCCCTTTGGGAAAGTGGGACCCATGTGTTTTGGCCCGACCCACTATTTGTTGGGCGGCCCACTTCTATATGGTGGACCCCACAAACTAAATGGGCTGGCCCTTTAACAGGAAAGTGGGACCCACTGTGTTTTTGGCCCGGCCCACTATTTTGTTGGGCCGCCCACTGCTATATGGTGGACCCCACAAACTAAATGGGCCGACCCTTTAGCTGGAAAGTGGGACCTGTGTTTTTGGCCCGGCCCACTAGCTTGTTGGGTGGCCCACTTGCTATACGGTGGACCCCACACTAAATGGGCCGACCGATTCTTTGTAGGTGGACCCCACATGTTAAATGGCAGGCCCATTTAAGTTTTGACCGATCAACCTTAGAGGTTAGGCCGGCCCACGTAACTAATGGACCAGCCCAGCTATATAGTTGACCGGTCAAACTATGTCATCTGGCCCGGCCCGCTTAAGACGTGGCAGGCCTCGTGTGGGCCTACCATCTACCACGGGGTTTCAGCCGGTTAACGCCGTTAACTGGCAGTTAACGGCGTCTGCCACGTGTCAGTTTGCATGACGTCAGTCAACGGGCTCCCGAAAACTTCCGCAACGGTCCGATTTTCCGTGGCGGAAGGGCGTAACGCGACAGACCGAAAAAATCGTCGTTGGACTTTGCCTGACGCAGTTTCCACAACAGAACCCATATCGTCGGGTTAGGCCCATAGGCGACGAAAAATGCCCCTTAGTTGACGATTTTGGGACGTTGTCTATCAGAACTTTTCTTGTAGTGCTAGTCTACGACCTGTAGGCATTGACAAATTAATCCTTTGTCAATTGGCGCCGTCTGTGGGAATTAGAGGTTGCAAGGAGCTGATCTCGATGGCACGTTCAGAATCGTCGACTTCGTCGGTGGCAAGCAATGCGATGGATCGAGGTAAACGGGAAAAAACTGATCTAGTCGATTTTATTCCTCACCCGCCCTCCCGTGTGGATGCATGTGCCTATCTGGAGGAGCCCATCGTCATGACGTTCGGAGAATTCCGATTCGGCGTCAACAAGGAAGGATCTTACCGTCTCGAAGTTCCGATCTCGTCGGAATTTTCAGCGGTCGATTCTGACTTTTCGTCGAGTGACGAGGAGTTTTCATCGCCACGCTTCGTCGACACCAAGGCAAACGGAAAGCTCGTCAAGATCTTCAGCGACACATCTTTCGAGTCATCTGCGGACTTTATAAAGCGACTCCGATAGCGTCGACAGCTTCAACTTCATCGACAAGTCTGTTGCTGTTGGAAAGGTCTTCACCAATCTTTATGATGGTGTCACCTATCCTGATAAAAATCAATGCTCAAAATATCATCAGATCTATGCGATAGAAGAGGCAGGATCAGACCAGAAACGTCAGAGGCTTTCGATGATTTGGGAAATCCATACATCGATCCCGCTGATCTCAGAAAAGTCTTAGGCACTAAATATGCTGGGTCTTCAACTCGCGCAGAGTTCAACTCCCGCGGCAGCATGGGATAGGGCCGCAAAAGCCATGGATGGTTCAGAACCAATGACCACCACTGCTACTGTACAAGAACTACAAGCATACCAATATAGACTTGCTCGGGTAAGTGAAGTGGAAAAACAGACAGCATCCTTGAATAGGAGAAAGAGGCAGCTTCCGCGTCCAGCAGGCCGAGCAGAGCTCGTCGACAATCAGAAACTTCGGCAGATAGCCATAGAGAGGCTCGAAGGAGAATGAGATCTCGGTTGCAAAACATACCTGAAGAAGAGAGGAAACATAATTCAAAATCTCGATATGTCCTTCATGTCGATTGATACAAGGGGAAATATCATCCCGAAAACACCAGAAGCAGGTTACATGGCAACGCAAGCTTACATCCTCGCGTCCAGACCACCTCCTGGGGACCCGAGAGAACCATTGTTTAATATGGCAATGGCTGGAGTAGGAGTTATGGGAACAGCGTTCGCAGCCACGCCTCCCGAAGCAAATCCTCGGCAAAATAGTCCCGACCCACCACAACGGTGCAAGACCCACCAAGAACAAGTGGAGCAAGAGACACAACAGTTCAAGTAAGGGTGGACAGAGCGAGACAAGAAAGAAGAGAACGTCAGCACTCACCAGAAGTTGCCGACGAAGATATGTGTGGACTCCCGTGCTTTACGAGAAGAGTTCGAAAGACTCGAGTCCCAAAAGGGTTCAAGTTACCCGAGAATTTCAAGAAATTCGACGGCCTGCAGGATCCCGAGGATTGGCTCGTTGATTATCTCGAGATGGTGAAACTGGTAGGAGGAACCAGAGCAACAGCTATGCAAAGTATCCAAGTTCACTTGAGTGGTGCTGCAAGATCTTGGATAAAGAAACCCCCAGGCTCCATCGACAGCTGGGATAATTTCGAGGATATTTTCATGAGAAATTTCCGATCCACTGCAAACCTGCATCATTGGAAGAGTTGAGGGCATGTCGACAGAAACACGACGAGTCGATGAGAAAATATATACAGAGGTGGAATATCATCAAAAACTCGGCAGAAGATATATCTGACGAGAGAGCAATAGACGCGTTCGTAGCAGGAATTCGGCGGGGAGATTTCGTCGAGGACTTAGGGAGAACTAACCCTAAAACAATATCAGCACTGATGGAGATAGCCAACAAGTGGGCAGATGGAGAAGACGCAATATATAATAAGCGACACAGGTCGCCAGAAGAGGATCGCGGTCGAAATTTTCAAAATAGAAGGCGATTTTCTCGCCAGTTCTACAACAACGACGCTCCTGGCCATATATCGGCTGGTTTTCGGGGAAATCCTGGAGGAAACAGTCGAGATGACTATCAAAGGAGTAATGAGCAACAAGGCGACAATAGAAGTGATTCTCGCGGCAATAGGCAAAATAGTGGACCAAGGTTTCAAAGACCTTACGTGTCCCCCGAGGAGATGAAAACGACTTCCATTGCAACAAACATGGATATCGCATAGGAAAGCGCGCTCGTCGAGTTCCTCCGTGAGCACTGGAAAATCTTCGCATGGTGTCCAGCTGACATGCCAGGAGTACCCAGGGAACTTGCCGAGCACCACCTCAATTTGGATCCTCTCGCGAGACCAATCAAGCAACCTTTGCGGCGTTTTTCGGAACCAAACCGCAAAGCTATGTTATCAGAAATAGATCGACTCAAAGATGCTGGTTTTATCAAAGAAATATCTACAGAAGCCACGTGGGTAGCTAACCCAGTGATGGTGCCGAAGAAACACACGAAAGTCCTTCGCATGTGTGTCGACTTTACGTGTCTCAATAAACATTGTCCTAAGGATCACTTTCCCCTCCCAAGGATCGATCAAATCATCGACTCCACGGCAGGATGCGAACGTCTTTCCTTCTTGGACGCATATTCTGGTTATAACCAGATCAGATTAAAAGAAGAAGATGAAGCCAAGACAGCGTTCATAACACCTTATGGCGTGTTTTGCTACAAAACAATGCCCTTTGGTTTGAAAAACGCGGGAGCAACATATCAGCGGATGATGCAGAAGTGCCTTGCAACACAGATTGGAAAAAATGTGCAAGTCTACATTGACGATGTCGTGATAACATCAAAGAAGGGGTCAACTCTGATCGAAGATTTGAAGGAAACCTTCGACAACCTTGACAAGTTCTGCCTCAAGCTGAACCCGACAAAGTGCTCTTTTGGAGTTCCTGCGGGAGAACTTCTCGGGTTCCTAGTATCAGCAAGAGGGATTGAAGCTAATCCCGAAAAAATACAGGCCATCGTCACTATGAGGAAGCCAACAAAGTTGAAAGAAATACAACAGCTGACGGGGCGAGTCGCAGCTTTAAGCAGATTCGTCGCCAGGCTAGGAGAAAAGGCGTTGCCGTTCTATGCATTGATCAAACAGGGGGAGAAATTTCAATGGAACGAGGAAGCAGATAGGGCCTTCGAGAACCTCAAGCGGACAATTTCGACACCACCAATCTTGGTGGCGCCTAAAGAGAAAGAACCTCTCCTCTTATACATTGCAGCCACACCTCAAGTGGTTAGCAGTTCTAGTAGTCGAGAGAGAAGAAGAAGGAAAGCTTCATGGAGTTCAGAGGCCAGTATATTTCATCAGCGAAGTATCAAAACAGCGGTATCCGTCCAAAACTGGCGTATGGAGTATTTATAGCAAGGAAATTGCGACACTATTTTTCAGCGCACCCGATAATAGTGGTCAATGAAGCTCCTTTGTCAAACATATTGAATAACCCAGAAGCTACGGGTCGTGTCTCCCTTTGGGGAATAGAACTTTCCCCTCGGGACATCACGTATGAAAAAAGAAAGGCAATAAAATCGCAGGTTTTACCAGATTTCATTGCAGAGTGGATGGAGCTACAAAACACGGGGCCTCCAGATTTATCGAGAACCTGGACCATGAACTTCGACGGGTCCAAAAGGTTGGAAGGTGCTGGAGCAGGCGTGATATTGGTATCACCTGAAGGCGACAAGTTGAAATATGTTTTACGGATGACGTTCCCAAACGCGTCTAACAACGAAGCAGAATATGAAGCTCTCATACACGGGATGAAGATGGCGAAGGCGGTGCAACCCGATTGAAAATTTTCGGCGACTCACAATTGGTGGCACAGCAAGTTATGAACCAATGTGATGCAGTCAACGAAAGTATGATAGCATACAAAGAGGTGTACAATGAGCTGGAAAAATTGTTTGATGGATGCGAGGTAAACCACATCAGCAGGCTGAGTAACGATGAAGCCGATGTTCTTGCAAACATCGGGTCACAATGTCTCGCGATCCCTCCAGGCGTGTTTTGGGAAGAAATAAGCGAGAGATCAACAAAGCCAGTGAAAATAAAGAAGAAGGAGAAAGAAGAGAAATCTTTGGATACCACCAAAGATTTAGTGGAAGAAGAAGAGGAACAGGAGCTGGTAATGATGGTGCAAATTCCGATGCAGGCTTACATATCATACATCCTAAGGAAAACAATACCCGAAGATCCAGTTGAAGCAAGGCGAATAATCAGGCGATCTAAAGCTTTTACTGTGGTAAAAGGGGAGTTGTACAAACGAAGTATTTCGGGCGTGCTACAGAGATGTGTCACACCCGAAGAAGGAAGAATCATCCTGAAAGATGTACATGAAGGAATATGCGGGCACCACGCGAGCAGCCGAGCTATCGCGGCTAAAGTTTTCAGAGCAGGATTTTATTGGTTAACAACAATCGAGGACGCAAAGGAAATAGTGCGAACTTGCGACGCGTGCCAAAGATTTGCCGCCAAGCCTCACTCTCCTGCAGCAGAACTGATGCCAATCCCGCTGTCGTGGCCTTTTGCTCAATGGGGTCTCGACATGGTGGGAAAACTACACAAAGCTTCGCCAGGAGGATATGAGTATATGCTTGTTGCTGTCGATAAATTTACAAAGTGGATAGAAGCAAAGCCGATAAATTCACCGGACGGCGCGTCGGCGATTAAGTTCGTGAAAAGCATCGTCTTTCGATTTGGAGTCCCTCACAGCATTGTCACAGACAACGGCAGTAATTTTACGTCCAAGGAGTTCAAGGCATATTGCGCAGAAGTGGGCATCAAATTGAGTTTTGCGTCTGTCGCACATCCACAGACCAACGGTCAAGTCGAGAAGGCCAATGGCATCATCTGCAATGGTATCAAGAAGCGCCTGTTAGGACCATTGGAAAAAGCTCGGCATACTTGGCCAGAGGAGCTGCCAAGTGTGTTGTGGAGTATTCGAACAACACCAAATACAGCGACACAGGAGACGCCGTTCTTTCTGGTCCATGGAGCCGAGGCAGTCCTGCCGATAGAAATAGAGCATGATTCTCCAAGAGTTACAGAATATGATGAAGAAACTTCGAGAAAAGCTTTGGAGGATGATGTCGACGCACTTGATGAAGCTCGAGACGAAGTCCTGTCACGAGTCGCCAAATATCAACAGGACCTGAAAAACTACCACAGTCGACGATTGCGGCCAAGATCCTTCCAAGTTGGTGATTTGGTTTTGCGACTCAATCAAAAAAGTCATGAAAAACTCGAGTCACCATGGCTTGGACCCTACATCGTCACAGAAGTAATCGAAGGAGGAGCATACAGAATCAAGGACAAGAAGACGGGGATTGCCGAGCCAAATCCTTGGAACGTGGCGCAGCTCAGGCGTTTTTACGCTTAGATGCCGAAATATAGTCTCCTCTGTAAACATACAATGTACTGAAACGCCCGCGAGTTTTCAGACGCGCTCTTTTCCTTTTTCGGGGCACCGAGTGGGGCCGGAAAAGGTTTTTAATGAGGCGGGCTCGCGGTGCTGCAATATAATAAAGATAGTGGAATTATATATCTTTTCGACAGGCTCGGGGCTTCCTCCTAGACGATACAATATATATATACACAGTGTCGACAAATACAACTCGCAAAAAATATCTCGCCTTGGTATAAAGTACCTCGCCAAAATAAAAATATCGACAAAATAGCGGTCAACATAAAGCTCGGGGACTCATACCCACAAAGATAGTACATTATTTATTTTGCCTTGGGATAACCTCGCATTATAAAACAAAAATACAGCCAACAAAACGCCCGGGGGCTTGGCGATGAAAATAAAAAAGATAGTGACTTTACAGCACGAAAATACATACACAAAATACAATTCTTGGAACAAGTTTATTTTCAAGGATTTCCCAATATATTGTCTATCGTCAAGCGCTCATTATTTACAGCACGAGTACTATGTTCAGCATAGCTGCCCTTCACGAAGAATTCAGCGTCCATCCGAAGAAGTTCATCCATCATATCTTCGGCAACAGGAGTAACAATATCATCATATTTGCCGAAGTTCCTTTTCCTCTTCGACATCTTGGCCAAGCACTTTGGAACAATCTGCCCCACGTCTAACTTCGGGTAGCAGATTTTTATCATGATCATAGCAAATCTTGCGCCAGCAGCCAATTGGGCCCGCACAAAGCCGTGGATTCGAGGAGCATCCCGAAATTTGTCCATTAAAGCAGGAAGAGTCTCTGGCATCTTGTTGCGAGGAAACATGGTGCCATAGACCAGAGACAGAGTCCTTGTACAGAAGTCGAGATAATCGCGAACCTGGAGTGCGCGATCCTGAAACCTGACAATCTGGCGAGTTCGTTCAGGCGTGCCCCAAAAACTTGAACCATGATCCTTGGCAAGCCGAAGAAGTACATTGGATCGAGCTTCGACACGCTCATCTTCAGTAGCAGCATCCAAAAAAGAACCTATTTTTTGAAAGAATTAGTGAGAAACGAGGAGACAAGCAACAAGGAAAAGAAAAAACACGACAACGATAATGAGGCACACCTGCCATATCCAAGCTAGCATCTGTCAGCAGTTGAAGCATAAAATTTTCGCGGGATGTAGCTGCAGCAGCTTCAGCAACGGCGGCGTCCTTTTCAGTTATGGCATCTTGAGCTTGTTGGAGCGCAACTTTTTCCCTCTCAGAAGATTTTCGAGACTGTTCCATGAGCATAAGGGATTGCTTCTTCATGGATTGGAGCTGTTGTCGAAGTTCTTCCAAATCTTCTGCCAAATCCTTACTCGCAGAATCTTCAACAAATTTAACAGCGACAGGGGTTTTCTTCGAAGAAGACGAAGGAAAAACTTCGGAAGGACCAGGAGTTGACGTATAGTTGTCAAAAATTAACTGAAAAAAGAAATTTCGACATCAATCGTTGAGCAAAAGATAGATTTCCATTCATTCTCATAATATATACATGTCTATTACAAAAGAAGGACCTCTAGAGACCTACTGAAGCAGTCATCGCCAAGAACACTATGGCGACAGTGCCAAAAGAAGGAGGTAAAATAAAAAGGAAAAAGCAAAGGAGCATTCAACTAGACCTCCGGCTTTGATGAGCTAGGAGTTGAAGATGGCTTGATCCCGAAATAAGACAGGATTTTCTTCGTGTTGGGCTTTGCCGCCTTGATCAACGATCGCCATTTCGTCTGCTCTATCTGTTCCGTGTCGCCCACTTTCGCCCAGTCGATAGTTTGTTGGCTATCAGCGACCAAGGCAACAGTGCTTTCAACAGCGACCTTCATATTTTCTTGGCGCATCTTCAGCCCAAGATCTTCTGGTGGATTAAAGCACTTGGCAAGAGCAAGGAAAGTTGCGGGTTCCTCTTTCTTCGGGAAGAAGTAGGGGAAGAGTCGCGACAGCCCTGCTTTAGCTTGATCAATGCCCTCGCGTGCTTCTGTTCCATGAAATTCAAGGAACGAAACGGCGTCAAGAAGAGGATCATTGTCGGGATCTTCAAGCTCAAATTCTTGAGAGGTTTTACCTGTCAAAGATAAAAACTTATTGATCAACAAACGAGTGCAGGAAAGAAAGTCCAAAGGATGTGAAGTGGTTCAGATACTTACTGACAAAGCGACGATTTTGCGACCTTAGACGCTTAAGGATCGCCTCTTCACGAGCAGATTGTGCAGTTATATGCTCGCTTAGCGAAGTCTCGGCATCGTGAAGTCTCTTCCTAAGATCTTCGACACCAGCAGCATCGGTCTTGGCCTTGTCAGCCTCTCGTCTAGCTTGAACGGCATCTGACTCGGCCTTCTTACGAGCCTCTTCACTTTGCTCTAATTTTTGAGCAAGTGTATTGGCACGCTCGTTGACCTCCGCCAGTTTTTCTACCAAGAAAGTTGAAATCAGTTAAAAACATCGACAACAAAGGAGTAAGAACGCAGGAGCAAAAAGAAGCAGCCAGGCATTACCTTCGGTCTTACTGGCATAATCACGGTACCCAATGAATTGGGCGCCGATACGAAAAAGCTCTTTCATCATAGGCTGTTAAAGAAAGATAAATAAAGAAAATGTCGGTATGGGAAAATATGAGGGCACGCAGAAGCAAACGGAGGAAATATAGACAGTGACAAGCAAATTAAGAACTTACATCATCCAAGAGAGGGTTAGAGGAGCTACTCAATTGGAGAGTAGGCTCCGGGATTGTTTCAATCCTTGCCCTTTTTGGTGAAGGGACAAGGGGGCTTGAAGGAGGAGTAGCAGCGCCGACGTTTTGTTGAGGAGGCGAAGTTTCCTCTCCTTCAACTGGCGTCTCCGAGGCGACTAGCGTATGTGACGTACTCGTTCGAGCAGCCACATCAGAAGCTGGTACTTCTTCCTCATCATCACTACGATTAAATGTTGGCAGCATAAACAGCAAGATAGACAAAAATCTTCAAGTGCAATAAAAAAGAGAGGGGACTTACGAACTGATGAGGGTCTCAAGATATGGATCATAAGCTGCCTTCTGACGTGAAGGAACAGCTTCTTCGGGTTTGGAGGTGCCGGAATCCTCGACATCATTCCTTTTCCTTTTGTTTTTTGGAGAAACAGCAGGAGGAGGAGATTGTGCCGATGCAGTGGCTTCAGAGGCAGCCTCCTTTTCATAAGATCCCGCAGATTTTCGAGAATCTGCGGGTTCATTCACAAAAGAGGGGGCATCTTGGTTATCGTCGGAGATAACGGCCCTTTCCTCGACCTCCCCACCTTCAGGAAGGGGAGGAAGCGAGACAAGATTTGGATGGTTCTATATAAAAACAAGGGAAGATGTCAATAAAGGAGTTACAAAAAGATAGCAAGGCAATAACAAATTAAGCGGCAATGTTTACCTTGGGAAGCGCATTGGTGGCGCTGTATGGTTTTACACGACAAGAGGAAGGGACAGGATCCTTTTTGCTGAGAGAGGAGATTTTTCGGACAAGCTTTTCCAAGTCCTTGACCTCCAAATTCGTCGACAACCGATCTGTGTCCTCGTCGCCAGCATAATTCCAGAGAGGGTTTTTGCGAGCCTGAAGAGGCTGCACTCTGGCTCTAAGGAAATACGCTGTAATTTGGATACCTGACAACTCTTTGCCGCGAGTATTTTGCAATTCATGGATGCGAGTCATCAAGGCCTCTGTCGAAGTTTTTTCTTCTTCGGTAGCCTCTGCATCCCAAGAACGGCGGCGAAGGATTTTCTCGGCACCATCAAAAGGAGGGATGTTGTCTTCAGCACATCCATGGTTCTCCTCCTGAATGTACAACCACTTCTTGCGCCACCCTTGAACGGAGTCAGGGAGTTTGACGTCGAAGTAATTGACTGTGGAGCGAACAGAAATAACAACGCCGCCTATATTATAGGCGACATTGGGAGAGCCATTACGGCGACAAAAGAAAATGCGCTTCCATAATGCCCAGTTAGGCTGGACACCAAGGAAGGCCTCACAGAGGGTGATGAAAATGGAGATATGGAGGATTGAGTTGGGCGTAAGGTGGTGAAGTTGAAGACCGTAAACAAAAAGCAATCCACGGAGAAAAGGATGAATGGGGGCGGAAAGACCGCGGATGAGATGATCAACGAAACTTACCCGATACCCCATTGGAGGGGTTGGGTAGCTTTCTTCACTAGGGAAGCACACCGCCTTGGGTTTCTTGCTAATCCCCAGCTTCTTCAGGAGATTGATGTCCTGGTTGGTAATCTTGGACCTTTCCCACTCCGCGGTCCCCAGATCTACGGCAGCCATTGATGATTCAGGCGTGTTGTGCTTGATCAACCGACGCGGTGGCATCAACAATGGCGCAGGAGTACAGCTTGGAGAAGATGAGCTTAAGGAGTTGTGGGGCACAGGAGAAGATTTTGCAGAGGAGAGTAGGAGAACGGCGCGAGCAGAAGTGCTCGAGGAAGAAGAAGGAGATCTTATATAGAGGTGCGGCGAAGCGTTGGACCGTTGGATGGAAAAGAGGTGCGGTAGATGATAACCACGTAGACACAAGGGTAAAAAAGTATTTTAACACTGGAGAAGTTACGGAACGTGCGCCAGAAAAAGTGGAGAACGTGTGTCCCCCACTTGCACGACGTGTCAATCAGATGAGGAATTTGGACCCACAGGGCAGTGAGCGGAGCGGTTTTCGTATGCTTCCAATATAGAAATCGTGGCTACCATCAGCAATGATGTCATGGTGGTAACAGAAAAATTCGACTAGGAAGCCGGGCGAGAATATCGACAACGTAAGATTATTTCGAGAGCCTTTGATCAAATACAAGTTTTTGCCCAAACGCTCGGGGGCTACTTTGGAAAAATAGAAAATTTCGAGTATGACAAGATAGAAATGGTGAGAGCCTATGACCAAATGCAAGCATTTGTTCATAGCCTCGGGGGCTACTCCCATCGGGAGCGCTGGTCGCGCACCCGATAGATATGAAAATATCGAGAAGGATTACAAATATAGCAGCAGAGGGTATAAATCTGTGGAGCCTACACCCAAGCACAAGTTCTTGGCTGTAGCCTCGGGGGCTACTCCCATCGGGAACGCTGTTCGCGTACCCGATGAATCTTGATTAAAATAAAGAAACAGAAGTGAGTATATTTCGAGTTACACAGATAACTCTACATATACTCCCATCGGGAAGACAAAATAAGTCATCAAATATGACTCGATAAAATGTGCTATTCCAACAGCCGAAAAGCACTCGACAATATATTCTCAGAGCGCTAAAAGTCGCGAATAAATCTCTGAATGCCGCAAAACTTTGCGAAGGTAAGACCCCAGATCCGTTCTGAGCGGCGTGGCACCGTCTCTGACGGCGGACTGCTACTTTTTTCCGTATCAACAGATACGAAGAAAAATCCTAACGGACGCGTTAGGTACCCGATAAAATATGACTGGGACAGAATGGTAAGACCTTAAGCGGCACCTGTCGAAGTTTACACCAGTATCCCGAGATCATGTCCAGGGACGTGATCTTGAAGTAGGTTTTTGCGGATTGCCACTAGAGCAGTTAACTAGTACCTGATCCGTCAGATGAACTAGCCCCAACTACCGTTATCCCTGTACAAAATAATATTTGCATATCGAAAGATTATGTAATGAGTAAAGTTGGAGATTTTCCCTGATTCTTCGATTCAAGAAAAATCTCGGGGGCTACTGACATAGGCATCCCCAATGGGCCTGCCAAAGATGGTACCCGGGGTTTACTAAAGGCCCAGGACTCGAAGAATAAGAAGACTCGGAAGCCCATTTAGTGTTAAGGAAAGATAGTTTGTATTAGGAAAGATAGAGATTTGTAATCTTACGGGTTGGGTACGAAACCCTCCCGAACTCTGTAACTTGTGTATTACGAAACCCTCGGCTCCACCCTCTATATAAGGGGGAGTCGAGGGACAAAGGGAAGGAATCTACTGTCAACACAACCCTAGTTTTCATAATCGTCGAGTACTTTTCGGCTGAGATCTACTTGCCCTCTACTTCTAACAAAACCCTAGTCTACGACCTATAGGCATTGACAAATTAATCCTTTGTCACTAAGTGTTCAATTTGTCTGTTTTTCTTGTCATTTGAGTATGGATAGTCCCAAAAGACTCTTCATACAATGGGGCAAGAGGTACCTTAGTGCCACCTTGTTTGGAACTGCATGCATATTATGACGAACAACTTGTGGTCAAGTTGAGTAAATACGTGGAATGGGTACTTGTGGTCAATGGGAATGAGACATTCAACTTGTAAGGGGTCAAACATCTAAACCGTACTTGTTTTCACTTTAGCAATGCCAATTCTTATAAATACCGTTGGCATGAGTTGCATATTGGAAAACTTTATGCTCTATTATCAAAGTGCTAGCATGCATAATCCCTACTTAGTTTGTTACTCAAGTATCCACATATACAAAAATAAATAGAAGATTCTGGACCAAATGAGATTACATGCTTAAATGTCCTTGGTACTTTTATTTATCTTTACACAAAAGGAATAATTGTTAAGCATGGATGTAGTGCATAAGAAATATTACTTTATACCTCGTTTGCTTCTTTCTATTGTATAAAGAATGAACCATTTAACTTTGTGTAGTACTACTTGTTATATCCAATATAGCAACAAACTCCAAATTACATGTTTAGTTTTATCACCTTCGTGCTCGAGGATGAGCATAGGTTAAGCTTGGGCTGTTCATGCATGTAAAATGCATACATGAACTTTGTACTTTATTAATACACATTCCCACATATTTGCATCTTATATAATGTTATATCCATGTTTTATATTGATTTTTCGGGATTTACCAATGATCCCCTTTATTTTGGTTATAACCCTATAGAATGGGAATTACATGTTTTGTGTATTTTTATATTTCAGGGACCTAAACAAAGTCAAATTAACCTGAGATTTTTCGAGGGTTAATATTTCAAGAAGATGCTGACCTCGAGCACTGGAACCTCACGAGCAGGGGCCAGAGGCTGAAAGAGGAAGGAAAGGTGGCGGCCTGATACGTTGCAAACATATCTATTATTTTTGATGCTTCATGCTTGCTTTACACCAATTTCTATATGTTTTGTTTACACTTCGTGGCACTTTTATGCATTTATGGAACTAACCTATTGACAAGATGCCACAGTGCCAATTCTTGTTTTCTGCTATACGAAATATTCTCAATTGGACTAACGAAAGCGAAGTTCCTATTTTCTGTAACGAACACGAGTCCAGAGGAGGCGAAGAAGTGCCGGGAGGCGGCCACACCATGCGTGGCGCGGGCCACCCTAGCTTCGCCTAGGGATGGTGTGCGTCCCTCGGGTGTCCACCGAGCTCGCCCTTCCGCCTACAAATTCATTCGATCGGGAAAAACCTAAATACCCGAGCCGCCATCGTCAACCTAGCTCGGGAGGGTTCTGAAGCTCTTCCCAGCACCCCGCCGGAGAGGGAGTGTTGGAGATATGCCCAAGAGGCAATAATAAATTAGTTATTGTTATATCTTGGTGTTCATTATAAATGTTTACATCCCATGCTATAATTGTATTAACCGAAACATTGATACATGTGTGTTATGTAAACAACAAGGAGTCCCTAGTAAGCCTCTTGTATAACTAGCTTGTTGATTAATATATGATCATGGTTTCGTGATCATGAACATTGGATGTTGTTAATAACAAGGTTATGTCATTGGGTGAATGATATAATGGACACACACCCAAATAAGCGTAGCATGAGATCAAGTCATTAAGTTCAACTTGCTATAAGCTTTCGATACATAGTTACCTAGTCCTTCGACCATGAGATCATGTAAATCACTTACACCGGAAAGGTACTTTGATTACATCAAACACCATTGCGTAAATGGGTGGTTATAAAGATGGGATTAAGTATTCGGAAAGTATGAGTTGAGGCATATGGATCAAGAGTGAGATTTGTCCATCCCGATGACGGATAGATATACTCTGGGCCCTCTCGGTGGAATGTCATCTAATTAGCTTGCAAGCATGTGACTAGGTCACAAGAGATGACATACCATGGTATGAGTAAAGAGTACTTGTCGGAAACAAGGTTGAACTAGGTATGGAGATACCGATGATCGAACCTCGGACAAGTAAAGTATCGCGTGACAAAGGGAATCGGTATCGTATGTAAATGGTTCAATCGATCACTAAGTTACCGCTGAATGTGTGGGAGCCATTATGGATCTCTAGATCCTGCTATTGGTTATTGGTCGGAGAGGAGTCTCGACCATGTCTCCATAGTTCATGAACCGTAGGGTGACGCGCTTAAGGTTCGATGTCGCATAAGTAGATTCGGAATATGAGATGGAGACGAAGTTTGTTCGGAGTCTCGGATGGGATCCAGGACATCACGAGGAGGTCCGGAATGGTCCGGAGAATAAGATTCATATAAGGGAAGTTGATTTCTAGGTTTCGGAAAAGTTTGGGATTTTTCCGGTGAAAGACCGGGAAGGTTCTAGAAGGTTCCAGGGGTCCCACCAGTGGGCCCACGACCCTAGGAGGCCTAGCATGGGCCGAGGGGATGCACCCTAGCCTAATGGGCCAGGGGCACATGCCCCCCAAGGCCCAGCCGGCCAACCCCAGGGTTTCCCCAAAACCCTAGGGGGGATCAACTTGGGGGGGAAGAATTCCCCCTCCCCCCTTTGGCCGCCGGCCCTAGATGGGGGGCTGGGGGGGCACCCGACCTCCCCCTATATAAATAGGGGAGGGGGGGGCCACCCCAAGAACCAACCCTGCCGCCCCCTCTCCTCCTCCATAGAGCTGCTCCGGCTTGGCGAAGCCCTGCAGCTTTTTCTCCTCCTCCACCACGCCGTCGTGCTGCTGGGATTCCGAGGGGATCTACCACACCTCTGCTGCCCGCTGGAACGGGGAGAGGATGGGCTGCATCGACACCGTACACACGACCGAGTACGGAAGTGCTGCCGGATTGCGCAGCCGGACGATCGACTACATCAACAACGAGATCTAATCTCGTAGGCTTTGGAATCTTCGAGGGTTAGTCTCACATACATCTCGTTGCTTCGATCTTGGTAGATTAGATCTTGCTTCTTCCTAGATTGGATCTTGGTTTTTGTTCATGTTCACGGTAGAATTTTTTGTTTTCCATGCAACGAACCCATCAGTGGTATCAGAGCCGTGTCTATGCATAGATCTGTTGCACGAGTAGAACACAATGGTTTTGTGGGCATTGATGCTCTTGTTGTTTTTAGTTAGTGTACTTTGCATCTTGCGGGATGGTGGGATGAAGCGGCCCGGGCTAACTTTACATGACCGCGTCTCATGAGACTTGCTCCACGCTTGACATGCAACTTGTATTGCATAAGTGGCTTTGCGGGTGTCTGTCTCTCCCACCATAGTGAAGATTCAATCTACTCTTTCTATTGACAACACTAGTATCGCCGTTGTGGTTCATGTTCATAGGTAGATTGGATCTCACTCGAAAACCCTAAACCACGTAAAATATGCAAACCAAATTAGAGGCGTCTAACTTGTTTTTGCAGGGTTTGGTGATGTGATATGGCCATGTGATGATGATTATATTTGATGTATGAGATGTTCATTATTGTATTATGGCAACCGGCAGGAGCCTAATGGTTGTCTTTAAATTTGTTAAGACCTGCGTGTCTATTCATCATGTAATAGCTTTATTTCAAGTAGTTGTTATAGTAGCTATAAGTGATGGACAACCATGAAGCGGCGCCATGGACCTTGGTGCAATGCTGGTGATGATGGAGATCATGCTCGTGTGCTTTGGAGATGGAGATCAAAAGCACAAGAAGAAAGGCCATATCATATCACATATTATGAATTGCATGTGATGTTAATCCTTTATGCATCTTATCTTGCTTAGATCGCGACGGTAGCGTTATAAGATGATCCCTCATATTAATATCAAGATAATAAATTAAAGTGTTCTCCCCTCGTATGCACCGTTGCTAAAGTTCATCGTCTCGAAGCATCTCGTGATGATCGGATGTGATAGATTATACGTTCACATACAACGGGTGTAAGCCATGTTACACACGCGGAAATACTTGGGTTTGCTTGACGAGCCTAGCATGTACAGACATGACCTCGGAACACAGGAAATCGAAAGGTTGAACACGAGTCATATGGATGATATGATCAACATGTTGATGTTCACCATTGAAGCTACATCATCTCACGTGATGATCGGTTTTGGTGTAGTGGATATGGATCGTGTGCCACTAAACAACTATGATGGATGTTGTATTAAGTGGGAGTTCATTAGTAATTAGATTAAAACATGAACTAATTATCATGAACATAGTCTGAATAGTATTTTGAATTAAATTTGTAGAATTGGCATCCGTTATCTACCATGCGCTAGTCTTGTAATTGAGATAGAAATATTGTTAAGTCTGACAAGTAACTTTACGGACTGGTACCGCATTGTTGAAGAATCAAGAAATGATTAAGTCCTATTGCAAGATTTTAGTAAACCTCACATTGCTGATTCAAAGAGATATGGTTTCAATTAGTACCTAAAATCATCTTTTCTCCGTGAAACTTGAAGTTCAAATCCGTTTGAAAAGTAAGGAGCTGGAATTTTTTTTTTCAGAAATAAGCGAGGTATGAGATATATGTGATATCTAAGACCTTAGTGCAAGATGATACAATATAATTTAGTGAGACTACATAAACTCATAAGTTTTATGGGAATGTACGAAGGTTGAAGCTAGGAGTCCCAATCCTCCAACTAGTTGGGCACTAACGATATTCGCACATCCATGAAGTGATCGTCCTTAGTATGCACCGTTGCTAAGACTCGTCGTTTCAAAGCATCACATGATGATCGGGTGTTATAGATTCTACGTGTGCATACAATGGGTGCAAGCCATATTTGCACATACGAG
The DNA here is from genome assembly GCA_030979885.1 of Lolium multiflorum. Classification (NCBI taxonomy): domain Eukaryota; kingdom Viridiplantae; phylum Streptophyta; class Magnoliopsida; order Poales; family Poaceae; genus Lolium; species Lolium multiflorum. The sequence continues at coordinate 186,462,494 of CM061749.1, read as the reverse complement.
TACTAAGGTTAAACTTTACGAGCCTAGCATGTACAGACATGGTCTCGAAAAGTCGTCATAATTTGATGGATAAAATTATGAGTGAAATTATTCATCACATTAAAAAGTTACTAATGGTGAAATCTGGAAAACTTGTCATGTGATGATCAACTTCAAAGTAAGAACCTCAAGGTTATTGGTATTTGACCAGTGGACCTAGAAGTTATTGAAGGTGAAGTGTTCTCTGAGAATGAGGAAAGCTAAAAGAGAAACTACAAAAGATATTTTGGCAGAAAGAAAGAAAAGACTAGAAAGTCTAGCTCAGGTGTATATAGATGATATACATGTTATGAATGTATTCCTTGTTTGGTCACACAATGAAATTCTTGAGTATTTGTACCATATTGGTTGGTATGATGTGTCATACAAAACAACACAATACAAGAATACAATGGCCTAATTGACTGACAAGGAATATGACATGAATGCACGTCTGGAACAATAATAAAGTGTTATTGTGTTCGTCGTTGGCATTCTATCTAGCCCTTCAGATTTATAATAAAGAAATTTATAATTGTTGTTTTGTTCTGGTTAAATGAAAACAATGATTTGTCCAAATTATGACAGCATTCCATGTACAATGGATAAGTTATTATAAATCTTTATGGTGAAGCACACATGCATAACGCTGACGCTAAAATGCCATAAGGCAAATGATGTGAATTCCACTCATTAGTGGAACCGCCATTTAGGTCATGTTAGAAAGGAACGCATGAAGGAACTCCATGCAAATGGATTTTTGGAGTCATTTGATTTTTGAATCGTTTGGCGCTTGCAAATCTCTTCTAAAGAGAATGACTGAAATACCGTTCATAGGCCAAGAGTTGAACGGGCAACTAACTTAGTGGAAACATACATGATGATGTATGTGGTTCACTGGGCATAGTTGTGTGCGGGAGATTCTTCTACTTCATGAAAACTTCCAACAATGAATTGAGTATATATATGTGGATATATTTATTCGATAAGGAAGAAGTTTGAAACATTTGAATGGATTCAAATAAATTTCAGCATGAAGTGGAAATCATCATAATAGAAAAGTCAAATATCTATGATTGGATCATGGTGGAAATATTTGAATTACGAGTTTTAGCGAACATCTAAGAGAGTTATGAAATTGTTCTACAACTCACGTTTCTTGGAGTATCATAGTGATGATGGAGTATCCGAGAGACGTATCCAAACCTTGTTGGGTTAATGATGAGATAAAATAAAATGATGCCATTATATTTTTGTGGATTATGCTTTAGAGACTACCGCTTTTACACTGAATAGAGCATCATCATAATCCGTTGAAATGACACCATACGAGTTATGGCATGGGTATAAACCCTAATAGTCCTTTCTTAAATTTTGGTATGTGTAGCATAAGTAAATGAGTTTACAACCAAAACCGGATGAATGTCTTTGTTGTTGTCCCAGAGAACAAATTGGGAATTCTTTCCACTATGAAGTAAAAGACAAAAGTGTTTGTTAATGTTACTTGCTTATTTCCAAGAAATTGTTTTCTAGCGAAGTATTTGAGTGGGAGGACAATGGAACTTGATAAGGTTCATGAACCTGAGCATGATGATCAGAGTAGCGCAGCATCGGAAATGGTTCCGTAAGCGGCCACGACGATCATGGCTCCCATGTCTACAAAGTGTTATAGTCATGGAGATCGAAGTACCTGTTGAACCTTGTAGGTATGGTTTACTTTGTGATCAAATAAATGATTTGTGGACAAAGGATTGATTTTGAACAATAATAAACCAACTACATACAAAGAAGTTATGATGGGCCCTGACTCCATTAAAATGGCTAAGTGCCATGAAATCCAAGATAGGTGAATACTTTTTTGAAAGTAAAAAGATCTATAAAATTGATGGACTTGGATGCAATATCCTTGAAGAAGCTCGACTTGTCGAAAAGTTGTTTATGACAAAGTTCAAAGAGTTGACTACGATAAGATTAGATCTTCCGTAGCAATGCTTATAGTCTATGTGGATTATTCTAGTAATCGCTACATATTTCTTTTATGAGATATGATAGTAGGATGGCAGAAATACATTCCTTACCAGAAGTGTGTATGAAGGATGTATACTAGATACAAACCAAAGAGTTTTGCTAGTCCGTGGAATACTAGATAGGTATACAAACTTCAATTGGATGAAGTAAGTATCACGGAGTTGGAATCTTCACCGGATGAAATAATCAAAGAGTTTTGATTTCATCAGAAACGATGAAGATGCTTGCATTTGCAAGAAATTAAGTGGGAGCGCTGAGACATAGTTATAATATTATATGTGGATGACATATCATTGATTATAAAATGATGTAATTATATACTTGATGAAAAGGTTTCATTGAAAATTAACTTCAATGAAAGGATATGGACTGAAACATATTTAGTGTCAAGATCTATGAAGATAGATTGAAACGCATAATAAGTTTAAGTCAAAGTACATAGAATGAATATTGAAGTAGTTCAATATAAATATATTAAGAAGGAGGTTTAACAAGACTTGAGTGTATTTGACACTCGATGAGTAAAAACACATGAGTGATTTTAGATCACGAATAATATGTACAAAATCAGATATCCTGTGCTCTAAAGTGTTACGAGCATATACCAGAATGATTCATGTAATGATCATTGGACAACAGTAAGAATATCCCTGAGTGCTTTAGAAGAACCAAGGATATATATATATATATATAGTTTTGTATGGGGTAATGACAAACAAATCGCTGTAAGGTGTTGCACCGATATTAGTTTGGTCACATATAAAAGTAAAATTTCAATATCAACTAGGCTAAGTGTTGTTTAAAAGTAGCACAATGAGCTAGAAAGAGTCTATGCTAGATTTAGATGAGTTCTAAATATTGTGACAGATTCTACAAACGAAGGCAGAGTATGTCATTGTTTTGACAATGACTGAGGATGTTAAGTCGAGGAGTTCTTTGAGAACTTGGTGTAGTTCCGATAGTGTCAGAACTTTGAAGCTATATTGTGTGTGACAATATTAGTGACATATTTCAGACCACAGAATTAAGGTTCCACCAGAAGACTGAACATATATGATTAATGCCTACTCATTTGGAAAATGAGTGATGCGTTGAGATGCAAATGAATTGCAAAATACATACGTTTCTGAGCGTGTCAGATCCGTTGACTAAAACCTCTCCCGTGAGCAAAACATGATAAGCACCAGAAGGCCAAGGTGTTATATCTTTACAAATGTAAACTAGATTATTGACTCTAGTGCAAGTGGGAGACTGTTGGAGATATGCCCAAGAGGCAATAATAAATTAGTTATTGTTATATCTTAGTGTTCATGATAAATGTTTACATCCCATGCTATAATTGTATTAACCGAAACATTGATACATGTGTGTTATGTAAACAACAAGGAGTCCCTAGTAAGCCTCTTGTATAACTAGCTTGTTGATTAATAGATGATCATGGTTTCGTGATCATGAACATTGGATGTTGTTAATAACAAGGTTATGTCATTGGGTGAATGATATAATGGACATACACCCAAATAAGCGTAGCATGAGATCAAGTCATTAAGTTCAACTTGCTATAAGCTTTCGATACATAGTTACCTAGTCATTCGACCATGAGATCATGTAAATCACTTACACCGGAAGGGTACTTTGATTACATCAAACGCCATTGCGTAAATGGGTGGTTATAAAGATGGGATTAAGTATTCGAAAAGTATGAGTTGAGGCATATGGATCAAGAGTGGGATTTGTCCATCCCGATGACGGATAGATATACTGTGGGCCCTGCTGTCCACAACTGGCGCGTGGTTGACGTGGGAGGTTTGATGGCGGTTGACGGGCTTGATGGAGTGTCTTGATTCGTCCCCGGCAACGGCGCCAGAAAATAGCTTGCTGTCCACAACTGGCGCGTGGTTGACGTGGGAGGTTTGATGGCGGTTGACGGGCTTGATGGAGTGTCTTGATTCGTCCCCGGCAACGGCGCCAGAAAATAGCTTGATGTCTACTCACGCTTCTTTTCCTGTAGACAGTGTTGGGCCTCCAAGAGCAGAGGTTTGTAGAACAGCAGCAAGTTTTCCCTTAAGTGGATCACCCAAGGTTTATCGAAGGGAGGTAGAGGTCAAAGATAGTCCTCTCAAGCAACCCTACAATCACGATACAAGAAGTCTCTTGTGTCCCCAACACACCTAATACACTTGTCAGATGTATAGGTGCACTAGTTCGGCGAAGAGATAGTGAAATACAAGTAGTATGGATGTATATGAGTGGTAATAGAAATCTGAATAAAATATGGCAGCGAGTAAACATGCAATAGAACAGTAAGTAAGCGGTGTTTGCAGTATTGGAAACAAGGCCTAGGGATCATACTTTCACTAGTGGACACTCTCAACATTGATCGCATAATAAATAATAACTTCTCTCATTTGTGCTACATACACTCTTGTTGGATGACAAACACCATTCGTTGTGTAGGGCTACAAGAGCTCCCTCAAGCCGGAGTTAACAAGCGCCACAACATTCAGCATTCATATTTAAGTAACCTTAGAGCATAATAGATCTTTGCAAAATAGCCCGAGTACTAACATAGCATACACACTGTCACCATTACACTATGAAGGGGGGATAGATCCCATCAATACTATCATAGCGATAATTAACTCCATAACCTACAAGAGATTATGATCATAATCTACGACAAGAACCACACGATGCACACACTGTCACCTTTACACCATGCAGGAGGAATAGACTACTTTAATAACATCACATGAGTAGCACATAGAGTAGTAGCGATACAAAGCTCATCATTGATGTCTACGGGTGCTTCTATTCTTGTAGACAGTGTTGGGCCTCCAAGAGCAGAGGTTTGTAGAACAGCAGCAAGTTTTCCCTTAAGTGGATCACCCAAGGTTTATCGAACTCGGGGAGGAAGAGGTCAAAGATATCCCTCTCAAGCAACCCTGCAACCACAAAGCAAGAAGTCTCTTGTGTCCCCAACACACCTAATAGGTGCACTAGTTCAGCGAAGAGATAGTGAAATACAAGTGGTATGAATGAATATGAGCAGTAGTACGGCGCCAGAAAAGTGCTTGCTGGCGTGCAGTTGATGGTAGTAATATTGCGGGAAGTAAACAAGCAGTAGTAACGCAGCAGTAGTAACTCAGTAAAACAGTAAACAAGCAGCGATAGCAGTATTTAGGAACAAGGCCTAGGGATTAGACTTTCACTAGTGGACACTCTCAACTTTGATCACATAACAGAATAGATAAATGCATACTCTACACTCTCTTGTTGGATGATGAACACATTGCGTAGGATTACACGAACCTCAATGCCGGAGTTAACAAGCTCCACAATTCAATGTTCATATTTAAATAACCTTAGAGTGCATGAAAGATCAACACGACTAAACCAAGTACTAGCATAGCATGCACACTGTCACCTTCACACCATGTAGGAGGAATAGATCACATCAATACCATCATAGCAATAGTTAACTTCATAATCTACAAGAGATCATAATCATAGCCTACGCCAAGTACTAACACGGATGCACACACTGTCACCATTACACCGTGCAGGAGGAATAAACTACTTTAATAACATCACTAGAGTAGCACATAGATAAATTGTGATACAAAACACATTGCAATCATAAAGGGATATAAATAAGCACTTCACTACGCCATTCATAACAGTGAATAAGTATTCTGTGAAATATAGCCTAAGAGACCCACACGGTGCACACACTGTCACCTTTACACACGTGGGACAAGGAGTCTCCGGAGATCACATAAGTAAAACCCACTTGACTAGCATAATGACATCTAGATTACAAGCATCATCATATGAATCTCAATCATGTAAGGCAGCTCATGAGATTATTGTATTGAAGTACATAGGAGAGAGATGAACCACATAGCTACCGGTACAGCCCCGAGCCTCGATGGAGAACTACTCCCTCTTCATGGGAGCAGCAGCGGTGATGAAGATGGCGGTGGAGATGGCAGCGGTGTCGATGGAGAAGCCTTCCGGGGCACTTCCCCGTCCGGCGGCGTGCCGGAACAGAGACTGTCCCCCAGATCTTGGCTTCGCGATGGCGGCGGCTCGGAAGGTTTCGCGTACCGTGGCTTATTCGTATCGTGTTTTAGGTCAGGGACCTTTATATAGGCGAAGAGGCGGAGTCGGAGGGCTGACGAGGCGGCGACACACTAGGGGGGCGCGGGCCCAGCCCTGGCCGCGCCACCACCATGTGTGGGCCCCCTGTGGCCCCTCTCTAACGGTTCTCGGGTGTCTGGATGCTTCCGGGCAAAATAGGGACCTGGGCGTTGATTTCGTCCAATTCCGAGAATATTTCGTTACTAGGATTTCTGAAACCAAAAACAGCAGAAAACAGGAACTGGCACTTCGGCATCTCGTCAATAGGTTAGTTCCGGAAAACGCATAAAAATGACATATAATGTGTATAAAACATGTAGGTATCATCAATAAAGTAGCATGGACCATAAGAAATTATCGATACGTCGGAGACGTATCAGCATCCCCAAGCTTAGTTCTGCTCGTCCCGAGCAGGTAAAACGATAACAAAGATAATTTCTGAAGTGACATGCCATCATAACCTTGATCATACTATTTGTAAACATATGTAATGAATGCAGCGATCAAAACAATGGTAATGACATGAGTAAACAAGTGAATCATAAAGCAAAGACTTTTCATGAATAGTACTTCAAGACAAGCATCAATAAGTCTTGCATAAGAGTTAACTCATAAAGCAATAAATCATAGTAAAGGTATTGAAGCAACACAAAGGAAGATTAAGTTTCAGCGGTTGCTTTCAACTTATAACATGTACATCTCATGGATAGTGTCAATGTAAGGTAATATAACAAGTGCAATATGCAAGTATGTAGGAATCAATGCACAGTTCACACAAGTGTTTGCTTCTTGAGGTGGAGAGAAATAGGTGAACTGACTCAACATAAAAGTAAAAGAAAGGTCCTTCAAAGAGGAAAGCATCGATTGCTATATTTGTGCTAGAGCTTTTATTTTGAAAACATAAAGGGAGCATAAAAATAAAGTTTTGAGAAGTGTTTGTTGTTGTCAACGAATGGTAGCGGGTACTCTAACCCCCTTGCCAGACAAACCTTCAAAGAGCGGCTCCCATTTTATTTTATTTTTGGGTGGCACTCCTTCCAACCTTTCTTTCACAAACCATGGCTAACCGAATCCTCGGGTGCCTGCCAACAATCTCATACCATGAAGGAGTGCCTTTTTATTTTAGTTTTATTATGATGACACTCCTCCCCACCTTTGCTTTCTCAAGCCATGGCTAACCGAATCCTTCGGGTGCCGTCCAACAATCACATACCATGGAGGAGTGTCTATTTTTGTTAATTAATTTGGGACTGGGAATCCCATTGCCAGCTCTTTTTGCAAAATTATTGGATAAGCGGATGAAGCCACTAGTCCATTGGTGAAAGTTGCCCAACAAGATTGAAAGATAAACACCACATACTTCCTCATGAGCTATAAAACATTGACACAAATCAGAGGTGATAAATTTTTAATTGTTTAAAGGTAGCACTCAAGCAATTTACTTTGGAATGGCGGAGAAATACCATGTAGTAGGTAGGTATGGTGGACACAAATGGCATAGTGGTTGGCTCAAGGATTTTGGATGCATGAGAAGTATTCCCTCTCGATACAAGGTTTAGGCTAGCAAGGTTATTTGAAACAAACACAAGGATGAACCGGTGCAGCAAAACTCACATAAAAGACATATTGTAAACATTATAAAACTCTACACCGTCCTCCTTGTTGTTCAAAACTCAATACTAGAAATTATCTAGACCTTAGAGAGACCAAATATGCAAACCAAATTTTAGCAAGCTCTATGTATTTCTTCATTAATGGGTGCAAAGTATATGATGCAAGAGCTTAAACATGAGCACAACAATTGCCAAGTATCAAATTATCCAAGACATTTTACCAATTACTACATGTAGCATTTCCCGTTTCCAACCATGTAACAACAAGTGAAGCGATCAACTTTCGCCCTTGAACATTAAAAGCTAAGAACACATGTGTTCATATGAACCAGCGGAGCGTGTCTCTCTCCCACACAAGGATGAACTTATTCAGAGAATGAAAATAACAAAACGAAAATAAAAGCACACAGACGCTCCAAGTAAAGTACATAAGATGTGACGGAATAAAAATATAGTTTCACTAGAAGAAACCTGATAAGTTGTCGATGAAGAAGGGGATGCCTTGGGCATCCCCAAGCTTAGATGCTTGAGTCTTCTTAAAATATGCAGGGATGAACCACGGGCATCCCCAAGCTTAGACCTTTCACTCTTCTTGATCATAGTATATCATCCTCTTCTCTTGACCCTTGAAAACTTCCTTCACACAAACTTCAAGCAAACTCATGAGAGGGTTAGTGCATAACCACAAATTCATATATTCAGAGGTGACACAATCATTCTTAACACTTCTGGACATTGCACAAAACTTCTGAAAGTTAATGTAACAAAGAAACCCATTCAACTTAACAAAAGCGGCAATGCGAAATAAAAGGCAGAATCTGTCAAAAACAGAACAGTCCGTAAAGACGAACTGAAAGGGGACTTAACTTGCTCAAATGGAAAAACTCAAAACTAATGAAAGTTGCGTACATATCTGAGGATCACGCTCGTAATTTTGCAGATTTTTTGAATTTTTTACAGAGACTTATGCGAGAATTCGTGACAGACAGCAATGCTGTTTCTGCGCAGCGATCCCAAATATAACATCAACTTTAACATAGAAACTTTACTTGGCACAAAAACATGATAAGGAGAGGTTGCTACAGTAGTAAAAAACTTTCAAGACTCAACAAAAAAAAATTGCTGTAGTAAAATAAACACATGGGTTATCTCCCAAGAAGTTTTTTCTTTATAGCCATTATGGAAGAGTGGTGAATCTGGGAAAAATGAAGGAAAAGGAAGCTAAAGATGCAGCAGTCGATGGTGGCAAGCTGCAGGACAAGAAGAAGAAGAAATAGTTTCCCCATGTGTACACCAAGCTGCTTTTGTGTGTGTGCTGAATGGTCTTATTCAGCTGCTTTTGGTTTTCTTCTTTTCTTTAGTCCCCAAGTGACTACCTTGTTTATGTTAAAAACAATGGCTGTAATCCTGATGACCATGTCCTGTTATGACTCTGAACCTGGATGTTATCTTATGCTTCCTTTATATTGGGCTTTGTTGGGCTGTGATGATTCTCTTCGGGCTTCTTATCTTTTGGGTCTTTTGCTCATGGGCCTTACCAGAAGAAACAAATGTTCCCTTTTTGGGATAGGTGTACCACAAAAAACCACACAGTTTATCAATGAGTGACAAAAGACTATGGAAAATTCTGAATTGGAACATCAGAGGCATAAATGCAGAGGAAAAATGGTTAGCTTTGGAAAGCAAAATTCAAGAAAGTGGTTGTGATATCATATGTTTACAAGAAACAAAGAGACAAACCTTTGACATGGATTACATAAAAAAATTCTGTCCTAGAAAATTCAACAAGTTTGAGTATTTGCCTTCTGTGGGTGCCTCAGGGGGAATTATTACCATTTGGAATGGTAGCATTTTTGATGGGGAAATCAGTTTCACCAATGAATTTTCCCTTTCAATAAAATTCACCTGTAAAATCTCTCTGGATTCCTGGATTCTCACAAACATCTATGGTCCATGTCAAGCTGAAAGAAAAGCCAGATTTCTTGATTGGTTTGCAAATATTGATATGCCAGATGATGCTGACTGGCTAATTGTTGGTGACTTCAATTTCATTAGAACTCCAACAGATAGAAACAAACCAGGAGGGGATACAAACAGTATGCTTTTATTTAATGAAGCAATTAGTAACCTGGGTATCATTGAATTACCTTTGAAAGGAAGAAAATTCACTTGGAGTAATATGCAAAGCTCCCCTCTTTTGGAAAAACTAGACTGGTTCTTCACTTCTGCTTCTTGGACTATTTCCTACCCAAATTCTATGGTGTACTCTTTGGTCAAGCCAATCTCTGATCACATTCCTTGTGTTATTGCTGTTGACACAAAAATTCCAAGATCAAACATCTTTAGGTTTGAGAACTACTGGTTGCAACATAGTGATTTTATGAATATTGTGAAAAATGCTTGGGACATTCCTGTTAACCATTCAAACAGTGCAAAAAGGATTAATGCAAAGCTGAAGAATTTGAGAAGGGCTATTAAGCTGTGGTCAAAAAATCTCCCTTGTCTGAAGAATCTGATAAAGAGTGTGAATGAAGTAATTGATTTCCTGGATGTACTGGAAGAGATGAGAAACTTGTCTGCAGAGGAAATTTGTTTAAGAGATCTGTTAAAGTCCCATGTGCTCACTCTCTTAAAGAATCAGAATATTTACTGGAAGCAAAGAGGGAAGATCAAATGGGTAAAACTGGGAGATGAAAACACAAAGTTCTTCCATACTAGGGCAACAATCAATTTTAGGCACAACAAGATTGCTATGCTGCAAAATGATGATCTTGCTGACATAACTGATCATGATGGAAAAGCTGAAATACTTTGGAAAGCTTTTAAAGAAAGGATGGGCACATCTGGCAATTCTGCTATGCAATTCAATTTAGAGGAACTCTGTGAACCTATCACTAGTGAGATGAGAACTTCCCTTGAAAGACCTTTTGAGAAGAAGGAAATTGAGGACATTGTTAAAAAATTGCCAAATGACAAATCTCCAGGTCCTGATGGTTTTAATAATGAGTTCATTAAGAGCTGTTGGCCTATCATTGGTGATGACATTTTCTCCTTGATCACTGATTTTTATAATGGTGAAGTGGAACTGGAGAGTATCAATACTTCTTTTATCTCTCTTATTGCAAAAAATGATACCCCATTGAATGCTGGAGACTATAGACCAATATCTCTTCTGAATTCTGTCCTCAAAATTATCACAAAACTCTTGGCAAACAGACTACAGAATATTATTTTAAAGATTGTACACAAAAATCAATATGGGTTTCTCAAGAGTAGATCAATACAGGACTGCCTTGGCTGGGCCTTTGAATATTTGTATCAATGTCACAAGTCTAAAGAGGAAATTCTTATCCTCAAATTGGATTTTGCAAAAGCTTTTGACACTATTGACCATTCAGCCATTCTTGAGATCCTTAAAGCAAAAGGTTTTGGTGAAAAATGGTTAAAATGGATTCACCTGATCCTAAACTCTGGTACATCAGCTGTCCTGTTAAATGGAGTGCCTGGGAAGAAATTCTACTGCAAAAGAGGGGTTAGACAAGGAGATCCTTTATCTCCTCTGCTGTTTGTTCTGGCTGCTGACCTTCTTCAATCAATTCTAAATAGGGCTCTGTTGCTTGGTCTTATCTCAATGCCAATTACATGTCCCTCCTGCCCTGACTTCCCTGTGATTCAATATGCTGATGACACGCTGGTAATTTGTAAAGCTGATGCATCACAGTTGATTTGCTTAAAAGCTCTTCTACAATCCTTTGCCATCTCTACTGGGCTAAAAGTCAACTATAGCAAATCCAATATGATGCCAATAAATGTGAATGAGCAAAGATTACATCATTTTGCCCTTACTTTGAATTGTCAGACTGGAAGCCTTCCTTTCACCTACCTTGGTCTGCCTCTGGGACTGACTAAACCCTCCATTGAACACTTCCTACCAATGGTTCAAAGAGTACAAAGAAGGCTTTGTGGCATAGCAGATTTTCTGAATTATGGAGGAAAACTTCTGATGGTTAAATCGGTCCTTGCCTCTCTTCCTATTTTCTTTATGTGTTGCCTGGATGTCCCAGTAACAATTAAGGAACAAGTCCAAAAGTACATGAGGCATTGTTTATGGAGAAAAAAGAATAATGATGTGCAAGCAGGAGGCTCTGCCCTGGTTGCTTGGAAAAAGATTTGTAGACCAAAACAGCAAGGAGGACTTGGAGTTCTGAACCTTGACCTACAAAATAAAACTTTGCTCCTTAAGAATGTCCATAAGTTGTTTAACAGAGAAGATACTCCATGGGTGAATTTAATTTGGAATTCTTACTATGCATCTGGAGCAGTTCCTGGGCAAAGATTAGTGGGTTCCTTTTGGTGGAGAGCCCACTTAAAACTTTTAGATAGCTATAAAGCTATGGCTAGATGTAACATTGGTGATGGAAAGAGTGTCTTCTTCTGGGGGGATTTATGGAATGATCAGTGTCTGCATCAGAAATTTCCACACCTTATCACCTTTGCAAAAAAAACAAATATTTCGGTAAATGAGGCTGTTCTCACTGAATACACTGAAGATCTCTTTAATCTCCCCCTGTCTCAAGAAGCTTTTGAGGAATTTAATGACTTGGAGATTATCTGCCAAGAAGCCATGGAAAAAGTACTCTCAGATGGAAAAGATACTTGGTCATACATTTGGGGAAATTCTGAATTTTCCTCTCAAAAGGCATACAAAGCTCTGATTGGTGTTCAACCAGCAGTTCCCCTCTTTTCTTGGATTTGGAAATCTTCCTGTCAAGCAAAGCACAAGTTTTTCTTTTGGCTCTTGCTCAATGATAGGCTCAATACTAGAAATCTGCTTGGGAGGAAGAAAATGGTCTTACAATCTTATAATTGTGCTACTTTGGAATGTAACAGAGAAGAAACTCTACAGCACCTATTTTTGACTTGCCCCTTTGCAGAGGAATGTTGGAATTTTATTTCTCCCAGTCGACAAAGAAACCTCTCTGTAAATGAAGCACTCCAGGATTTGAAATGTTCTTTAAACCTTCCTTTCTCGATGGATATTATTATTCTGGCCTCCTGGGCTCTCTGGATGACAAGAAACAATAAAATTTTCCGAGGACAGAATGCTAGCTTCCAAGGATGGAAGGCTATTTACATGGAAGAACTAAAGCTCCTGGCCCATAGAATGAAAAAGAAACACAAAGCTTGTTATGTTTCTTGGCTAAACTCTGTGCTATAGTTTTTTCCTTCTTTTGTTTCTTCTAGCTTCTTAGTTTCTTAGTTTCTCTTCTTTCTTTTTTCTTCTTCCTTGTATATATGCTTGTACAGTCTGTTCCCTTATATATAATAAAAATTGCAGTGGGAGCCTTTCCCACTGTTTTACCTCAAAAAAAAAAAGATGGGCTCAGCAGTTTTAATGATGCACTCGCAAGAAATAGTATTTGAAGCAAAAGAGAGCATCAAGAGGCAAATTCAAAACAAATTTAAGTCTAACATGCTTCCTATGCATAAGAATCTTGTAAATAAACAAGTTCATGAAGAGCAAAGTAACAAGCATTGGAAGATAGAACAAGTGTAGCTTCAAAAATTTCAGCACATAGAGAGGTGTTTTAGTAACATGAAAATTTTTACAACCATATTTTCCTCTCTCATAATAACTTTCAGTAGCAACATGATCAAACTCAACAATATAACTATCACATAAAGCATTCTTATCATGAGTCTCATGCATAAAATTATTACTCTCCACATAGGCATAATCAATTTTATTAGTTGTAGTGGGAGCAAATTCAACAAAGTAGCTATCATTATTATTCTCATCATCAAATATAGGAGGCAAAGTATCATCAAAGTAAATTTTCTCCTCAATGCTTGGGGTACTAAAAATATCATGCTCATCAAAGCCAGCTTCCCCAAGCTTAGAATTTTCCATATCATTAGCAACAATGGTGTTCAAAGCGCTCATGCTAATGTGTTCCATAGGTTTTTTAATTTTCGCAGCAAACAATCCATGTCTTAACTCAGGAAATAGAATAAGAAGCTCATTGTTACTTTCCATTATGCCTAACTAGTGTAAACAAGAAACCAAATGTCGCAATTGCAGAGTCTAAAGGAAATAGCTTCGAGTACTTACAACGCGCTGGAAAATAGCTTAGTAGCCGAGATAGTGTGAGTACCTTTTACCTTTCCTCCCCGGCAATGGCGCCAGAAAATAGCTTGATGTCTACGGGTGCTTCTATTCTTGTAGACAGTGTTGGGCCTCCAAGAGCAGAGGTTTGTAGAACAGCAGCAAGTTTTCCCTTAAGTGGATCACCCAAGGTTTATCGAACTCGGGAGGAAGAGGTCAAAGATATCCCTCTCAAGCAACCCTGCAACCACAAAGCAAGAAGTCTCTTGTGTCCCCAACACACCTAATAGGTGCACTAGTTCGCGAAGAGATAGTGAAATACAAGTGGTATGAATGAATATGAGCAGTAGTACGGCGCCAGAAAAGTGCTTGCTGGCGTGCAGTTGATGGTAGTAATATTGCGGGAAGTAAACAAGCAGTAGTAACGCAGCAGTAGTAACTCAGTAAAACAGTAAACAAGCAGCGATAGCAGTATTTAGGAACAAGGCCTAGGGATTAGACTTTCACTAGTGGACACTCTCAACTTTGATCACATAACAGAATAGATAAATGCATACTCTACACTCTCTTGTTGGATGATGAACACATTGCGTAGGATTACACGAACCCTCAATGCCGGAGTTAACAAGCTCCACAATTCAATGTTCATATTTAAATAACCTTAGAGTGCATGAAAGATCAACACGACTAAACCAAGTACTAGCATAGCATGCACACTGTCACCTTCACACCATGTAGGAGGAATAGATCACATCAATACCATCATAGCAATAGTTAACTTCATAATATACAAGAGATCATAATCATAGCCTACGCCAAGTACTAACACGGATGCACACACTGTCACCATTACACCGTGCAGGAGGAATAAACTACTTTAATAACATCACTAGAGTAGCACATAGATAAATTGTGATACAAAACACATTGCAATCATAAAGAGATATAAATAAGCACTTCACTACACCATTCATAACAGTGAATAAGTATTCTGTGAAATATAGCCTAAGAGACCCACACGGTGCACACACTGTCACCTTTACACACGTGGGACAAGGAGTCTCCGGAGATCACATAAGTAAAACCCACTTGACTAGCATAATGACATCTAGATTACAAGCATCATCATATGAATCTCAATCATGTAAGGCAGCTCATGAGATTATTGTATTGAAGTACATAGAGAGAGATGAACCACATAGCTACCGGTACAGCCCCGAGCCTTGGTGGAGAACTACTCCCTCTTCATGGGAGCAGCAGCGGTGATGAAGATGGCGGTGGAGATGGCAGCGGTGTCGATGGAGAAGCCTTCCGGTGGAACTTCCCCGTCCCGGCGGCGTGCCGGAACAGAGACTCCTGTCCCCCAGATCTTGGCTTCGCGATGGCGGCGGCTCGGAAGGTTTCGCGTACCGTGGCTTATTCGTATCGTGTTTTAGGTCAGGGACCTTTATATAGGCGAAGAGGCGGAGGGGGGCTGACGAGGCGGTGACACACTAGGGGGCGCGGGCCCAGCCCTGGCCGCGCCACCACCATGTGTGGGCCCCTGTGGCCCCTCTCTGACGGTTCTCGGGTGTTCTGGATGCTTCCGGGCAAAATAGGGACCTGGGCGTTGATTTCGTCCAATTCCGAGAATATTTCGTTACTAGGATTTCTGAAACCAAAACAGCAGACGAGGCGGCACCGGCATCTCGTCAATAGGTTAGTTCCGGAAAACGCATAAATATGACATATAATGTGTATAAAACATGTAGGTATCATCAATAAAGTAGCATGGAACATAAGAAATTATCGATACGTCGGAGACGTATCAATCATATGGATCTCAATTATGCAAAGGAATTCATGAGATCATTGTATTGGAGTACAGAGAGAGATTAACCACATAGCTACCGGTACAGCCCTTAGCCTCGAGGGAGAACTACTCCCTCCTCATCATGGGAGCAGCAGCGTTGATGGAGATGGCGGTGGTGTCGATGGAGAAGCCTTCCGGGGGAACTTCCCCGTCCGGCGGCGTGCCGGAACAGAGACTCCTGTCCCCCAGATCTTGGCTTCGCGATGGCGGCGGCTCTGGAACTTTTCTCGTACCGTGGCTTTTTCGTATCAAAGATTTAGGTCAGGGGGCTTCTTATAGGCGAAGAGGCGGAGTCGGAAGGGCTACGGGGGACCCACACAGTAGGGGGGCGCGCCTGGCTCCTTGGCCGCGCCGCCCTAATGTCTGGTGGCCCTGTGGCCCCCCTCTAGTGGATCTCGGGTGTTCTGGAAGCTTCGTGGAATTCTAAGATGATGGGCGTTGATTTCGTCCAATTCCGAGAATATTTTCTTACTAGGATTTCTGAAACCAAAAACAGGAAAACAGAACTTCGGCATCTCGTCAATAGGTTAGTTCCGGAAAATGCATCAAAACGATATAAAGTGTGAACAAAACATGTAGGTATTGTCATAAAACAAGCATGGAACATCAGAAATTATAGATACGTTTGAGACGTATCAAGCATCCCCAAGCTTAGTTCCTACTCGCCCTCGAGTAGGTAAACGATAACACAAATAATTTCTGAAGTGACATGCTACCAACATAACCTTGATCAACATTATTGTAAAGCATATGAGATGGATGGAGTGATTCAAAGCAATAGATTGCTAACAAAGAGATAATGACTAAACAAATGAATCATATAGCAAAACTTTTCATGAATAGTACTTTCAAGACAAGCATCAACAAGACTTGCATAAGAGCTAACTCATAAGCAATAAATTCAAAGTAGAATGCATTGAAGCAACACAAAGGATGATTAAGTTTCAGCAATTGCTTTCAACTTGTAACATGTATATCTCATGGATATTTGTCAACATAGAGCAATATAACAAGTGCAATAAGTAAACATGTAAGAATCAATGCACACAGTTAACACAAGTGTTTGCTTCTAAGATAGAAAGAAGTAGGTAGACTGACTCAACATAAAGTAAAAGATTGGCCCTTCGCAGAGGGAAGCATGGATTACTATTTTTGTGCTAGAGCTTTTATTTTGAAAACATAGAAACAATTTTGTCAACGGTAGTAATAATTCATATGTGCTATGCATAATACTTCCTACAAGTTGCAAGTCTCATGCATAGAGTACTAATAGTGCTCGCACCTTGTCCTAATCAGCTTGGATAACACGGATTATCATTGCATGACATATGTTTCAACCAAGTGTCACAAAGGGGTACCTCTATGCCGCCTGTACAAAGGTCTAAGGAGAAAGCACGCATTGGATTTCTCGCTTTTGATTATTCTCAACTTAGACATCCATACCGGGACAACATAGACAACAGATAATGGACTCCTCTTTTAATGCTTAACCATTCAACAACAAATAATATTCTCATAAGAGATTGAGGTTGTATGTCCAAACTGAAACTTCCACCATGATTCATGGCTTTAGTTAGCGGCCCAATGTTCTTCTCTAACATATGCATACTCAAACCATTTGATCATAAAATCGCACTTACTTCAGACAAGACGAACATGCATAGCATCTCACATGATATCCAACAAAGGTAAAAAGTTGATGGCGTCCCCAGAAACATGGTTACCGCTCAACAAGCAACTTATAAGAATTAAGACACATAACTACATATTCATCACCACAATAGTTTTTAAGCTATTTGTCCCATGAGCTATATATTGCAAAGATAAAGGAATGAAATTTTAAAGTTAGCACTCAAGTAATTTACTTTGGAATGGCAGAAAAATACCACATAGTAGGTAGATATGGTGGACACAAATGGCATGGGTTTTGGCTCAAGGTGCTTGGATGCACGAGAAGCATTTCCTCTCAGTACAAGGTTTGGGCTAGCAAGGTTGTTTGAAGCAAACACAAGTATGAACAGGTACAGCAAAACTTACACAAGAACATATTGCAAGCATTATAAGACTCTACACTGTCTTCCTTGTTGCTCAAACACTTTACCAGAAAATATCTAGACTTAGAGAGACCAATCATGCAAACCAAATTTTAAAAAGCTCTATGTAGTTCTTCATTAATAGATTTAACTACATGATGCAAGAGCTTAAACATGATCTATGAGAGCTCAAAACAATTGCCAAGTATCAAATTATTCAAGACTATATGAAGCATTTTCTGATTCCAACAAAATAACAACAAGTGAAGCGATCAACTTTCGCCCTTGAACATTAAAAGTAAAAATGAAGAACACTAGTGTTCATATGAAAAAGCGGAGCGTGTCTCTCTCCCACACATGAGTATGAATTTATTCAGAGAATGAAAATAACAAAACGAAAATAAAAGCACACAGACGCTCCAAGTAAAGTACATAAGATGTGGCGGAATAAAAATATAGTTTCACTAGAAGTGACCTGATAAGTTGTCGATGAAGAAGGGGATGCCTTGGGCATCCCCAAGCTTAGATGCTTGAGTCTTCTTAAAATATGCAGGGATGAACCACCGGGGCATCCCCAAGCTTAGACCTTTCACTCTTCTTGATCATAGTATATCATCCTCTTCTCTTGACCCTTGAAAACTTCCTCCACACCAAACTTCAAGCAAACTCATTAGAGTGTTAGTGCATAATAAAAATTCACATGTTCAGAGGTGACACAATCATTATTAACACTTCTGGACATTGCACAAAGCTTCTGAAAGTTAATGGAACAAAGAAACTCATTCAACATAGCAAAAGCGGCAATGCGAAATAAAAGGCAGAATCTGTCAAAAACAGAACAGTCCGTAAAGACGAATTTTGCAGGGGCACTTAACTTGCTCAGATAGAAAAACTCAAAACTAATGAAAGTTGCGTACATATCTGAGGATCACGCACGTAAATTTTCAGATTTTTTCGACTCTTCTGAGAGAGTTCTGCTGGTCGTGGACAGCAATGCTGTTTCTGTGCAGCAATCCAAATCTAGCATCAACTTTACCATATAGACTTTAATTGGCACAAAAACATGATAAGGAGAGGTTGCTACAGTAGTAACAACTTCCAAAACATGTAGCAAAATAAACACATGGGTTATCTCCCCAAGAAGTTCTTTCTGTATAGCCATTAAGATGGGCTCAGCAATTTTAATGATGCTCTCGCGAGAAATAAGACTTGAAGCAAAAGAGAACATCAAGAAGCAAATTCAAAGCACATTTAAGCCTAACCCACTTCCTATGAAAAGGAATCTTGTACACAAATAAATTCATGAAGAACAAAGTGGCAAGCATAGAAAAGCAACACAAGCGCAATTTCAAGATTCTCAACATAAAGAGGGGAAACTTAATATTATTAAGATGCATATAACCATGTTTCCCTCTCTCATAATAACTTTCAGTAGCATCATGAACAAACTCAACAATATAACTATCACATAAAGCATTCTTGTCATGAGCCACATGCATAAAATTATTACTCTCCACATAAGCATAATCAATTTTATTAGTTGTAGTGGGAGCAAATTCAACAAAGTAGCTATCATTATTATTCTCATCAAGTGTAGGAGGCATAGTATAATCATAATAAAATTTACTCTCCATAGTAGGCGGCACCAAAAGACCACTATCATTATAATCATCATAAATAGGAGGCAAAGTATCATCAAAGAAAATTTTCTCCTCAATGCTTGGGGGACTAAAAATGTCATGCTCATCAAAACCAGCTTCCCCAAGCTTAGAATTTTCCATATCATTAGCAACAATGGTGTTCAAAGCGTTCATACTAATATCATTGCTACTAGCATGCAAATAAGATTCCATAGGTTTTTTAATTTTCGCAACAAACAATCCATGTCTTAACTCAGGAAATAGAATAAGAAGCTCACTGTTGCTTTCCATTATGCCTAACTAGTGTAAACAAGAAACCAAAAGATGCAATTGTAGGATCTAAAGGAAATAGCTTCGAGCACTCACACACCGGCAACAATGCTAAGAAATAACTTAGTAGTCGGAGGATGTGAATACCTTTTACCTTACCTCCCCGGCAACGGCGCCAGAAAATAGCTTGCTGTCCACAACTGGCGCGTGGTTGACGTGGGAGGTTTGATGGCGGTTGACGGGCTTGATGGAGTGTCTTGATTCGTCCCCGGCAACGGCGCCAGAAAATAGCTTGCTGTCCACAACTGGCGCGTGGTTGACGTGGGAGGTTTGATGGCGGTTGACGGGCTTGATGGAGTGTCTTGATTCGTCCCCGGCAACGGCGCTAGAAAATAGCTTGATGTCTACTCACGCTTCTTTTCCTGTAGACAGTGTTGGGCCTCCAAGAGCAGAGGTTTGTAGAACAACAACAAGTTTTCCCTTAAGTGGATCACCCAAGGTTTATCGAACTCAGGGAGGTAGAGGTCAAAGATAGTCCTCTCAAGCAACCCTGCAATCACGATACAAGAAGTCTCTTGTGTCCCCAACACACCTAATACACTTGTCGGATGTATAGGTGCACTAGTTCGGCGAAGAGATAGTGAAATACAAGTAGTATGGATGTATATGAGTGGTAATAGCAATCTGAATAAAATATGGCAGCGAGTAAACATGCAATAGAACAGTAAGTAAGCGGTGTTTGCAGTATTGGAAACAAGGCCTAGGGATCATACTTTCACTAGTGGACACTCTCAACATTGATCGCATAATAAATAATAACTTCTCTCATTTGTGCTACATACACTCTTTTGTTGGATGACAAACACCATTCGTTGTGTAGGGCTACAAGAGCTCCCTCAAGCCGGAGTTAACAAGCGCCACAACATTCAGCATTCATATTTAAGTAACCTTAGAGCATAATAGATCTTTGCAAAATAGCCCAAGTACTAACATA
Organism: Lolium multiflorum; assembly: GCA_030979885.1. Lineage (NCBI taxonomy): Eukaryota > Viridiplantae > Streptophyta > Magnoliopsida > Poales > Poaceae > Lolium > Lolium multiflorum. The sequence continues at coordinate 186,441,797 of CM061749.1, read as the reverse complement.
GCATACACACTGTCACCATTACACTATGAAGGGGGGATAGATCACATCAATACTATCATAGCGATAATTAACTCCATAACCTACAAGAGATTATGATCATAATCTACGACAAGAACCACACGATGCACACACTGTCACCTTTACACCATGCAGGAGGAATAGACTACTTTAATAACATCACATGAGTAGCACATAGACTAGTAGCGATACAAAGCTCATCATATGGATCTCAATTATGCAAAGCAATTCATGAGATCATTGTATTGGAGTACAAGAGAGAGATTAACCACATAGCTACCGGTACAGCCCTTAGCCTCGGGGGAGAACTACTCCCTCCTCATCATGGGAGCAGCAGCGTTGATGGAGATGGCGGTGGTGTCGATGGAGAAGCCTTCGGGGGCACTTCCCCGTCCCGGCGTGCCGGAACAGAGACTCCTGTCCCCCAGATCTTGGCTTCGCGATGGCGGCGGCTCTGGAACTTTTCTCGTACCGTGGCTTTTTCGTATCGAAGATTTAGGTCAGGGGCTTCTTATAGGCGAAGAGGCGGAGTCGGAAGGGCTACGGGGGACCCACACAGTAGGGGGGCGCGCCTGGCTCCTTGGCCGCGCCGCCCTACTGTCTGGTGGCCCTGTGGCCCCCCTCTGGTGGCTCTAGGGTGTTCTGGAAACTTCGTGGAATTCTAAGATGATGGGCGTTGATTTCGTCCAATTCCGAGAATATTTCCTTACTAGGATTTCTGAAAACAAAAGAAAACAGGAACTGGCACTTCGGCATCTCGTCAATAGGTTAGTTCCGGAAAATGCATCAAAACGATATAAAGTTTGAACAAAACATGTAGGTATTGTCATAAAACAAGCATGGAACATCAGAAATTATAGATACGTTTGAGACGTATCAGGCCCTCTCGGTGGAATGTCATCTAATTAGCTTGCAAGCATGTGACTAGGTCACAAGAGATGACATACCATGAAACGAGTAAAGGGTACTTGTCGGAAACGAGGTTGAACTAGGTATGGAGATATCGATGATCAAACCTCGGACAAGTAAAGTATCGCGTGACAAAGGGAATCGGTATCGTATGTAAATGGTTCAATCAATCAATAAGTTATCGCTGAATGTGTGGGAGCCATTATGGATCTCCAGATCCCGCTATTGGTTATTAGTCGGAGAGGAGTCTCGACCATGTCTGCATAGTTCACGAACCGTAGGGTGACGCGCTTAAGGTTCGATGTCGCATAAGTAGATTCGAATATGAGATGGAGACGAAGTTTGTTCGGAGTCTCGGATGGGATCCAGGACATCACGAGGAGATCCGGAATGGTCCGGAGAATAAGATTCATATAAGGGAAGTTGATTTCTAGGTTTCGGAAAAGTTCGAGATTTTTCCGGTGAAAGATCGGGAAGGTTCTAGAAGGTTCCGGGGGTCCCACCAGTGGGCCCACGACCCTAGGAGGCCTAGCATGGGCCGAGGGGATGCACCCTAGCCTAATGGGCTAGGGGCACATGCCCCCCAAGGCCCAGCCAGCCAACCCCTTAGGGTTTCCCCAAAACCCTAGGGGTCGGGGGGAAGAACCCCTCCCTGGCATGGTCTGTTGGATAGATCCGCCAGAATACCAGCTTCGGGGACTAATGTTGGGGGGATGACCCCCGGTATGCCAAAGGTATGCCATACCGGATGGTCTCACCCTTCAAGATACCGGTTTAATGTTCATGCCGGAATAAGAAAATAGAGTTTGGCTAAGTGAAGCTAAGCCGGTATCCCCAAGAGGGGTATACCGGAACCAGGAAGGAAAGATACCGGAGCACCGGAAGGAAGAACATGCCGGCTGACTGGTCAAAGATTCCGTCAGGAGCTAAAGGACAAGGATGAGCTAAGCAAAGTGGCTTTAATCGAAGACTAGAAGACAAAGAGGAGGATGACGGTCAAAGAAGCCGGAGGACGTCAGCCTCCATGTTTAAAGAAGACCCCGGCGTCATCTATGATTAAAGTAGCTTTATAAAGTATCTTTGTAAAGTAGTTTGTCTAGTCAAAGATCCCATTAGGGTTTCTTGTTCTGTAAGCCACCCTCTCCCCTATATAAGGAGAGGGGGCAGCCTCTTTCATACGCGCGATCCACAGAAGGAAAAAACCTGTAACCTGTCTTGAGATCAATGAACATGGTGATCTAGAGCGAGTTCATCCTTGTGTCTTTCTTCTTCTACCTCTGGCCTTGGCCAAGTTCTTGAGGAAAGCATCCGGAAGTTCGTCCATCTAGTCACAAACCCTCCCCCGAATCCTCTAGCGTCCATTCGGCCCCAAGATAAGCCATCCCATGGCATCTGCTCGTTCACCACGACGACAGTTGGCGCCCACCGTGGGGCATGAAGTGGCGCTTGCTGGAGTTCATATTCGGGCGGGCATCCTCGACATCAACGGCGAGCGCACGGTGTCCGCGCTCGTGGAACGCATCTACAACATGGACTTCATCAACGATAATGCTGGCTGCTTCGCCAACGGCGGCAAGTTCCCGCAGAACGGCCGCACCATCGAGTTCGGCAGCATCCGCGTCTACCTCGGCACCGTCCCTGTGCGCCAGCGCCTCTCGCCGGTGCTGGTGGCGCCGGATCCGCCAAGATGGCTGTGTGCTGGCCGCGCCGCCGGCAGCGTGGAGGTCATGATGGCTGGTGCGGTCAACACCGGCAAGGGAGCTGTGGAGGAAGGAGCTGAGCGTGCGGCATCGACTCGCCCGGCAAAACCACCGCTGGAGCGTGACGCCGGCGTCGCGGGAGCATCATCAGCACCACCGGCAACACCTCTTCAAGCGGCGATGAACACGCTGGCCACGCCCATCGCGCAGAACATCGACCCGGCAAAGGCTCAGGAGGAGCTGGAGGCCACGCGCAAGGCCCTGCTTACCGGTGGCGCCGACATCATCCGGGCGCAGCGCGAGCTGAACCTAACCCTACGTGAGTACAACGCTGCCCATGGCTTTGCTTCAGTTAGTGCTCATGCTGCTAGGATGCCGGAAAACCGGCTTAAGGCTCGCAATCTAGATCAGGATTTGCGCAAAGAAGTTCTTACCGGCAAGAGTGCATCTGTATCTGTGAGCATCATAGAAAAGCCTAAGTACAGTAGTCCGGATAAAACTATAAAAGCCGCTAAAGCTGCAGTAGCATTGTGTGAATCTCTTTCCGGTGATGAGTTGGCAAAGCAGCAAGAACGTGTAAAAGAGCTGTTGAAAACTATTGAGGAGCAAAATGCTGAGCAGCTGGCTAAGCTGAACGAGGCAGTGGCCTCAAAATCCGCGCGTTCAACAAAGAATGCCGGAAGCAAGTCCCAGGGGCAGGCATCGTCCCCTCATCCGGACAAAAAAGAAAGAGAAAAGAACGCACGGCAGATGACTGTGTATGATCCAGTTCTTGCCGGAAAGCAGAAAGCCGGGCAATATGATGCCGGTAGAAAAAGCCAAGGGGCAGATCGGGGCTATGCCAAGGGAGGCTATGCCGGAAACAATCATGCCGGTAGATATGAAACCGGGCAAAATTATCGAGCCGCAAGAGTGGCATACGTGGATGAAGACATGCCGCCACCAGGGTACCGGAAGGCAAGAGCCGCGGAACCGGAAGAGTATGATGAATCAGATTCCGAGGTGGAACGAACAAGAGTCCAGCGGAACCCTTTGGGGGAACGCCTGGGGGAAAGATGTTTGCCAGACCGGGATGCGAGGCACAGGCTGGACAGGGTACATCTTTCCGCGATAGTTGAATGTGAGGGACCTCCTGGCCCAAGGTGCTTTGGCCCACGGATCATGAGAGAAGAACCACCGGTGCGCAATTTCCAGTTGCCCCGGGATACAAGAACGTATGATGGAACAACCAAGCCGGAAGACTGGCTGGCTGATTATGTCACAGCTGTTTATGTGGCTGGTGGTGGAGTGAACCGGCGTTGGGCGGTAAGAATCATACCGTCCTACCTCGTGGGTCCTGCGAGGATCTGGCTTAACAACTTGCCGGCAGGAAGTATTAACGGATGGTTGGACTTTGAGGAAGCATTTGTGAACAACTTCAGCAGCACCTACAAGAGGCCAAACCGGCCCCAACAGCTTGCGCTGTGCCAACAGCGTGCAGGAGAAACAGACCGGGATTATCTCACCCGGTGGAACTCAATGAGAAATACATGTGAAGGAGTGATTGAGGCACAAGCCATTGCTTGGTTCAGTCAGGGATGCCGGAGAGGATCACCTTTGTGGCAAAGGCTGCAGAGAAGCATGCCCACTACTTTAGCAGAGATGATACGTGTGGCAGATAGCTATGCATTGGGAGACCCAATGCAGCCGGCGGTGCAAGCTGAGCCGGAGCAGTCGAATCCGCATCAGCAGCAATACCGGGATAACCGGAACAACAAAAGAAGGGAAGATTTCCCGGATCGAAGATATGCATCACAACAAGTTGCTGCCGTGCAAGAAAATTTTGACGCCAGCGGCAGTCAGAGACAGAAAACCGGATCGCAGCCGTGGGCGGGTCCTAAGAAGCAGTGGGTAGAAAAGAAACCCTGGGGCCAGAAAAAGAACTGGCAGGAACCCGTGAAATACACCATGGAAGCCGCCATGGATCAACCTTGCCGGTGGCACACGCCGAATCCGGATCACCCGTCGAACCACTTGACGAAGGATTGTTCTTGGACCAAGTTCTTGATGCAAAAGGGAGCGGTAAAAGATGTGCAGGCGCCAGGGGGCCCCGTGCAGCAACAACAGCAATTGCCACCTCCACCACCACTCACTGGAGCAAACGCCTTACCGGTGCAGCCAAACAGGCAGCAGTACCAGCAGGTTAACCGGGTGGAGCAAAACAATGACCAACCACCTCCACCGGCACCTTTGGGCCGGAATGTTTATGAGGACCCGCATCTGTGCATGGTTGTCTTTGTCACTGAGCCAATGGACAGGCAAAGTGTGCATCGCCGTTCCATGGAAGTGAACGCCGTGATGCCGGCAGTTCCAAAATACATGCTGTGGTCAGATCAGGAAATCACCTGGTCGTTCAAGGATCACCCCAAGGTCATGCCGAATCCGGGTGGATACGCTCTCGTTGTGGACCCAATCATGAAGGGGCCGGAAACTCGAGTAAAATTCAGCAAGGTGCTGATAGACAATGGTAGCAGCATAAACATCATGTACAAGCACACCATGCGTACGCTGGGCATAACAGAGAATATGCTGCAGCCAACTCACACAACTTTCCATGGGATTGTTCCCGGTTTGTCTTGCGCCCCGATAGGAAAAGTTCGGGTGGATGTGTCGTTTGGAGGACGTGACAATTGTCGTGTTGAGAACCTTGAGTTTGAGGTGGTGGACTTAGATAGTCCCTACCATGCCTTGTTGGGGAGACCGGCATTGGCAGCTTTCATGGCATCAACTCACACGGCCTATCTCAAGATGAAGATGCCGGCACCTCGTGGACCACTAACTGTGGTGGGGAACTATAAAGTCTCAATGGAAACTGCTTCCGCCGGATCAAACCTAGCAGAATCGCTGGTGATCGCGGAGGAGAAAAAGAGAATGCAAACTGCTGTTGCGCTGGCCCAGTCCTCAAAGTTGAGCCTAGCGGCAATGAGTGGAAGCTTGGACTCACCGACATTCAAGCCGACAAATGAGACAAAGGACATTGTGCTAGATCCGGCTTACCCAGAGCGCACCGTTCGTATCGGTGCCGGCCTCAGCCAAGCATAGGAAAGCGCGCTCGTCAGCTTCCTCCGTGAGAATCGGAACATCTTTGCCTGGTCTACTGATGACTTGGTAGGGGTTCCGAGGGAGCTGGCTGAGCACTCTCTAAACGTCCGGAAGGATGCTAAGCCGGTGCGGCAACCTTTGCGCCGGTTCGCTGAAGATAGGAGAAAAATCATTGGAGAAGAAGTAACAAAGCTACTGGTAGCCGGTTTCATCGTGGAGGTCACGCACACAGAGTGGCTGGCCAATCCGGTGCTGGTCGAAAAGAAAAAAGATGAGAACCTGGAGGCAAAACTCGCCAAAGTGTGGCGCATGTGCATCGACTACACCAACCTCAACAAAGCTTGCCCAAGAGATCCTTTCCCTTTGCCCCGAATCGATCAAGTGATTGATTCTACTGCTGGGTGTGAGTTGTTGTCGTTCCTGGATGCGTATTCCGGTTTCCACCAAATCCCTCTGAAAAAAGAAGATCAAATAAAAACTGCGTTCATTACCCCGCACGGGGCTTATTGCTATGTTACTATGCCTTTTGGTTTGCGCAACGCTGGTGCAACGTACCAGCGCTGTATGCAAAAATGCTTGTTTGATCAAATCGGAAAGAATGTGCAAGTTTATGTGGATGATATCGTGATAAAAACTAAGGTAAAAGATACCCTAATCGATGACATCCGGCAAACATTCGATAACCTAAGGCGGTTCCGGATGAAACTCAATCCGGCAAAGTGCACCTTTGGTGTTCCTGCCGGCAAGCTGCTTGGTTTCCTTGTGTCGAGCCGGGGCATTGAGGTTAATCCGGTAAAAATCCGGGCGATAGAAAGAATGACTATCCCACGAGAACTGAAAGATGTGCAAAAGTTTACCGGAAGCTTGGCATCGCTAAGCCGGTTCATAAGCAGGCTGGGAGAAAAAGCCTTGCCACTCTATGCTTTGATGAAAAAATCGGATACTTTCGTCTGGACCACACAGGCAGACGCAGCGTTTAAAGAATTGAAAAACATGCTCGTAACGGCCCCAATTTTGGCCTCGCCCTTGGAAAGAGAGCCTATGTTGCTTTATATAGCGGCAACGAACCGGGTGGTTAGTGTTGTGGTTGTGGTGGAAAGAGAAGAGGAAGGAAAAACCGTCCAGAGGCCGGTATACTACCTGAGCGAGGTGCTCTCCTCATCAAAACAAAATTACCCACACTTCCAAAAAATGACTTATGGCGTGTTTATGGCCGCCACAAAGCTCAAGCATTACTTTGAGGAGCACCCTATGAAGGTGGTGAGCGAGGCACCCATCTCCGATATCATGGGTAACAAGGATGCCAGCGGCCGGATTGCAAAATGGGCAATTCAGCTATCGCCGTATGTGCCGGTATATGAAAGAAGAGATGCCATAAAATCGCAAGCTTTAGCTGATTTCTTGGTCGATTGGGCGGAGATACAATACAAGCCGCCAGAACACAAAATAGAGTACTGGAAGATGCATTTTGACGGATCCAAGCTCAAGGAGGGCCTAGGTGCCGGTGTAGTACTCACCTCACCAAAGGGAGATCACCTCCGGTATGTTTTACAAGTGCACTTCAGGGCATCAAACAATGTCGCTGAATACGAAGCTCTGATACATGGGCTCAAGGTCGCAAAAGAGATCGGGGCACTCAGGATCATTTGCTATGGTGATTCAGATCTTGTGGTGCAACAGTGTTCCGGAGATTGGGACGCAAAAGATGCCAACATGGCCTCATACCGGTTCCATGTGCAAAAGATTGCCGGCTTCTTCGAAGGGTGTGAGTTTCACCATGTGCCGCGCGCAGAAAATGAGGCCGCGGATACTTTGTCCAAGCTAGGTTCGTCCAGGCAAGAAATTCCTCCCGGAATAGCTCTGGCGCACTTGAGAGCTCCATCAATCAAGCCAAGTCCGGAGTCGGAATCAATTTTTGTACCGGAATCACATGTGGTGCCAATGGAGATTGACGAAGGAAACCCGGGGACTACTCCGGCAAACTCGGGGACTGTACCGGTAAACTCGGGGACTGCGACGCCCATGCCGGAAGAGGCAATGCTTGTGGACAGCATGGACATAGACATGCCGGTGTTTGTGGTTAGAGAGGCACCATCTTGGGTCGAACCTATTAAGGAATTCCTGATCAACGGCACCTTGCCGGTTGACGAAAATGAATCAAGAAGGATACAGAGAAGGTCCAAAGCTTACACCATCATCAATGGCGAGGTGTACAAGAGAAGTGTTACCGGTGTCCTCCAAAGATGTGTGGAGCCGGAAGAGGGAAGAGAAATGCTTGAGGAAATTCATCGAGGAGAATGCGGGCACCACGCTTCTTCAAGGGCGTTGGTAGCAAAGGTGTTCCGGCATGGGTTCTACTGGCCCACAGCCTTGGACAATGCTGAGGATTTGGTAAGGAAATGCAATGGCTGCCAGAGGTATGCTAAGCAAAACCATACCCCAGCATCCGGCTTAAAAACCATACCGCTAACTTGGCCTTTCGCTGTTTGGTGCCTGGACATGGTTGGACCGTTCAAAACTGCAAGGGGAAACATGACCCACATCTTGGTAATGGTGGACAAGTTCACCAAGTGGCTGGAAGTAAAGCCTATCGCAAAATGTGATGGCCACACAGCAGTAAAATTCCTGAAAGATGTAATCCTACGATATGGATACCCACACAGTATCATAACTGACAATGGCACAAACTTTGCCCAAGGAGAATTCAAGCGGTTCTGTGAAAGCAAAAACATCCGGCTGGATTTGTGCTCAGTGGCACACCCGCAAGGCAATGGTCAAGTTGAAAGAACGAATGCTTTGGTACTTTCCGGTATCAAACCAAGACTCATTGATGCGATGGAAAAGTCGCCGGGATGTTGGATCGATGAGCTACCATCAGTGCTCTGGAGTCTAAGAACAACTCCGAACCGGTCTACCGGATACACACCATTCTTCATGGTTTATGGAGCAGAAGCGGTCATACCAACCGACATTCTCCATGACTCACCAAGGGTGCAGCTCTATACCGAAGAAGAGGTAAAAGAGGCCAGAGAAAATGATGTGGACTTGCTAGAAGAAGCAAGAGAGCTAGCTTTGGCAAGAACAGCCATTTACCAGCAAAACCTCCGACGCTATCATAGCCGGAAGGTAAACCCGAGGGTATTCCGAGAAGGAGATCTGGTGCTACGCCTGGTGCAGCGCACTGAAGGCAGGCACAAGCTGTCCCCCCCATGGGAAGGACCTTTCATTGTGAGCAAGGCTCTCCACAATGATGCATATTACCTAATCGATGCGCAGGAATGGAAGAAGGGAAAGGCGGACAGATCCGGAGACGAGACCAAACGCCCGTGGAACGTAGCCTTGTTGCGTCCTTTCTACTCTTGAAGTTGTGGTGTAAGAAGTTCCTTTTTGTACCTTATGTGCTATGAATAAAAAGATGTCGGAACCTCGAATGAATCTCGGGGACTTGCTTTATTAAATTGCATGAAACATGTCTATTTTTTCTGTTGCCGGTTGCTTATTGAACGTTTTTTCTTTCCGGTTTAGTAATGTGCTAAACCCTACCGGAGTCTTCGACTCTGCTGTCGTCCATAACTTGGCGTCATGGCAAGCAAGATAAACCGGTAGGGGATAAGCACATGAACTGTGGAAAGGGAAACCGGGAAAGAACAATCCGGAAAAATTTAACTAACCCCGGGTATACCGGTTTTTTGCAAAATTTCGAATTGTTTCTAAGTTCAAGAAAATGCTTGTTTGGTGAAAGAACCTTGTGCTCATACGCCAAAGAACGCCCAAAGAAGGCAGGCAGAGTCAAGGCAAAAGAACCAAGTGTGCATCGAATTGGATGCAGAGGCAATCTGGAAATCTTTGCAAGTGCAGGATAAAAGCAGAACCAAACGCAAAAATGCTAAGGCAAACTTAAAGATAATTAGCTACCGGTATAACTTACCGGCACAAAATGTTGTACGACAACCATCAGCGGACTTAAAGTTTTACATCATAAGCCCCGGCATACCGGGTCAGAATTTAACAAAACATTGTTCTAAGCCGCGCAGGGCCAAACAACATAGCAGGTTATATCTTAAGGTAGAGGATCAGGCAGCAGGAGCTTCAGGAGGAGCATCGCCAGCACCAGCATCATCTAGAGGCTCCTCCTCGGCTTCATCTTCCTCCTCATCAAGATAATCTTGAACGCCGTGAGGGGGAGGAATGAAGGTGCGCATTTCGGCGTACTCCGCGATGCGGTACGCGCGATCCTGCCGCTTGGCGGTAAGGATCGGGTCCAGATCGGTTTCCGCGCCTTCGCGCACTCCGGTGAGGGCATCCAGGTCGAGCTCCGGGTACCAGGAACAGGCGACGCGGAGGACAGAGTCTGCTCCAGCGCGGGCAGCGGAGCACTGCCATTCGCGGATCCTCCTGCCGGCGCCCTTGAGGCGATCGCTGATAAGAGAGAAGGTGTCCGGCACCACCTCACCAGGCCAAAGGGTCCTGAAGAGCTGGGAAGCTACATCAGGGATGTCAGATAAGTTGCGATCAATGGCGCGCATATGGGACACCCGCGCGTTAAGCGCGACCAGATGGTCATGGGGCGTCCATGGCACGGCAAGATTCGCCTGGCTTGGGTAGCGCGACGGGCGTTAACCTTCTTGACAGCATGCGTCTGGGAGTCCGGAAAGAGGCATGTGCAAAGAAAAAGGGCTAAGGAAAAGAATCCGGAAGAAAAGAATCCGGAAGAAAAAGAGACCGGAAGAGAAGATAGCGAAAAGAAAATGAGGTCGGAGGAAAAGGGGCTTGTATGCATAATCAAAGAACTCACGATGGGCAAGGGCGTCAGTTTGAAGGATCAGCTGATTGCATTCCTTGTGCTCCTCCTCCAGCCGCGCGGCCTTCTCCTCGGCACCTTTCCGGGCCTTGGCCAGCTCCTCCAGCTCAGCGCGCAACACCACGGTGGCGTTGCTGGCGTCCTCCAGAGCCTCGTTCATCTTGGCCGCTGCATCAGCTTCAGCGGCTTCGAGAACCTTGGCATGGTCAAGACCTAGCTGGACGAGCTGGGACTTGAGCTCCTGGTAGCTGGTCTTCTGGGCGCTCAGCTCCTCCTGATGCTGCTTAATCAGCTGCTCCTTCTCCACTGCAACCCGGAAAAGAAGGTGTAAACAAGAGGGTGTTGGTAAAATTGAAAGTAAAGGCAAGTTAGCAGAAGGAAAAACAAAGTTGTACGTTGGGCGTTGGCGAGTTGCTCTTTGAGAGCATCAATGGAAGCTTCCGGGATCACTGTCAAGCAAAGGTTGAGAATGTTAGAAGGAAAAAAGGTTCCGGTAAGGAAGATGCCGGCAGAACAAAAGCTTACCTTGGCACTTGTCGTGTGCCTCAACAAGCTCCCGATGCTCCCATAAGAGCTCCTCAAAGAGGGTCTTCCGAGCGTCAGCCGTGAGCTGTTCAAAGCAAAAGAGATTAGTAAAGTTTCGTGCTAAGAACAAAGTGCTTAACCCGAAACTCGGGGACTGGCAGTGCCGGTTTCGCGCGTTCTAAGGTGAGTTTTGCGCTAAGAACAGAGTTCTTAACCCGAAACTCGGGGACTGGCAGTGCCGGTTTCGCGCGTTCTAGGCTAAGTTTCGCGCTAAGAACAGAGTTCTTAACCCGAAGCTCGGGGACTGGCAGTGCCGGTTTCACGCTAAGTTTTCAAAGTTCAAGTTTTGTCCTGAAAGCTGCGCTCTCACCACAAAACTCGGGGACTGGGAAGATAGACAGGAGAGAAACCGGCATAAAACTAAAAGATAGAACAAACCCGGAAAAGAAGGAAACCGGTGACAATTGAGAAAAGTTAGTAGAACGTACCATCAGATTGTTCGTGGCGTCGTACCACGCGCTATCAAGCTCTTTCACGGCGCAGCGGAGCCGCGTGAAGTGCTCCTCGGAAGACCGATTCCCAACGGGATCAGGTGCCGGCAACCTGTCCTTGCCCAAGCCGCGGGTCGCCGGAGTTATGTCCGCGGCGTTCCACTTCTGGGCGTAGGGCAGAAGATGCCCCAGATCCTGGCCTCTGCGCTTAAAATCAGTAATACGGCCAAGAAGACCGGTGGCCTTGGCGACAGTATCCTTGGCGGCCTTGGAGACGTGCAGCACCAGAGGCTGCTGGCCGGCAGAAGAGGCGCTGGGAGCCGTCGCTTTCCCCTTAATGAGCCTGGAAGCCCTGGGCGGCGGCGCGGCAGAAGCGGCCCCGGAAGGCTGGGCGCTAGGAGCGCTTGGCGGCGGCATGAGAATGGTTCGTGGAGAAGGGGGAGCGGTAGGCGCACCACCCGGTTTGGAACCTTCCGGCGCGGAGGATTCCGGCGCGGAAGTTGTCTTTTTCTCGAGGACAGGAGGAGCTGGAGGCTCCGCCTGCCCGGCAACATTTTCTTCTCCGGCACCGATGTTGCTGGTGCCGGTGTCTTGGTTCTCTGGGAAGAAGGAAAGATCCTCCTCCGTGCGGTGATCTGATGATGAAGGGGCCGCACGCCCCGAACTTGTTGTGCCCCCCGAAAGGGAGGCAGAGGTGTTACCGGCACCAGGTGGTGCCGGGCTTGAGTGAGGAGGAGGAGTTGAGGTCCTTGCGGAACCCTCAGATTCTGATGGCCTTGGGCCAAGCTTGAGCGCAGGGCTAAGAAAAAGAAAGAAAGATGGTTGGAAGAAAGCAACCGGAAAAAGAACTTAGCAAAAAAGAGACCGAGTCAGAGAATGAAAAACTTACCCGGAAGCGGTTGGCATCTGCTTGCGCCCGTAGCGGCGCATGCCCACTTTCTTCTCCCCCAAGGGCTCAGTCCGGAAGCGCTTGGAGGGAGGGGCCTGGCTGGAGCCATCGTCAGATGACGGCCGCTTGTTCTTTTGGCCCTGGGCCATGAGCTTGTCCACAAACTCAGAGCCGGCCTCGGCGCGCAGGGGCGGCACGTGCTCGTGGATCTGAAAATTGAATGAGGCTAAGAAGCAGTTCGAAGGAAAATGATAGCAGAAAAGAAAAAGAAACCGGAAAAGAAAATACCTCAAGCATAACCAGGTCATCAGAGGACCCGGTTGGCTTTGGCGGAGACCGGCCCAGACGAGATGCCGGGGTCTTGCCCATCTTCAGATCCTTCCAGAAAATGTAGGGATCTGGGTCGAAGGAGTCGAGGGCGCGCTTCCGGCAAACTCCTCGCCGCTCGGCTTCAATAAGGGGGAAGCGGTCCTTGGCCTGAAACATGAAAAAGAAGATAAGCAAAAGCAAAAGATTACCGGCAAAAACAACCCCAATCGCATAACCCTTACTTCTTGGGTCGGAGGGTTAGTAGTGCTGAAGGGAAGGAGGCCCCATTTCCAGTTAAATGGCATAGCAGTTTGGCAAATCTGCTTAGCCTTGAGAACAACGTCCTTCTTGCTAAGGGGCAGGCCTGTGATCTTGGTAGGATCGCCAGGGCCATACATCTCGCTCATCCTATGGGCGCGGCGCTTCAGAGGAAGCACCCGGCGCGAGATGAAAGTGCGGACGATATCGTCGGAGCAGATGCCGGTGTCCTTCATCTTCTGTCTCATGAAGCGTATAATCCGGTTGGTCTCGTTGTGAGACTCCTTCGGATTGTAGCCCCAGTTGGTCTTTGCGGGCGGCGCCGGATCAAAAGGAGGCAGACAAATGAGATCTGCGGCGCCGTTGTTCTTCACATAGAAAAACGTCCCTTGCCATAACCGGCAAGACTCCAGGCCGGAGAACTTAAAAAAGGGGCTCCCTTGACGGGAGCTGATTATGCAAGACCCGCATTGCACGGGGGGTTTGGGTGCAGGAATGTCTACGCCCTGAACGGAGTTAATCCGAAGGGCAAAGAAGCGGGCAAATGTCTCACGAGTGGGACGAATGCCGATGTAGGCCTCCATAAAGGTGGTGTAGCAAGAAAGGTAAAAGATGGAGTTGCCAGGAAGATGGTGAGGTTGGAGCTTGTAGAAATCTAGAAGATCAAGGAAAAAAGAGGAAGGAGGAAGGCCAAAGCCACGCTCAAAGTGAGCAAGAAAAACAACGCGTTCATCATCCTCGGGTTCCGGAACTATTTCGTCATCAGGAATCCGGCAAGTGACTCCTTCCGGAATCCTGCGGGACCGGTACAACCAATCGATCTCATACTCAGTGACATTGGAGCCCATCCAGGCTCCGCGGGTGATTGGGGAAGGCTCCTCGCCGGATGATTGGCTAGAGCTACTTGAAGCTTCACCGGAACTACTCGCTTCAAGATGGCTGCCGGATGCTTGGCTAGAGCTACCGGGTTCTAGGTGGCTACCGGCATCTTGAGGGCTACCGGCATCTTGATGGCTACCGGAACCTTGCTGACTACCGGATTCCTGCTGGTTGCCGGAATCTGTCTTCATCGAATCTGAAGATGTAGATTCGCCGGAAGATTGTTTGCTATGTCTAGCGGAAGAAGAAGAGGAAGATGCGGAGGAAGATTCCTCGTCAGACATTGGATGGAAGGCGAAAGAAACAGAAATCCCACGCTTGGACCCCGCGTGAAGATCTACGAGTAAGAGAAAAATCAAAGAAAAAGGAAGAAATAAGAACACCGTAGACCCCAGATCTGAAAAGCGAGCAAATGGCGAACAAAGCAAGATTGGAACTGACCTCGAGCGTCGCAGTCGTTGAGGAAGACTTTCTCCGGCGAAGGAACGGACCTGCGGTCGCCGACGAGCTCTGCCGACGGCGAGGCGGTGAAGGTCAAGAAGAAGCAAGAATGCAGCGCGCTTGAAGAAGACGCTGCAGAAGCTCTCCGCACGACGAGGTCCGGCGGAGGCGCGGCGTAAGTTCGCCGGGCGGCGAAACTCAGGCGAGCAGCGGCGGACGAAGAGCGGCGAGAGCGCAGAGGCGAGGAACACTATGCGCGAAGGTAGGGGAATGCGAAGAAGAGGAAGAAGAAGGGGCAGTTGAGCTTATAAAGGAGAGAGAAGGTGGGCCGAAAACCGCTGGGCCTACGCGGTTTGCCTCGCGGCCCGCGACGGTTCGCGTCGCTGGTCGCCACGTGGCATAGAGATACACGCGAAAAAGGAGGCCACACGGAGGCGCACACGGGATGCGAAGCGGTGAGTGGGATCTGCAGCGGTGCATTAAATGGGCGCGCAAGTGTCAATACGAAGTGACAACTGACACTGGCGCGACAGTCACAGTGCGCATGTCTCTGACAGGCACAGAACCCGAAATATTCTCGACCTCGTCGAGGAGAGACTTAAAGACTAAGATACCGGAGAGTAAGATGCCGGAGAATGCCTTGCGAACAGAGAAAATGTGAGTCCGAGCAAAGATGCCGGATTTGAGCCAAAGACTAAGAAAGTTAAACCGGTATCCAAGATACGAAAACCTGGCATGGTCTGTTGGATAGGATCCGCCAGACTATACCAGCTTCGGGGACTAATGTTGGGGGGATGACCCCCGGTATGCCAAAGGTATGCCATACCGGATGGTCTCACCCTTCAAGATACCGGTTTAATGTTCATGCCGGAATAAGAAAATAGAGTTTGGCTAAGTGAAGCTAAGCCGGTATCCCCAAGAGGGGTATACCGGAACCAGGAAGGAAAGATACCGGAGCACCGGAAGGAAGAACATGCCGGCTGACTGGTCAAAGATTCCGTCAGGAGCTAAAGGACAAGGATGAGCTAAGCAAAGTGGCTTTAATCGAAGACTAGAAGACAAAGAGGAGGATGACGGTCAAAGAAGCCGGAGGACGTCAGCCTCCATGTTTAAAGAAGACCCCGGCGTCATCTATGATTAAAGTAGCTTTATAAAGTATCTTTGTAAAGTAGTTTGTCTAGTCAAAGATCCCATTAGGGTTTCTTGTTCTGTAAGCCACCCTCTCCCCTATATAAGGAGAGGGGGCAGCCTCTTTCATACGCGCGATCCACAGAAGAGAAAAACCTGTAACCTGTCTTGAGATCAATGAACATGGTGATCTAGAGCGAGTTCATCCTTGTGTCTTTCTTCTTCTACCTCTGGCCTTGGCCGTTCTTGAGGAAAGCATCCGGAAGTTCGTCCATCTAGTCACAAACCCTCCCCCGAATCCTCTAGCGTCCATTCGGCCCCAAGATAAGCCATCCCATGGCATCTGCTCGTTCACCACGACGACACGCACAGCAGCAAGTTTTCCCTCAGAACGAAACCAAGGTTATCGAACCAGTAGGAGCCAACAAGCACGTGAAGGTTGTTGGTGGAGGAGTGTAGTGCGGCGCAACACCAGTGAAACCGGCGCCAACGTGGAACCTGCACAACACAATCAAGATACTTTGCCCCAACGTAACAGTGAGGTTGTCAATCTCACCGGCTTGCTGAAAACAAAGGATTAAACGTATCGAGTGGAAGATGGTGTTTGTTTGCAAAGAACAGTAAAAACAATGATTGCAGTAGATTGTATTCAGATGTAAAAGAATGGACCGGGGTCCACAGTTCACTAGAGGTGTCTCTCCAATAAGATAACTAACATGCTGGGTGAACAAATTACAGGCGGGCAATTGACAAATAAAGATTCAATACATATCAATGATGATTACTATGTGATTTAATCAGGGCATTACGACAAAGTACATAGACCGCTATCCAGCATGCATCTATGCCTAAATAATCCACCTTCAGGTTATCATCCGAACCCCTTCCAGTATTAAGTTGTAAACAACAGATAATTGCATTAAGTATGGCGCGTAATGTAATCAACACAAATATCCTTAGACAAAGCATCAATGTTTTATCCCTAGTAGCAACAGCACATCCACAACCTTAGAACCTATTGTCACGATCCCAGATTCAATGGAGGCATGAACCCACTATCGAGCATAATTACTCCCTCTTGGAGTTACAAGTATCAACTTGGCCGAGCCTCTACTAGCAACGGAGAGCATGCAAGAACATAAACAACACATATATGATAGATTGATAATCAACTTAACATAATATTCTATATTCATCGGATCCCGCCAAACACAACATGTAGCATTACAAATAGATGATCTTGATCATGTTAGGCAGCTCACAAGATCTAAACAATGATAGCACAAGCGGAGAAGACAACCATCTAGCTACTGCTATGGACCCATAGTCCAAGGATGAACTACTCACGCATCAATCCGGAGGCGGGCATGATGATGTAGAGCCCCTCCGGTGATGATTCCCCTCTCCGGTAGGGTGCCGGAGAGCGATCTCCTGAATCCCCGAGATGGGATTCGCGGCGGCGTCTCTGGAAGGTTTTCCATATCGTGGCTCTCGGTACAGGGGTTTCGCAGAAGGCTATTTGTAGGCGGAAGGGTAGGTCGGGGGCGTCGCGGGGCCCACACACTAGGCCGCGCGGCAGGGGCGAGCGCCGCCCTGGTGTGTGGCCGCGTGGCCCCACTCGTTTCCCTTCGGTCTTGGAAGCTTCGTGTAAAAATAGGACCACTGGGCGTTGATTTCGTCCAATTCCGAGAATATTTCCTTACTAGGATTTCTGAAACCAAAAACAACAACTGGCACTTCGGCATCTTGTTAATAGGTTAGTGCCGAAAAATGTATAATAATGCTGTAAATTATGTATAAAACATTCAAGTATTGTCATAAAAGTAGCATGGAACATAAGAAATTATAGATACGTTTGAGACGTATCAGCCGCCGGCCCTAGCCCTAGATGGGCTTGGGGGGCCACCCCAACCGACCTCCCCCCTATATAAAGAGGGGAGGGGGCAGGGGGCGCACCCACCCCAAGACACCAACCTCTGGCCGCCCCCTCTCCTCCTCCATAGAGCTGCTCCGGCTTAGGCGAAGCCCTGCAGCTTTTCTCCTCCACCACCACCACCACGCCGTCGTGCTGCTGTGATTCCGAGGGGATCTACCACACCTCCGCTGCCCGCTGGAACGGGGAGGGGACGGGCTTCATCGACGCCGTACGCACGACCGAGTACGGAAGTGCTTCCGGATTGCAGCATTGGACGATTGACTACATCAACAACGAGATCTAATCTTGTAGGCTTTGGAATCTTTGAGGGTTAGTCTCACATACATCTCGTTGCTTCGATCTTGGTAGATTAGATCTTGCTTCTTCCTAGATTGGATCTTGGTTTTTATTCATGTTCACGGTAGAATTTTTTTGTTTTCCATGCAACGAACCCATCAGGAGATCATCACCGGAGGCCTCTACATCGGCATGCCACCTCCGAAGTGATGTGTGAGTAGTTCATCTCTAGACTACGGGTCCATAGCAGTAGCTAGATGGTTGTCTTCTCCACTTTATGTTTCATGTTTAGATCTTGTGAGCTGCCTGTCGTTGCCTATTCGATGGTACCTCGGAGGAGGGATCCTCACGAGGGGGAGAAGAAGTAGGGGCCATCGGGCGGAGAGTCCTCGGGAGGGTGGTACGCGATTTACCCAGCTTCGGAACACCTGCACGATGACATGGCCTACTGCCGCTTGTCTAGAATTATCTGGACGCTTTCGCGCTGTTACAATGAGTTATGGTTGTTCCTCTAGGGATCCCAGGATCCGGCTTATAAAGGCGCCAGGATCTAGGGTTTACAAGGAGAGTCCTAGCCGGAATAGAAGTCGCCTAACTACGGAATATTACATTGCCGTGCACGTCAAGGATCCGCCTTCCCTTATACGTCGTACTGGATCCGACTACCCCTGATGGGCCAGGCCGAATCCGACTTCCAGAGTCGGTCGGTGGATCCGGCTCCTCTTTCCTGGGCTGGACTTCATCCATCTTGATCTACATCAACTGGGTCGCCCGATGGGCCACATGCCACCATCACCGTCTATGGGCCACCCGGGCTTGCCGGATCTAGCCACTGTCGATGGTACACCCATGAAGTATACCCACAACAGTAGCCCCCAGAGTTCTCCGAGATTCACCTCTCATTTCCGCCTTGCTCGAGCCATCTTCATAGCCGACAAACCTCTCGGAAACACGGGGAAACTTGAAGAACTCCGACTTCATAAAACCTCTCTTTTCAGCTTGCATGCCGGAAAGATCCTTCATCCCGCGGGACTTCATCCATCGACCTCATCGTTACAACGAGTCTCCTGGTTACTACCTGCAGAGATAACGGCTTGTCATTTTAAATTATTACCCGGAACCTTGAAAGGTCCAAACGGTTCCGCCAATCTTGGCGCAATTTTCGGGTAATTGGGACGGTAACTTTATCCTTAGCCATTTTTACCTCTAGGGTTTCGACATGTGTCCATTATCCAAAGGTGCGACGCTTGCGTTCGACCACGGGATGCGGAGCACGAATCTCATCCCGCACCTATAAATATCGTCACCGCACACCGCGATCACCTCATCCCCCCGTTTCACCTCTCACTCGGCGCCGACACCGAGTTCCCGATTCTGCCGTGTCGGAGTCTGGGTTTCGCCGGAGCTAGCGCCACCGCGTCAAGTTCATCGTGTTCTTAACCTCGAGAGCCACCACAGCGAAAACCTCGTCGCCAACGTCTCCAACCACCGCAACAGCCATCTCCGGTAAGCCTTCACCTCGAGCTTTTCATCGTCATCGGTAGGGACAAATAGTATGTAGCTGTAATTCTGACTAAGTTAGTTTACTCATAATGTAGATGTCTTCTTCTACTCCGCCTCTGTCTCGGTCGGAGCCGATCGCGGCGCCAATCTCCTCCGCCCCTCCGCCATTCATCCTCGTCCGTGTATCCTACCAAGGGATCCGGCAAGACCATTGAGGGAGCCACTTCCAATCCGGCGGACTTAGCCGGAACGAAGCAAATGGAGAAGAAGGTGGAGGAGGATGCCACCAAGAAATCGAAGGCCCGACCTCGCAAAGGCAAGGTTAAGGGGCAATGGTGGCCCTGCACCACCAAAGAGGACGAACTCCGCAGCTTCGAGGCGGAGGGATTTTTGCAGCCCGGATCCTGTAGAGAGTGGTTCCGAGTGCCCTAATCCCGGCGCCCGAAGCCGGAGAATGGGTGCTGACCAGGGCGTTGGTAGAGCGCGGATTCTCCATGCTCCCGAGCAATTTCTTCTCGGAAATCCTCGAGACATACGAGCTGCAACCCCACAACATCTCCCCCAACAGTGTCCTCGCCATCGCCAACCATGTCGCCCTGTGCGAGGGTCATCGCCGGGTAACACCTGACTTGGCCCTCTTTCAATAATTTTTCTCCGTTAAGAAGGAGACGGTCCCGAGACTTCATCATCGCCACACTGCGGAGCATTACCTTCAAGATCCGCCCGGCCGCGTCTATCCCCACACGGATCGTCACAAGTCCGTCGGTGCTGGTCAGGGATTCTTCTACGTGAAGGACGTATCGGATCCGGCCAGCCCGAAGGGTTTGCCGGAGTTCAAGGATGGGCCTATAGCGAGACCCCCGCCTGGACTAGCTGCCGCATATCTCCGAGTCACTGCTCGACAAGGATGGTAAGGCGGATCTGCAGGCGACGGAGTCAGTTGTCGGGGAAGGACCTCACGCTATCTGGTTCACCAAGCGGATCCAGCCTCTCCAACATCGGGATCGCTTGATGTATGAGTGACGGCGCGACGACACCATGCGTGCCACCAAGGACAACCTTTCCTCCGACGCCCTTGACAAGAGGCTCCGGGTTATGATCAAAATTCCGCGTGACATTCACTCTCATGCGTGTCATTTTGACATACACAAGGATGGCGTCGGCACCGAAGTAAGTCTTCCGACTAATCATCATTTCCTTTTTATGCCCGCGAATTTGTCTAAGGACTTTATCTTGTACGTTCAGCTCGAAGCCCTCGAGGAAAAGGATCTTGGGAACCTGACCCGGGTCCCGCACTCCACCACGAACCGGAAGCCGCGTTTGACGTGGAAGCTCTGAGGGCCCTCCTCCCTCAAAGCGGAAGAGAGGCGCAGCCTCGGGGTCAACACCCAAACGTGCGCGGGCCCGGTGTCGTGGCCACCAAGAAGGCCGAGAAAGAGAAATAGCGCCTCAAGGAAATCGACACCAGCAAAGGCTCGCAGGCCAGCCTCGAGCGATTCTTAGAACAAGCCTGGGTAATAGCTCAACTTTCGGCTTAATCCTTGAGCAACTTATCTCGAAATCTGCTAAGTGTCACACTCTTTTTATTGTGCAGCAAAATTGCCGGAAGCAAGCCCCCGAAGAAAAAACCAAGCCCTCGCCTGCCTCTATGCTGTCACTTCGGAAGTGGAGGTTCCGCCTAAGCCCTCCTCCTCTGCAGCTCCAGACCCGAGGACATCATCAACATTGATGACATTAGCCTACGCAGATTCCGACAAAGACGCTTCCTTGTCCAAGCCTCCGCCCGAAGAACCTGAATCCGCCTCGCTGAACCTACGGCTAATGATGCCACAAAGAAATTGTTGCTAAGTGGTGCTACCGGTATGCCCCAAACACATCCGCATTTGTTTGGTACTTCAAAAAGCTCCCGGCGCAGCATCATGCGGCAATGACCAACTTAATGAATGAAGTGTGGGGGAAGCCGGACACGGAGCAACAAGACCTCGCAACCCTAGAGGACAATCTCCGGGTCTTCTGTGCCAAGCACAAAGCCGTGCGCTAGGTAATACTAGCCCCCAAGCATTGGTTTAGATATTTTCTGAGTGAAATTTGTGAACCAATGCTTCAACTGTATTATCTTAGTTGAATCTTGGCGGAAACTTGAAATTTTCTAGCACAAGAAGAATTTTAACTTCGCGTCCAGCCCCCCAGATTTTAAATTTCCGTCTAACCATTCCAACTTGCTTCACGAACACCCGTCTACTGCGAACTGGGACGCTAGTGTTGGAGCAGAAGGCGGAGATCGAGCGGCTGAACAAGAAGGGGCGGAGGAACAGCAGGCCATCATACTTCTTGAAACTCGTTTGAAAAACAAAGAGGGTATGTTTCTGCCTTACTAGAAGTTCCTCAACGCACTCTTTGTTATTTGAATATGTCTTTTTTACTTTGAACTTGATTTCCGCCTTAGAACAACTTGCCAAGTGCCCCTCCATCGACGCAATCTCCGCCGAGCTCGGTGCATCCGAGCATGCATCCCTCCAGCAATCTAAGGAGTCCCACGAACATGAGACTAAAACCAAAAAGGAGCTAGAGGAGAAACATGCTCGGCTATGTCGGAGATGGCCGAGAAGCTTAAGACTAGGAACAACAGAGTTAAAACTCTGGCGTCTAAAATCAAGGCTTACGAGGCGGAGGCATCAGATGTTGATGAGCTGATTTTTCGTAAGGACTTTTGGTGACCCAGCGTACCACTGCATGGTGTAGTACACAAGTCGTTGACATAACACAAGTGAAACACCGTTCCACTCATATTACATCCCTCAGAGTGGTACAACAGAAACATATGCGAGTCCAAGGTATGTCTATAGAAGGATACACAAGCTGTTTACAGAAGATCAACACAGCCTCCTACTTACAGTGAGGTAAAACTTCAAATAAAGCTCCATAAGAACGACTCGTAGTCTAAGCTATTGCTAAATCAAGCTTTAGAGATATCTGGCTTACTACAGAGTTCTAGCCACTTAGGTGCTAGGATTAGGGAAAGGCTCCCTTCTATTACTAGTCTAAGTTTCCACTCTAGTTGTTGCAGAAGTTGACTTCCTTGACTTCTTTGCTTGGATTCTTCATCTTGTTGCAGTTGACTCCTTTGTCTTCGAGTTCCACGGTAGTTTCTCCTCAGGTGCCTCCATAGCTAAGAAGGGGATTTAAGAGTGGGATGAGTACGAGCGTACTCAGCAAGTTCATATTAGGGAAATAGGTGTATCATGCACTAGCTACAGCCACAGACCAGAAAGTCATAGGCAATGCAAGTTTTATTTCTTGAAAAGGTTTATTTTATTCTGAAAACTATGCCCGTCAGTCTTCACAGGTTGACTAGAACTTCATGGAGTTCCTTTCTGCCGCGTTCGCAGTTCCTTCCCGGAGGGGAGTGACAGTCAATTCTTGATACCCTCTGCAGAGGTGCGTTACTTTTCCCACAAGAGATCTCATCCTTTTTGCCATCCGCAGGGACTTGCCCCCGTTCACACTTCCTTGGGTGTGAGGCCAGGTATAAAGATCCAAGCCCACACCGCCTTCTCCGCGACCCTGCAAACCCACCCTTTTGTCCATCCGTACACCCCCGGTAGACATCTCCCGATCATACGGCTTTACCCACGGTGTACTATGGACAATCCCTCATAGACGGTAGAGCCTCTCATCCAAACGTCCGGATGGGGATTTTAAAGGATTTCCCAACCTACGGCAGTGTTATCTCCAACACCCCGCCAGGCTCTATCAAGTCCGTTGGCGTGCAGGAGGGAAAAGATACAGCTGGCTTCCCTAGAGCCATTATAGATCTCATGGTTAATGCGGTTTGTACGGCGCTAGAATCACTGGACGGCATTGGTACTTAATCCTAGATGAGTAGTACCCGTGCAATGGAACCTCCACCAATCAACACATACCATGGTTCCATTGCCCACCACATAGTCATATTCATAATTGTAAAATAATATTTGCTTTTTAATGCAAGAGTGATAAGTATAGTACTTTGCATATAATTTGATAAAAATAATCAAATGACATGAGCAAGCGATGAACTTGCCTTTCTTGACTGCAAGATTATGCAGGCAAAAGCGATACGTGAGAACTCCAAATTCTGAAATACCATCATTGTCCGGTAAGGACAATGTTTAAAGAACTGGCAAATATGCTATAATGCATAGTATGAAATGCAATCGTCCCGAGCGTAACCTAACCTCGATGATTTAGGATGGATGAGTTGTAAAGATTTCTTTAGGGTTTGTTACACTTTTAGGATGGTTCTCAAACAAGGTTCTTATTAGGGTTGGTGATATTATAGCATAAACAAGTGATATAAGACATCATAACAATCATACACACAAAGAATAATAGTGGAATAATATGTGAAGAACAGTTGTCAATTTTAAGTTCTATAGGACATGGTTGATGATTACTTATATTATACTTCAAAAGAATAACTTTTGAAGAACATATTGGTTAAGAAATAGTAAGTATTTTAAATAAGAACTATGGGCTTCTATGGTTTGACATTTGTACTTCAAAAGAATAACTTTTGAAGAACAGGTTATACAAGAACAAGAACTACTATATATAGGAGCTATGTGCTTCTAGGGTTTACTATTGGTTTCATTTAGTTCATTATTAGGGACCAGTTAGGTTCTTAAGTTGGATGGATCTATATACCACAATTATGGGTAGATTTGTTACTAAGGTTGATCATAGGTATTACATCAAAGAATGATAGTCAAGGTGATGCTATGAGTTAAATATTAGGGTTTACTATGACTTCTAATTTGCTTTACTAAGTAATCTCTAATGGTTCCTAAACTAGGTGGTTTATTATCCTTAGCTAAGGTTTAGTTGAATAGGAGCATATAATATGCATTTCTACACAAGATTGGTATTAGGGTTCATCACTATGGTTCTACTAGGGTTTAATGGTGGAGGTTGGTTCTAATGGTATGGTATATAGGAGTGGTGATCAATGGTACTAATCCAATTAACAAGTTAGGGTTTATACCTAGGTGACATTAGTGGATCATATAGGTGTTAACCAAAAATAAAGACATGAAATGATGGTCTCATGTGAATTGTACCTAGTTTTATTTTAGTGGATCATGAGTATGCACTCATTGGTTGTTTATTAAGGTTCTACATGTAAAGGTGAAGTGGATATGATCACATGGGCTAAACCCCTAGGGTTTTAGGATTGCAACAATTAAGGATGAACACATAAAATAATGGGATTAAGGTCTTACTTAAATTAAAACTAGGGTTTCTAAGCTATGGTATAACTCATAAAATGATAATTGGTAATAGAGTTGTGGTTACTAATTACTTTGAATCAAAATTAGTGATGGTTTGATATTTTATTAATCTTCACAAGATTTAATAATTAGAGTACTCCTATTTTGGTTTAATTAAGAATCAGGGTTTAATAATTGTTATTAGGGTTTAAAATAATTAACTTGTTAACTAAAGATGTTTAAGTAAATAAGTTTTGATTTACCAAAATAATATTGACTTATAATATTTTCTTGAGTTATTACTATTTAAAGAAAATAGAAAATAGTAATTTGCAAATTAGGGTTTATGAATTACCACTAATAATTAAGTTAATACAAATATGGTAAATAAAATTAACCTTAACATTTTACTTAGTTACTGAATAGTTAAAATTTAAGTTTGGAACTTAATTATTTATTGAATTCAATTTGCATTTTAAATAAATGAAAAGGCATAATTAAAGAAGTTAAAAATAAATGAATTTTTATTTTGACACACATTTTTGTTTTATATTTTATTTGAATAGAGTTTATTTTTGTGAACATTTTGATATATTATTCATAATTTTCTGAGTTGATTTGAATTTTCTAGAATTTTGCAAAGTTTCAGTGATTTTCTGGAATTTGAAATAAAGCAAAAATACTAAACGTACCGGTTCACACCCTAGCTACTGCGACTGACGAGTGGGGCCATTGACTAGGTCAGTTGCCACGATGGCAACGACCAGTCAACTAGTGCTCGAGGCCCCACCGCCACGCTGGCGTTGCCGGCGGTTAAACGCCGGCGGTCTGACGGTGGCGCCGCCGATTTATGACCCCCGGGACGGGCTACTAGGATTTTCCGACTCCCCTCGAGCTACTGATCACGATGGTGGTGTTGGTTTGGCGAGGGGATCACCGGAGCATCGCCGGCGACCATGTGCTGCGGCGGTCATCTCCGGCGAGCAGCCAAAATAGGCTACGGCAATGCTAGGAGGGCAGTAATAAGGTCTATCGACGCGGATGCTTACGCTTAAGCTCGTGGTGTGGTCGGCGGAGGCGATGGTGGACGGAGAGGGCTCGAAATCGCCGATACCGGCGACGCCTGCGAAGAAGAACTCCAAAATTGGCTCGATTCCGTTGTTCCCCCCTCGATTCCTTGGCCAGGAGGCTAACCGAGACACGCGGCGCCCTCAGCTACCTCCCAGATCCTGGGATGGCTACAATGTCGACCTCGTGCTCGACTCCGGCGAGGTGCTGCGGATGATTGTGGTCGTCTAGGTAGGTTAGAGAGGGAATGGGGAGGCAGCGAGGCATTAGGGTTTCAGTGCGGAGCTCTGGGCGTATTTATAGGCCACGACGAGGTCTATTCGTCACCTCGCCGGCGGCAGTGGCCGGGATGCCTCGATGACGACTGAGGTGTATTGGGCGTGAATCTTGGCGCCAAGGGATAGACTCGGACGCGAGAAAGATTGGGCGAGGCTCTGAGATGTCTCTGACGTCCAGGGTCGATCTTATCGTCGACGGGGACGTGGCCGCGAGCTCCATCGCGCTGTCGCTCGCCAGGAGGAAGACGAAGACCTTTTTCTTCCTCGACGAAACGATACGGTGGTTTGGGTCGTTTTCGTTGGTGGGCTGGGCTAGTTCTGGGCTGCTGCTGGGCTGCTGAGGCCTGCTTCGGCTGTCCAGCAAGGTAAGCTTCCTCTCTCTCTCTCTTTTCTATTTCTGTTTTATTTTCTGTTTTCTATTTTCTTGTTTGAATTCAAATTTGAATTCTGTTTTGTTTTACAGGTTCTAAAATATTTGAACATTAGTATAATTTGATAATGATGCTTACTGCATTGTTTTGTTTTTAAACAACATTTATTAATTGATTAAATTTGTGTTGTTGGAAGGCACAAATTAAAAATGCAAATAGATATGAATTTTAGGGTTCAACTCAATTACCTTTTAAATTTAGGAATTAATGCCCTATTACATCATACATCGCAATCCCAGGAAGATTGTTTTTGCGAGACATAATAGTAAGTAGTTCAGAGTCATCATTTATTACAACACATAAGGTCTTACAACAATGGATCACATGATCCAATATTACACAAATAGATTGTTCAACATCACAAATAAGTAGCGGAAGCGTAGTAGTAGTGGACTATATATTCCACAGGCAACGCTTGACGTTAGAAGATGATCCTAGTTATCGTAGACATCCTGCTGTCCGTCATCCTGATACTGTTGCTCCTCTTCAAAGTCTGGCATTTGAATAGCCAGGGCAAAGCCATGAGTACTTTTAAAGTACTCGCAAACTAATACTAAGGTAAAACATATTAAGTGTAGTAAGGGGTACTAAGCTCTAGGTTTATTTGCATAAAGCCAAGTTTTCATTTGATAAACATTTAGTAAACACCCATTATTTGCTAGACTAACTCAAATGGGAACATTAGTGTCATTCCCACCATTCATTTGGGATCCAAATCAAGTCACCATTCAATTCATCGTTTCAAAGGAAATTCTGACACGGAAATAGTATGGCCTTTCCAACCGTCCATAACCGCGGACACGGCTATTCGAATAGGTTTAACACTCTGCAGAGGTTGTACTCTTGTGCCACAACTTTTGATTACATCCGTCGAGGATAACCCCGAATCATCGTAACTCAGTACGCGGATCATCAACCATAACCTTTCACTTATATGTCCTAGTATAGGCACCTCTCCCCATGAGCTTGGCCCCCCGGTGAGAACCAACTGTTAACCCGGGAACTGCACAGGGCTTGGGTCGTACATTCACCTCATATTCACATCATTTCTCATATACGGAGGCAGCCTCAGCGTAACCCCTATGATGCTTGTTTAGAGGGAACCCATACTAAAATACACAAGTTTCTAGTTAAGCCCTACCCATAATCAGGTATTGTGGGGGTACTTGTATAATTGGAAAGGTATCGCATTCAAACCCATATCAGTTTTATATCAAAAATCACCATCTTCTCTTGGTCACATTCACATTCAAAGTCATTCATTGGAATGAACCATCATTCCAAGGTTTCAATTTCATTTCAAAGTCACATGTTCCCATCTAGAGTAGTCAAATTTTAATTGATTAGCGCTAGCAACTATTTCATGAGGGGTGCTATCTAGCTTGGATTGTTTCTAAGATAACCTTTGATCTTGTTCTACTCTATACCAAGTAAAAATCATATATTCAAAAATACCTTGAAATAACTAAGCAAAAGTAATTGCAAGGTAAAAACATGGGATAGGTAAAACATAAATTTAAAGGGGTGATGGTGCATTGCTCTTGTAGAGCTTGCATCATGGTGGTTAGCAAGATTATTAGCTTGCCTTGAGCTGAGTAGTGATCAAAGTTCTCCTCTTCTTCTTGGGAGTAGGCTTCCTCCTCTTGATACTCCTCGTTACTAGCGTCTATATACGAATACGAGGTATAAATACTAAACCAAGCTCACATACTATACTAGAAACACTTAAAAAGGTTCACACACTAATCTTATCATAAATCAAACATGGCATGGTGGATTGTTGTATGAGTTCTTAAAATAAATTCCTTTTATTATTATTATTTCTTAACTTTGGTATGTAGCTCCTTAGAGAAATTTATTTCCTCTTATTACCTTATATTAAGATTTAATCTCTTCATATAATAATCAGGTATGAAATATAGGTTGACCCAAGGTCAACATTTCATATCTATTATATGTGAGTATATAATAATTGAAGTGCTATACTTCACATGGTTTTAATACTTATCATTTAAATGAATTAAAATCTCTAAGTAATAGTTATCAGAGGTTCATTATTCTAAGTCATTCCCTCTGGTTGTATTACTTAGGATCAAGATTTAAATGAGAGGATAGCTCTCATATTAATTATTGAATTTAAATTCAAGTTGAAAAGCTCTAGAATTGACTACATAGCTATTTTATTTCATCTAGTCCATGATCATGCAAATAACATGTCTATATTATTGCATAATCAATTAGAGGACATCATTTGTGATTTATTAGAAGTGGAATCATCTCAAAATTATTTATAACTAATTTTTAATATTTATTTGAAGTTAGAAAAGGCCCTGCCTTGTTATTTTTATCATTTAAAATTAAATACGAATTTGGATATGAGGCCAGTGGCATTATTTAGATAATTTTATGAGCTTTCTGAATATATAAAATTGGTTAAATTTGGTGTAGTAGATCTCAAGATATTCAAATTTGAAGTTGGCATCTGTATTGAATTTGAACTAAATAGGTTAAATCATATTTGAATTTTTGGGCCACGCGGGAAAACCTAATGGGCCGAAACGGTTTAAACCATCACTGCGCGGCCCAACACGCATCTGGTGCGAGTGGGCTGCCTGACGAGCGGGGGCCACCCGTCAGCGGCTCTTAACACGCGAAACGGTACGCGCAAACTAGGCCGTTGGATCTGAGCAGCGATCAACGGCGTGTGAGCGTCGTCGTCTCCGACGGGATTCCGGCGAGCTCACGGCGTCAGTAGGGGGTCGGAGAGCCTACCAGGGTTCCCGCGGTGTTCTACTGGTGGCGAGGCGTCGTTGTCGAGGGTGCTGAGGCGGCTGGTAGCAGTGGCGAAGCTCGGGGTGGCGCCTATCGTCGACGGTGAGCTGCGTCCCCCGGCGGCTCCGATCTTGAAATTGAGTCGCCTCCGGCA
The DNA here is from genome assembly GCA_030979885.1 of Lolium multiflorum. Taxonomy (NCBI): domain Eukaryota; kingdom Viridiplantae; phylum Streptophyta; class Magnoliopsida; order Poales; family Poaceae; genus Lolium; species Lolium multiflorum. The sequence continues at coordinate 186,412,701 of CM061749.1, read as the reverse complement.
GTAATTGAACTAGCTACGGTGGTGAAGAGGATCAGTGGTGAGAGGGGAGTCGAGTGGTGTGAAGAGAGCGTGCTGGGAGTGGCTCTATTTATAGTGTCGAGGTGTGCCGCGAGGTGCTGTGGAGGAGCGTCCATGGCGCGGCTCTTCTGGCGATCGAAGGGGCAAGGGAAGGACGGCAGCGTGTAGGCGTTGTCCTGGCGATGCTCTAGGTATAGCGGGCGCAGCGAGAGGACGACGGAATCATTCGGGCGCGTGCAATGTCTGTGGCGGTACCCGCGGCATGATTCCGACGAGGACGACGGTGACAAGGCCGCCGCAGTCGTTTGAGTGTGGCTAGCTGGTAGAGGGCGTGGAGTAGTTGCTCGACGCAGTAGGGATGCAGGGGGAGGACGACGTCGCTCGAGCGCGCGACGTACTGGCGCGTCCAGAGCGTGATCACCACGCCGGCTGGCATGCCCTGGCATGTTTTGGACGCGCCGATTGTGGCCAATGCCGTGGCTTGGCGTTGCTAGGGCGTGTACCGTCGGTGTCCTTGAGCTGCAGGGATACTCCAGGACATGGAGAAAAGTCGAGAGAGAGGCCAGAGAGGGTTTTGGCCAAAGGTGGCCGGGTGTGCTTTGGCATGGGCTGTTCTCTCACTTTTCCACTTTCTCCAACCCTAGCAAGTACTAAGCTCGATGCAGGGGTCCTAGAGATAGCTAATGATCACAAGCTTAAAGTGGTTTAGGCAAGAAACCACTGGATACAAGGGTGTAACACAAATCTGGAACTATGCCTGCCAAGTGTTCGACACAATGCCCGCATGAACATTTTTGTCGAATTTTGGAATTCTTTTTGGTACATCTCAATCATATATTTAATGTGTTGGATTGGTGGTGGTGGTGTTCATTTTGGAAGTGATTTGCAACATTTCAAATTTGAGGTGATCTTCACATTGATTTAAAGTCTTCTCTTGTCCAATTTCTACTGGTCAACCTGGTCAACTTTAACCATGATGGTCAACATGAAAGTTGTAGACCTTGACATGGTATTGGATGACATGGCTTTGGTTGACTAAGTTTAGTTTAAGAATTGAGAAATACAGAGGGGTAAAGTAGTGAAGAAAATATTTTTGGGCCATATGACCATTATCACATGTATGATGAAATCTTGATTTCTTTGGATTTGATTCTTGATCCAAGGATGCATTTGTGTTAGTTTATTACTTTAAAGTATTTTAGAAGCAATGGGGCAAGCAATTGTGGCCTAGGTTGAAGAATTGCAAAATGGCATATTGTGTATGTAAGTGAAATATGGGTTTTTCTCATTTTCTTTATTTCTCCTCAATTTAGGGTTGGATCATCTTGGTTAGGGTTCACATAGCAATTGATAAACATACTAACACTCATCATGGCAATAGCACATAGGTAAAGCACTCAAATGCACAAACTATATGTGGTACTATATGCATATGAAAAGTTTTTGTTTGTTGCAAATTTTGAATAATTGAAACTCTCTTGGGATTTTATTATTGTTGAAACTTGGGATGTTACAAACCCTTCCCCCTTACAAAAGATCTCGTCCCGATATCTTAAAGAAAATAAGGTACTAAAGAGATCGGGGTACTCAGTCTTCATCAAGTCTTCTCTCTCCCAAGTGGCTTCTTCTTCGGTGTGATTACTCCATTGGATCTTCAGAAACTTGATACTCCTGGTGCGAGTGGTTCTGAAGGCTTCTTCCTGGATGCGAATAGGTACTTCGCGATATGTCAAATCTGAATTGATATCGACAGCTCGATGATCAATGTTCTTGAAAACTTCGGTCTTCTCAGGTACCTATAAGCATTTCCGGAGCAACGAGATGTGAAACACATTGTGTACTGCTGACATCTCTTCGGGTAGATCTAGTTGATAAGACACTTCTCCACGGCGACTCAGGACTTTGAAGGGTCCGACATATCGGGGTGCAAGCTTTCCTCTAAGCTGGAATCTCTGCATTCCTTTAAGGGGGGACACTTTGAGATACACGAAATCTCCGATCTCGAAGGTCATCTCTCGGCGTCTCTTGTCGGCGTAGCTCTTCTGTCTTGATTGAGCGGTCTTGAGGTACTCGCGGATCTTGTGAACCTTCTCTTCAGCTTCCCGGAGAATATCTGGTCCAAAGACTTGACTCTCTCCAACTTCCGACCAATTCAGAGGGGTACGGCACTTCCTTCCGTACAGGGCTTCAAAGGGGGCCATTTGCAAACTGGCTTGATAGCTGTTGTTGTATGAGAATTCTGCGTATGGCAGGCAGTCTTCCCACTTGGATCCATACTCTAACACACATGCTCTCAGCATATCTTCCAATATCTGGTTGACTCGTTCAGTTTGTCCATCCGTTTGCGGGTGATAGGCTGTGCTGAAGTTCAGCCTGGTTCCGAGTCCTTCATGTACCTTCTGCCAAAATCTGGAGGTGAATTGGGATCCTCTATCGGATACTATTGACTTTGGGGTTCCGTGCAGGCTGACTATCCGTGAGATATACAACTCTGCCAGTCTTGGTCCTTGATAGGTGGTCTTGACGGGGATGAAGTGGGCGACTTTGGTCAATCTGTCGACCACTACCCAGATAGAATCATTTCCTTTACTAGATTTGGGCAATCCGGTGATGAAGTCCATTCCTACCGAATCCCACTTCCATTCGGGAATCTGCAGGGGCTGTAGCAGTCCCGCGGGTCGTTGATGTTCTGCCTTGACTCTCTGACAAATATCACACTTGGCGATGTAACTCCCGATTTCTCGCTTCATTCCATGCCACCAGAACTGTTCCTTCAGGTCCTGGTACATCTTGGTACCTCCGGGGTGAATAGAATACAAGGTGTCATGGGCTTCCTTCAGAATAACTTGTTTCAACTCCGAATCTGACGGCACGCACAAGCGTCCGTTGTACCAAAGCACTCCTTCTTCATCTATGGTGAATCCTGGTGCCTTTCCTGCAGCTATTTGGCTTTTGACTCCGTCAATACTAGCATTTCCCTGCTGGGCTTCCTTGATCTGACTAATCAAGGTGGGTTGGAGTTCAATGCTGGCGAGAAAACCTTTACTAACTAACTCCATCCTAAACTGTTCAAACTCTTGGTGAAGGCTAGGTTGCTCTTCGGCGATCATGGAGTTCAACTGACACGGCAGTCTACTCAAAGCATCTGCTACCACATTGGCCTTGCCTGGGTGATAGTGGATTTCCATATCATAATCCTTGATTAACTCTAACCATCTCCTTTGCCTCATGTTTAGCTCCTTCTGAGTGAAGATATACTTCAATAGATCTCGCATCGATTACCCATGAGGTAATGACGCCATACTTTCAAGGCTAACACGACGGCTGCTAGCTCTAAGTCATGGGTCGGATAGTTCTGTTCATGCTGCTTCAGTTGCCTTGACAGGTACGAGATCACTTTGCCTTCTTGCATCAACACACATCCAAGACCAATCTTGGAGGCATCACAATACACATCAAATGGTTTGGTGATGTCCGGCATGATCAGTATTGGGGCTGAAGTCAGTCTGCTCTTGAGCTGTTGGAAACTCTCTTCACACTTGTCCGTCCATTCGAACTTCTTGTCCTTCTTCAACAATTGGGTCATTGGTCTGGCTATGCTTGAGAATCCTTCAACGAATCGGCGGTAATATCCCGCCAATCCGAGAAATGCACGGACCTCGGTCTGGGTGGTTGGGGCTTTCCATTCTGCAACGGTCTTTATTTTGGCGGGATCAACGGCAATTCCTCCTGCTGACAAGATGTGTCCCAGGAATCCTACTTCCTTCAACCAGAACTCACACTTGCTGAACTTGGCGTACAGCTGGTGTTCCCGAAGAGTATCTAAGACTACTTCCAGGTGTTGCTCATGTTCTTCTTCGGTTTTGGAGTAGATAAGGATGTCGTCGATGAAGACAACGACGAACTTATCCAGGAAGTTCATGAAGATCTTATTCATGAGGTTCATGAAATAAGCGGGGGCGTTGGTCAATCCAAATGACATGACATTGTACTCATACAATCCATATCTGGTGGTGAAGGCAGTTTTGGGGATGTCCGTTGCACGGATCTTCAGCTGATGGTAACCTGTCCTAAGATCAATCTTAGAGAACACGGTGGCACCGGTCAACTGGTCAAACAGGTCTTCTATCTTGGGCAAAGGATACTTGTTCTTGATGGTGACATCATTGAGCTTGCGGTAATCCGTACATAAACGGATCGTACCATCCTTCTTGTCCACAAACAAAACTGGTGATCTCCAGGGTGATGCACTTGGTCTAATCAAACCTTTGGCTAACATATCATCCAGTTGTTTCTTTAGTTCTACTAATTCTGCCGGGTTCATACTGTAAGCTCTCTGGGCTATGGGTCCTGTTCCGGGGATTAGCTCGATGATAAACTCGATATCCCGATCCGGGGGCATACCGGGTAAGTCATCTGGAAACACGTCAGGGTATCTATAGACGACCCTGATTTGATCCAAGGTAGGTTTGGCTAAACTCTGGTTGCAGGTAAACTTTCTGGGTAGTTTTTCTGAGATGTGCTCTACTAACACTCCGGTGCTACTAGTCATGGTGATGGCCTTCTTGGCACAATCAATCAGTCCATGATGTTTGGACATCCAGTCCATACCCAGTACTACTTCCAAACCTTTTGTTCCCAGAACAATCAGATTGGCATAAAAGTCTATTTCATGAATTCTGATAGGAACATCTTTGCAAATTTTTCTAGCTTTAGTGGTTGATCCAGGTATTTGCACTACCATGACATGCTTCAAACTGATGGGGTGAATCTTACTAGTGCATGCAAAATCTTCCGTAACAAATGAATGCGATGCTCCAGAATCAAACACTCTTGCAGGTATTGAGTTAACAGAGAACATACCCATCACGACATCTGGGGCTTCCTGAGCTTCTTCCGCACTCATGTGAAAGAGGTGGCCGCTACGGTTGTTCGGGTTGTTGGGGGTGAACTTCTTGCGGTTGGCGACACGGCGTTGCTGCTGAGCAGGGCCAGTGGTGTTGGCGGCCATCTTGGCGAGTCTCTTGGGACACTCGTTGGAGTAGTGCCCCACCACGCCACACTCATAGCAGTTGATGGTGGACTTGTCCTTGGGGGCGACAGGGACAGCATTGCTCCCAGTCCTCGGAGCAGTGTTGGTGTTGGGGTTGGCAGGGGCTCTTGTCGGAGCGCGGTTGAAGTTGTTGTTGTGGTGGACGAAGTTGTTGCTGTTGTGATGCTGTCCTCCCGTCCTGGGGTTTCCTCCACTCCGGTTCTGATAACCGGGGCGCGACATCTGTGCCGGTGGCCTGTTGTTTCTGGGGGTGAATCCTCCGCTTGAGCTAGGGCGAAACTTGGAGGTATTGCTGGGCCCACTCTGATGCATCATGCGGCGCTTGCGGTTTTCATTTGCTTGGTTCAACTTGCCCTCCATCTGGATGGCGGAGTCAACAAGGGCTTCGAGGTCAAAAGGGATGTTGACCACGGTCTGCATCTCATCGTGAAGTCCGTTCAGAACCTCTCCTTCCTCTTCTCGGTGGTGTCATTCTCATCCGGGGCGTACCTTGACAGGGTGAGGAACCTGTCGCGGTATTCTACCACGGTTAGACGGCCCTGCTTCAGTTCGCGGAACTCATCCCGCATCTTCTTGATGAGACCCGGTGGCACATGATACTTGCTAAACTTGAGCTTGAAATCTGCCCAAGTCATTAGTTGCCCCGCATTCAATGCGCGAGCACTTGTCCACCAGGCACGTGCAGGTCCTGCCAGATAGTGGGTGGCAAACAGCACCTTGTCATTATCTTCCACTCCGGCAACCTCAAGATTGTTCTCCATTGTTTGGAGCCAATCGTCAGCATCAAGGGGTTCCTCTGTTTTGCTAAACACCGGTGGGTTGGTGTTCTGAAAGTTCTTCAGCTTGGAGCCCGGGTGGTCATGGTTCCCGTGGCCTTGGTTGTTCTGTGCTAGCTGTTGCAGAGCAGTGATATTGGCCTGCCTTTCAGCGCGTTCAGCCTCTCTGTCCTCCATCATGAGCTGCAGCATCTGCATCAGCGCATCCTGATTTGCGTTGCGAGCTGGAGGTGCCATCTGAACAGGGGTATGGATCATGAGATGAGAGGGAAATTTCTATGGCTCATTTTGGGGGTAAAATCACATAATTTAAAACTTGATTCATAAGATGATAATATTACACACCACATAGTCATGAAGGTAGCACTTATTACAAGCTAACAATCCGGAGGGTTTGAAGAACCCTTTCAACAATCTACGATACATGGGGTGGATACAAAGGACCGATACATCTCATACTACGCGGTGCTCAGAGAGGGATGGAAGCTATCCATCGATGCGGAGCGGGAAGGTGGTGTCCATCCCGGCAGGCAGGTGCTGGTAGAAGTCCTGGTCTCCTTCTTCCTCCTCCTCGTAGTCATTGTCGTTGCTGACATAGGAGTAGCCATCCCCTTGGATGTCTTCCCCCTCGCCTTCTCCTTCCAGGATCTGGAGCTGCTCCGCCTGAGTGGAGATGGTCTCCTTCAGGACGGAGATCTTGGTCCTGAGGCGGTGGATGGTGGAGTCCCTCTTCGCGACCAGCTGGCGAAGAGTTCTGCGCTCCTTTGCGATGACCTTGATGGTCTCCGCATACTGGTTCAGCTGTTGCTGAGTGTGGTTGGCGGCGGCGCGGGAGTTATCCAGCGCAGACCGAGTCTCGAACAACATGTAGTCGAGATGATCCACATGGTGCCTCAGCACGGGGTGGTATGGCAGGCTGAGGGGCAGCCCAACAGAGGAGTGCCTTGCAAAGTGCGCAAAGCGTTCCCCTTCAATAGCCAGCGAGTTCTGCCCGCACAGACGAGCGAGAGCCTCCTGTAGAGCGTGGGCGAGTCCATCCACCCAGGTGTTGTCTCGGAGAGAGAACTGAATCTGGCGGAACATGGGTGACTCCGGCTTCCCAGGGAGGTTAGCCATGATGAGCCACTGGAGCTGGCCGTTGGCTTGGTCAGTGATCTGGCCTCCGTAAAACACGGGAGGCGAGCGTCCGAGGAACTCGGTGAGGGCAAACAGATCCCTTTCAAAGATCAGATCCCCACCGTTCGCCAAGTCGTACACTTGGGTTTGGATGAAGGGCTCCGTCGGGATGATAGGCTCCATCTGTAGAGGGAGTGACAAGCAAGTTAAAAAGTGCAAGTGTTCAAAATTTTAAGTAATAATAACATGAATTGGTTATTTTGAAAAAGATCTCCAAGGTAAGGGTATGATTGTATTTTCATAACTATTTCATTAAAAACTAAGTTTGCCGGACGTCCATTCTAACTAGGGTCTCCTAAGGTCAAACAATGGCTCTGATACCAACTTGTCAACACCCGGATTTTTAAGTCCGGATGCCCTATTACATCATACATCGCAATCCCAGGAAGATTGTTTTTGCGAGACATAATAGTAAGTAGTTCAGAGTCATCATTTATTACAACACATAAGGTCTTACAACAATAGATCAAATGATCCAATATTACACAAATAGATTGTTCAACATCACAAATAAGTAGCGGAAGCGTAGTAGTAGTGGACTATATATTCCACAGGCAACGCTTGACGTTAGAAGATGATCCTAGTTATCGTAGACATCCTGCTGTCCGTCATCCTGATACTGTTGCTCCTCTTCAAAGTCTGGCATTTGAATAGCCAGGGCAAAGCCATGAGTACTTTTAAAGTACTCGCAAACTAATACTAAGGTAAAACATATTAAGTGTAGTAAGGGGTACTAAGCTCTAGGTTTATTTGCATAAAGCCAAGTTTTCATTTGATAAACATTTAGTAAACACCCATTATTTGCTAGACTAACTCAAATGGGAACATTAGTGTCATTCCCACCATTCATTTGGGATCCAAATCAAGTCACCATTCAATTCATCGTTTCAAAGGAAATTCTGACACGGAAATAGTATGGCCTTTCCAACTGTCCATAACCGCGGACACGGCTATTTGAATAGGTTTAACACTCTGCAGAGGTTGTACTCTTGTGCCATGTCGTCGTGGTGAACGAGCAGATGCCATGGGATGGCTTATCTTGGGGCCGAATGGACGCTAGAGGATTCGGGGGAGGGTTTGTGACTAGATGGACGAACTTCCGGATGCTTTCCTCAAGAACTTGGCCAAGGCCAGAGGTAGAAGAAGAAAGACACAAGGACGAACTCGCTCTAGATCACCATGTTCATTGATCTCAAGACAGGTTACAGGTTTTTCCCTTCTGTGGATCGCGCGTATGAAAGAGGCTGCCCCCTCTCCTTATATAGGGGAGAGGGTGGCTTACAGAACAAGAAACCCTAATGGGATCTTTGACTAGACAAACTACTTTACAAAGATACTTTATAAAGCTACTTTAATCATAGATGACGCCGGGGTCTTCTTTAAACATGGAGGCTGACGTCCTCCGGCTTCTTTGACCGTCATCCTCCTCTTTGTCTTCTAGTCTTCGTTTAAAGCTACTTTGCTTAGCTCATCCTTGTCCTTTAGCTCCTGACGGAATCTTTGACCAGTCAGCCGGCATGTTCTTCCTTCCGGTGCGCCGGTATCTTTCCTTCCTGGTTCCGGTATACCCCTCTTGGGGATACCGGCTTAGCTTTACTTAGCCAAACTCTATTTTCTTATTCCGGCATGAACATTAAACCGGTATCTTGAAGGGTGAGACCATCCGGTATGGCATATCTTTGGCATACCGGGGGTCATCCCCCCAACATTAGTCCCCGAAGCTGGTATAGTCTGGCGGATTCTATCCAACAGACCATGCCAGGTTTCCGTATCTTTGGATACCGGTTTAACTTTCTCAGTCTTTGGTTCAAATCCGGCATCTTTGCTCGGACTCACATTTTCTCTGCTCGCAAGGCATTCTCCGGCATCTTACTCTCCGGTATCTTGGTCATTAAATACTTCCTCGGCGAAGTCGAGAATATATCGGGTCCCGCGCCTGACAGAGACATGCGCACTGTGACTGTCGTGTCAGTGTCAGTAGTCACTTCCGTTCTTCCGCGCGCGCATTAATTGAGCCGCACCGGATCCCAACCACTTCTCCGGATCTTGTGTGCTTCCCTGTGGCCCTTTTTCCGCGCGTGTATCTTCGTGCCACGTGGCGCACGCGAGGCGAACCGTTGGGCCCCCAAGAGGAAGGTATGATGCGCACGGTGGCAAGTTTTCCCTCAGAATGAAACCAAGGTTTAATCGAACCAGTAGGAGCCAAGAAGCACGTTGAAGGTTGATGGTCGAAATGTGATGCGGCGCAACACCAGGGATTCCGGCGCCAACTAGGAACCTGCACAACACAACCAAAGTACTTTGCCCCAACGAAACAGTGAGGTTGTCAATCTCACCGGCTTGCTGTAACAAAGGATTAAACGTATCGAGTGGAAGATGTTTGCAAAGAAAACAGTAAAACAAGTAAATTGTATGCTATGGAAAGAATAGGACCGGGGTCCACAGTTCACTAGAGGTGTCTCTCCCATAAGATAAAAGCATGTTGGGTGAACAAATTACAGTCGGGCAATTGACAAATAGAGAAAGGCATAACAATGCATATACATGACATGATAAATATAGTGAGATTTAATTGGGCATTACGACAAAGTACATAGACCGCCATCCAACCGCATCTATGCCTAAAAAGTCCACCTTCAGGTTATCGTCCGAACCCCCTCCATATTAAGTTGCAAAGCAACAGACAATTGCATTAAGTATTGTGCGTAATGTAATCAATAACTACATCCTTAGACATAGCATCAATGTTTTATCCCTAGTGGCAACAGCACATCACAACCTTAGAACTTTCTGTCACTGTCCCAGGTATCAATGAAGGCATGAACCCACTATCGAGCATAATTACTCCCTCTTGGAGTTAAGAGTAAAAACTTGGCCAGAGCCTCTACTAATAACGGAGAGCATGCAAGATCATAAACAACACATGAACAATAGATTGATAATCACCATAATCATAGTACTCTCTATCCATCGGATCCCGACAAACACAACATATAGAATTACATATAGATGATCTTGATCATGTTAGGCAGCTCACAAGATCTAACAATGAAGCACAACAAGGAGAAGACGACCATCTAGCTACTGCTATGGACCCATGGTCCAGGGGTGAACTACTCACTCATCACTCCGGAGGCGATCATGGCGATGAAGAGTCCTCCGGGAGATGAATCCCCTCTCCGGCAGGGTGCCGAGGCGATCTCCGAATCCCCGAGATGGGATTCGCGGCGGCGGCGTCTCTGGAAGGTTTTTATCGTGGCTCTCGGTACTGGGGGTTTCGCGACGGAGGCTTTAAGTAGGCGGAAGGTCAACGCGGGGCCACGAGGGCCCGGGGGCAGGTCGGCGGCCAGGGCCTGGGCGCGGCCTCCTGGCCTCCTCGTGGCCCCACTTCGTTAGGTCTTCGGTCTTCTGGAAGCTTCGTGCAAAAATAGGACCCCGGGCGAAAGTTTCGTCCAATTCGAGAATATTTCTTTACTAGGATTTCTGAAACCAAAAACAACAGACAAATGGCTCTTCGGCATCTTGTTAATAGGTTAGTTCCAGAAAATGCATAAATATGACATATAATGTGCATAAAACATGTAGGTATCATCAATAAAGTAGCATGGAACATAAGAAATTATCGATACGTTGGAGACGTATCAGCATCCCCAAGCTTAGTTCTGCTCGTCCCGAGCAGGTAAAACGATAACAAAGATAATTTCTGAAGTGACATGCCATCATAATCTTGATCATACTATTTGTAAACATATGTAATGAATGCAGCGATCAAAGCAAAGGTAATGACATGAGTAAACAACTGAATCATATAGCAAAGACTTTTCATGAATAGTACTTCAAGACAAGCATCAATAAGTCTTGCATAAGAGTTAACTCTAAAGCAATAAATCAAAGTAAAGGTGTTGAAGCAACACATAAGAAGATTAAGTTTCAGCGGTTGCTTTCAACTTGTAACATGTATATCTCATGGATATTGTCAACATAAAGTAATATAACAAGTGCAATATGCAAGTATGTAGGAATCAATGCACAGTTCACACAAGTGTTTGCTTCTTAAGGTGGAAGGAGATAGGTAAACTGACTCAACAATAAAAGTAAAAGAATGGTCCTTCAAAGAGGAAAGCATCGATTGCTGTATTTGTGCTAGAGCTTTTATTTTGAAAACATGAAACAATTTTGTCAACGGTAGTAATAAAGCATATGAGTTATGTAAATTATATCTTACAAGTTGCAAGCCTCACGCATAGTATACTAATAGTGCCCGCACCTCGTCCTACTTAACTTGGACTACCGGGTCTTCGCATGCCATGTTTCAACCAAGTGTCACAAAGGGGTACCTCCATGCCGCCTGTACAAAGGTCTAAGGAGAATGCTCGCATTTTGGATTTCTCGCTTTTGATTATTCTCAACTTAGACATCCATACCGGGACAACATGGACAACAGATAATGGACTCCTCTTAAATGCATAAGCATGTAGCAAAGTTATTATTCTCATATGAGATTGAGGATATATGTCCAAAACTGAAACTTCCACCATGATTCATGGCTTTAGTTAGCGGCCCAATGTTCTTCTCTAACAATTTTGCATGCTCCAACCACTAAAATGATAGACCTTCAGACAAGACGGACATGCATAGCAACTCACATGATATTCAACAATAGTTGATGGCGTTCCCCGAAACATGGTTATCGCACAACAAGCAACTTAATAAAATATAAAGTGCATAAGTACATATTCAATACTACGATAGTTTTTAAGGCTATTTTGTCCCATGAGCTATATATTGCAAAGGTGAATGATGGAATTTTAAAGGTAGCACTCAAGCAATTTACTTTGGAATGGCGGGAAATACCATGTAGTAGGTAGGTATGGTGGACACAAATGGCATAGTAGTTGGCTCAAGGATTTTGGATGCATGAGAAGTATTCCCTCTCGATACAAGGTTTAGGCTAGCAAGGTTATTTGAAGCAAACTCAAGGATGAACAAGTGCAGCAAGACTCACATAAAAGACATATTGTAAACATTATAAGACTCTACACTGTCTTCCTTGTTGTTCAAAACTCAATACTAGATATTATCTAGACCTTAGAGAAACCAAATATGCAAATCAAATTTTAGCAAGCTCTATGTATTTCTTCATTAATGGGTGCAAAGCATATGATGCAAGAGCTTAAACATGAGCACAACAATTGCCAAGTATCACATTATCCAAGACATTTTTAGAATTACTACATGTAGCATTTTCCAATTCCAACCATATAACAAATTAACGAAGAAGAAACTTCGCCTTGAACATTATGAGTAAAGCCTAAGGACACATGTGTCCATATGCAACAGCGGAGCGTGTCTCTCTCCCACAAAGTGAATGCTAGGATCCATCTTATTCAAACAAAAACAAAAACGAAAACAAACCGACGCTCCAAGTAAAGAACACCAGATGTGACTGAATAAAAATATAGTTTCAGGGGAGGAACCTGATGATGTTGTCGATGAAGAAGGGGATGCCTTGGGCATCCCCAAGCTTAGACGCTTGAGTCTTCTTAAAATATGCAGGGATGAACCACGGGGGCATCCCCAAGCTTAGAGCTTTCACTCCTCTTGATCTTAGTATATCATTCTCCTCTCTTGACCCTTGAAAACTTCCTTCACACCAAACTTCAAGCAAACTCATTAGAGGGTTAGTGCATCATTAATAATTCACTCATTCAGAGGTGACACAATCATTCTTTTCACTTCTGGACATTGCATAATGCTACTGGACATTAATGGATCAAAGAAATAAATCCAACATAGCAAAAGAGGCAATGCGAAATAAAAGGCAGAATCTGTCAAAAACAGAACAGTCCGTAAAGACGAATTTATAAATGGCACCAGACTTGCTCAAATGGAAAAACTCAAAACTAATGAAAGTTGCGTACATATCTGAGGATCACGCTCGTAAATTGGCAGATTTTTTTCGAATTTTCTACAGGGAATTATGCCCAGATTCGTGACAGACAGCAATGCTGTTTCTGTGCAGCGATCCCAAATATAACATCAACTTTGACATAGAAACTTTACTTGGCACAAAAACATGATAAGGAGAGGTTGCTACAGTAGTAAACAACTTCCAAGACTCAATAAAACAAAAAATTGCTGTAGGTAAAAACATGGGTTGTCTCCCATAAGCGCTTTTCTTTAACGCCTTTCAGCTAGGCGCAGAAAGTGCAAATCAAGTAACATCGAGTAGAAGCATCAACATCATAGCTTGTTCTAATAATAGAATCAAAAGGCAACTTCATTCTCTTTCTAGGGAAGTGTTCCATACCTTTCTTGAGAGGAAATTGATATTTAATATTACCTTCCCTCATATCAATAACAGCACCAACAGTTCGAAGAAAAGGTCTTCCCAACACAATTGGACAAGATGCATTGCATTCGATATCCAAGACAACAAAATCAACGGGGACAAGGTTATTGTTAACCGTAATATGCACATTATCAATCCTCCCCAAAGGTTTCTTTTTAACATTATCGGCAAGATTAACATCCAAATAACAATTCTTTAATGGTGGCAAGTCAAGCATATCATAAATCTTTTTAGGCATAACAGAAATACTTGCACCAAGATCACATAAGGCATTACATTCAAAGTCATTGAATTTCATTTTAATGATGGGCTCCCAACCATCTTCTAACTTTCTAGGAATAGAAGTTTCAAGTTTTAGTTTCTCTTCTCTAGCTTTTATGAGAGCATTTGTAATATGTTTTGTAAAGGCTAAATTTATAGCACTAGCATTAGGACTTTTAGCAAGTTTTTGCAAGAACTTTATAACTTCAGAGATGTGGCAATCATCAAAATCTAAATCATTATGAGCCACAGCAATGGGATCATTATTCCCAAGGTTGGAAAAATTTCAGCAGTTTTATCACAAGCAGTTCAGCAGTTTTAGCAATTTCAGGCAGTTTTGTACGCTTTGCACTAGGAGTAGAAACATTGCCAACACCAATTATATTACCATTGATAGTAGGAGGTGCAGCAACATGTGAAGAATTAGCATCAGAAAATTGTTCTCTCATAACCAAATTCAGTAAAGCAGGTTTAATTTCAAAGAATTCTGCTGTAGTAGCAGGTGGAGCAATAGGTGTGCATAGGAAATCATTATTATTTGCATTTGTGAAGTCACACAACTTAGTATTTTCATGGTTGGCCATTTTAGCAACAGTAAATAAAGCAAACTAGATAAAGTAAATGCGAGTAACTAATTTTTTTGTGTTTTTGATATAGCAAACAAGATAGCAAATAAAGTAAAACTAGCAACTAATTTTTTTGTATTTTGATTTAGTGCAGCAAACAAAGTAGTAAATAAAATAAAGCAAGACAAAAACAAAGTAAAGAGGTTGAGAAGTGGAGACTCCCCTTGCAGCGTGTCTTGATCTCCCCGCAACGGCGCCAGAAAAAGTGCTTGATGCGCGTAGATGTACACGTCCGTTGGGAACCCCAAGAGGAAGGTATGATGCGCACAGTGGCAAGTTTTCCCTCAGTATGAAACCAAGGTTTAATCGAACCAGTAGGAGCCAAGAAGCACGTTGAAGGTTGATGGTCGCGAAATGTGATGCGCGCAACACCAGGGATTCCGGCGCCAACTAGGAACCTGCACAACACAACCAAAGTACTTTGCCCCAACGAAACAGTGAGGTTGTCAATCTCACCGGCTTGCTGTAACAAAGGATTAAACGTATCGAGTGGAAGATGTTTGCAAAGAAAACAGTAAAACAAGTAAATTGTATGCTATGGAAAGAATAGGACCGGGGTCCACAGTTCACTAGAGGTGTCTCTCCCATAAGATAAAAGCATGTTGGGTGAACAAATTACAGTCGGGCAATTGACAAATAGAGAAAGGCATAACAATGCATATACATGACATGATAAATATAGTGAGATTTAATTGGGCATTACGACAAAGTACATAGACCGCCATCCAACCGCATCTATGCCTAAAAAGTCCACCTTCAGGTTATCGTCCGAACCCCCTCCAGTATTAAGTTGCAAAGCAACAGACAATTGCATTAAGTATTGTGCGTAATGTAATCAATAACTACATCCTTAGACATAGCATCAATGTTTTATCCCTAGTGGCAACAGCACATCACAACCTTAGAACTTTCTGTCACTGTCCCAGGTATCAATGAAGGCATGAACCCACTATCGAGCATAATTACTCCCTCTTGGAGTTAAGAGTAAAAACTTGGCCAGAGCCTCTACTAATAACGGAGAGCATGCAAGATCATAAACAACACATGAACAATAGATTGATAATCACCATAATCATAGTACTCTCTATCCATCGGATCCCGACAAACACAACATATAGAATTACATATAGATGATCTTGATCATGTTAGGCAGCTCACAAGATCTAACAATGAAGCACAACAAGGAGAAGACGACCATCTAGCGCTATGGACCCATGGTCCAGGGGTGAACTACTCACTCATCACTCCGGAGGCGATCATGGCGATGAAGAGTCCTCCGGAGATGAATCCCCTCTCGGCAGGTGCGGAGGCGATCTCAGAATCCCCCGAGATGGGATGCGCGGCGTCTCTAAGGTTTTCCGTATCGTGGCTCTCGGTGCGGGGGTTTCGCGACGGAGGCTTTAAGTAGGCGGAAGGTCAACGCGGGGGCCACACGAGGGCCCCGGGGGCAGGTCGGCGCGGCCGGGGCCGGCCGCGCCGGCCTCCCTCCTGGCCTCCTCGTGGCCCCACTTCGTTAGGTCTTCGGTCTTGGAAGCTTCGTGCAAAAATAGGACCCTGGGCGAAAGTTTCGTCCAATTCCGAGAATATTTCTTTACTAGGATTTCTGAAACCAAAAACAGCAGAAAACAGCAACTGGCTCTTCGGCATCTTGTTAATAGGTTAGTTCCAGAAAATGCATAAATATGACATATAATGTGCATAAAACATGTAGGTATCATCAATAAAGTAGCATGGAACATAAGAAATTATCGATACGTTGGAGACGTATCACGTGGCTGCACGCGAGGCGAACCGTCGCGGCCCACGGCTGAACCGCTACGGTTCGGCGGTTTTTAGCCCACCTCTTTTTCTTTATAAGGGCAAAACCGCCCCTTCTCCTTCTTCTTCTTCGCATTCTCCACTTCCTCGCGCACTGCCGTTCTTCGCTCGCACGCCTCCGCCGCTCCTTTGCTCGCTCGAGTTCCGCCGCCCAGCAAACCCTCTCGAGCGCGCCGCCAGACGCCGCCGGACTTCTCCGCGGGAAAAACTTCCGCGGCGCCTCCTTCTCCGCCGCGACATTGGAGCTTCTTCGAGTTCTTCTCCATCTCGCCGTCGCCGGACCTCTCCGTCTACAGCGAGCCCGCACCGACGCCGGTGGTTACTTCCCTGTGCGACTCTGCCGCCCCAGGTTAGTCCTTTTTCCCATTTACTCCTCTTTTACTCGCAGTTCAGATCTTGAGTTGAAAGCATATTTATTCTTTCTTTTTCTTTGCTTTTTCTGTCCTTCGTAGATCTTCTCGCGGGGGTAGTTCTCAGGGGATCTGTTTTTTCCGAGTAGATACCAAAAACCTCTTGAATCCGAATGTCTTCCGAACAATACGCTTCCTCCTCTTCCTCCGGTAACCCGGAAGATCCCGCATCTGACGGGGTCAGCGCAGAACTTGCGCGGATGGAAACCGAGAGCTCCCAAGAACAAGATGCCGGAAGTTCTAGCCAAGCTTCCGGCACCAATCTTTCCGAGGTCACCCGCGGAGCCTGGATGGGCTCCAGCGTCAGCCAGTATGAAATCGACTGGTTATACCGGTCCCGGAGGATTCCGGAAGGAGTTTCCTGCCGGATTCCCGGTGACGAGATTGAGCCGGTGCTCGAACCCGGCGAACGTGTTGTCTTTCTTGCTCATTTTGAGCGCGGCTTCGGCCTTCCCGTTTCTTCCTTTTTCCGGGATTTCCTTGACTTCTATAAACTCCAACCTCACCATCTTCCTGGCAATGCCATCTTCTATCTTTCTTGCTATGTCACCTTCATGGAGGCATACATCGGCATTCGTCCCACTCGTGAGACGTTTGCTCGATTCTTCGCCCTTCGGATTAATTCCGTTCAGGGCGTAGATATTCCTCCTCCCAAACCTCCCGTGCAATGCGGGTCTTGCATCATTGGCTCTCGCCAAGCGAGCCCTTTCTTCAAATTTTCCGGTCTCGAGTCATGCCGGTTATGGCAAGGGACCTTTTTCTATGTTAAGAACACCGGCGCCGCGGATCTCATAGATCTGCCTCCTTTTGATCCGGCGCCGCCCACCAAAACTAACTGGAGCTATAATCCGAAGGAGTCTCACAACGAGACAAACCGGATCATACGCTTCATGAAACAGCGCATGAAGGACACCGACCTCTGCTCCGACGATATCATCCGCACTTTCATTTCGCGCCGGGTGCTTCCTCTTAAGCGCCGCGCCCACAAGATGAGCGAGATGTATGGTCCCGGCGATCCTACCAAGATCACCGGCCTGCCTCTCAGCAAGAGGGACGTCGTCCTCAAGGCCAGGCAAATCTGCCAGACCTCCATGCCGGAAGACTGGGAATGGGGCCTCCGGCCTCTTAGCTCTACTAACCCCCCGACCCAAGAAGTAAGAAATTACACAACTCGGGTCGGTTTTGCCGGTAACTTTTGCATTGCGACTGACCTCTTTTTTCTCTTTTGTTTTCTCAGGCCAAGGACCGTTTCCCCCGGATCGAATCCGACAAGCGAGGCCGCTGCCGGAAGCGCGGTCTCGACAAGTTTGACCCCGACCCCGTCATCTTTTGGAAGGATTTAAAGATGGGCCGGACTCCTGCCGCGCGCCTCGGCAAAGCCCCGCCGGAACCTTCCGGTTCGTCTGATGAGTTGACCATTCTTGAGGTAGCTTTTCTTTCATTCCTCTCATACTTTTTGCTATTGTCCTTCTGTAGATGCACCCTCAGCCAACCTTAACCCACAGATCCATGAGCATGCGACGCCGCTGCAGGCCGAGGCCGGCAAAGAGTTTGTTGACAAACTCATGGCCCAAGGCCAGAAGAACAAGACGCCGGCCTCTGATGCCGGCTCAAGCCAAGCTCCTCCCGCCAAACGCTTCAGGACCGAGCCCGTCGCGGGCAAGGTCGTTGCCATGAGGCGCCGCAAGCAGATGCCGACGGCCACCGGGTAAGGCTTCTTCTTGTGCTTGTTCTATTTTCACCAAGTTCTTTTTCGGTTGCTTTTTCTCAATCTTTCTTTCTTTTCTTTCTTTCAGCCCCGCGCTCAAGCTTGGCCCCAGGCCTGAGGGCTCTGCCGGCTCGGCCAGGGCCTCGACTCCTCCTCCTCACTCCAGTCCGGTACCATCTGGTGCCGGCAACATCTCTGCCTCCCCTCTGGGGGGCACAACAAGTTCGGGGCGCGCGGCCCCTACACCGCCAGATCCCCGCGCGGAGGAGGACCTTGCCTCCCCTCCAGAGACTCAAGATACCGGCGCCAGCAACATGGGCGCCGGAAAAGACCCTGTCGGGCAGGCGGAACCCTCTGTTCCTCCCGCCCTCGAGAAGAAGAAAAGGAAGAAAACTTCCTCCAAGCCAGCGCCGGAAGCTTCCGCGCCGGAAACCTCTGCACCGCCACCGCCACCGGAAACCTCTGGTCCTCAAGCAACCGGGCCCACGCCAACGCCTCCACCGACCCAGGAAGCTCCCGCGGCAGCGCCTAAGCCGCCGCCGGCGTCCCTCAAGCCGGGGGCATCACGCGGAAAGGGTGCGGACGGCAGCTCCTCAGGCGGCGCGCAGCCATTGGTGCTGCACACCGGTCCTGCCGCCATGACGGTCCAAGACAAACCTTCCGGCCTCTTGGGCCGGATCGTTGAGCTTAAACGCGGAGGCCAGGACTTGGGGCCTCTCCTTCCTTACGCCCAGCGCTGGAACGCTGCGGACATCTCCGCAGCTACCCGCGGCATAGGGAAGGACCGCCTCCCGGCGCCAGATCCTGCCGGCCCTCGCTCAACTGAAGAACACTTCACGCGCCTCAAGCGCGCCGTGAAGGAGTTTGACAGCGCGTGGTACGACGCCACCGCCAACGTAGTGGTAAGTTTTATCAACCTCTCTTGTAAATTTTCTTGATGCCGGTTTTCCTCTTTTCCGGATCTTCTCTATCCTCCCAGTCCCCGAGTTTTGGGTTTAGAGTGCAACTCTGAGCGCGAAACTTCCTTTTTAAAGAACTTCCCAAACCGGCATCTATCTCTTAGCGCAAAACTCTTTCTTTAAAGATGCCGCAAACTCCCAGTCCCCGAGTTTTGGGTTGAGAGCCCGCTCTTAGCGCAAAACTTACTAGAAATGCACGAAACCGGCATCACCAGTCCCCGGGTTTCGGGTTAAGATCCTTTGTTCTTCACTAACATCACTTCCTTAAACAGAGCACGGCCGACGCCCGGAAAGCCCTCTTTGAGGAGCTTCTATGGGAGCACCGGAGCCTTGCTGAGGCGCACAGCAAGTGCCTAGGTAATTTCTCGCACCTCCGACATCTTTTCACCGGAATGTTTTTCTTTTCTTTGTGACTTACAAGCTTTGTGCACAACAGCTGTTCCGGAAGCCTCCATTGAGGCCCTCAAGGAGCAGGTTGCCAAGCTCCAAGGTACAACTTCTATCTTTCCGGTTGACTCGCTTCTCACTTGCCTTTGTGTTTTGCTAATATCTTCTGTTCCGGCTCTTAGCTGAAAAGGAGCAGCTCATCCGGGATCACCAGGAGGCCTTGAGCGCCCAACAGGATATCTCCAGAAAGCTCAAGGACCAGGCTATGCAGGCCGGAGCCCGGTACGCTAAGGAGCTGAAGGCCGCCGAAGCTGCCGCGGAGGCCAGGCTAAACGAGGCGCTGGAGGATGCCGGCAATGCCAATGCGGTGTTGCAGGCAGAGCTGGAGGAGGGCGCCAAGGCGATAAAAGCAGCCGAGGGCAAAGCCGCCAAAGCGCACAAAGCTGCCGCGGAGGAGGCCAGGAAGGCCCAGAAAGCAGCCGAGAACGAGGTTGCGCGGCTGAAAGCGGAACAGAAGGAGTACGACCTTCTGGTCACGCGGACTGACGCGCTTGCCCTCCGTAAGTTTCTTTTCTCTCTTTTCCGGTTTCTGCTTAGAAGCTTACTTTCCGGTATCATATACTTAGCTTTTGTGTGTCTCGCAGGGCTCTTTCCGGACTCCCAGGCCCATGCGATGAAGAAGGTTGCGGAGCACCGGGCAAAGCCGGCGCCAACTTGGGTGCACCTTGGGATCCCTACGATCACTTGGTTGCCCTAAGCGCGCGGATCTCCCACATGCGCTCAGTGGATCGGAATCTTTCCGACATCCCTGAAGTAGCCTCCCAACTTTTCAAGACTCTTTGGCCTGGTGAAGTGGTGCCGGATACCTTCTCCCTGATCAGCGACCGGTTAAAGGGTGCTTGCAGAAGGATCCGGGAGTGGCAGTGTTCTGCTGCCCGCGCTGGAGCAGACTCTGTCCTCCGCGTCGCTTGTTCCTGGTACCCGGAGCTTGACCTGGACGCCCTTACCGGAGTGCGCGAAGGCGCGGAAACCGATCTGGACCCGATCCTTGCCGCCAAGCGGCAGGATCGCGCGTACCGCATCGCGGAGTACGCCGAAATGCGCACCTTCATTCCTCCCCCTCACGGCGTTCAAGATTATCTTGATGAGGAGGAAGATGAAGCCGGAGGAGCCTCTCAATGATGCTGGTGCTGGCGACGCTCCTCCGGAAGCTCCTGCTGCCTGATTATCTACTTTGAGACATAACCTGCTATGATGTTTGGCCCTGCGTGGCTTAAGACAATGCTTTGTTAAATTCTGCCCCGGTATGCCGGGGCTTATGATGTAAAACTTTAAGTCTGCTTGTGGTTGACGTACAACATTTTGTGCCGGTAAGTTATACCGGTAGCTAATTATCTTAAGTTTGCCTTAGCATTTTTGCGTTTGGTTCTGCTTTTATCCTGCACTTGCAAAGATTTCCAAATTGTTTCTGCATCCAATTCGATGCACACTTGGTTCTTTTGCCTTGACTCTGCCTGCCTTCTCTGGGCGTTTTTTGGCGTATGAGCACAAGGTTCTTTCACCAAATAAGCATTTTCTTGAACTTAGAAATAACTCGAAATTTTTGCAAAAAACCGGTATAACCGGGGTTAGTTAAATTTTTCCGGATTGTTCTTTCCCGGTTTCCCTCTCCACAGTTCATGTGCTTATCCCCTACCGGTTTATCTTGCTTGCCATGAAGCCAAGTTATGGACACAGCAGAGTCGAAGACTCCGGTAGGGTTTAGCACATTACTAAACCGGAAAGAAAAAACGTTCAATAAGCAACCGGCAACAGAAAAAATAGACATGTTTCATGCAATTTAATAAAGCAAGTCCCCGAGATTCATTCGAGGTTCCGACATCTTTTATTCATAGCACATAAGGTACAAAAAGGAACTTCTTACACCACAACTTCAAGAGTAGAAAGGACGCAACAAGGCTACGTTCCACGGGCGTTTGGTCTCGTCTCCGGACTTGTCCGCCTTTCCCTTCTTCCATTCCTGCGCATCGATTAGGTAATATGCATCATTGTGGAGAGCCTTGCTCACAATGAAAGGTCCTTCCCATGGGGGGACAACTTATGCCTGCCTTCAGTGCGCTGCACCAGGCGTAGTACCAAGTCTCCTTCCCGGAACACCCTTGGGTTAACCTTCCGGCTATGATAGCGTCTGAGGTTTTGCTGGTAAATGGCTGTTCTTGCCAAGGCTAGTTCTCTTGCTTCTTCTAGCAAGTCCACATCATTTTCTCTGGCCTCTTTTACCTCTTCTTCGGTATAGAGCTGCACCCTTGGTGAGTCATGGAGAATGTCGGTTGGTATGACCGCTTCTGCTCCATAAACCATGAAGAATGGTGTGTATCCGGTAGACCGGTTCGGAGTTGTTCTTAGACTCCACAGCACTGATGGTAGCTCATCGATCCAACATCCCGGCGACTTTTCCATTGCATCAATGAGTCTTGGTTTGATACCGGAAAGTACCAAGGCATTTGTTCTTTCAACTTGACCGTTGCCTTGCGGGTGCGCCACTGAGCACAAATCCAGCCGGATGTTTTTGCTTTCACAGAACCGCTTGAATTCTCCTTGGGCAAAGTTTGTGCCATTGTCAGTTATGATACTGTGCGGGTATCCATACCGCAGGATTACATCTTTCAGGAATTTTACTGCTGTGTGGCCATCACATTTTGCGATAGGCTTCACTTCCAGCCACTTGGTGAACTTATCCACCATTACCAAGATGTGGGTCATGTTTCCCCTCGCGGTTTTGAACGGTCCAACCATGTCCAGGCACCAAACAGCGAAAGGCCAAGTTAGCGGTATGGTTTTTAAGCCGGATGCTGGGGTATGGTTTTGCTTAGCATACCTCTGGCAGCCATTGCATTTCCTTACCAAATCCTCAGCATTGTCCAAGGCTGTGGGCCAGTAGAACCCATGCCGGAACACTTTTGCTACCAACGCCCTTGAAGAAGCGTGGTGCCCGCATTCTCCTCGATGAATTTCCTCGAGCATTTCTCTTCCTTCTTCCGGCTCCACACATCTTTGGAGGACACCGGTAACACTTCTCTTGTACACCTCGCCATTGATGATGGTGTAAGCTTTGGACCTTCTCTGTATCCTTCTTGATTCATTTTCGTCAACCGGCAAGGTGCCGTTGATCAGGAATTCCTTAATAGGTTCGACCCAAGATGGTGCCTCTTTAACCACAAACACCGGCATGTCTATGTCCATGCTATCCACAAGCATTGCCTCTTCCGGCATGGGCATCGCAGTCCCCGAGTTTGCCGGTACAGTCCCCGAGTTTGCCGGAGTAGTCCCCGGGTTTCCTTCGTCAATTTCCATTGGCACTACGTGTGATTCCGGTACAAAAATTGATTCCGACTCCGGACTTGGCTTGATTGATGGAACTCTCAAGTGCGCCAGAGCTATTCCGGGAGGAATTTCTTGCCTGGACGAACCTAGCTTGGACAAAGTATCCGCGGCCTCATTTTCTGCGCGCGGCACATGGTGAAATTCACACCCTTCGAAGAATCCGGCAATCTTTTGCACATGGAACCGGTATGAGGCCATGTTGGCATCTTTCGCGTCCCAGTCTCCAGAACATTGTTGCACCACAAGATCTGAATCACCATAGCAAATGATCCTGAGTGCCCCGATCTCTTTTGCGACCTTGAGCCCATGTATCAGAGCTTCGTATTCAGCGACATTGTTTGATGCCCTGAAGTGCACTTGTAAAACATATCGGAGGTGATCTCCCTTTGGTGAGGTGAGTACTACACCGGCACCTAGGCCCTCCTTGAGCTTGGATCCGTCAAAATGCATCTTCCAGTACTCTATTTTGTGCTCTGGCGGCTTGTATTGTATCTCCGCCCAATCGACCAAGAAATCAGCTAAAGCTTGCGATTTTATGGCATCTCTTCTCTCATATACCGGTACATACGGTGATAGCTGAATTGCCCATTTTGCAATCCTTCCGCTGGCATCTTTGTTGCCCATGATATCGGAGATGGGTGCCTCACTCACCACCTTCATGGGGTGTTCCTCAAAGTAATGCTTGAGCTTTGTGGCGGCCATAAACACGCCATAAGTCATTTTTTGGAAGTGTGGGTAGTTTTGTTTTGATGAGGAGAGCACCTCGCTCAGGTAGTATACCGGCCTCTGGACGGTTTTTCCTTCCTCTTCTCTTTCTACCACAACCACAACACTAACCACCCGGTTCGTTGCCGCTATATAAAGCAACATAGGTTCTCTCTCCAAGGGCGAGGCCAAAATTGGGGCCGTTACGAGCATGTTTTTCAATTCTTTAAATGCTGCGTCTGCCTGTGTGGTCCAGACGAAAGTAGATTTTTTCATCAAAGCATATAGCGGCAAGGCCTTTTCTCCTAGCCTGCTTATGAACCGGCTTAGCGATGCCAAGCTTCCGGTAAACTTTTGCACATCTTTCAGTTCTCGCGGGATAGTCATTCTTTCTATCGCTCGGATTTTTACCGGATTAACCTCAATGCCCCGGCTTGACACAAGGAAACCAAGCAGCTTGCCGGCAGGGACACCAAAGGTGCACTTTGCCGGATTGAGTTTCATCCGGAACCGCCTCAGGTTATCAAATGTTTGCCGGATATCATCGATTAAGGTATCTTTTACTTTAGTTTTTATCACGATATCATCCACATAAACTTGCACATTCTTTCCGATTTGATCAAACAAGCATTTTTGCATACAGCGCTGGTACGTTGCACCAGCGTTGCGCAAACCAAAAGGCATAGTAACATAGCAATAAGCCCCGTGCGGGGTAATGAACGCAGTTTTTATTTGATCTTCTTTTTCAGAGGGATTTGGTGGAAGCCGGAATAGGCATCCAGGAACGACAACAGCTCACACCCAGCAGTAGAATCGATCACTTGATCGATTCGGGGCAAAGGGAAAGGGTCTCTTGGGCAAGCTTTGTTGAGGTTGGTGTAGTCGATGCACATGCGCCACACTTTTGCAAGTTTTGCCTCCAGGTTCTCATCTTTTTTCTTTTCGACCAGCACCGGATTGGCCAGCCACTCTGTGTGCGTGACCTCCACAATGAAACCGGCTACCAGTAGCTTTGTTACTTCTTCTCCAATGATTTTTCTCCTATCTTCAGCGAACCGGCGCAAAGGTTGCCGCACCGGCTTAGCATCCTTCCGGACGTTTAGAGAGTGCTCAGCCAGCTCCCTCGGAACACCTACCAAGTCATCGTAGACCAGGCGAAGATATTCCGATTCTCACGGAGGAAGCGACGAGCGCGCTTTCCTATGCTTGACTGAGGCCGGCACCGATACGAACGGTACGCTCTGGGTAAGCCGGATCCAGCACGATGTCCTTTGTCTCATTTGTCGGCTTGAACGCCGGTGAGTCCAAGCTTCCACTCATTGCCGCTAGGCTCAACTTTGAGGACTGGGCCAGCGCAACTGCAGTTTGCATTCTCTTTTTCTCCTCCGCGATCACCAGCGATTCTGCTAGGTTCGATCCGGCGGAAGCAGTTTCCTTTATAGTTCCCCACCACAGTTAGTGGTCCACGAGGTGCCGGCATCTTCATCTTGAGATAGGCCGTATGGGTTGATGCCATGAACGCTGCCAAAGCCGGTCTCCCCAACAAGGCATGGTAGGGACTATCTAAGTCCACCACCTCAAACTCAAGGTTTTCAACACGACAATTGTCGCGTCCTCCAAACGACACATCCACCCGAATTTTTCCTATCGGGGCGCAAGACAAACCGGGAACAATTCCATGGAAAGTTGTGTGAGTTGGCTGCAGCATATTCTGTTATGCCCAGCGTACGCATGGTGTGCTTGTACATGATGTTTATGCTGCTACCATTGTCTATCAGCACCTTGCTGAATTTTACCCGAGTTTCCGGCCCCTTCATAATTGGGTCCACAACGAGAGCATATCCACCCGGATTCGGCATGACTTTGGGGTGATCCTTGAACGACCAGGTGATTTCCTGATCTGACCACAGCATGTATTTTGGAACTGCCGGCATCACGGCGTTTACTTCCATAGAACGGCGATGCACACTTTGCCTGTCCATTGGCTGTGACAAAGACAACCATGCACAGTGCGGGTCCTCATAAACATTCCGGCCTAAAGGTGCCGGTGGAGGTGGTTGGTCATTGTTTTGCTCCACCCGGTTAACCTGCTGGTACTGCTGCCTGTTTGGCTGCACCGGTAAGGCGTTTGCTCCAGTGAGCGGTGGTGGAGGTGGTAATTGCTGTTGTTGCTGCACGGGGCCCCCTGGCGCCTGCACATCTTTTACCGCTCCCTTTTGCATCAAGAACTTGGTCCAAGAACAATCCTTCGTCAAGTGGTTCGACGGGTGATCCGGATTCGGCGTGTGCCACCGGCAAGGTTGGTCCAGGGCAGCTTCCATGGTGTATTTCACGAGTTCCTGCCAGTTCTTTTTCTGGCCCCAGGGTTTCTTTTCTACCCACTGCTTCTTAGGACCCGCCCACGGCTGCGATCCGGTTTTCTGTCTCTGACTGCCGCTGGCGTCAAAATTTTCTTGCACGGCAGCAACTTGCTGCGATGCATATCTTCGATCCGGGAAATCTTCCCTTCTTTTGTTATCCCGGTATTGCTGCTGATGCGGATTTGACTGCTCCGGCTCAGCTTGCACTGCCGGCTGCATTGGGTCTCCCAATGCATAGCTATCTGCCACACGTATCATCTCTGCCAAGGTTGTGGGCATGCTTCTTTGCAGCCTTTGCCACAAAGGTGACCCTCTCCGGCATCCCTGACTGAACCAAGCAATGGCTTGTGCCTCAATCACTCCTTCACATGTGTTTCTCATTGAGTTCCACCGGGTAAGATAATCCCGGTCTGGTTCTCCCGCACGCTGCTGACACAGCGCAAGCTGTTGGGGCCGGTTTGGCCTCTTGTAGGTACTGCTGAAGTTGTTCACAAATGCTTCCTCAAAGTCCAACCATCCATTAATACTTCCTGCCGGCAAGTTGTTAAGCCAGATCCTCGCAGGACCCACGAGGTAGGACGGTATGATTCTTACCGCCCAACGCCGGTTTACTCCACCACCAGCTACATAAACAGCTGTGACATAATCTGTCAGCCAGTCTTCCGGCTTGGTCGTACCATCGTATGTTCTTGTGTCCCGGGGCAACTGGAAATTGCGCACCGGTGGTTCTTCCCTCATGATCCGTGGGCCAAAGCACCTTGGGCCAGGAGGTCCTTCACATTCAACTATTGCAGATAGACGTACTCTGTCCAGCCTGTGCCTCGCATCCCGGTCTGGCAAACATCTTTCCCCTAGGCGTTCTCCCAAGGGGTTCCGGTGGACTCTTGTTCGTTCCACCTCGGAATCTGATTCATCGTACTCTTCCGGTTCCGCGGCTCTTGCCTGCCGGTACCCTGGTGGTGGCATTTCTTCATCCACGCACGCCACTCTTGCGGCTTGATAATTTTGCCCGGTTTCATATCTACCGGCATGATTGTTTCCGGCATAGCCTCCCTTGGCGTAGCCCCGATCTGCCCCTTGGCTTTTTCTATCATATTGCCCGGCTTTTTGCTTTCCGGCAAGAACTGGATCATACACAGTCATCTGCCGTGCGTTCTTTTCTCTCTCCTTTCTTTTGTCCGGATGAGGGGATGATGCCTGCCCCTGAGACTTGCTTCCGGCATTCTTTGTCGAACGCGCGGATTTTGAGGCCACTGCCTCGTTCAGCTTAGCCAGCTGCTCAGCATTTTGCTGCTCAATCACTTTCAACAGCTCTTGTACACGTTCTTGCTGCTTTGCCAACTCGTCACCGGAAAGAGATTCACATAATGCTACCGCAGCTTTAGCGGCTTTTATAGTTTTATCCGGACTACTGTACTTAGGCTTTTCTATGATGCTCACAGATACAGATGCACTCTTGCCGGCAAGAACTTCTTTGCGCAAATCCTGATCTAGATTGCGAGCCTTAAGCCGGTTTTCCGGCATCCTAGCAGCATGAGCACTAAGAAGCAAAGCCATGGGCAGCATTGTACTCACGTAGGGTTAGGTTCAGCTCGCGCTGCGCCCGGATGATGTCGGCGCGCCGGTAAGCAGGGCCTTGCGCGTGGCCTCCAGCTCCTCCTGAGCCTTTGCCGGGTCGATGTTCTGCGCGATGGGCGTGGCCAGCGTGTTCATCGCCGCTTGGAGAGGTGTTGCCGGTGGTGCTGATGATGCTCCCGCGACGCCGGCGTCACGCTCCAGCGGTGGTTTTGCCGCGCGGGTCGATGCCGCACGTTCAGCTCCTTCCTCCACAGCTCCCTTGCCGGTGTTGACCGCACCAGCCATCATGACCTCCACGCTGCCGGCGGCGCGGCCAGCACACAACCATCTTGGCGGATCCGGCGCCACCAGCACCGGCGAGAGATGCTGGCGCACAGGGACGGTGCCGAGGTAGACGCGGATGCTGCCGAACTCGATGGTGCGGCCGTTCTGCGGGAACTTGCCGCCGTTGGCGAAGCAGCCAGCATTATCGTTGATGAAGTCCATGTTGTAGATGCGTTCCACGAGCGCGGACACCGTGCGCTCGCCGTTGATGTCGAGGATGCCCGCCCGAATATGAACTCCAGCAAGCGCCACTTCA
Organism: Lolium multiflorum; assembly: GCA_030979885.1. Classification (NCBI taxonomy): domain Eukaryota; kingdom Viridiplantae; phylum Streptophyta; class Magnoliopsida; order Poales; family Poaceae; genus Lolium; species Lolium multiflorum. Next base: position 186,384,550 of record CM061749.1, on the reverse strand, counting down.
TGCCCCACGGTGGGCGCCAACTGTCGTCGTGGTGAACGAGCAGATGCCATGGGATGGCTTATCTTGGGGCCGAATGGACGCTAGAGGATTCGGGAGAGGGTTTGTGACTAGATGGACGAACTTCCGGATGCTTTCCTCAAGAACTTGGCCAAGGCCAGAGGTAGAAGAAGAAAGACACAAGGACGAACTCGCTCTAGATCACCATGTTCATTGATCTCAAGACAGGTTACAGGTTTCTCCCTTCTGTGGATCGCGCGTATGAAAGAGGCTGCCCCCTCTCCTTATATAGGGGAGAGGGTGGCTTACAGAACAAGAAACCCTAATGGGATCTTTGACTAGACAAACTACTTTACAAAGATACTTTATAAAGCTACTTTAATCATAGATGACGCCGGGGTCTTCTTTAAACATGGAGGCTGACGTCCTCCGGCTTCTTTGACCGTCATCCTCCTCTTTGTCTTCTAGTCTTCGTTTAAAGCTACTTTGCTTAGCTCATCCTTGTCCTTTAGCTCCTGACGGAATCTTTGACCAGTCAGCCGGCATGTTCTTCCTTCCGGTGCGCCGGTATCTTTCCTTCCTGGTTCCGGTATACCCCTCTTGGGGATACCGGCTTAGCTTTACTTAGCCAAACTCTATTTTCTTATTCCGGCATGAACATTAAACCGGTATCTTGAAGGGTGAGACCATACGGTATGGCATATCTTTGGCATACCGGGGGTCATCCCCCCAACATGCCACAACTTTTGATTACATCCATCGAGGATAACCCCGAATCATCGTAACTCAGTACGCGGATCATCAACCATAACCTTTCACTTATATGTCCTAGTATAGGCACCTCTCCCCATGAGCTTGGCCCCCCGGTGAGAACCAACTGTTAACCCGGGAACTGCACAGGGCTTGGGTCGTACATTCACCTCATATTCACATCATTTCTCATATACGGAGGCAGCCTCGGCGTAACCCCTATGATGCTTGTTTAGAGGGAACCCATACTAAAATACACAAGTTTCTAGTTAAGCCCTACCCATAATCAGGTATTGTGGGGGTACTTGTATAATTGGAAAGGTATCGCATTCAAACCCATATCAGTTTTATATCAAAAATCACCATCTTCTCTTGGTCACATTCACATTTAAAGTCATTCATTGGAATGAACCATCATTCCAAGGTTGTAGTCAAATTTTAATTGATTAGCGCTAGCAACTATTTCATGAGGGGTGCTATCTAGCTTGGATTGTTTCTAAGATAACCTTTGATCTTGTTCTACTCTATACCAAGTAAAAATCATAAATTCAAAATACCTTGAAATAAATAAGCAAAAGTAATTGCAAGGTAAAAACATGGGATAGGTAAAACATAAATTTAAAGGGGTGATGGTGCATTGCTCTTGTAGAGCTTGCATCATGGTGGTTAGCAAGATTATTAGCTTGCCTTGAGCTGAGTAGTGATCAAAGTTCTCCTCTTCTTCTTGGGAGTAGGCTTCCTCCTCTTGATACTCCTCGTTACTAGCGTCTATATACGAATACGAGGTATAAATACTAAACCAAGCTCACATACTATACTAGAAACACTTAAAAAGGTTCACACACTAATCTTATCATAAATCAAACATGGCATGGTGGATTGTTGTATGATTTCTTAAAATAAATTCCTTTTATTATTTTTATTTCTTAACTTTGGTATGTAGCTCCTTAGAGAAATTTATTTCCTCTTATTACCTTATATTAAGATTTAATCTCTTCATATAATAATCAGGTATGAAATATAGGTTGACCCAAGGTCAACATTTCATATCTATTATATGTGAGTATATAATAATTGAAGTGCTATACTTCACATGGTTTTAATACTTATCATTTAAATGAATTAAAATCTCTAAGTAATAGTTATCAGAGGTTCATTATTCTAAGTCATTCCCTCTGGTTGTATTACTTAGGATCAAGATTTAAATGAGAGGATAGCTCTCATATTAATTATTGAATTTAAATTCAAGTTGAAAAGCACTAGAATTGACTACATAGCTATTTTATTTCATCTAGTCCATGATCATGCAAATAACATGTCTATATTATTGCATAATCAATTAGAGGACATCATTTGTGATTTATTAGAAGTGGAATCATCTCAAAATTATTTATAACTAATTTTTAATATTTATTTGAAGTTAGAAAAGGCCCTGCCTTGTTATTTTTATCATTTAAAATTAAATACGAATTTGGATATGAGGCCAGTGGCATTATTTAGATAATTTTATGAGCTTTCTGAATATATAAAATTGGTTAAATTTGGTGTAGTAGATCTCAAGATATTCAAATTTGAAGTTGGCATCTGTATTGAATTTGAACTAAATAGGTTAAATCATATTTGAATTTTTGGGCCACGCGGGAAAACCTAATGGGCCGAAACGGTTTAAACCATCACTGCGCGGCCCAACACGCATCTGGTGCGAGTGGCTGCCTGACGAGCGGGGGCCACCCGTCAGCGGCTCTTAACGCGCGAAACGGTACGCGCAAACTAGGCCGTTGGATCTGAGCAGCGATCAACGGCGTGTGAGCGTCGTCGTCTCCGACGGGATTCCGGCGAGCTCACGGCGTCAGTAGGGGGTCGGAGAGCATACCAGGGTTCCCGCGGTGTTCTACTGGTGGCGAGGCGACGTTGTCGAGGGTGCTGAGGCGGCTGGTAGCAGTGGCGAAGCTCGGGGTGGCGCCTATCGTCGACGGTGAGCTGCGTCCCCCGGCGGCTCCGATCTTGAAATTTAGTCGCCTCCGGCTGTAATTGAACTAGCTATGGTGGTGAAGAGGATCAGTGGTGAGAGGGGAGTCGAGTGGTGTGAAGAGAGCGTGCTGGGAGTGGCTCTATTTATAGTGTCGAGGTGTGCCGCGAGGTGCTGTGGAGGTGCGACCATGGCGCGGCTCTTCTGGCGATCGAAGGGGCAAGGCGAGGACGGCATCTTGTAGGCGTTGTCCTGGCGATGCTCTAGGGCTAGCTGGCGCAGCGAGGGGACGACGGAATCATTCGGGCGCGTGCAATGTCTGTGGCGGTACCCGCGGCATGATTCCGACGAGGACGACGGTGACAAGGCCGCCGCAGTCGTTTGAGTGTGGCTAGCTGGTAGAGGGCGTGGAGTAGTTGCTCGACGCAGTGGTAGGGATGCAGGGGGAGGACGACGTCGCTCGAGCGCGCGACGTACTGGCGCGTCCAGAGCGTGATCACCACGCCGGCTGGCATGCCCTGGCATGTTTTGGACGCGCCGATTGTGGCCAATGCCGTGGCTTGGCGTTGCTAGGGCGTGTACCGTCGGTGTCCTTGAGCTGCAGGGATACTCCAGGACATGGAGAAAAGTCGAGAGAGAGGCCAGAGAGGGTTTTGGCCAAAGGTGGCCGGGTGTGCTTTGGCATGGGCTGTTCTCTCACTTTTCCACTTTCTCCAACCCTAGCAAGTACTAAGCTCGATGCAGGGGTCCTAGAGATAGCTAATGATCACAAGCTTAAAGTGGTTTAGGCAAGAAACCACTGGATACAAGGGTGTAACACAAATCTGGAACTATGCCTGCCAAGTGTTCGACACAATGCCCGCATGAACATTTTTGTCGAATTTTGGAATTCTTTTTGGTACATCTCAATCATATATTTAATGTGTTGGATTGGTGGTGGTGGTGTTCATTTTGGAAGTGATTTGCAACATTTCAAATTTGAGGTGATCTTCACATTGATTTAAAGTCTTCTCTTGTCCAATTTCTACTGGTCAACCTGGTCAACTTTAACCATGATGGTCAACATGAAAGTTGTAGACCTTGACATGGTATTGGATGACATGGCTTTGGTTGACTAAGTTTAGTTTAAGAATTGAGAAATACAGAGGGGTAAAGTAGTGAAGAAAATATTTTTGGGCCATATGACCATTATCACATGTATGATGAAATCTTGATTTCTTTGGATTTGATTCTTGATCCAAGGATGCATTTGTGTTAGTTTATTACTTTAAAGTATTTTAGAAGCAATGGGGCAAGCAATTGTGGCCTAGGTTGAAGAATTGCAAAATGGCATATTGTGTATGTAAGTGAAATATGGGTTTTTCTCATTTTCTTTATTTCTCCTCAATTTAGGGTTTGATCATCTTGGTTAGGGTTCACATAGCAATTGATAAACATACTAACACTCATCATGGCAATAGCACATAGGTAAAACACTCAAATGCACAAACTATATGTGGCACTATATGCATATGAAAAGTTTTTGTTTGTTGCAAATTTTGAATAATTGAAACTCTCTTGGGATTTTATTATTGTTGAAACTTGGGATGTTACACCTTTTAAATTTAGGAATCAATTCTGTTTTAAAGGATCTGAAATTGAGAACATGTGAATGGTGAACATATTCTATTTTGCAAGTGCTTAACCATATTGATTATTCACATATAATTTAGGTATGACTAGGGTTTAACAAATGGGAAGGAGATTGGAATTGCTTTATGATTTCATGTGGAGAATTTACTTCTAAGGTTTAAGAAGATGATTGAATAAACTCTATAGTTACTAATCTTGCTTAGCAACTTGTAACTTGGATTACTTAGGGTAATTCCCAAGCTCATTATGGTTAATACACTTGTTATGATGATTTATTTTATAAAATACTATTTTATTTGGTTCACTAAACAAGGTATTTGGATAGCAAAGTAGAATAGAGTATTGGTTTCATTCTACTCACCAAATGGCATTTAGTCCTTAGGTATATATGGCTTGGTTGTATCCTTGTGATCCATGATACACAAGGTAGGACATGATATTTTATGTAGATTAGTTCCATATGACAAGGTTTATGGTTTTGGAAATACTTCACTATTTGAAGTATGAAATAGGCATGAGGTATGGCAGGGTTCTACTTATAATCCAAAGTGATACTTGGATTGAAATTCAAATGTGGTCTAGGGTTTTAGTAGTGATCACCCAAGTGATACACAACTAGGATTAGGTATGAGCATAAGCTTGGTTATGTTTAATTGGCTAGGGTTATCCTCCTCACTTAGGTAGAATTATTGTATCAAGGCAATGCTAGGTTTGTCTCAAGTGTTTGGATAAGCAGGGTTTAAATACCATATCAATACTACACAAGGCATGAGTATTGGTCTGGATTAACTACTATTGATATATTTATCATTTCATGTGATAGATGAGATCTATTGATCACATCTATAAACTTAACTTATTACCTCAATTTATAAGACAAGATCATGTATTAGACATGATCCACTTATTCCTCACTAATCTCTCTTCTTTAATACTTCTGTCAACACACTCACTTGGATTCTTAGGGTTTATGATCATCACTCAATTTGTAATGATCAAAGTATTGGCCTTATAATAATTCTTTAGTGAATCTTGATTCTCTCTCCAAGATCAAGTATAAGTCCATATACTTGAATATACCACTTTAGGTTGAGCTCTTCTGAATTGGTAGGGTTCCTCTAGGGTTTATGATCTTTACCAAGTTGTAATGATCACCACACTTGCCTCTCTCTTGGATCACTAGTAGAAGAGGTTCTTATTTACTATTAAGTATTAGCTAGGTCAAGTAAGGTTTAATACTTGACTTATATTTCTTGTATCATTGATTAGTATCAACAAGTACCTCAATTGGATAAGGTTTAAATAGCAATCTAGGTTCTATTCAATGGATAGAATAAGCATATGAATGATTCTCTCTTTTCTCTAGGTTTAATGGTATGAGTTGGGAAACAAGATTGGAATGATCAAAGTTAATGAAAAATGAATATGCATGTCCTTGGCTTGGGTTCAATTATTGTAGTTGAAAAGATATACCATGTGACTCATGGTAGGAACATTTCTTTAATAGAATACATGAATAAGATAAGTATAGAATAGTGTCTTAATTAATTGTGTTCTTTGATTTAGGATTGAATAATTATTCATGTGTTGTTGTAAGGAATGGCATGTTGAGATCCTTTATAAGATCTTGTAGTTGATCCTTACTTAAGGTGTTGTTTGTTGTACATCTACTTCTATTTGATCTAGCCCAAAGATCAATTCATCTCTACCCAAAACAAGGTTTTAGCAAAGGTCACAGTGAAGTTTATAGCGCTTGACTTGATGATCTACTTCAATTCCAGCAAGTCAAGTGAAACTTCAGTTACTGTGGTAAGTTTTATTTGAAGCGCGAAAATTCCCCGGATTTTCTATGCATGAATGCAATGCACACTTTGGTGTTCTCTCATTTTATTGCCTCTAAACCTGGGATATTACAGCCTCTCCCCCTTAAACTGAACTTCGTCCCGAAGTTCGAACGCTCTCACGTTTTGGAATGTGGAACGGACTTGAACAGATCACAATCCTTTCAAACTCCCTAGTGATCTCATTAGATATAATTGAATATATCCCTTGTCTCGATCCTTCATGAAGTCTTCTGATGTCTGGCACTGATACTTTCTTCAATTCTATGATTTCTTCCAACACTCTAAGCTTATAGGCTTACTCTCCAAAGATTCTTGGATTAGGACATCTTCTTATGCTAATGGACTTTACTAATGGTTGTGGTGACATCTTCCTATTTGGGTACTCAAAGCTTGGTTCTACCAGCTGCGGTAATCCAGCTGCGGTGCCCAAACCTTAAGTCTAAAGGATTTGTTTAAAGTAAGGTATTGTTTTCCCTTACTACCATAACGAAAGTAATGGCACTTCGTAAGGTATTTATAATAGGCATGGTCCTGGTTGTTTAGTCCTACGAATGGATTAGACTCATTTAGTCCATCCAATCATGGCTTCTAGTTCATACTAGTTATCTTCCTTTTGGTTTCTTTAGGTTCCATGAAAGGAATCTTTCTAATAGGCTTATGTTTTGGTATGGTCAAACCCTTCGGTCTTTTGTTTTCTTAGACTTTGATTGTCCTCCGACATCTTCTTCATCCAACTTCATTAGCTTAGACTTACTTGAGCTCTTCTGTTTCTGAGTAATTATTAATTACTCACTCAAGTTAAGGTCTAACCCTTACTTCTTCGAGATATAAACCTCGGCTTCTGGTCTGACAACCTCCTGAGAGTACTATTATATGGATACTTCCACCAATCTTATGAAAATAGGATCGGACTTCCTCTCAGTTCAGACCTTCTTCTTCGTCTTTCATACTCCAAATCATATCTTAATACTTCTCCTTCAATCTTCCTCTCCCCCTTGGAGTTTACTAATGATCTTCAAACTCCATTTCTTCTAATCATTAAACTCCAAGGTAGAAGATTGGTTTAAGTCTGGTTTATATTTTGTACCTTTCTAAAGTCTCACGAAGAATTCTTTGTGGTGTATCCACACAGTTGTGGGTATCCGATGTGAATCCTCCGACTAAATATTTATTAGCTACGGAATACCAGCTACGGAATCCCTCTTTCCTTTAGAGTGAAAGAACGATTAAGCTGTGGACTATTTGTTACCAGCTGCAGACTATCTAACACAAGATGTGGCTTATTGGATACCAGCTGTGGCTATGTTATGGTTCTAGTCCACATCTACCTACCAGTTGTGGCTACTTTTATAGTTTTAGTTAAGATATACCTCACTTCACCTACTTTCTCTTCATGATTATCCTATATCAGCTGCGGTCTGATGATACCAGCTGCGACTTCACTTGTCTATTTTCCTTCTTCTAAGGTTTGTTTTGCAAGATAACCACTTGTTGACACTATGAAAATAGTATTGTAAGTGACTTCACTTGCATTCCCTTCTTTCATAATGAATATGGCTCCACTTCTACTGCTCCATATTCACTATTTTCTCACTTTCATGGTACTTCCATGTTGAAGTACTCCTTGATTAAGGATAGAAATGAGTTTGGATTGGTCCTTCCTTTAGAGTATTGTGGTTGCTTCCCACAATTTGACTTCTTTCTTCCAGTGAACCTTCATCTTGTCTTCCAAAATCTTCAGAATTCGTCACTTCCTCACACGAATACCTTTACCCTCTAGACCTATAACATCAAGTAGGAGCTTGATATTGCAACATGCATTTGCATATCAAAGTCAAACTTCATGTATGGATCTAGTCAATCAATGAAAATCCAATAAAATCCAAGAAAATCCAGCTTTGTGCTTATAATACACATCCTTATAGGCCTGAATATAATAGTTGGGTAAGACATCCCTAAACATCAGGCTCAGATGTGTAGTATATACACCACATAAGATAGGTTTAGGTTGTGATACTTAGCACAAATACGTGAATTTCTACTATTTGTCTCAACATTTATCTTAATTGCACATTTGCAATGAGACAAACTTGAAACAAAATGGCTTGGGATAGTTGAAGTTAACCTAGTTTTCTTTGGAAGTACTAACAAAATAGGATACCATATATATGTGCTATTGAGGACTACTTCCTATAATACAATTAGTTCTAACATGTCTACTCTAAACACATGATTGTTTAGAATATACCACCTATAACTCTAGGATTTCTCTATGTGATATGCTCTAAATAAGCCTTCTTTAAATTAAGGACTATGGTTCTAACATACTTAGTACCGTTATTAGGATTTTAAGGCCTAAGCTTTCGAACTATTCCTTAAATCCTACTCCTATCATACTTTTGTTAACTCACTCATGATGTTCTACTCCATCACATCATGATTCTCAAGTGAATCATACATGATTACCAACTTTACCATGAAAAGTAAACTTGTATAACTCCTATCACTCTTCCTTATCTCCCATGATTGACTTATCATAGGCATATACTATCTGATATGACTTAACTTCATTACTTAACATCAATCATTTGACATTTTAAACGACTCTTACTTAATCATACTTGTATTGGTATACTTCTTCCAATAGGATATCTTCCTTATGGTTGTATCCTCTCTTTGGACTACCATGTGTTGTATACCAACTGTGGTCTACTACCACCCATTATCTTAAGCTCCAAGAGTGTTCTAGTTATTTGGAATGAAGCAAGATAACTAACTAATAACTTTACTTAAGAAAGATAGATAAGAAAGATTGACTCAAGTGTGTCAGGATTATTCTCAAGTGAATACCCATATCAAGTCAAAAGAATTGTTGGCTTAGCATAGTTGTCTTAGCTAATACAACTTTCTATAAACACTACCAAACCTATAGGTCTCCTTTAAAGGGTTTTAATCCTAGGGTCAAAGCATTTGCTCTGATACCAACTGTGGTGACCCAGCATACCACTGCATGGTGTAGTACACAAGTCGTTGACATAACACAAGTGAAACACCGTTCCACTCATATTACATCCCTCAGAGTGGTACAACAGAAACATATGCGAGTCCAAGGTATGTCTATAGAAGGATACACAAGCTGTTTACAGAAGATCAACACAACCTCCTACTTTACAGTGAGGTAAAACTTCAAATAAAGCTCCATAAGAACGACTCGTAGTCTAAGCTATTGCTAACTCAAGCTTTAGAGATATCTGGCTTACTACAGAGTTCTAGCCACTTAGGTGCTAGGATTAGGGAAAGGCTCCCTTCTATTACTAGTCTAAGTTTCCACTCTAGTTGTTGCAGAAGTTGACTTCCTTGACTTCTTTGCTTGGATTCTTCATCTTGTTGCAGTTGACTCCTTTGTCTTCGAGTTCCACGGTAGTTTCTCCTCAGTGCCTCCATAGCTAAGCAGGGGATTTAAGAGTGGGATGAGTACGAGCGTACTCAGCAAGTTCATATTAGGGAAATAGGTGTATCATGCACTAGCTACAGCCACAGACCAGAAAGTCATAGGCAATGCAAGTTTTCATAATCATTTCTTCAAAAGGTTTATTTTATTCTGAAAACTATGCCCGTCAGTCTTCACAGGTTGACTAGAACTTCATGGAGTTCCTTTCCTGCCGCATTCGCAGTTCCCTTCCCGGAACAGGAGTGACAGTCACAATTCTTGATACCCTCTGCAGAGTGATACGTCCATTTTGCATCACTATTTTATATCATAATTTTCTGTTATTCATTGATATATTTCATGTTTGGACATAATACTTATGTTATTTCATCTATTTTGCATGTTTCATCATTATTGGAGGATCGAGCACCGGAGCCAGGATTCTGCTGGAAAAAGCACCGTCAGAACGCAATATTTCGGAAGATCAAATGTGGAAGGAAATTATACCAAAAATCCTATTTTTCCCGATGACGAAGGAAGCCAGAAGGGGGAGCCAACTGGACCCAAGGTGGGCCCAGACCATAGGGCGGCGCGGCCCATGGCCTGGCCGCGCCACCTGGTGGTGAGGGGGCCCCACAGCCCCTTTCTCCTCCTTTTCTTCGCGTACTTCTTCGTCCCGAAAACCTAAGCCACGGAGGGTACGTCGCGAAGAGTCACAGCCGCCTCTGCGGGGCGGAGAACACTAGAGAGAAAAGAGCTCTCCGGCGGGCAGGAATCCGCCGGGGAAATTCCCTCCCGGAGGGGAAATCGACGCCATCGTCATCGAGCTGGACATCATCTCCATCACCATTGTCATCATCATCATCATCACCGCCATCTCCACCGCTGCACCTCGTCACCGCTGTAACGATTTGGGTTGGATCTTGATTGTTTGATAGGGGAAACTCTCCCGGTGTTGATTTCTACTTGTTATTGATGCTATTGAGTGAAACCATTGAACCAAGGTTTATGTTCAGATTGTTATTCATCATTATATCACCTCTGATCATATTCCATATGATGTCTCGTGAGTAGTTCGTTTAGTTCTTGAGGACATGGGTGAAGTCTAAATGTTAGTAGTGAACTATGGTTGAGTAATATTCAATGTTATGATATTTAAGTTGTGGTGTCATTCTTCTAGTGGTGTCGTGTGAACGTCGACTACATGATACTTCACCATTTATGGGCCTAGGGGAGTGCATCTTGTATTCGGTTGCTAACTGCGGGGTTGCCGGAGTGACAAAAACTGAGCCCCCGTTGGTATATCGATGCAAGAGGGATCGCAGGATCTCAGAGTTTAAGGCTGTGGTTAGATTTATCTTAATTACTTTCTTGTAGTTGCGGATGCTTGCAAGGGGTATAATCACAAGTATGTATTAGTCCTAGAAAGGGCGGTGCATTAGCATAGGTTCACCCACACAACACTTATCAAAACAATGAAGATTAATTAGCTGTATGACGAAAGCACTAGACTAAATTCCCGTGTGTCCTCAAGAACGTTTGGTCATTATAAGTAAACAAACCGGCTTGTCCTTTGTGCTAAAAAGGATTGGGCCACTCGCTGCAATTATTTCTCTCGCACTTTACTTACTCGTACTTTATTCATCCGTTACATCAAAACCCCTTGAATACTTGTCTGTGAGCATTTACAGTGAATCCTTCATCGAAACTGCTTGTCAACACCTTCTGCTCCTCGTTGGGATCGACATTTTTACTTATCGAAGATACTACGACACACCCCTATACTTGTGGGTCATCAAGACTATTTTCTGGCGCCGTTGCCGGGGAGTGAAGCGCTATTGGTAAGTGGAATTGGTAAGGAAAACCTTTACTGTTTGTGCTGATTTTATTTCTGCCTGCTGCTATAAGTCATTATGGAGAGATCTTCTCTTCAATTTCTATTTGGGAAATCTACTACTGCAACGGTAGTGGATGAAGCGCCAGGTGAGGAAGTACCGTATAAAATACCTATGAAAATTATTGAACGTGTTATGGATAACCGCTATGAAGGGGATGGAACTGTTCATCCTGGTGATCATTTACTGTTTCTACATGAATTATGCGGGTTATTCAAATGTGCAGGTATTGCTATGGATGAAGTTAGAAAGAAACTATTCTCTATATCGCTGTCTGGTAAAGCGGCGCACTGGTATAAATTGCTGAAGAATAGGGATTCTCTTGATTGGGAGGACATTGTGCCTTTATTTTATTCCAAATTCTATCCTCCAAGTGAAATTCACAAGGATCGGAACCGCATATATAATTTCTGGCCTCATGATGGAGAGAGTATTGCCCAAGCTTGGGGGAGATTGAAGTCTTTAATGCTCAAATGCCCCATTCATGAGCTTCCTGGTAATGTTATTATTGATAATTTCTATGCAAGACTTTCTTTTCAAGACAAGACCTTGCTGGATACTTCTTGTTCTGGATCATTTACACGCAACAAAGAAGAGTTTAAAAGGGACCTTCTTGATCGGATCCAGGAGAATACTGAAGGATGGGAGAACGACAAAGATAGAGAGTCAGGTATAATCTTTGATTATAAATGCATTGAAGCTTTTATGGATACTGATAAATTTCGTAATATGAGTGCTACTTATGGTCTTGATTCCCAAGTTGTTGCAAATCTTTACAAAGCTTTTGCCTCTCATTATGAATTGCCTAAGAAGAATTTTGATAAGTATCATGAACCATATAAAGATAAAATTGATTCATCTCGTAAACAAATGTGTAGTGATTGAAACTGTTGATCATGTTATTCCTGAAGCTTATATTGAAAAAACTCCTTTTCCTGCTAAAATGAAAGAGTACTCTGTTATATCTAGTGCGGTTAATAAAAGTGAAAAGAAACCTATAGAACCTGAAGAACAAATTAAGGTTGAACCTGCTGTTGCAATAGTTAAAGATCTTGTGACTGAAAATGTGGAAGATGGTCATATTATTTTCTGTGAAGATGCTTCTAATATTGTTTCGCATCCTAATAAGTCTAGAAAAACTAGTGTTCCTATGCTATCTGTCAGAATTGGGGATCATTGTTATTATGGTTTATGTGATATTGGTGCAAGTATTAGCGCTATTCCTTATGAGCTTTATACGGAGATCATGCATGAAATTGGTTCTTGTGAACTTGAAGATATTGATGTGGTTATTCGGCTTGCTAATAGAGAAACTATCTCTCCAATTGGTATTGTTCGAGATGTGGAAGTTTTATGTGGTAAGATTAAATATCCTGCTGACTTTTTGGTACTTGGTTCTGCTGCTAGTAAGTATTGTCCTATTATTTTTGGTAGACCATTTCTAAATACTTGTGGAGCTGTTATAGATTGCAAGAAGGAAAAGATTGTTACTAAATTTGCTGGTGAATCTTATGAGTTTAATTTCTCTAAATTTGCCAAAACTCCTTATAAAGCTGATTTGCCTAATAATGATTTTAGAGTTGAACAGTGTGCGTCTATTGCTCTTGCTCCTACTAATCCTTTGCAGCAACATTTGGAGAATAGTGAGAGTGAAGTCTTTAGGGAAGAAAGAAATGAACTTGATGAAATTTTCCTTCGTCAACCTATCCTTAAACATGACTTGCCAGTTGAAGATTTAGGTACAACACCACCACCAAAGGAAGATCCTGTTTTCGATTTAAAACCATTGCCTGATAATCTTAAATATGCTCATATTGATGATAAGAAAATATATCCTGTTATTATTAGTTCTAAGCTTTCAGAGATTGAGGAAGAAAGGTTATTGGAAATATTGAAGAAACACCGAGGAGCTATTGGCTACACTATTGTTGATTTGAAGGGGATTTCTCCTCTATTTGCCAACATGCTATCAATATGGAAGATGATGCAAAGCCTGTTGTTGAACATCAACGTCATCTAATTCCGAAAATGAAGGAGGTGGTAAGGAATGAGGTATTAAAACTTCTTGAAGCAGGTATTATATATCCTATTGCTGATAGTAGATGGGTTAGTCCTGTGCATTGTGTTCCTAAGAAAGGAGGAATGACTGTTGTGCCTAATGATAATGATGAGCTCATCCCTCAAAGAGTAGTTGTAGGGTATAGAATGTGCATTGATTTTCGAAAAGTTAATAAAGTTACTAAGAAAGATCATTACCCTTTACCCTTTATTGATCAAATGCTAGAAAGGTTGTCTAAAAATACTCACTTTTGCTTTCTTGATGGTTATTCTGGGTTTTCACAAATTGCTGTTAAAACTAAAGATCAAGAGAAAACCACTTTCACTTGTCCTTATGGAACTTATGCTTATAGGCGTATGCCTTTTGGTTTATGTAATGCTCCTGCTACTTTTCAAAGATGCATGTCTGCTATTTTTCATGGCTTTTGCGAGAGTATTGTAGAGGTGTTCATGGATGATTTTTCTGTCTATGGGAATTCTTTTGATAATTGCTTGCGAAACCTCGATAAAGTTTTGCAGAGATGTGAAGAAACTAACCTTGTTCTTAATTGGGAGAAATGCCACTTTATGGTTAATGAAGGAATTGTATTGGGACATAAAATTTCCGAGAGAGGTATTGAAGTTGATAGAGCTAAAGTTGAAGCAATTGAGAAGATGCCCTATCCGAGGGATGTTAAAGGTATTCGTAGTGTTCTTGGTCATGTTGGGTTTTATAGGAGATTTATTAAAGATTTCTCCAAGATTTCAAAGCCTCTTACTAATCTTCTTCAAAAAGATGTACCTTTTGTTTTTGATGATGATTGTAAGGAAGCTTTTGAAACTCTAAAGAAAGCCTTAACAACTGCTCCTGTAGTTGAACCTCCTGATTGGAATTTGCCTTTTGAAATTATGTGTGATGCTAGTGATTTTGCTGTAGGCGCTGTTCTTGGACAGCGAGTAGATAAAAAATTAAATGTTATTCATTATGCTAGTAAGACTCTTGATGCTGCTCAAAGAAATTATGCTACAACTGAAAAGGAATTGTTAGCTGTAGTCTTTGCTTGTGACAAGTTTAGATCCTATATTGTTGATTCAAAAGTTACGATTCATACTGATCATGCTGCAATTAGATACCTTATGACAAAGAAAGATGCTAAGCCAAGGCTTATTAGATGGGTACTTCTTTTGCAAGAATTTGATTTACATATTATAGATAGGAAAGGTGCTGATAATCCTGTTGCTGATAATTTGTCTAGATTGGAAAATATTGCTTATGATCCTGTTCCTGTTAATGATAGTTTTCCAAATGAACAATTGGCTGTAATAAAGGTGAACTCGCGAGATAGCCCTTGGTATGCCGATTATGCTAACTTTATTGTATCCAAGTACTTGCCTCCAACCTTTTCAGCTCAGCAAAGGAGGAAATTCTTTTATGACTTGAGGCATTATTTTTGGGATGACCCACACTTATATAAAGAAGGAGTAGATGGTATTATGCGAAGATGTGTTCCTGAATATGAACAACAAGAGATATTGAGTAAATGTCATGGTAGTGCTTATGGAGGACATCACGCTGGAGATAGAACCGCGCAAAAGGTTCTACAATCAGGTTTTTATTGGCCAACTCTCTTCAAAGATGCAAGGAAGTTTATTTTATCTTGTGATGAATGTCAAAGGGTTGGTAACATCTCCAGACGCAATGAAATGCCTATGCATTATACTCTTGTTATTGAACCATTCGATTGTTGGGGATTCGACTTCATGGGTCCTTTCCCTTCTTCAGAAGGTAACACTCATATACTTGTCGCTGTTGATTATGTTACTAAATGGGTAGAAGCTATACCCACAAAAAGTGCTGATGGTGAGACCTCTTTAAAAATGCTTTTAGATATTATTTTTCCTAGATTTGGAGTACCTAGATATATTATGACTGATGGAGGTTCTCATTTTATTCATGGAGGTTTTAGAAAAACTCTTGCTAAGTATGGTATTAATCATAGAATTGCTTCCGCTTATCACCCTCAAACTAGTGGTCAAGTAGAATTATCAAATAGAGAGATTAAATCTATTTTGGGAAAGACTGTTAATAAATCTAGAAAGAATTGGGCTAGCAAATTGAAGGAAGCACTATGGGCTTATAGAACTGCTTATAAAAATCCCATGGGTATGTCACCGTATAAAATGGTTTATGGAAAAGCTTGTCATTTACCTTTAGAACTAGAGCACAAAGCTTATTGGGCTGTAAGGGAACTTAATAAAGATTTCAAACTTGCCGGTAAAAAGAGATTGCTACAATTGAGTTCTTTAGATGAATGGAGAAGTGAAGCTTATGAAAATGCTAAACTCTTTAAGCTGAAAGTTAATAAATGGCATGATAGAAGAATTATCAAAAGAGAATTTAATGTTGGGGACAAAGTCCTATTGTATCGGTCTCGTCTTAGATTCTTTGCAGGGAAATTACTCTCAAAATGGGAAGGACCATATGTTATTGAGGAAGTATACCGTTCAGGAGCAATAAAAATTAGCTCTTTGGAAGGTAACACCACACAAGTAGTGAATGGACAAAGACTCAAGCATTATATTTCTGGAGATTCTTATAATGAAGATATTGATATTATCCAAGTGATAACTCCGGAAGCTTTCATCAAAGATCAAATTGACAGTTCTGCAGAGTCCGACTTTGAATTGGTAATAGTACCGGTGATAAATGTCCATGTTTTACTTTCCGAATAATGTTTTTGCTGTTTTTGGAAAATATGAAAAATTACGAGATCGAAACGGAGTGGAGGAGACGCACAAGGGCGTGCCCCATAGGCCGGCGCGGGCCCAGCCTGGCCGCGCCCCTATGAGGACACCGCCTCGTTGTCCCCCTCCGACTCTTGTTCGATCTGGAACCTTCCTTTTGTTGTAAAAATATTTGCTATATAATCCCCCGGACCCCGGTTTTCTCGTCGTGTTTTGTTTCGAGCTGTTTTCTGCCAGGATCTGCTTCGGATCTAGATCCACCATGTCTTCGTCGGGAACTCAGAAGGACAGCTTCTTCGAGGACGTCGTCAACCCGTACATGAACGAGCTGAAGATGCACCCCAAAGAATTGCTGCTCGTAGATGGAGAGTTGCAGATCAAAGATGTCCAGGGTCCTAAAGGAGAAGGGAGCTTGGAAGACAGGATGGAGAAACTGGAACAGGAGGTCTTCAACTACAAGAAGATGGCTGAGCGTGAAGTGGACATCTTTCACAAGATTGTGTCTGAACTCATTGATGGACACAAGAGGGAGACTGCAAAGTTGTGGGACGATATCTTCTCACTTCACGACACCACCAACAAACTCCAAGCTCAACTCTATGATGTTCATAATCAAAACTGTGAGTATGAAAACAGGTTTAAACGCATAAGTCATGCTGCTAGTTTCAGGTTTCCGGAGACCAAGATGTCTTTTGTTGATGGAGAGCCTCTTCCTTGGAAGTCTGATGATGGCAAGGATTCGCCATCATCACCGAAGGAGTAATTCATCATCGGTATTGGCATCCCCTTGGTTTGTTCCAAGCTTGGGGGAGTGCCGCGGTATCACATCATCACTATCTTTATCTTTTACTATCAAGTAGTGTCATATCATGAGTAGGGAAGTTATCATATGGAATAGTTTGCAATGTGGAAGTATCTCTCTTAGTTGGTTATCTATGTATCCGTTGGTGTGAGTTATCGTTATGGAATATTAATGAGAAGTCTTATCATTTACTTTTTGCACACCTTATTTTAGTTTGCAATCTCTATTATATGATCACTCTTGACATTGGTATTGATATCACTTTGGGAGCATTAAGTAAATCTATTTGGTTTTGGCAAACTTAGCATTGGTCAATAGCAACAACATCTTGATGTTTAAATAGAAAAGGGAAATACATGTAGATATATTACTCTATTATCTTATGCTAATGAGTTTAGTATTCTGAAGTTAAAATTGCTTGTGCTTATGAGAAAGATGCATGATTGTTTCTATCGCATGTATATTTGTTTGTTTCCTTCAACCTTTATGCTTGCTATCAAACCTTGCTAGCCAAAAACCTGTATTGAGAGGGAATGCTTCTCATACATCCATAACCTTAGACCAAACCCATGCCATTTGTGTCCACCATAACTACCTACTATGTGGTATTTTGCGCCACTCCAAGTAAATACTTGATGTGCTACCTTTAAATAATTCAAACTATACTACTCCTTATTTGTGTCAATGTTTTATAGCTCATGAGGAAGTATGTGGTGTTTTATCTTTCAATCTTGTTGGGCGGACTTTCACCAATGGACTAGTGGCACATCCGCTTATCCAATAATTTTGCAATAAGAGCTGGCAACGGGTTCCCAGCCCCAATTAATAACTTTCATTAATAATTCTCTTCACATGTTTTGCCCTGATTTATCAGTAAGAAACTTAATTTTGCAATAGAAACTCCTCCATGGTATGTGAATGTTGGAAGGCACCCGAGGATTCGGTTAGCCATGGATTGAGAAAGCCAAGGTTGGGGGAGTGTCATCCATAATAAAACTAAAATACATGTGTAAACAAAAGAGAAGGGGGATGATCTACCTTGCTGGTAGAGATGCCGTCCCTCATGGGAGCCGCTCTTGGAAGGTTCGTTTGGCAAGGGGTTAGAGTGCCCGCTACCATTCGTTGACAACAACAAACACCGCTCAAAATCTTACTTTTGTGCTCTTTATATGATTTCAAAACTTGAAAAGCTCTAGCACATGATTTAATCCCTGCTTCCCTCTGCGAAGGGCCTATCTTTTACTTTTATGTTGAGTCAGTAAACCTATTTCCCTCTGTCTTAAGCAAGCAATTGAGTTGTTGTGAACCAACCATTTATGCTATGATTGAGTTAATCATGTCCTTTATACTTTCTTGTTTAGTACAAATTTTATCTGAATGAATATGACTTTGAAAGTTATCAATGATTATGAGGAGATTGTTATGATTGAGAATGAAAGCCCTGCTATATAAATTCTAATATGAAAGCCTTGCTTATAAGATAAGTACAATCCGTTAATAGTTCTCTGACCAAGAACAAAGTTTGCCATAACCATTTATGATTTCCTATGCACCTTTACTTGTGATTTCTCTTTACTTATTTCAAGTTGAGTAATATGAAGAGAATGTTTACTAGAATGTCTTGTGTGAATCAATATGATGCTTCTTGTCCGTATTTTATTTATCGACTCCTCACTCCATAAACATGTGGTCTTGTTTATTGAGCTCAGTTTCGCTTGGGGACAAGCGAGGTCTAAGCTTGGGGGAGTTGATACGTCCATTTTGCATCACTATTTTATATCATAATTTGCTGTTATTCATTGATATATTTCATGTTTGGACATAATACTTATGTTATTTCATCTATTTTGCATGTTTCATCATTATTGGAGGATCGAGCAGAGCCGGATTCGCTGGAAAAAGCACTGTCGAACGCATATTTCGGAAGATCAACTGTGGAAGGAAATTATACCAAAAATCCTATTTTTCCTGATGACGAAGGAAGGAGAAGGGGGAGCCAACTGGACCCAAGGTGGGCCTGCCATAGGCGGCGCGGCCCATGGCCTGGCCGCGCCACCTGGTGGTGGGGGCCCCTGTGCCCTTCGCCTCCTTTTCTTCGCATACTTCTTCGTCCGAAAACCTAAGCCACAGAGGTACGTCGCGAAGAGTCAGGCCGCCTCTGCGGGGCGGAGAACACCGAGAGAGAAGAGCTTTCGGCGGGCAGGAATCCGCCGGGAAATTCCCGGAGGGGAAATCGACGCCATCGTCATCGTCATCGAGCTGGACATCATCTCCATCACCATTGTCATCATCATCATCACCGCCATCTCCACCGCTGCACCTCGTCACCGCTGTAACGATTTGGGTTGGATCTTGATTGTTTGATAGGGGAAACTCTCCCGGTGTTGATTTCTACTTGTTATTGATGCTATTGAGTGAAACCATTGAACCAAGGTTTATGTTCAGATTGTTATTCATCATTATATCACCTCTGATCATATTCCATATGATGTCTCGTGAGTAGTTCGTTTAGTTCTTGAGGACATGGGTGAAGTCTAAATGTTAGTAGTGAACTATGGTTGAGTAATATTCAATGTTATGATATTTAAGTTGTGGTGTCATTCTTCTAGTGGTGTCGTGTGAACGTCGACTACACGATACTTCACCATTTATGGGCCTAGGGAGTGCATCTTGTATTCGGTTGCTAATTGCGGGGTTGCCGGAGTGACAGAAACCTGAGCCCCGTTGGTATATCGATGCAAGAGGGATCGCAGGATCTCAGAGTTTAAGGCTGTGGTTAGATTTATCTTAATTACTTTCTTGTAGTTGCGGATGCTTGCAAGGGGTATAATCACAAGTATGTATTAGTCCTAGAAAGGGCGGTGCATTAGCATAGGTTCACCCACACAACACTTATCAAAACAATGAAGATTAATTAGTATGAAGCGAAAGCACTAGACTAAATTCCCGTGTGTCCTCAAGAACGTTTGGTCATTATAAGTAAACAAACCGGCTTGTCCTTTGTGCTAAAAAGGATTGGGCCACTCGCTGTAATTATTTCTCTCGCACTTTACTTACTCGTACTTTATTCATCTGTTACATCAAAACCCCTTGAATACTTGTCTGTGAGCATTTACAGTGAATCCTTCATCGAAACTGCTTGTCAACACCTTCTGCTCCTCGTTGGGATCGACATTCTTACTTATCGAAGATACTACGATACACCCCCTATACTTGTGGGTCATGAGGTGCGTTACTTTTCCCACAAGAGATCTCATCCTTTTTGCCATCCGCAGGGACTTGCCCCGTTCACACTTCCTTGGGTGTGAGGCAGGTATAAAGATCCAAGCCCACACCGCCTTCTCCGCGACCCTGCAAACCCACCCTTTTGTCCATCCGTACACCCCCGGTAGACATCTCCCGATCATACGGCTTTACCCACGGTGTACTATGGACAATCCCTCATAGACGGTAGAGCCTCTCATCCAAACGTCCGGATGGGGATTTTAAAGGATTTCCCAACCTACGGCAGTGTTATCTCCAACACCCCGCCAGGCTCTATCAAGTCCGTTGGCGTGCAGGAGGGAAAAGATACGGCTGGCTTCCCCAGAGCCATTATAGATCTCATGGTTAACGCGGTTTGTACGGCGCTAGAATCACTGGACGGCATTGGTACTTAATCCTAGATGAGTAGTACCCGTGCAATGGAACCTCCACCAATCAACACATACCATGGTTCCATTGCCCACCACATAGTCATATTCATAATTGTAAAATAATATTTGCTTTTCAATGCAAGAGTGATAAGTATAGTACTTTGCATATAATTTGATAAAAATAATCAAATGACATGAGCAAGCGATGAACTTGCCTTTCTTGATTGCAAGATTATGCAGGCAAAAGCTCGATACGTGAGAACTCCAAATTCTGAAATACCATCATTGTCCGGTAAGGACAATGTTTAAAGAACTGGCAAATATGCTATAATGCATAGTATGAAATGCAATCGTCCCGAGCGTAACCTAACCTTGATGTTTTAGGATGGATGAGTTGTAAAGATTTCTTTAGGGTTTGTTACACTTTTAGGATGGTTCTCAAACAAGGTTTTTATTAGGGTTGGTGATATTATAGCATAAACAAGTGATATAAGACATCATAACAATCATACACACAAAGAATAATAGTGGAATAATATGTGAAGAACAGTTGTCAATTTTAAGTTCTATAGGACATGGTTGATGATTACTTATATTATACTTCAAAAGAATAACTTTTGAAGAACATATTGGTTAAGAAATAGTAAGTATTTTAAATAAGAACTATGGGCTTCTATGGTTTGACATTTGTACTTCAAAAGAATAACTTTTGAAGAACAGGTTATACAAGAACAAGAACTACTATATATAGGAGCTATGTGCTTCTAGGGTTTACTATTGGTTTCATTTAGTTCATTATTAGGGACTAGTTAGGTTCTTAAGTTGGATGGATCTATATACAACAAGTATGGGTAGATTTGTTACTAAGGTTGATCATAGGTATTACATCAAAGAATGATGGTCAAGGTGATGCTATGAGTTAGGGTTTACTATGACTTCTAATTTGCTTTACTAAGTAATCTCTAATGGTTCCTAAACTAGGTGGTTTATTATTCTTAGCTAAGGTTTAGTTGAATAGGAGCATATAATATGCATTTCTACACAAGATTGGTATTAGGGTTCATCACTATGGTTCTACTAGTGTTTGATGGTTGAGGTTGGTTCTAATGGTATGGTATATAGGAGTGGTGATCAATGGTACTAATCCAATTAACAAGTTAGGGTTTATACCTAGGTGACATTAGTGGATCATATAGGTGTTAACCAAAAATTAAGACATGAAATGATGGTCTCATGTGAATTGTACCTAGTTTTTTTTTTGTGAATCATGAGTATGCACTCATTGGTTGTTTATTAAGGTTCTACATGTAAAGGTGAAGTGGATATGATCACATGGGCTAAACCCCTAGGGTTTTTAGGATTGCAACAATTAAGGATGAACACATAAAATAATGGGATTAAGGTCTTACTTAAATTAAAACTAGGGTTTCTAAGCTATGGTATAACTCATAAAATGATAATTGGTAATAGAGTATGGTTACTAATTACTTTGAATCAAAATTAGTGATGGTTTGATATTTTATTAATCTTCACAAGATTTAATAATTAGAGTACTCCTATTTTGGTTTAATTAAGAATCAGGGTTTAATAATTGTTATTAGGGTTTAAAATAATTAACTTGTTAACTAAAGATGTTTAAGTAAATAAGTTTTGATTTACCAAAATAATATTGACTTATAATATTTTCTTGAGTTATTACTATTTAAAGAAAATAGAAAATAGTAATTTGCAAATTAGGGTTTATGAATTACCACTAATAATTAAGTTAATACAAATATGGTAAATAAAATTAACCTTAACATTTTACTTAGTTAATGAATAGTTAAAATTTAAGTTTGGAACTTAATTATTTATTGAATTCAATTTGCATTTTAAATAATTGAAAAGGCATAATTAAAGAAGTTAAAAATAAATGAATTTTTATTTTGACACACATTTTTGTTTTATATTTTATTTGAATAGAGTTTATTTTTGTGAACATTTTGATATATTATTCATAATTTTCTGAGTTGATTTGAATTTTCTAGAATTTTGCAAAGTTTCAGTGATTTTCTGGAATTTGAAATAAAGCAAAAATACTAAACGTACCGGTTCACACCCTAGCTACTGCGACTGACGAGTGGGCCATTGACTAGGTCAGTTGCCACGATGGCAACGACCAGTCAACTAGTGCTCGAGGCCCCACCGCCACGTTGGCGTTGCCGGCGGTTAAACGCCGGCGTGCTGTACACGGTGGCGCCGCCGATTTAGTGACCCCCAGGACGGGCTACTAGGTTTTTCCGACTCCCCTCGAGCTACTGATCGATGGTGTTGGTTTGGCGAGGGGAGCACCGGAGCATCGCCGGCGACCATGTGCTGCGGCGGTCATCTCCGGCGAGCTAGCCAAAATAGCCTACAGGCAATACTAGGGCAGCAATAAGGGGTCGACGCGGATGCTTACGCTTAAGCTCGTGGTGTGGTCGACGGAGGCTCTGGTGGTCGGAGAAGGGCTCGAAATCGCCGATACCGACGAACGCCTGCGAAGAAGAACTCCAAAATTGGCTCGATTCCGTTGTTCCCCCCTTCGATTCCTTCTGCCAGGAGGCTAACCGAGACACGGCGGTGCCGCTCAGCTACCTCCCAGATCCTGGGATGGCCTACAGTGTCGACCTCGTGCTCGACTCCGGCGAGGTGCTGCGGGTGATTGTGGTCGTCTAGGGAGGTTAGAGGGGAAATGGGGAGGCAGCGAGGAATTAGGGTTTCAGTGCGGAGCTCTGGACGTATTTATAGGCCACGACGAGGTCTAATTCGTCACCTCGCCGGCGGCAGTGGCCGGGATGCCTCGATGACGACTGAGGTGTATTGGGCGTGAATCTTGGCGCCAAGGGATAGACTCGGACGCGAGAAAGATTGGGTGAGGTTCTGAGATGTCCTGCGACGTCCAGGGTCGATCTTATCGTCGGCGGGGACGTGGCCGGCGAGCTCCATCGCGCTGTCGCTCGCCAGGAGGAAGACGAAGACCTTTTTCTTCCTCGACGAAACGATACGGTGGTTTGGGTCGTTTTCGTTGGTGGGCTGGGCTAGTTCTGGGCTGCTGAGGCCTGCTTCGGCTGTCCAGCAAGGTAAGCTTCCTCTCTCTCTCTTTTCTATTTTTATTTTATTTTCTGTTTTCTATTTTCTTGTTTGAATTCAAATTTGAATTCTGTTTTGTTTTACAG
Organism: Lolium multiflorum; assembly: GCA_030979885.1. Classification (NCBI taxonomy): domain Eukaryota; kingdom Viridiplantae; phylum Streptophyta; class Magnoliopsida; order Poales; family Poaceae; genus Lolium; species Lolium multiflorum. Next base: position 186,360,617 of record CM061749.1, on the reverse strand, counting down.
GTTCTAAAATATTTGAACATTAGTATAATTTGATAATGATGCTTACTGCATTGTTTTGTTTTTAAACAACATTTATTAATTGATTAAATTTGTGTTGTTGGAAGGCACAAATTAAAAATGCAAATAGATATGAATTTTAGGGTTCAACTCAATTACCTTTTAAATTTAGGAATCAATTCTGTTTTAAAGGATCTGAAATTGAGAACATGTGAATGGTGAACATATTCTATTTTGCAAGTGCTTAACCATATTGATTATTCACATATAATTTAGGTATGACTAGGGTTTAACAAATGGGAAGGAGATTGGAATTGCTTTATGATTTCACTAGTAAAAGTGCCCGTGCGTTGCACCAGAAAAAGCAAATAATGAAATGCTCAAAAAATCAGTCTTGGCACTACGATTATATTGATTATATTGACATCTCTCGCTCTACCTTCTTGAAATACCGCAGACTGGTAATGATGGTAGACCTCATTCTTAAATTTTACTAAAAATATGAATTTGGACGAATTTATAGTTAGTACAATGTTAATGATTCCAAAATTTAGTGGTAAAAACATGTATATGGCTCAAATAAATTTCGCATGACAATCTACTGAGCCGTGCACCATAGCCCTAGTCTTACTTTAGGTTTTCTCCCATGTTCTCCCCTAACATAGTATGTGGGACGAAAATATGTCTATTTATTTGTTCAATTATAAAATTCAGTAAATAAAATCTGATTCGCTTTGTATTCATATGGTGTAGTCTTTAATAGTACTATGTATATTTTAATAATATACATGATTTTAACTACACAAATTATATAACACAACAATCCATACATTAAGAAAAAGTCTTACAATGTATTGACATACTCTGAGTCCCAAGTTTCTTTTTGATACACATACACTCATATACTCAATTTGACTGTAGTTTTTAGTAAATGTATTACTATTATATTTTCTTTTTACATTTTTTTAATTTAATTTAGTCTATCCCATTCTACTTTATCATTCTTGTCTGAAAACTTTAAGTGTTGTCGAAGAACCAAATGCGGAACAGCTAAGAAAAAAAAAATCAGGCCGCACGCTAGTGGTGCGACAGTCCCCGCTCTAGAGCAGGTTCTTGTCTCACGAGCATTGCATCGAACATCTAGAGCAGGTTTACAACAAAGGACACACAATATTAGGATTTATTTGCAAGCTCAGCTCGTTTTTGCAACAAAAGACAGAGGACAGACGAACCGAACGTTTGCTGCTCGTTCCAATCGAGTCGCGAGGTGGATTCCCCGGACACGCACGACGAACACCCGGCGGAGTGCGGCAGACAAAAATCCGAAGAGCCGGCGCCATGGCTCGCTGGCCTCCGTGGCCGGGTAGATGCACGAGACCGTGTCTCTGTCCAGCAGCGCGACGCGGAGGCGTTACCCGGACAGGTCCCTCCCGGCGTTGGCGTCCTGGTCGACGGAGAAGGAGCGCATGCCGCGGTGCGTGACGACCTCAGAACCAGCGCAGCTTGCCACCGCCACATCTGCTGCTTGGTCGATTTATCGTCAAGCCCAGCTCGGCCGGCGGCAAGCCAACCGCCAAGTCCTACCCACAACCCGGCGGTAGCTGATTCCTCTCCTGTGAGGACGTGACATCCCCTGCGTGTCCCAAATCCATCCTAATTATTGTAAAATCGTTGTATTTACCCCCTGACTCAATTCCGAAATCCCTTCTCTCCTTGAACATCCTCTTGCGCCATATCTAAAATTAAAAGTAGGCAGAAACCTCTGCCAACACCTGCCCCTTTTCCCGCGATCACTGGATTCCCCCCATCCCCTTGGACTCGCAGGTAGATAGGGGAACGATGGACTATACTATCACCGAGACAACCCGTTGGTCCGATCTTCTTGAGATGATCTCCAAGGCTACAACCACACGAGCAGAGCTAAACATGTAGCCTCGGCTTAAACTGGCTCCGGCTAGTTAGTACTCGCCATTGCCGAAACAGATCACACAGTGGAATCAATCTGGTTTGCTAGAGGCGCTATCCCGGAGCTCCTCCGTGACCCTGCCTACGCCGGATTCACGCTGTTGGTTTCTCAAGGACCTGCAGTAGTGCGCCGCCGAAGGAACTCTCGATTTCCAGCTTCGATGTCCAGCGAAATCTGACGAGTTATCAGGAATCGATTCAAGAGGAATCGTGTTGAATAATGACTCCTTGTGGTTCGACATAGGCCGATTCAGCTACTGGATGTGTGAACAGGTGAGGTTCAGATCGCGGGCGATGGCGAGATATCGAATAGAGGAGACCGCCGGCGATGGCGACGAGCAAGCGAGAGCGAGATATCGAATAGAGGAGACCGCCGGCGATGGCGACGAGCAAGCGAGGGCGAGATGAGCTCTAGGCATGCGTCCGTGTGGGGTTTATCCGATCGGCCGGGATGGATTTCCTGATGTATACGGTTCCAAATACGCGGTTTCCGACCCAATCCGAGGACGTGGACGTTTAGGACTCTTGATAGTCAAGTCCAAGTCGTCATACGAAAGACGTACGAAAGCAAAATTAGCTGCGGACGAAACTAAACAAACGGACCGAACGAAGGAAACGCTTCTCCCTTTATTATTAGGTATAGATATAGATGTGGAGAATTTACTTCTAAGGTTTAAGAAGATGATTGAATAAACTCTATAGTTACTAATATTGCTTAGCAACTTGTAACTTGGATTACTTAGGGTAATTCCCAAGCTCATTATGGTTAATACACTTGTTAAGGTGATGGTTTAATTATGACCCAATATTCCATTTGGGCACTAAACAAGGTATTTGGATAGCAAAGTAGAATAGAGTATTGGTTTCATTCTACTCACCAAATGGCATTTAGTCCTTAGGTATATACTAGGAAATATGCCCGCGCGTTGCTGCGGATACCATCGATAAGATTTGAGGATATGCTTTTGCTAATTTTTAGGTGTCCAACTCTGTCCATAAATCTCAGTCACCAAAATTGCCTTTTAGCTAGTTTTCATATTTTAATCTGAAGTTACCAAAAATTGCAGTTTAGATAGTTTGCATATTGAGCCGAAAGTAAGGGGCCTCCTCACCTATTTATTGACTTGTAATTTTGTGGACTTGTTTCATGGAGGTATGGCGTGTCCTAAATGTATTCCGACATATCTTTTTAGTTATTCGTAGTAGCCACAATAGTAAAAGGATGTAGTGTAAAAAAGCAACAACAAATAATTGCATCTGAAATACACATTTAGGGACTGAAGCAGCTACATCGTTTCCTCTTTTTTTTGCAAAAAATCATTTTCTAATATTTTCACAAATTTACATATAAATGATGTACAGTAGCAGAATAGATTACCTAGCAGGAACCCACTCTAACCAGTGTGCTCTTTTCCAAAAACAGATGATTCTTATACAGTGTGATAGTTGAAATTTACTCCACCACACCCGTACGGGTTGCTATCCTTATCCTCTCTCTAGTACCCATTTTAACCAAGGTCTCTGTCCTCAATTCCTTGCTTATGCATCGAGGCTAGCAGTTGTGCGTGCAGAACTACAACAGGCAGCTTGTGCGTGCAGGTTAGCCGGAGATGCGGGAGCGCAGAGCTCCAACGCGGCAGTGTATTCCAGCTGGAGGAGCCATGGGCGGTCAGCAAAGTAGAGCACGGCAGGAGTAGGCGTCCCCGTCATGGTCCTTGGAGCAAGACATCCAGCACCTCCCGGTGGACGGATCTGAGACTGGAATAGGGCGGAGCCAGACCGGCAGCTGTCCTAGATCGCATCGGCTTAGTCAAAATCAGATCTCAATCTGAAATTCTTAATTTCCAAAGGCTGGCAAGTGGGACGCCGACGGCAGCAGGACTGGTTGTTTCACTGTAGGGAGAGAGGGGGAGCTGGATAGACGGGCGGATGTGAGGCAGAATTAGATGGGTCCTCGGACAGGGGAATTGGGCATCAGCGGAGCGTAGGTTCGGCTCATTGGAGGATTTCATCGTCGCCGGGATGGGTATCCCTCGTAGCCCTCCTCCTTCTCGTAGAATTCCTGCCTCGTCCCTCTGCCCTCTGGGAAGGAATCGGTGCGGCCCGATTCTATCGTCCGAACACCGCCCGGTACGCTCGCTCACTCACGTGGCCGCCGCCCCCATGCTCATCGCGCCTCCCGAACCCATGGAGCCCGCTCCTGCTCCAGAAAGGGGAACGACTGCGGAGCGAGCCACCCCACGCACAGGCAAAGAGACGGACGAACCGTTTTGTTTACATAAGCGGTGGCAGTTCTTGTAATTTAGCTTGAAACAGAGGGGTAGAAAAAAAACGGACCAACAAGAAGCTCTTTTGCTTTTATTATTAGGTATAGATGGCTTGGTTGTATCCTTGTGATCCATGATACACAAGGTAGGACATGTGATTTTATGTAGATTAGTTCCATATGACAAGGTTTATGGTTTTAGAAATACTTCACTATTTGAAGTATGAAATAGGCATGAGGTATGGCAGGGTTCTACTTATAATCCAAAGTGATACTTGGATTGAAATTCAAATGTGGTCTAGGGTTTTAGTAGTGATCACCCAAGTGATACACAACTAGGATTAGGTATGAGCATAAGCTTGGTTATGTTTAATTGGCTAGGGTTATCCTCCTCACTTAGGTAGAATTATTGTATCAAGGCAATGCTAGGTTTGTCTCAAGTGTTTGGATAAGCAAGGTTTAAATACCATATCAATACTACACAAGGCATGAGTATTGGTCTGGATTAACTACTATTGATGTATTTATCATTTCATGTGATAGGTGAAATCAATTGATCACATCTATAAACTTAACTTATTACCTCAATTTATAAGACAAGATCATGTATTAGACATGATCCACTTATTCCTCACTAATCTCTCTTCTTTAATACTTCTGTCAACACACTCACTTGGATTCTTAGGGTTTATGATCATCACTCAATTTGTAATGATCAAAGTATTGGCCTTATAATAATTCTTTAGTGAATCTTGATTCTCTCTCCAAGATCAAGTATAAGTCCATATACTTGAATATACCACTTTAGGTTGAGCTCTTCTGAATTGGTAGGGTTCCTCTAGGGTTTATGATCTTTACCAAGTTGTAATGATCACCACACTTGCCTCTCTCTTGGATCACTAGTAGAAGAGGTTCTTATTTACTATTAAGTATTAGCTAGGTCAAGTAAGGTTTAATACTTGACTTATATTTCTTGTATCATTGATTAGTATCAACAAGTACCTCAATTGGATAAGGTTTAAATAGCAATCTAGGTTCTATTCAATGGATAGAATAAGCATATGAATGATTCTCTCTTTTCTCTAGGTTTAAATGTATGAGTTGGGAAACAAGATTGGAATGATCAAAAGTTAATGAAAAATGAATATGCATGTCCTTGGCTTGGTTCAATTATTGTAGTTGAAAAGATATACCATGTGACTCATGGTAGGAACATTTCTTTAATAGAATACATGGATAAGATAAGTATAGAATAGTGTCTTAATTAATTGTGTTCTTTGATTTAGGATTGAATAATTATTCATGTGTTGTTGTAAGGAATGGCATGTTGAGATCCTTTATAAGATCTTGTAGTTGATCCTTACTTAAGGTGTTGTTTGTTGTACATCTACTTCTATTTGATCTAGCCCAAAGATCAATTCATCTCTACCCAAAACAAGGTTTTAGCAAAGGTCACAATGAAGTTTATAGCGCTTGACTTGATGATCTACTTCAATTCCGACAAGTCAAGTGAAACTTACTGTGGTAAGTTTTATTTGAAGCGCGAAAATTCCCCGGATTTTCTATGCATGAATGCAATGCACACTTTGGTGTTCTCTCATTTTATTGCCTCTAAACCTGGGACATTACAGGACTTCATGTTTCCGGCATATCCATTGTATTCTTTTCTTCCCAACTCGGAATCTTACCACGTGACTTTTTGTGCATATCTCAGATTTGAATGGAGAGAAGATTCGGCCTTTCGAGGTGAAGCCTATGAAGAAGCCCGAAACTCTATTGACGATCTCATCGAAGCTTGCCGTGGCATTGCCCAAAAGCTGTCCTTTGAAGAGGGCCCGCACTACAGTCATTGATAAAATGACGAAGCTGATGAAGCTAGTAGGATCGGACGGGGATTGCAGGAGTCTTCAGACTCGCAGAGCTGCCTCAATTGCCTTGGCTATGTGCAAATCATACTTTCCCACCAAGGATTTTGCGACAATCGCACGCGGAGTCCCCAAGGACACCAATGTCAAGAAAGCTCTCGCGAAAACTCAAGGCTTTGACACGCTCTTTGCCCAGCGAGTGGATCACTCGTCATGGTACAAGAAGCATGATCCGCCGGCAGTTTCTCGACGATGAGGAAGATGACAAGGCGGAAGGTCCGGGTCCATCGCGCATCGGTCGACGATGACTCAGCGATGCTCCGGCAAGCACGGCATGTACCAAGCCTCGGACGATAACCCGGAATCTTCCGAGTGATTCTGAAAAACAATGAGATGCATCATTTTGGCCCCTTCGTGGGTTTGTAATAAAAGTAAGTATTTGAAGTAGCTAGGACGAAACATATGCATGTGGGCAGAAGAAACTTATCCTACGATATGTTTGAATATGTATGCATGTTTCGTTTGTTTGGAAAGCAAGTGCTAGTTTCTAAGTTTTTCCGGCTTACTTATTTGACCTTAAATGAGCGGAAGACCTTATCCGAAAATGTCATGATGGCAACGAAGCCCAATAGCGATCCGTCAATAACGGTAATAAGCCCCGACCATGGTGCCGGAAATCACTACCAAGAATCCATAAGTTCACAACGAAAAACTTATCCACCGAAAAACTTAAGCTCACGTCGTGAAGGAGGATTATGAAAATCACAACTTTTATGCACGCCTAGGCGAAACATCGAGCTGCCGGTTTAGTCGGAAAACATACACGATCCAAAAATGAACAACTAAAGGAGGTAAAAGACTCAAAGAGTGAACCATATGCTTTATTTCATTGATCATGTATCGTAACTATTACAAAGTATGTAATGAAAAATTGCTAAGTGTGGAAAGAACGTAGCTGTGCTATATTCCTGACGGTCTGTTTCATCGTATATGTCACCCGGATCCTCCCTCTTGCGTTTCCGATACCAATTGGCAGGTCTATCCTTTAATTCACAAATCAACGAGGTAGTAAGATCCATTGTGTAGCACTTTGCTGATGACGAAGGGTCCTTCCCATGGAGACTGCAACTTATGGTCTTTCACCTGTCGAAGGTGGAGGACCAAGTCACCTTCCTTAAACGAGCGATTCCGAACTCGATGGCTATGATAGCGTCGGAGTTTTTGCTGGTAAGTGGAACGTTGGTTGACCAAGTTCCGAGCTTCTTCGAGCAGGTCCATAGATAGCTGTCGAGCCTCGTCAGTAGTTTCTTCATTGTAGGCGGAAACTCGCGGGGAATCGCGGAGGGGAGAGGGCTTCAGATCCGTATACTAGGAAGAAAGGTGTAAATCCAGTTGACCTATTAGGGGTAGTTCGTAAACTCAACGAGGCAGAGTCACTTCTCGGCCCAAGCTCCGGCTGCTCGCTGCAGTGGTTCTTCAAGGCGACGTTTGACTCCGGCTAGTATGAGGCCATTGGCTCGCTCGACCTGCCCATTGGATTGTGGGTGAGCCACAGAGGCAAGGTCAAGCCGGATCCCTATGCCATTGCAATAATCCTTTAGTTCTCCCTGTGCGAAGTTCATGTCGTTGTCTGTGATGATGTGGGATGTCGATCTTCTTTACGAGGCTGCAAGCAATTTTAGTGCCATAGCACCATCGGCTTTTCTCACTGGCTTTGCCTCGAACCACTTACTAAACTTGTCAATAGCGACCAAAAGGTACTCAAAACCACCAGGAGATGATTTCTTCAATTTTCCGACCATGTCAAGCCCCCAGACCGCGAACGGCCAAGTGATAGGGATGGTCTTAGCTCTGAGCCGGAGCATTTGGTTGAGTAGCGTGATCTTGGCAACCTTGACAAGTTTTGACTATCTTTTCGATATCTTCTTTAGCTGTTAGCAGTAAAAACCTTGCCGGAAAGCTTTTGCAATGAGGGACTGGGGCGGCGTGATGCCAGAATCACCTTGGTGGATCTCTTTGAGGATTTCGATGCTATCTTGATTTGAGACGCATTTCAGAAATACCCGTTTGCACTTCGTTTATAGAGTTGTCCATCAACTATTGTGTAGGATCTTCCTGCGTCGACGACTTTGTCATGCGAGGACTTCATCTCGGTAAATTTTGTTCAATGAGGTAGTGCGAAAGGTTGGGTCCAAGCCGGAGTGATAACCATCACCTCCTTAGTCGGAGACACAGCCACATCTAGGTTTTCCGGGTTAGCGCCCTTCACAGAGGGTGTCTCGTAGGTGCTCGAGGAAAATTCCAGGCGGAATGGGTTTCTGCCGGATCGAGTTTGGATAACATATCTGCCGCAGTGTTGTCATCTCTTAACGTACTTGACTTCGTATCCAGGAAGCACTTAGATATCTCATCTTCATGTGTAAGCCGCCATAACGAAGTTTCTAGCGTTCCATGTTACGGCTACTTGTTGTGCCACCGGGCCGGAATCTCCGCAACATATGATGTGCTTGATCCCAATTTCCTTAGCGATGCGCAGACCGTGTAGTAGAGCCTCATATTCCGCCATATTATTTGTAGCTTCGAAGTGAATCTGCAGAACATACTGCAGTTCTTCTCCGGTTGGTGACTTCAGGGTAACTCCAGCCCCCGAGCCTTGATGTTGCTTGGATCCGTCAAAGTGCATGACCCAAGCTTTAGGTTCCGGCACAGGTGTGCCCTCCGGTGCTTCAGTCCAATCGACAAAGAAATCCGCCAAAATTTGGGACTTGATGGCGGTTCTGGCTTTGTAGTTGATGTCGAAGGCAGAAAGTTCTATGCCCCACTTTGCTATGCGCCCTGTTGCATCGGAGTTGTTGATGATGGTTGACAATGGAGCTTTGCTCACAACTGTCATGGGATGCTCCTGGAAGTAGTGTCTCAGCTTCCGGCTACCTAGGAACACTCCGTAGGCTAGCTTCTGAAAGTGAGGGTATCTTTGCTTGGATTCCGTCAGGACCTCGCTAATGTAATAGACTGGTCTTTGGACTCCGTACTCATGACCTTCTTCCTTTCGCTCCACCACGATAACGAGACTGATGACCTTGTTGGAAGCTGCCAGGTAGAGGAGCATAGGCTCTGACTCATCCGGAGCTGCCAAGATAGGCGGGGAAGAGAGTATATCCTTTAGCCCCTGAAGTGATGCATCTGCTGCATCGTCCCAGACAAGTTTGTCTATTTTCTTCAGCGGTTGTACAAAGGTAGTGCCTTCTCGCCAAGACGGCTAACAAATCTACTGATTGCAGTAACGCAACCAGTTAATCGTTGCACATCTTTGAGACAAGTTAGTCTTTTGATGTTCAGGATAGCCTTGATTTTTACCGGGTTTACTTCAATGCCTCTGTGAGATACAATGAAGCCAAGGAGTTTTCCGATTGGGACGCCAAAGACGCATTTCAGCGGATTCAACATCATCTTGTACCGTCGGAGATTTTCAAAGGTTTCCGTGAGGTCGTTGATCAGGTCGGATCCTTTCCGGGTCATGACCGTGATATCATCGACGTAAGCGTGCACGTTCCAGACAATTTGATCCTTCAGCACAAGCCATTTTTTGGGTTTATGCCATGGTCAACCTCATGTGAGGTAGGTCAAGACAAGGATAGGAAATGGTTTTAGGTCATTAGCACAAGGCTATAGATTTTTTCAGAAAAGAATTTGGTTGAGAGAAGGGAGAGAAAAGTCATAAGCAAAAATGACTAGAAGTTGATCTTAGAAGATCCAACCATCACTAGGAATAAATCAAGTCCTAGGGTTTAGGGAGAAGGAGAATTTAATCACAAGCCAACAAAGATGGAAGTGAAAATTCCCCAAGGGTGTTTTTAGAAATTTTACACCTAAGTGAAGATTCTCACAAACAATTATACACACGTGCTCAACAACCAAGGGAAAAATCACATATGCATGCAAGAATTAATAATGACGTTTTTGGCCCTAAATTTTGCATTCCAAAATTTAAATCTGCGACAAAAAGTTGGGTTGTTACATTCTCGGTTGTAGCTAGTTGGTACTCTCTCTTCCATGTACTTCAATACGATGATCTCATGAGCTGCCTTACATGATTGAGATCCATATGATATGTAATCGGTGTTGTGTTTGTTGGGATCCGATAAATTGTGGAATTGTGATCAGATTGTTCATCATATTATCATACTACTATTATTTAAGATCTTGCATGCTCTTCGGTACTTGTAGTTACCTTGATCAAGTAGTTGCTTGTATCTCCAAAAGGGAGTATTTATGCTCGATAGTGGGTTCATGCCTCTAGTTTCCCGGGAGAGTGACTTTATAACTTCTAAGGTTGCAGATGTGCTATTGCTACTAGAGAGAAAACAACAATGTTTTATCCAAGGGTAATTCTATTGTTTACTTTACACACATTGCTTAATGCGATTATCTGTTGCTTGCAACTTAATACTGGAAGGGGTTCGGATGATAACCTGAAGGTGGATTATTAGTCATAGACGCAGTTGGATTATGGTCTATGTATTATGTTGTAATGCCCAATGAAATACTATAGTAACCTTTATCTTATCATAGCATGCATTGTCATGCCCTCACAATTATCAATTGCCCAACTGTAATTTGTTCACCCAAACATGCTATTTGGAGAGTTACCACTAGTATAGATATGAAACCCGGTCCTTCCGTCATCATCATTGCTCTACATTAACTACGCACTGGAATATTTTCTGGTGCCATCTCCTCTGTGCTACTGTGCTTGTGTTACTATTGCCGGTGCTCTCATAATTGTTGCTTTCACATCACCCTGTTACTAGTGCTTTTCCGTGTGCAGCTGAATTGACAACTCCGCTCTTAAGGCTTATAAGTATTCTTTACCTCCCCTTGTGTCGAATCAATAATTTTGGGTTTTACTTCCCTCGAAGACTGTTGCGATCCCCTATACTTGTGGGTCATCAGGTCCCATGAGCCAGCAGCTTACTCAACATTTCAGAGGCGGCATGAGATCGAAAGAAAAAGGCAAATGACCAAATATCAGGAGCCAAAAATAGTGCAAGAAAAGAAACTTTTATTGTACATAGAGGATGACATGCGGGTCCCATGAGCTAGCATCTTACTCAATGTTTTAGAGGCGGCATGAGATCGCAAGGAAAAGGCAAGTGACCAAATATCAGGAGCCAAAATAATCCAAGAAAAGAAACTTTTATTGTGCATAGAGGATGACATGCGGGTCCCATGAGCTAGCAGCTTACTCAATGTTTCAGAGGCGGATGAGATCGAAAGAAAAAGGCAAGTGAGCAAATATCAGGTGCCAAAAATAAATCCAAGAAAAGGAACTTGATTATACATAGAGGATGACATGTGGGTCCCATTTAAAGCGCGGTCTCAACGTTTGAGCGCGGGATCGAAAGAAAAAGGCAAGTGACCAAATATCAAGTGCCAAAAATAACTCCAAGAAAAGAAAGGTTTATTGTTCATAGAGGATGACATGGGTCCCATTTTGCGCGCGGTCTCAACGTTTCCAAGCATAGGATCAAAAGAAAAAGGAATTAGGAAATCAAGGGGTCAAAAAAATCCAAGAAAAGAAAGAATTTCCGTTCATAGAGGATGACATGCGGGACCCATGATCCTGCATCGTAAAAGGCTCGATCGGAGAACGTTGAACGAGATGGCGCGATCAAGACAAAAATAATGCTAGAGAGGCTGCCATCTGGGCCATAAATCCCTGGGCGGTGCCGATTTGCGTTGACTCGGCCGGCGCACCCAAGAATTCATCATGCACCACGTATCACTACAAGAAAAGTTCTGATAGACAACGTCCCAAAATCGTCCACTAAGGGGTATTTTTCGTCGCCTATGGGCCTAACCCGACGATATGGGTTCTGTTGTCAAAACTGCGTCAGGCAAAGTCCAACGACGATTTTTTCGGTCCGTCACGCTTGGGCGCCCTTCCGCCACGGAAAATCGGACCGTTGCCCAAGTGTTTCCGGGAGCCCGTTGACGCGACGTCATGCAAGCGACACGTGGCAGCGTAGCGCGGTTAACGGCGTTAACAGCTGAACCAGTGGTAGATGGTAGGCCTACACGAGGCCTGCCACGTCTTACGCGGGCCGGGCCAGATGACATAGTTTGACCGGTCAACTATATAGCTGGGCTGGTCCATTAGTTACGTGGGCCGGGCCTAACCTCTAATGTTGACTGGTCAAAACTTAAATGGGCCGGCCCATTTAACATGTGGGGTCCACCTTTCAGCGGGCCGGCCCAAGAAGCAAGTGGGCAAAAATATAGGTGGGTCCTTTCTGTTAAAAGGCCCATTTGGTGTGGGGTCCACCATATAGCAAGTGGGCCGGCCCAACAAGCTAGTGGGCGGGGCCAAAAACACAGGTGGGTCCTCAGTTACAGGGTCGGCCCATTTAGTATGTGGGGTCCACCATATAGCAAGTGGGCGGTCCAACAAGATAGTGGGTCGGCCAAAAAACACGAGTGTCCCACCTTCTGTTAAAGGGCCGCCCATTTAGTATATGGGGTCCACCATATAGCAAGTGGCCGTCCCAACAAGGTAGTGGCGGGCCAAAAACACAGTGGGTCCCACATTCGTGTTAATGGGCCGGCCCATTTGGTATGTGGGGTCCACCATATAGAAAGTGGGCCGGCCCAACAAGATAGTGGGCGGGCCAAAAACAAAGTGGGTCCCACCTTCCTATTAAAGGGCCGCCCATTTACCATGTGGGACCACCATATAGCAAGTGGTGGCCCAACAAGATAGTGGGCCGGACCAAAAACACAGTGGGCCCCACTTTCCTATTGAAGGGCCGGCCCAATTAGTATGTGGGGTCCACCATATAGCAGTGGGCCGGCCCACAAGATAGTGGTAGGGCCAAAAACACATGTGGGTCCCACTTTCCTCTTGGGGGCGGCCCATTTAGTATGTGGGGTCCACACAAGCAAATGGGCTGGCCCAACTATTTAGTGGGCCGGCCCAAAGTGGGTGGGGTCCACATTATAGCAAGTGGGCCGGCCCAATTAGAGTGTGGGGTCCACGGTAAATCAAATGGGCTGGCCCAAGAAGTAAGTGGGCCAGCTAGTTTGGTGTTGTTTATATGCCGGCATAATATGCGCTTTAGGATTTTGGCGGCAGGCACATATGTGATTTTGCTTAATTGGGCCGTTTAAGGGATGGGAATTCGTGATTTAGATACGAGAATATTTACGCACATTGATTTCGTCGGATAGCCTCACTTACCACAAGCACCAAAAAAAAATGCGCAAAAGAACTATAAAAACTAACTAAATATTACATCAGTGCAAGGCATTGAAAAAAATATTACAGAACCCAGAGAAATTGAATGGTAATTAAACCTAGCAATACAATGAAGCGATCCGGCAATCTTTTAAGTTGTCCATGCAGCACCTATATCTGAAACAAAGACATTACAAGTTAAGACAGCAACAATGGAAAGGCAAAGACACTACAATATTGTTTGCCAAAGAATTTGGAACTCATCATTTCGTTGTTATAACAAGATCATTGTAATGCGCACAATAAGCAAACAAAGAGTGCATGCCGCATACCAACAGCCAATATAACAGAGCATGTTAGAATGAAACAGCAGACTTACTACTGTCGAGTCCCATGCAAACCAACATGTTCAGGGAGTACAAAATTGGCATGAACAACATAGTAGCAAGCTATAAATTTTGTAACAACGACTGAGCAAGATAAGAATATAGTGGATCACTTGTATAAGAGGGAATGCAAACCAATATGTTCAGCATTCCATATGTGAGCGTCATGCCAAGTCAGAGAAACAAGTCGATAATGCAGCTTTTGAAGAACAAGATGGCACACAAAATTATTATCTAGTAATATGACAAGTTTATTTGTACTACAGGCTTAGATAGCAGAGTGATAGCATGCCAAACTAAGTCCTTACTTTGTTAGCTTACAATGAACTAGATACAAAACAATGGCATCACTTGTAGTACAGGGAATGCAAGCCAACATGTTCATGGAGTAAAAAATTGGCACAAACAACATAGTAGCAGGCCATAATTTTTGTAACAACAACTGAGCAAGATAAAGTTATGATGGCTAGATCTACAGAGCAGGGAATGTAAACCAAATATAGAAGTTACGATGCCAAAAGCTATAGAGCAGGGAATGCGAACCAACATGTGCAATTACTTAAAATTGGCCATGAACTAAATAATAGCAGGATGTTACTATAATAGCTAGGAATAAAACAGATATGAGTTATAATGGCATCACTGATAAACTTGTAGATAAGGGAAAAAAATCAATTTGTTTCGGGATATAAAGTTGTAATGAGCAACACATAGGGGATAGTTAATGCTACGGCTTAGGATGGACCAGAAACGGAATATAGTGGGATCTGAACTTGTAGAAAAGGGAATGCACACCAATATGTTCACAATTCTATATGTGAGCGCCATGCCAATTAAGAGAAACAAGTTAATATTGCAGCTTTTGAAGAATCAGATGGCAGACAAAATTATGATGGAAGTTGCTGCTGTGACGAGTTCAAATAAATTTGTACTGCAGGATGGCAGAGCGATAGCATGCAGGAACTAATAGCAGGCAGTTAATTTGTTAGCTTACGACGAAGTAGATAGAAATAACAATGGCATCACCGTAGTACAGGGAAATGCAAACCAACATGTTCAGGGAGAACAAGATTGGCATGAACAACGAATGAGCAAGATAGAAGTTATGATGGCTACATCTACAGAGCAGGGAATGCAAACCAAAATGTTCAATCGCTTGAAGTTAGCAATGAACTAGAAAATAGCAAGGTGTTACGGTCATAACTAGGAATGAACTAAAAGAGCTTCAGACAAACAAGCATCTGAACCCAGAACATGGCGCTAAAACAAGGGACTTACATTAGGAGAAGCACTCTGTGGGAGTCACAGCAGATCTTCCTGGGGTTGATAGATCCGGTGATGAAGTACACTACATGTGCTCCTTGGGGTTGGAGAGATGGCCATTAAACTTCATGGTTACTCATCTAATCTGCAAAGATGTAACGGCGCGTCGTTAGCACAAACAGGTTCCCCCAAGATTAAACAAGAACTTGCAGGCAAGCAATAGAAAAGCGACAGTAGAAGAGTTTAGATCATGCACGGCGCCGGTGAAGCAGATTCGGTTCATGCACATCGGTGTCGGTGAGCAAGATCCGATGCGGTGGACGATGCCGCAGCTGAAGCGACTGCGGTAGACTGCTGGATGAGCATATGGTTTCGAGGTTCGGCGGGGATGATCCGGTTCGGTTGATGACGGCGTCGATGAAGCGGCCCCGGCAGGCAGCCGGATGACGAGGATCGCGAGGGCTCGGGTAGGCCAGGGAAGTCCGCGGGGATGTTCCGGTGCGGTGGTCGTGGAGGTGGTAGAGAGAGGGACTTGGGAAGTTCCGGTGGGTGGTCTGAGGGAAATGAATTTTTTTGGGAGGGTTTCCGGGCTAGGGAGGTGGTGATCCAAAAAATGACGGGCAGACCCCCCCACCAACCGACTTTGCTGTCATCTCCACAAGGGTAGAATGGGAATTTGAAAGCGTGTGAATTTTTTGTATTTTGTGGGCGGGAAGTTTTGCCGCTATGAGATTTTGAATTTGGCTAAGGTCCAAGTATAATGATAAAAAATTGTGAGACCGTACTAGTACCTCTGTTCAAGGCCAAGTGCAAAATCAAATCATCATCACCTTGAATATCGGTTACTATCATCGTGTTCTATCTTCTTATCCCATTCAAAAACACGTCTGAAATATTTCTAGATTGGCGGGAGATTTTGCCGCCCGACTGAGATTTGATTTTGAATATGGCTATGGTCAAGTAATATAATATAATACTAATATAAAGATGGTACACCTGGTTAAGTACTAATTGCTCTGCTTCGGCAGTTAAGGCCAGCAGCCACATCAAGCCATCATCATTACAAACAAAATCAGTCAAATCTAGAAGCTAGTATAGGATAAATTCACATCAGCATAATAAATCCAGAAAACTAAGTATAATACTACATAAACTGCATACAAGAGCCAAAAGCAGCCAATAACAATGTTAATGTTCACGACAAACTAATCTGAAAATAATACAAGACACAATGTATGGCCAACATGAAGATTAGGATACCCCAGGATGAACGAATATTGTCAACACCCGGATTTCTAAGTCCAGATGCCTATTATGTCATACATCGCAATCCCAGGAATATTGTTGTTGCGAGACATAACAGTTGAATACCATAGAGTCATCATTTATTACAACACATATTGTCTTACACCATATATTACATTATTCAAGATTACACAAATAGTTGATCTAAACGATCAACGAACATAGATAACTAGCGGAAGCGTCGTAGTAGGTGGAACTATCTATCCACAGGCCAACGCTTGACGTTAGAAGCATCCTAGTTCTGGTAGACGTCTTGTTGACCGTCATCCTCGTACTGGGGCTCCTCTTCAAAGTCTGGCATTGGAATAGCCAGGGACACAGCCATGAGTACTTAAGTACTCGCAAACTAACACTAATGTAAGTAGTTATCAACATTAATGGTTGCTAAGCTCTAGGTTTATTTGCATAAAGCCAAGTTTATTTCATAAACATTTAGTAAAGATGCTTGAATCTCTAGACTAACTCAAGTGGGAACATTAGTGTCATTCCCACCACCTCGGTGGTGTATTTCAACAAGTCAAGTCACCGTTCAAGAATCATCATTCCTTTGTAAGACAAGTTCTGACAACGGAACAGTATGGCCTTTCCAATCGTCCGTAACCGTGGACACGGCTATTCGAATAGGTTTAACACTCTGCAGAGGTTGCACACTTGTGCCACAACATTTGATTACATCCGTCAGAGATAACTCTGAATAATCGTAACTCAGTACGCGGATCATCAACCCTAACCTTTCATTTACACCCCCTAGTATAGGCACCTCTCCCCATGAGCTTGGCCTCCCGGTGAAAACCAACTGTTAACCCGGGAACTGCACAGGGCTTGGGCCGGACAATTCACCTCATTCACGTCATTTCACATTTCTCGGAGGCAGCCTCGGCATAACCCCTATGACGCTTGTTTAGAGGGAACCCATACTAAGACATATAAACTTCTAGTTAGACCCTACCCATAATCAGGTATTGTGGGGGTACTTGTATATTGGAAAGGTATCGCATCCAACCATCATCAGTTTTTAATCAAAAATCACCATCTTCTCTTGGTCATATTCACCTTCAATATTTCTTTCATAATTTCACCATCATCATCCAATGTTCCCATCTAGAGTAGTCAATTTTATTTATTTTGCAATAGCATCTAATCATGAGGGGGTTCTATCTAGCTTGATTTGCTTATGCTAACCTTGACACTCTTGTTCTATTCTAAACCAAGTGAATCATGAATCAAAAGTGCTTTAAAGAACAATACTTGAAATCAAGCCAAGTAAAAACATGGGATGGGATCTTTAAGCATAAAGTAATATGTAATAGTGCCTTGCTCACGAAGAGCTTTGCATTAAGGTGGCTTGCAAGAGTATTAGCTTGCCTTGGTTGGGGTAGGAGTCAAAGTTTTCCTCCTCCTCCTGGTTGTAGCCTTCCTCCTCCGGGTACTCCTCGAGACTAGCGTCTATATACGAATACAAGTATAACGATCACTACACACAATTAAGTGCTAAGCTAAGCACACACCAAATTGCACACAAGGATATGCTAACATCACAATTTATTAGAATGATGATTTAATTCCTTGTTTTAAAGAAAAATAATTTCCTCTCATTATAGTTATTTATTAAGATTTCTCTTTAATGTCTTGGAGGAGATAATTCCCTCTCATTAAAATTATTAAGTTTTAATCTCTTCAAATAATAATAAGGTATGAGTATTTGTTGACCAAGGTCAACACTTCATATCTATTATTTGAGAGTGAAATTTAAATGAGGTGCTACACCTCATGCATTTTAATATTAGCATGCTCATAATTTAATATCTCTAAATAACCAAGTATGAGGTTTATTAGACCAAAGTCAGTACCTCTATTTGAATTACTTGAGATCACAATTTAAATGAGAGAATAGCTCTCATACTATTTTATAATTAATTTAAGGTGGTTTAAATGAACTAGAAATAGCTACATAGCCATTATTTAATTCTAGTTCATGATTATGCAAAACAACTACTCTATATTTTTGCATAAACAATTAAAGGGTATCAAATGTGATTTATGTGAGTTGGAATTAACTTAAAATCATTTATAGATAATTTTTAATATTTATTTGAAGTTGGAAAAGGCTCTGCCTTGTTATTTTTATCATTTAAATTCTACAAATAATTTGGAAGTGAGGCTAGTGGCATTGTTTAGATAATTTCCTAAGCTTTCCAAATATATAAAATTTACTAAATTTGGTTCAGTGGATTTTGTTGTATTTAAATTTGAAAAAGCATCTGTGAGCATATTCGAATTTAAACAGAAAATAGAATTTGAATTAAATGGGCTTGGCGGGAAGGCTACGTGGGCTAATGAGCGAAAAAGACTTGGGCCGGCCCAGCAGCGTGTCGCCCACGCGCGGGCCACCTGACATGGTGGGCTCCACCCGTCAGTCTCTTATAAATCCCGAAACGGTATGGATTAAAATGGTGCGTTGGATCAGAACGCGATCGTGCGGTGCACGATCGTCGTCTTCTCCGGCGAGAGGCCGAGGGTCTGGCGGCGAGCCTAGGGGGTCGGAGGGCATACCGGTGCTCCCGCGAGGTTCTGGAGGGTGCGAGGCGGTGTTGTCGACGGTGAGGAAGCTCCTGGTAGCAGTGGCGAGGCTCGGGGCGGCGTGAATCGACGACGGCGATCTGCGGGCTCCGGCGGCTTCAAGCTCCAAATTCCGGCGACTCCGGCGACGATTGGGTGTATGGTTTGGTCGAGGAGAAGCAGTGAGGTGAGGCGATCGTGTTGGTGTGAAGGAGAAGGCCGCGGGAGGTCTCTATTTATAGAGGGGAGATGGTGCCGTGAGTGCTGTGAGTGGTCGTCGACGGCGTGGCCTCTCCGGCGCTCCAAAGGGCAAGGCGAGGACGGCACTCGATTGGCGACGGCATGGCGAGGCTCTGGGTACAGCGAAAGCGTCCTGGGAGCGATGGGACGGCTCGAGCGCTTGATGATCATGCCACGGTACCCGCGGCATGGTTCCGACGATGGCGACGGCGACAGGTCCTCCGGCGATGCTCGAGCATGTCTAGCGCGTAGAGGGGATGGTGGTGATGCTCGACGTAGGGGGTAGGCTTGCAGGCGAGGACTACGGCGATGGGGCGACGCCATGCTCTGGCGCGGCCAGTGCGCGCTCACCGCGTGCCTGGCATGCCACGGCATGGTACTGGGCGCGCATGGGCGCGGCTGGTTCAGCCAATGCTGGGCCTTGGCGAGCTCGGGCCATGCTGGGTGATGATCACCGTGTACAGGCTTGCTCCAGGACATGGTGAGAGAGAGAGAGTCGAGCCAGAGAGAGAGGGAGCATGATGGCCGGCATGAGCTTGCCATTGGTGAGCTTGGGTTCCTCCATGCCTCCACTTGCACAAGCTAGTACTGGCAATGATGTAGAAGTACTCCAGGTGCAATGATCAACAAGATTCACCCAGGGTTCATGCTAAGCTTGCAAGTTGGTATCAGAGCCATTGTTTGACCTTAGAAGCCCCTAGTTTAGAATGGACGACTGAAACACATAGATTCAAAATTAATGAAAGAAATAGTTATGAAAATCTACTCACACTCTTACCTTTGAGATCTTTTGCAAAATAACAAGTTCATGTTTTCTTCTTACAATAAAATTAAAAGTTGAACACTTGCACTTCTCTAACTTACTCATCCATGTCTCTACAGATGGAGCATTTCGCTCAGACAGAGTCTTACCGCCTAGGCAACGCAGGAGGCCTCATCTTCGAGGAGGACCTGACTGAGCTTTCCCTGTTCCTCGGACGCCCCTTCCCGGAGTTTTTCGGGGGACGGGTCACCAACCAGCTCGGAGGACAGATGCAGTGGATCGTCTGCGCCGACCTCCGCGGAACGTCTGAGTCACCCCCGACCAGCAGGATCCAGTTCTCCGTCTTGGAGAACAGTTGGCTGGACGGCCTTGCTCGGGCCATGAAGGAAGCACTAGCCCGTCTGTGCGGGCTGGAGCTGCCCCGAATCCGGGGAACCCGCTACTTCCACATGGCAAGGCACGACTCCATGGGGGCACCGATGGACCTCTCGCCCCACCCCGAGCTGAAGTCCCACGTGGACCACACCGACTACATGCTCTGCGAGACCTACGTCCAGCTCGACAACGCTCGCTCCCTCGCCAACTTCGCCTACCACCAGATGGCTCAGAAGGACGAGATCACCAAGATCATCGCCGCAGAGCGCAAGACCCTTCGCCGTGAGAACGCGAAGAAGGACTACAAGATCTCCCGCCTCCGCGACCAGATCGCCAACCTCAAGGAGACCATCAAGACTCAGGAGGACCAGCTCAAGGCCCTCGAGAGCGAAGGAGAGGGGGAAGACATCCAAGGGGATGGCTACTCCTATGTGAGCAACGACAACGACTATGAAGAGGATGATGATGACCTGGCCTACTACCCTTACGAGGATGGCCATGAGCACCTGACAGCCGGGATGGATGACACCGTCCCGATCCGTGTCGATGAAGCTTAGTTTCACTTGTGCACCTTGCGTAGGTGTAAGTTGTATCGGTCCCACTGTATCGTAGTTTGTTGAAAGGGTTCTTCAAACCCTCCTATGTGTAAGCTTGTAATGTTTGCATCATGAATAAAATAAAAGTGTGTTTAAGTTTCAATTTATCCAAGAACTCAAGTTTTTAATTTAAGCCCAAAATAAGCCATAGAAAATTCCCTCTTATCTCATAATCTATCTACATATTCAGATGGCTCATCGCAACGCGAACTCGGAGGCTATGATGCAACTACTGCAGACCCTGATGGCAGACAGGGAGACTGACCGAGCTGAACGTCAAGCCAGCCTAGTAGCACTGCAGCAACTAGCCAACAACCAGCAGGGCCATGGACACCATGACCATCCAGGGTCCAAACTCAAGAATTTCCAAAATACCAACCCACCTGTTTTCAGCAAGACTGAAGAGCCCTTAGATGCAGATGATTGGCTGCAAACAATGGAAAACAACTTGGAAGTAGCTGGAGTGGATGAGAATGAGAAAGTTCTGTTTGCTACGCACTACCTAGCAGGACCAGCAAGAGCCTGGTGGACGAGTGCCCGCGCGTTGAACGCAGGGCAAATGATGACTTGGGCTGACTTCAAGCTCAAGTTCAGCAAGTACCATGTGCCTCAGGGCCTGATCAAGAAGATGCGGGACGAGTTCCGCGAACTCAAGCAGGGGAGGATGACAGTAGTGGAGTACCGTGACAAGTTTCTCACCTTGTCGAGGTACGCACCTGATGAGACGGACACCACCGACAAGAGGAAGGAGAGGTTCCTGAACGGACTACATGATGAGATGCAGACCGTGCTGGTCAACATTCCATTCGCTGACCTTGAAGCCCTTGTCGACTCCGCCATCCAGATGGAGGGCAAGCTGAACCAGGCCAATGAGAACCGCAAGCGCAGGATGATGCAACAGAGTGGGCCCAGCAATACCTCAAGGTATCGCCCCAGCTCAAGCGGAGGGTTCCCTCCCAGAAGCAACAAGCCACCAACCCCGATGTCACGCCCGGTTTTCAGCACCGGAGCGGAGGAAACTCCAGGCCAGGAGGCCACCACAACAACAACCACGGCAACAACAACTACGTCCACCACAACACCAACTTCAACCGCGCTCCGATGAGAGCCCCCGCCAACAACAACAACACCAACACCGCACCAAGGACCGGGAGCAACGCTGTTCCGGTTACCCCCAAGGACAAGTCCACCATCACCTGCTACGAGTGTGGTGTAGTGGGACACTTTTCCAATGAGTGCCCCAAGAGACTCGCCAAGATCGCCGCCAACACCGCTGCACCTGCCCAGCAGCAACGCCGCGTCTCCACCGGCAAAAAGTTCACCCCCAACAACCCCAACAACCGCGGCGGCCGCCTCTTTCACATGAGTGCGGAAGAAGCTCAGGAAGCGCCAGATGTTGTGCTGGGTATGTTCTCTGTTAACTCCGTACCAGCAAGAGTGTTGTTTGATTCCGGAGCATCGCATTCTTTTGTCACCGAAGATTTTGCATGCACTAGTAAGATTCAACCCATCAGTTTGAAGCATGTCATGATAGTTCAGATACCTGGATCCACAACCAAAGCTAGAAAAATTTGCAAAGATGTGCCCATCATTATACATGATATAGAATTTTATGCAAATTTGATTGTTCTGGGAACAAAGGGTTTGGAAGTAGTACTAGGTATGGATTGGATGTCCAAACATCAAGGACTGATAGATTGTGCCAAGAAGGCCATCACCATGACTAGTAGCACCGGAGTACTAGTGGAGCACATATCGGAAAGGCTACCTAGAAACTTCACTTGTAACCAGAGTCAAGCCCAACCCACCTTGGATCAGATTAGGGTCGTCTGTAGATACCCTGATGTGTTTCCTGAGGGTTTACCCGGTATGCCCCCAGATCGGGATATCGAGTTTATCATTGAGTTAATCCCCGGAACAGGACCTATAGCCCAGAGAGCTTACAGCATGAACCCAGCAGAGTTAGTGGAACTGAAGAAGCAGCTGGACGAACTCTTGGCCAAAGGTCTGATCCGACCAAGTGCGTCACCTTGGAGGTCCCCAGTCTTGTTTGTGGACAAGAAGGATGGTACGATTCGTTTATGTACGGATTACCGCAAGCTCAATGATGTCACCATCAAGAACAAGTATCCTTTGCCCAAAATAGAAGACCTGTTTGACCAGTTGACCGGTGCCACCGTGTTCTCGAAGATTGATCTAAGGACAGGGTACCATCAGCTGAAGATCCGTGCATCGGACATTCCCAAAACTGCCTTCACCACCAGATATGGATTGTATGAGTACAATGTCATGTCATTTGGATTGACCAACGCCCCTGCTTACTTCATGAACCTCATGAACAAGATCTTCATGAACTTTTTGGACAAGTTTGTCGTTGTTTTCATCGACGACATCCTAATCTACTCCAAGACCGAAGAGGAACATGAGCAACACCTGGAGATAATCCTAGAAACCCTTAGACAGCACAAGTTGTACGCCAAGTTCAGCAAGTGCGAGTTCTGGTTGAAAGAAGTAGGATTCCTGGGACACATCTTGTCAGCAGGAGGAATTGCCGTGGACCCCGCAAAGATCAAGACCGTTGCAGAATGGAAGGTCCCAACCACTCAGACCGAAGTCCGTGCTTTTCTTGGATTGGCGGGATACTACCGCCGATTCGTTGAAGGATTCTCGAGCATAGCAAGACCCATGACCCAACTGCTGAAGAAGGACAAGAAGTTTGACTGGACGGACAAATGTGAAGAGAGCTTCCAGAAGCTCAAGGCAAGACTGACGACAGCCCCAATACTAATCATGCCAGACATCACCAAGCCTTTTGACGTTTACTGCGACGCCTCCAAGATTGGTCTTGGATGTGTGCTGATGCAAGGAGGGAAAGTGATATCGTATCTGTCAAGACAACTGAAGCAGCATGAGCAGAATTACCCAACCCACGACTTAGAGCTCGCAGCAGTTGTGTTAGCTTTGAAGGTTTGGCGTCATTACCTCATGGGAAATCGATGCGAGATTTACTCGGATCACAAGAGTTTGAAGTATATCTTCACTCAGAAGGAACTAAACATGAGGCAAAGAAGATGGATCGAGTTGATCAAGGATTACGACCTAGAGATTCATTACCATCCCGGAAAGGCCAATGTGGTAGCCGATGCTTTGAGCCGACAACCATGTCAGCTCAACTCCATGATCGCGGAAGAGCAACCTAGCCTGTACCAAGAGTTTGAACAGTTTAGACTGGAGCTGGTTAGCGAAGGTTATCTCGCCAGCATAGAGTTACAACCTACCTTGGTTAGTCAAATCAAGGAAGCACAGAAAGGGAATGCTAGCATCGACGGAATCAAGAACCAGATAGCTGCAGGAAAGGCACCGGATTCACCGTAGATGAAGAAGGAGTACTTTGGTACAACGGACGCTTGTGCGTGCCGTCAGATTCTGAGCTAAAGCAAGTCATTCTGAAGGAAGCCCATGACACCCTTTATTCCATTCACCCCGGTGGTACCAAGATGTACCAGGACTTGAAGGAACAGTTCTGGTGGCATGGAATGAAGCGAGAAATCGGGAGCTACATCGCCAAGTGTGACATCTGCCAAAGAGTCAAGGCCGAGCATCAACGACCCGCAGGACTGCTACAGCCCCTGCAGATTCCCGAATGGAAGTGGGATTCGGTAGGAATGGACTTCATCACCGGACTGCCCAAGTCTAGCAAAGGAAATGATTCTATCTGGGTAGTGGTCGACAGGTTGACCAAAGTCGCCCATTTCATCCCCGTCAAGACCACCTACCAAGGACCCAAGCTGGCAGAATTGTACATCTCCCGAATAGTCACCCTGCACGGAACCCCGAAGTCAATAGTGTCAGATAGAGGATCTCAATTCACCTCGAGATTCTGGCAGAAGGTACATGAAGGGCTAGGCACCCGCCTGAACTTTAGCACAGCATACCACCCGCAGACGGATGGACAGACTGAACGAGTCAACCAAATCCTTGAAGATATGTTGAGAGCATGTGTACTAGAGTATGGATCCAAGTGGGAAGATTGCCTGCCTTACGCCGAGTTTTCGTACAACAACAGCTATCAGGCCAGCCTGCAGATGGCCCCCTTTGAAGCATTGTACGGAAGAAAGTGCCGTACCCCTCTGAATTGGTCGGAAGTCGGAGAGAGCCAAGTGTTTGGACCAGACGTTCTCCGAGAAGCCGAAGAGAAGGTACACAAGATCCGGGAGTACCTGAAGACAGCCCAGTCCAGGCAGAAGAGTTACGCCGACAAAAGACGCCGGGAAATGACCTTCGAGATCGGAGACTTTGTGTATCTCAAAGTATCCCCTCTTAAAGGAATGCAGAGATTCCAGCTTAGAGGAAAGCTTGCACCCCGCTATGTTGGACCCTTCAAAGTTCTTAGTCGCCGAGGAGAAGTATCTTATCAACTGGAATTACCGGAAGAAATGGCAGCGGTACACAATGTGTTTCACATCTCACTACTTCGCAAATGCTTGGAAGTACCAGAGAAGACCGAGGTCTTCAAGAACATTGATCACAGATCTGTGGATATCAACTCAGATTTGACCTACAGAGAAGTACCAATTCGCATCCTGGAGGAAGCTTTCAGAACTACTCGCACCCGGAGTATCAAATTTCTGAAGGTCCAATGGAGTAATCACACTGAAGAAGAAGCTACCTGGGAGAGGGAAGACTTCATGAAGACTGAGTACCCCAATCTCTTTAGTACCTAGTTTTCTTTAAGATCTCGGGACGAGATCTTTTGTAAGGGGGAAGGGTTTGTAACACCTCAAGTTTTTAACAATAAATAAAGAAGAGGAATTTCCAATACTCAATTTTGACAACAAACAAAAACTTTATTTACTCATATAGTGCTATATCTAGTCTCATGCATAGTATGTGTTTTTGGTGTGCTATTGCCATGATGAGTGTATTAGTATGGATCAATGTCACTTAAACCCTAAACCATGATCATATCATCTCAAGTTGAGAGAAATTTAAGAAATGCCAAATAACCAAAAACTCTCACATACACCTTAGACCAATTTTTCAAATCTTCAACCAAGGACACCAAGGCTTGATCCAATGCTTGTAAAACACTTATATAACAAAAACAAACATAAATGCATAGAAGAAACCAGATTCAAATCAAAGAAAAATTCAAATTGTACATACATATGATAATGGTCAATTTGGCCAAATATAAAATGTTGCCCTCTTTACACCCCTGGTTTGGAAGATTCTTAAACCAAACCACTCTAATTCTTTCCACCTCATCCAAGAGCATGTCAAGAGGAGCAACTTTGTGGTTGACCACCATGGTTGACTCTGCTTAGTTTGACTTGAGTAAATAAAACAAAATGCTATATGAGAGTAAAGTGAAGATGAGCACTTTTTGGAATCCTTGCAAACCATCACTAAAATGACCACCACCACCATCATTAGATCACATCTATTATGTCTTTGAGCTCCACCAAAAATATTTCA
Source organism: Lolium multiflorum (assembly GCA_030979885.1). Classification (NCBI taxonomy): domain Eukaryota; kingdom Viridiplantae; phylum Streptophyta; class Magnoliopsida; order Poales; family Poaceae; genus Lolium; species Lolium multiflorum. The sequence continues at coordinate 186,334,325 of CM061749.1, read as the reverse complement.
AAAATTCCAATATTTTTCTCTTGCGGCCATTCTGTCGAACACCTGGCAGGCACAAAACAGAATTGAGCAAATTTGATTTTTGTCCAACAGTTTATAGCATGAACCCTGGGTGAATCTTGTTGATCATTGCACCTGGAGTACTTCTCCATCATTTCCAGTACTAGCTTGTGCAAGTGGAGGCATGGAGGAACCCAAGCTCACCAATGGCAAGCTCATGCCGGCCACCATGCCATCTCTCTCTCTGGCTCGACTCTCTCTCTCTCACCATGTCCTGGAGCAAGCCTGGTACACGACGATCATCACCCAGCATGGCTCGAGCTAGCCAAGGCCCAGCATTGGCTGAACCAGCCGCGCCCATGCGCGCCCAGTACCATGCCGTGGCATGCCAGGCACGCGGTGAGCGCGCACTGGCCGCGCCAGAGCATGGCGTCGCCCCATCGCCGTAGTCCTCGCCTGCAAGCCTACCCCCTACGTCGAGCATCACCACCATCCCCTCTACGCGCTAGACATGCTCGAGCATCGCCGGAAGACCTGTCGCCGTCGCCATCGTCGGAACCATGCCGCGGGTACCGTGGCATGATCATCAAGCGCTCGAGCCGTCCCGTCGCTCCCAGGACGCTTTCGCTGTACCCAGAGCCTCGCCATGCCGTCGCCAATCGAGTGCCGTCCTCGCCTTGCCCTTTGGAGCGCCGGAGAGGCCATGCCATCGACGACCACTCACAGCACTCACGGCACCATCTCCCCTCTATAAATAGAGACCTCCCGCGGCCTTCTCCTTCACACCAACACGATCGCCTCACCTCACTGCTTCTCCTCGACCAAACCATACACCCAATCGTCGCCGGAGTCGCCGGAATTTGGAGCTTGAAGCCGCCGGAGCCCGCAGATCGCCGTCGTCGATTCACGCCGCCCCGAGCCTCGCCACTGCTACCAGGAGCTTCCTCACCGTCGACAACACCGCCTCGCACCCTCCAGAACCTCGCGGGAGCACCGGTATGCCCTCCGACCCCCTAGGCTCGCCGCCAGACCCTCGGCCTCTCGCCGGAGAAGACGACGATCGTGCACCGCACGATCGCGTTCTGATCCAACGCACCCCACCATCCATACCCGCGTGGGCGACACGCTCTGGGCGGCCCAAGTCTTTTCGCCATTAGCCCACGTAGCCTTCCCGCCAAGCCCAGTTATTTCAAATTCTATTTTTCTGTTTAAATTCGAATATGCTCAGAGATGCTTTTTCAAATTTAAATACAACAAAATCCACTAAACCAAATTTAGTAAATTTTATATATTTGGAAAGCTTAGGAAATTATCTAAACAATGCCACTAGCCTCACTTCCAAATTATTTGTAGAATTTAAATGATAAAAATAACAAGGCAGAGCCTTTTCCAACTTCAAATAAATATTAAAAATTATCTATAAATGATTTTAAGTTAATTCCAACTCACATAAATCACATTTGATACCCTTTAATTGTTTATGCAAAAATATAGAGTAGTTGTTTTGCATAATCATGAACTAGAATTAAATAATGGCTATGTAGCTATTTCTAGTTCATTTAAACCACCTTAAATTAATTATAAAATAGTATGAGAGCTATTCTCTCATTTAAATTGTGATCTCAAGTAATTCAAATAGAGGTACTGACTTTGGTCTAATAAACCTCATACTTGGTTATTTAGAGATATTAAATTATGAGCATGCTAATATTAAAATGCATGAGGTGTAGCACCTCATTTAAATTTCACTCTCAAATAATAGATATGAAGTGTTGACCTTGGTCAACAAATACTCATACCTTATTATTATTTGAAGAGATTAAAACTTAATAATTTTAATGAGAGGGAATTATCTCCTCCAAGACATTAAAGAGAAATCTTAATAAATAACTATAATGAGAGGAAATTATTTTTCTTTAAAACAAGGAATTAAATCATCATTCTAATAAATTGTGATGTTAGCATATCCTTGTGTGCAATTTGGTGTGTGCTTAGCTTAGCACTTAATTGTGTGTAGTGATCGTTATACTTGTATTCGTATATAGACGCTAGTCTCGAGGAGTACCCGGAGGAGGAAGGCTACAACCAGGAGGAGGAGGAAAACTTTGACTCCTACCCCAACCAAGGCAAGCTAATACTCTTGCAAGCCACCTTAATGCAAAGCTCTTCATGAGCAAGGCACTATTACATATTACTTTATGCTTAAAGATCCCATCCCATGTTTTTACTTGGCTTGATTTCAAGTATTGTTCTTTAAAGCACTTTTGATTCATGATTCACTTGGTTTAGAATAGAACAAGAGTGTCAAGGTTAGCATAAGCAAATCAAGCTAGATAGAACCCCCTCATGATTAGATGCTATTGCAAAATAAATAAAATTGACTACTCTAGATGGGAACATTGGATGATGATGGTGAAATTATGAAAGAAATATTGAAGGTGAATATGACCCGGAGAAGATGGTGATTTTTGATTAAAAACTGATGATGGTTGGATGCGATACCTTTCCAATATACAAGTACCCCCACAATACCTGATTATGGGTAGGGTCTAACTAGAAGTTTATATGTCTTAGTATGGGTTCCCTCTAAACAAGCGTCATAGGGGTTATGCCGAGGCTGCCTCCGAGAAATGTGAAATGACGTGAATGAGGTGAATTGTCCGGCCCAAGCCCTGTGCAGTTCCCGGGTTAACAGTTGGTTTTCACCGGGAGGCCAAGCTCATGGGGAGAGGTGCCTATACTAGGGGGTGTAAATGAAAGGTTAGGGTTGATGATCCGCGTACTGAGTTACGATTATTCAGAGTTATCTCTGACGGATGTAATCAAATGTTGTGGCACAAGTGTGCAACCTCTGCAGAGTGTTAAACCTATTCGAATAGCCGTGTCCACGGTTACGGACGATTGGAAAGGCCATACTGTTCCGTTGTCAGAACTTGTCTTACAAAGGAATGATGATTCTTGAACGGTGACTTGACTTGTTGAAATACACCACCGAGGTGGTGGGAATGACACTAATGTTCCCACTTGAGTTAGTCTAGAGATTCAAGCATCTTTACTAAATGTTTATGAAATAAACTTGGCTTTATGCAAATAAACCTAGAGCTTAGCAACCATTAATGTTGATAACTACTTACATTAGTATTAGTTTGCGAGTACTTAAGTACTCATGGCTGTGTCCCTGGCTATTCCAATGCCAGACTTTGAAGAGGAGCCCCAGTACGAGGATGACGGTCAACAAGACGTCTACCAGAACTAGGATGCTTCTAACGTCAAGCGTTGGCCTGTGGATAGATAGTTCCACCTACTACGACGCTTCCGCTAGTTATCTATGTTCGTTGATCGTTTAGATCAACTATTTGTGTAATCTTGAATAATGTAATATATGGTGTAAGACAATATGTGTTGTAATAAATGATGACTCTATGGTATTCAACTGTTATGTCTCGCAACAACAATATTCCTGGGATTGCGATGTATGACATAATAGGCATCTGGACTTAGGATACCCCAGGATGAACGAATATGTTCTTCATTCAGCATATATTTCTTCGTCACTCCATTGAAGGAAATTTTCATTGAACTCCTTCCGTCTGCAGTGTGCAGCCAATACATCCTCCAAACGGTATGGCCTTTGTTCATTTCTCATACCGTAGTTTCCTAATCTATTCACATGTATTGGCCACTCATCCCAGGCCTTTATATCATCAAAGTACTCTCTGATATAACCAAAATCTGTGTAGTAGATGCAGCCAGGTCGAAGTGTCGGGTGCACTCTGGTGTCGACGGAGATACACCGGATATAATGGACGAAGAAGGCACGACTGCCAATGTTATTGACGGCATGGAGAGAGCGGCTCTCAGTGTCCACACGGTACACCAATGGTTGACCTTCCTCCAAATGCTTGTTGTCCAACAACACAAGCAGCAGAGCACCATCCGACTTCACAAGGTAGAACTTGTTATTTCCAAGTTCTGGAAATGAAAATAGTGTATCCATTTTGACAGTGCTCGCACGCTGCTCCAACTGGACATTGTTGGTGCACACTAATTTTCCGAACTCAAAATTGTTCACAGCTATTGCATACAATTCACCATTGAACGGGGTAATGCAACGCAGACAATGGTGCTCGATCGAAAATCTTCCTTCTCCCCAATCTTCATCTATACCCTTAGTTGGAGTGCTCTCATCGACCCAAGCAATTTCCGCCGGGTAATCTTTGGAAACGAAGACCATAGTCGGGGACTTCATCACAGCGACTGACTTCAGAATAACGTTTGGCATATGCGCCTCAAACATAGTATTCAATGTCTTTGTGAGTGGGTTCAGAAGCCGTATCTTGTGCGGCTGGTTCTTCTGGGCAAGCACGATGACGCCACGGCAAAAGCCGACAAAGTAGTATCTAAAATATATTGATGAAGATAACATTCAGCACTAAGATGTTTACGATTGAAAATAAAAATAGATTAACTCTATAGATATGGAGGAATTTGAACCTTGCATGAACTTCCGTTAGATCGATGGTGACGTAGCGGGATGTGCGGAGGTGGAGGAAGGTGAAATCAGCAGCGCGTGGAAGGCCGTGGTCTAGCATGATCCATTCGTGCAGGTGCACGTCGGGCTCAGGTAAACCTGAGCGCCAATTTCTACAGACTTGCCTCATAGCAGAGTAGGTGTCAGCGTACTGCTCGTTCGCCAGTAAGCATTCGCCGATCTTGTGAAGTGGTCCATCAGCCGAGAGAGAGGCCCAGTTCACGGAGGCGACGGCCGCCGGCGCATTCTTCTTGTCCATCGCCGGCAGGGAGCGCGCGTGGGCGGTTGGTGTTTTTTCCTTCGATTTGGAGAAGTTGATGGGACGTGAGAGGCGTGGTTGCGTGCGTGAGTGAGAATGAGACTGTGTGCAGAGGGAGGGAGAGAGGGGGCTCTGGCAACGTGACGGTTGGTCTCGGCAGTTTCTCAAAAAAGCTAGACGTTTGGTCTCAACACGCGCACCGCCTAACCGCTGTGCACCGCGACACGCGTCCGTGGTACTGCACGTCTGCACCGTTACGTGTACTCAGTTAGCCTTACACTGGAAAAATATCTGCACTCAGTTTTCCCCTCGAGTACTAATACTGGCTAGTGCAATATACTCAGTTTTACCCTCAAGTGGCTGATCAACAGAGAGTCAACAAATGGGATTAAGCTATCTAATTGAGTAATTTCATGCGCAAAAAAAATCATAGTGCCTCCTACTCATGGAGTCTTGTTAAGAAGAGGAGGTCTAATACGTGGAAAACAGAATAGCACACCACAGGTCCGAAATGATGGAAAGGGCTAGGCAATCCACTTATTATAGAACTCAACAAAAACCACATGGAACTATATTAAACTTATGCAGTAGCCAACGCAACCAAAAGTCAGAAGTGCAGGCTGAATCCCAAAGGCACAACACAATAAGGAAACTTGCAACCTTATATAAAAGGGGCTATGCAACCCACTTATACACACATTAACAGCCATCCTCGTGTGTGACAAGAGAAATTCAACACTGGATTCGGAGGTAGGCACATGAAGCTTTACAAGGGCCAATGGGGCACCAACAATTTAAGGATGAATTGAACCACACCGTCAACAATTCAAACTCGAGACCTTGGCTCTAATACCATTTAAGTTCGAACGGATTGAAAAGGCTAGGCAACCAATTTCTAAAACATCCACAGGAACAACTACCAAGTTGATCCCAGCCGTAGATAAATGCATCCACCAACAAAATAGGAACAGTGCCTCAGTCTCAGTAAACATTTCACAATACCAAGGTACTCACATGTCAATGTCAGTGTTTTCATCTCCAATTATCTATGGCATTTTATTAGTCTTTGAGAGATTATAACAAACTTGATTGGCCTCCTGCAGTAGGGCATCACATGCTTCTGATCTCGATCTCAACATGTCAACTTGGTTTCTTAACACATCTGCTGCAGCTCGTTCTATTTGGATTTGTTCCTCCAGAACTTGTGCAGAGAAAGACTTGGACTTGGACTGCAAAAACCCAGCATTTCGCAGGAAAGTGTTTTTGGTGATATCTTTATTTTTAAGTACCATGGTAAATGTCTCCATACATTCTTCTAGAGTTTTTTCCATACCATCTTTCCCGGGTTTTGCCATCTCCAATTTCATATTTGCCTGAAAAGTTTTGAGTCGTGTAAAAATAAAAGTTATTACAGAGAAACATGCAGACGGTAGATTTAATGTGTATGAACTACTTCTAATCCTACAAGTTGGTATGCCTGATTACACATCAAATGCATTTTCACAAAAACGCCTACAAGATCATATTGACATGCCCATTATTGCTCCTACAAATTGGCAAGTGTGTAGTTAAAAAATTTAAATCATAAAGAAGACTTACAATAACACTTTCTGCAAGTTCTCCTATCACATTATGTTTGTTCTTCTGGCATGCCTCGAACTGCTCTGCCAGAGTCATCTCTTTGTCTGGTTGCATGTTGTTTGCATGATCTACTTTCTGCATTTTTGTACAATCATATGGAGATCAAATAACGTGGTTGAAATGGAGGATGGAAATATAACATGCACACGGAGTTCTACACAATTTACGAGTAACATATGTAGCAGTACAGACCAGCGGGGCATTACTTTTTGCCAGAGATGCCCAACCAAGTGACGAGATCCTGTACGGCTTGGTAAACGTTGTTTCAAGCGGTTAGCCTGGTTCCTTTTAGACAACGTCTGCAAAAGGAGACTAGTGAGACACTGGCGCAAAATAAGTATTCGGAATTTAATCTGGTTTCACGGTCCTCATAAGCCATACCACATTCTTTGGATCAGACCAATGCTTGACAAGATCTCCCCACTGCTCGTCAGTCATACAGGGTGCAGGAGACTTTGTTCGAACATTGGCAGTAATCTGGCCAGTGAAGTATGTCGCCTTAAGCTTATAGCGGTGCTGGCGCAACAATTCTTTGAATATGGAAGCGATGACAAACTTTACATCCTCATTATCCTCATCGAATTCAAACCTTAACTGCTCACAACGGTGGAATGATTGGTGAGTTATATAGCATAGAAACAACAGTAAGCTACAAGAAATGGGACAGATCAATGTGGAATAATTTATCATTACCAGGAGAAGCGACGACCCGCAAATCCTGCGCGCGCCTGCAAATTGCAAGGGCGTGCCACTGACCTATACCTGGTCAGGAAGGTGTGGATGATGCCTCGCTTAGTTTCCTGCAGGGCACACACGTACACGTTAAATACGAGCCTCGATCGGCTCTCAGGTTATCCTGTGAATCGGCTCATGGAGCCGATCCACATGATTCGTCCAAGGTGGCCGAATATATGGTGGTCCTGCTTGATCAAGATAAAGCATATGAGATCCACGACGATTTGGGGTTTTCACCGCATAATCGGATCATCCTACTCACGATTGGGCCTCGCGCTCGCGCACGGTGATCGTAAGCCAATCCTAGACAAGGCCTAAAAACCAACACGAGGTTGATCCTCGGAACATCCTGTCTAGGGCCAGCAAACTACACCCTACGCGCCGCTGGATCCTCCAACCCTTTGTAAGGCCTAACTATTGCAGATGTTAAACTAATCCTTGATGAATCAAGGAGCAACCGTAACGGATCAGATCTACTAAATAATGATCAAGCGGGGTGCCGCCCCTGCACCCATGATGAGGTACAAGGACGGCTAGATGCGCAAGGGTTGCACTACGACAGCATATGATACTAAGAACAATGCTAACCCTAACACATCTATGATAACTACGTTGCTCGCCATCAAAAGGCTTCAGTACGAGCAACGCATGAACAACGTAGGCAGGCTCGTGCTGCCTAGATCGCAAGATGCGATCTAGGCAGCATGGTGCTTACCGGAGAAACCCTTGAGACGAAGGGGTTGGCGATGCGCCGAGATTGGTTTGTGGTGAACGTTGGTTGTTGTTTATTCCATAAACCCTAGATACATATTTATAGTCCAGCGGACTTTCTAACGTGGGCGTGCACCAAACCGTGCACGAGATAAATTCTAACTTCTACATAACCTACTATAAAGATACACGGGCTAACTAGCCCAAACTTGGTAAACAAGGCCGATTCACATATCTCTTCTATATGTATATCTTCAAATCCGTCTTGATCGCGGCCCACCTCTGGCTTGGTCAAATTCTGGTGATAACACATGCCCCCCTGGTTTTGGAAATGACATTTCCAAAATCATTATGCTTTCCTTCGTCGGGTCATGTCGTGGCAGAGCAGAACCGTTGCAGTATCCTTCATCATGATGCCCTGCCTTCTCAACTTCTCCGCGTGACCTGGCAGTTTTTTTCTCTTTAGGCACCACTTCCTCGGAAACTGCTGTGGCATTGAATTTCCACTATGTCCCCTTTTATTTAACCGCTACGAACAGTTCTCCTCTGCATCTCCTTCGCATTAGCACTCCAAAAGCCCTCCTGTGCCACCATGTCTTCTTCCTCCTCTGCCTCATCGGATCTTTCCACCCAGTCCTCTCGTCTCGCGAGCCGACGCCGGAGTACAACCCGGCGGAGGTCCATGCGGCCAACATCCGCCGCGCCATTGCGGCCGGGGAGGAGTCAGACCATGACTTCTCCATCTGGTCCGAGGACGACCAGTCCTCGACGGACGGGGAGAGCGACCTCCGCTTCCTCGCCAACGGGGAATCGGAGGAGGAGAGCGATGACGATCGCTTCTCCTGGGATGACTTCACCTCCTCCGAGGGGGTGAAGGAGGAGGAAGAGGAGGAGGAGGACGACGACGACAGCTCCTCCGACGAGCCGCCGGCCAAGCGGTTCTGCCCTTGGCCGGGCGCTTCGCGACCGGCGGCGAGGACGATCTTGCGAAGAAGATGAAGACAACGAGGGCCCGGTCGGCGGCCATTGGAGCGACAGCAGGCCCGCCGGGAGCAGCGCCGAGCGGCAGCGACGGCCGGCGAGGGCGTGATGGTCGTAGATAGGACCTCTAGAATAGGGCCAGCAGTAGTAGATGGGGCAATGTATCCCCTAGTATTTCCTTTTGAGAGCAATTAGCTCTTTATGTAAGAAATCTCGCCTATTAATGAAGAACTTTTCCCCAATTTGTTTTGCCGATTTCTTCTGAGTTGAGCCGATTCCCTCTTCTACTGACCTTGCCGATTCGTCCCCTTTGCCAATGCGTGATGAGCCGATAGCACCGCATCGGTCCTTCGAAATTCGCTCTTCCCTTCTTCAACTGATGATTTTCCAAATCTGGCAGAAAATGCAGGATCTTCAGGAAAACCTTTGAACTTTTCCAACCAAACCCAATAATCCTCTTCAGTACTCATCATTTGTGAAGAAGGTTGCAATGAAGGATCAGCCGATGGTATCCCAATCGGCTTTTTTAAACAGAGTAAAACAGAGTATCCACCAGGCCTGCTGCCCCCCGAGCCTTACTCGAGGCGAGAATGTCAGAGAGAATGTGCCAAAGCCGATCCCCTTTCTTCCTCAGACAGCCGATAACCATCTGAACTAGCCCCAAAGATTGGAAATCCTCGACAAAAAGGTTCAGGAACCCAGATCGGCTCGAAGCAGCTGAAGAAATTTCCATTGTTTTATTCCCTCGAAGCAACAGAAGGCACCACCGCTGGCCTGAATTTGGTGGAGACTCGATAAACATCGCATAATTCCACTAGAGTCGATGGCTGCGCATCGGCTACTTCTCAATTCTAAAGTCGATGCCCTTGCATCTGTAAAATTTTAAAAATTTTAGGCCGATTTGTGTACCGGCCCCCATACTGAGTATTATCTCATATCCTCATGTTTTATCCACCTAGGTGCCCCCCGAGCCGATTCTGTCAAGAAAATTGATGGTATCGGCTCTTCAGGTAGTCCCTGTTGGGTCAAACGTTGATCCCAAGCAAAATAGATGGTGAGGATAATTTTGGCCGATTGCTGGAATCGGCCTCCACGTTGCTTGCTCAGTGAAGGTTGGGCCGATCGCAAGGATCAGCCTCGCCATGTTTGCTTATTGACGTAGTCTTGCTACTCGCCCAGGCCGGTGGATAAAACCAGCCCAATCTCCGACTTTATCACGTTGGTGCGCTTGCTGTTGTCCACCTCGGGTGCATCGTGTAATCGTGGAGCTCTACACTTCGCCGGACGAACGAGTACCATGTTTGTGCCAGCCGATGTTTCATCATCGGCTTTCCTTTGCTTGGGGCGCCACTCTTTTCTTTGTGGCCGACCTTCTTCATCCAGGGTTCGCTGAATTTTGGCGGCCAGGTCAGGCCGTGCCTTCCTCAACGCGTGCAAGTATAACCTTTCGGCTTCCTCCAGACCGCGCAATCGCTGAACCCTGCGCTTTTGTGAATGGCTGAGACCATCAGGGCACCACCTTGGACGGTGGTACCTGTCTTCTTCGTCTTCCCCCTCGTCTTCCGAATCCTCGAGATCTTCCAACCGAGGGGTCTCAGCACGTCTGCTTTGTGGTGGGAGAGGCCCTAAGCGCTCGAACACAGACACGTTGGCTGCCTCCTTCCTTTTCTGGTTGCATTCTGGGCAGTTGCCGATTGTTGGTAATCGGCTCATTCCTGAATCCCAGCAGTGTCTGAAGAAGGGGCAGTCCCAATGCCTGCCCGTGTCGTCTTGCTCCCTGGCGTGGCGCTCCTGTCGCTCCTCATCGTGATTATGCCGACGATGCCTTCTGTCGTTTCTGGCCAGACGATCTCTTTCATCATCGTCGCCGTGTCGCCGGCGTTGGTCATACCGACTCACATACTTGTTGAGGAGGTGATCAGAGAGGGGTCGTTGATATCTTATGTTCTTCACTTCTCCCTCTGTGACGTAGCGCTTGCCATCTTGACGGAGCCGATCGCATGGAGCGGCCTCCTCTGTGTCTTTGCTATGAGAGCAGCTGCCCTCATCCCCGCCCTTCTCAGAGGGGTGTCCAAGCTCCACCATGTTGATGTTGGCTGAGAAATCTGGCTGGCACCCTCCGAGGTGGGTAAACTCCACCATATTGACGGCGGGGAAGGGGTGTGTGTCGACCTTCATGGCGTACTGGTTAAAAATTAGTCGCCCATTTTCTATCGCCATTTGGATCTGCTGACGCCACACCCTGCAGTCGTTAGTGGTGTGGGTGAACGTGTTATGCCACTTGCAGTATGGCTTTCCGTTCAGCTCTTGCAGTAGAACTTTGTGGCCTTCGGGTATCTTTATATGCTTCTCCGCGAGTAAGAGATCGAAAATCTGCTCGGTTTTCGTCACGTCGAAGTCGAACCCTCTTGGAGGCCCTGGTGGCTTTACCCATTTGCAGGTTACTGGTCCTGCCGCTCGAGTCCACTCAGCCACTGCGACCTCTTGTTCTCCCGTAGCACCTCCATCTTCGCCTGCGTCAACCATGGTAACCACGCGCTTGAACTTGTCTTGGTAGACATCTGGGTGGCGCTGTTCATACGCTGACAGCTTCTGCACCATGTGTGCTAATGAAGGGTAGTCCGCTTGGGAGGCCACGTCCTTGATCGATGATGATAGACCCACCACCGCCAACTCGACTGCTTCTTTTTCGCTTACGTGAACCGAATAGCATCGGTTCCTAACGGTCCTGAAGCGCTGGATGTATTCCGACACTGTTTCCCGCGCTTCTGTGTACTTGTGCCAAATCGGCAATGCCAGCCTCGGAAGCCTCTGAGTGATATTGCTCATGGAACCGTTCTTCCAACTGCTTCCAAGTCTGGACTGAGTTCGGTTGCAGCGTGTACCAACCAGCCGATCTGTGAGGGACTGTGAGAAGTACCTCACACGCAGCTCGTCTGACGCTGAGATCATGCCCAGCTGTGCCAAATATCGGCTCACATGCTCGATGGAGCTGGAACCATCTGATCCGCTGAACTTTGTGAAGTCCGGGAGCCGATATTTGGGTGGTAGCGGGATCAATTCGTACTCGTTGGGGTACGGCTTGGTATAGCCGACCGTCTTCCTTTTCGGCATCATGCCGAACTGATCTTTCAGAATCGTACAAATCTGATCCGCGGTGATGGCTGAAGGTGCCGAACCTTGAAGATTCGCCGGGGTGGCGTACTTAACCAGCCATGCTTGTTTTCCGGTTCCGAGCCAACTGCAGGAGCTGGGCTCGGGTTTTGTCGGGGTGGCGTATTTAGCTCCACGTCGCTTCTCGGGGTCTGCCTCCGACGTTCCTCTGTTGTTCAGAAGTCCCTGTTGCAACCTGGTTCGAGAGTGCCCAGGTGTTGCAGTCTGGCACGTATGCACATGCGTATCCGTGCGGGATCTCCTTGGGCGCGTCATGTAGGAATTGGTAGTCACTGGGGTCACCACCAATCTTGTAGACGACGTAGGCCGATGAGTTCGGCGCTTCGCTGCCAACGCGAACGGCAGCGGTGGACGGGACTGGAGTGGCACTTCTCCTTGATGAGTCCCTAGAGCTGGTCCGACGGAGAGTGCGGCGGCTCATGATCTCCTGGATCACGCGCAGAGCGGCGCGCTCCAACGTATTCACCAGGCTCTCAGAATGGCGGTGCAGAGAATGAGCCACCATGAAGTTGATCTCCTGACGCAGCGACCTGGTGCGTTCTTCTGACGGGGTGGATAGGTCCACTCCATCAAGCGCGCCTTCAGGTGAGAACCCCTTCCATCTGATGCCATGGGAGCGGGTCCTGTGGAAAGAGCCGATGAGGTCGGCTTCGAGGAAGGCTTTGACCTCGTCATACTTCTTCTTGAGCTCGCCATTGAGCTCCTCGTAGGTGGCCGGAGTTTCTTCCGCCATCTCCGATGTGGGCGGCGATGTGGTCGATGTTGAGATTGTCCCAGCGTGCGATGTGTTGACGTCGAAACCCACCGGCGGGCGTGGTAGTCAACACCGTAGAGCCGGGAACAACTAGGGCTGCGGCTGGCCCCGGGCGACGGCCCGCAAAGCCTCTGGTCGCGCGCCGATGCAAATTGCAAGGCGTGCCACCTGACCTATACCTGGTCAGGAAGGTGTGGATGATGCCTCACTTAGTTTCCTGCAGGGCACACACGTACACGTTAAATACGAGCCTCGATCGGCTCTCAGGTTATCCTATGAATCGGCTCATGGAGCCGATCCACCCATGATTCGTCCAAGGTGGCCGAATATATGGTGGTCCTGCTTGATCAAGATAAAGCATATGAGATCCACGACGATTTGGGGTTTTCACCGCATAATCGGATCATCCTACTCACGATTGGGCCTCGCGCTCGCGCACGGTGACCGTAAGCCAATCCTAGACAAGGCCTAAAAACCAACACGAGGTTGATCCTCGGAACGTCCTGTCTAGGGCCAGCAAACTACACCCTACGCGCCGCTGGATCCTCCAACCCCTTGTAAGGCCTAACTATTGCGGATGAACTAATCCTTAAATCAACGGATCAGCAATGATCAAGCGGGGTGCCGCCCCTGCACCCATGATGAGGTACAAGGACGGCTAGATGCGCAAGGGTTGCACTACGACAGCATATGATACTAAGAACAATGCTAACCCTAACACATCTATGATAACTACGTTGCTCGCCATCAAAAAGGCTTCAGTACGAGCAACGCATGAACAACGTAGGCAGGCTCGTGCTGCCTAGATCGCAAGATGCGATCTAGGCAGCATGGTGCTTACCGGAGAAACCCTTGAGACGAAGGGGTTGGCGATGCGCCGAGATTGGTTTGTGGTGAACGTTGGTTGTTGTTTATTCCATAAACCCTAGATACATATTTATAGTCCAGCGGACTTTCTAACGTGGGCGTGCACCAAATCGTGCACGAGATAAATTCTAACTTCTACATAACCTACTATAAAGATACACGGGCTAACTAGCCCAAACTTGGTAAACAAGGCCGATTCACATATCTCTTCTATATGTATATCTTCAAATCCGTCTTGATCGCGGCCCACCTCTGGCTTGGAATGATTGGTGAGTTATATAGCATAGAAACAACAGTAAGCTACAAGAAATGGGACAGATCAATGTGGAATAATTTATCATTACCAGGAGAAGCATGACTTACGTGTAAATTATGCACTAAACTCTCGAACTGTGAAGGGGTGTCAACGTGCTGCTTCCACAATGGGAAGGTAGGAAGTTCATTCCTGATAAAATGGCCAACCTGTGATACAAGATATGAAGATTCATGCGGATGAAGTGGCCTTCTGCCACCTACAATAGATGTGATGCGAAATCTTGAACCCATTCCGGAAATCTTAGCTGCAAGTTTTTTTCCTACCGTTGGCCCCCTCGTTTTTATTGATCGTGGCGAACCTACCAAGTTAAGCATTACATCAAGCTATCATGGTATATAGATACATAAGGGAGCATTAAACTACAAGTCTTGAAAAAAGTATTACCTTTTTTGGCGTGGGTCTCATCATCGGGAGAGGAGTTGTCTTTCGCAGGACTAAGGGTCGGAGGGAGATCATCACCAGTTCGCTGGTGTTGTGGCAGCACTGTTTGGACATTTGAGGCTGTATCATCTGGGACTAGCATCATGTGTCCTTGGCCATTATTACCTACCACCACTCCTGATGGTGCCAATTCTTGGCTAGAATTTGCTGTGGAAACTGGTTCTGTTGGCAATTGTTGCTGAGAAACAGTATTGGCAACTGGTGGTTGTGGAATGTGTGGGCTGGTACATGCTGGGGCTACTTCTGTCTGATTCGATGGTTTGTGGTTTTTACGAGACCTTTTACTGTTATCATTCTTGGCCTGTTCGCCACCTCGTGTCAGTCTCTTGTTAGACCTTGTAATAGGAGGAGCAGCACGAGCATCAGGCTTAACTCTTTTTTTATTACGCACTGTCACCCATCCTCCGGTATCAGCCTGAGGTTCCTGTTGAGTGTTCTTCCTCCTATTCGTTCTTGAAAAGTTCTTGCCCGAATCTGCAGATGCCTGTCACACATAAATGATATTTCAATGTACAATATTATATGATGATGATATGCAGATGGAATGGAAAAACAGTAAGGCAACATATGCCAAAACATATATGAGGCGTTAACTAAGCAGGAAAAATTGTAGTAATGAGATTGAACATGGCATGGGTAACATATTTGGTAGGACTGGGATACAACAAATGGAAGTTGGGACAAATAATTCGATGACAGGACAGAGAAAACTCACCTTGTTGTGTTGCAGACGATAGTCGACCAGGGCATCTTCCTGAGTCAGCTCGCCATCACAATCAGCAGGATCAAATTCTGAATCAGAGGAATGTTCCGTATCCTTTGTGAGGGAGGTGGGTGGCGTTTTTGCACTAGACCTTGTAGAAGGATGTAGTGTTAGGCCCAACGAGGCTGCAACTCGGCTATTATGCAGAATAGTTTGCCTCCGTTGCTCTTCGTACTCATTCTCGAGTGGAAGACCTAACATGCATTGGCGAGAAATGCAGATGAGATTTATCATGGAACTGTGCATATAAGAACAAATTAATAGTAGCAGTGAGACTGCTCAAAAGGTGTAATGACAAACAAACTATGGCTCAAAAATAATTGATGTTCATATTGTCAAGCTTCATGCACTAGCCAACGCAACCGGAAGTCCGGACTGATGGAAAGGGCAAACAAATTATGGCTCAAAAATAATTTATGTTGGGCAACAAAGGGCAGCAGCAACAATTTTTAGGATAAGTATGATGTCAAGCTTCATGCAGTAGCCAACGCAACCAAAAGTCCGAACTGATGGAAAGGGCTAAGCAATCCACATATAGACTCAAACACATATAAGTGTCATTTTCATGCCAATGGTTAACCATATGGAATGGCGTGTGCTTAATATAATTGCCTAGGGTCTTCCAAGTTCCAACAGATCGATCTATTGGATGAACTTGCTAGAGCATGCAATTCGAAATGGTATCAGACCTACAAGGTCCTGAGTTCAAATCCTAGCAAGTAGCAACGCAGTATTCAAAATAAATATTTGCAGCCTTCCTAAAAAAATATCTAATGATACATGCCTAAGGCTCGGTCTATTGAATGAGTGGTTTTATCACTTAGCACCACAAGTTGGGGATTTTTAATCACAAAACACCAACATTTGGGGAAATTATTTCACATAACACATTATTTGTCATTAGTCGGCTTGACAAGAGCATGACCCTACAGCGTGACACCAATTTACAGTACGTGAGCATGTTTGCTACAAACAAATGAATTTTGGTGTGAAATTTTGTAGACACTCTGTGGAAATGAGAATATGAGTCACACTTGTTACATATGCTACACACAAATGAATTACCATATGACAAATATCCACAAGAAATTATAACCACACAAGAACATGAGATTTGGGTAATATATTCTGTACCAGCATAAGGTTTTGATAATGTTTACCAATACAACTACCCTGGACATAAGATTTTATTTTGAACTGTCTGGACATAAGATTTAACAACTAGTGT
Organism: Lolium multiflorum; assembly: GCA_030979885.1. NCBI lineage: Eukaryota > Viridiplantae > Streptophyta > Magnoliopsida > Poales > Poaceae > Lolium > Lolium multiflorum. The sequence continues at coordinate 186,317,927 of CM061749.1, read as the reverse complement.
TGACAAACAGCTTTGTATTTGCGTTTAACAGCAAATACCACAAAATAAAGTCTAATTGTCTTTCTCCTGCGGTCACTCTTAAACTGACGGTGGCCGGAGGTCACTAATGGGCTATCAAACAGAGATCATGTATTCTGCGAAACAATTACCCCAAATGTTAGTGTTTTGTGATACAAATTTCTAGGGTTGTGGTTCTGTGATAAAAAAATCCTGAACTTCTGGTGTTAAGTGATAAAACCTCATTGGATGAACTGGCTAGAGCATGCAATTCCACATGGCGCACACAGAGTTGCAAATAAATAAATACAGGCAGTTTAATACTATCAATAAATTGCTCTCCTAGCTTGACTGCTATCATAACCTTTGTAATACGTACTACCACCATCCCGAAGTTTTTATCAAAAATCATTAACATGCAAAATACAAATTTAATATCATTAAATAGATAACGAATATATTTTCGTACGGTATCTACAAAATATTATATTTCTTGATAGATTGTTCTGAAAGTTTGGTCAAACTTTACTTGGTTTGACTTTTATAAATAAGCCTTCAGGTTTGGGGTGGAGGTAGTAATGTAGTATACTTCAAACCCCAAAAAAGTACCGCACAGAAGTGATATTTGGAAAAGAAATGCGTAACGAAAGCGGACATAAGCTCTGCCTCTCCATCAGCAGATGTAAGGTTACGATCAGCAGAGTTCCGAGATAAAAAAAATACAGGCAGTTTAATACTATCAACAAATTGCTCTGCTAGCTTGACTGCTATCATAACCTTTGTAAAATGCATACTTCAAACCCCCAAAACATATCACACAGAAGTGATTCTCGGAAAAGAAATGCATAACGAAAGCGGACATAACCTCGATCTTCCTCTCGATCAGCAGATGTAAGGTTAAGATCTCATATAGCTACGCGGCAAACAACTATCTACACTGATCTAATATCAGCAAGAATGCATTGCAAGAAAGCAACGAAAACTAGTGTAAGAAATCAAATGCATATAACAAAAGCGGACATGTAAAGTATTCATCAACCTTCGTCTGAGGCCCGGGCGGATTTACTCTTTGGTTGGGGGTGGTCGACTTTGGGGCCGCGTTTTTTGCCCATCTCGATCTCCGGTGAGGTGGACTACAGAGTCGGGGAAGCAGATCCGGAGGAGATATGGCGCGGTGAACGTCGGCGTCGAGGAAGCTAATCCGGCTTGCTAGGCAGCAAGGGAGCCGGTAAAACGTGGTCGGTCACTACGGTGGCCGGTGAGAAGGCAGTGATGGTGAGGAGGGGCGGTGGGGCACGGCCGTCGTCGTGGGAGTGTGCCTGGTAGAAGCATGAGAAAGATGTGGTGTTCGAATTGTGCTCTACAGGGAAATATCCTCTGTGGACCGATGTTTATAGGCCGACGGGCAAACCGCAGGTTTTGGGGTAGCTTGAAAATGGGACGCGCCAACAATTTCGGCGCGTGTTTTGCGGCAGAGATGAAAGTCACCCATAAGAAACTTTCCTCATGGATGCTTGTTGCTTGGTCGTGTGGACAACATATATAGTGGGAGATGCCCATAGCTAGCTAGGCCATTCATATCAAACTCGAGTGATTATCACTAAGTTTACAATGAATATATTTCATGACACTTGATATTGGCCGGATAGTAGAAAATATATTTCATGACTATCGATCCCATATTAGTTAATTTATATTATTTCAATTGCAAAAATATTTTCATATTCTTTTAGAGTTCTAAAAAACACACTACACAATGACAATGGATATCACTACCTTCTAGGTCCCGGTCATCAGATTTAGAGTAAAGTAGCTTAGCGACAGATTTAGACCTTTGTGCAACAAATACATGAGTTGGTGATATGTGCAAAAGAACAGGTTAAGTGAGTGTTTTGTGCAACAATGACAACAATAAGTGGAGTTTCGATCGTGCAAAGGATAAAAGGTGGAAGAGGGATCACACGGAAGGAGAAAGAGAAAGGGAGAGCAGTGCCTCACGGGGCCGCTGTTATTTATGGTGAAAAGAAATGCTTCACTTTTTTCGGTGAGTGATGTTGACTGGCACACAGGGTTTCAGTTATGTAGACCTGCAGTGCAGGCTACGCGCCCGTCTAATATTCATTTTTTTCAGCGACAAAAAGAGAGAGTCTATTATTGGTCATATCAACTATCAAGTCTAAAATTACATTCTGAAACTTGTTCAACGCTTTCTCATGAATTATTATGGTAGTTTTTTAAAATCAAATGCTAATTGATTTGAGATAATAAAAAAACATATATTATTGCACAACAATGGGATATTAAAATATCTATTTGTAAATAAAAATAAGAAGTCAATGTTGTGGTAAGTTAGGAGGTTCAAAGGGTAAACCAAATATAACGTTTTGTTCAATCTCATAGTTCATATTACCAAGTTTGATTATCCCTGGACAACATTGTTTGTTATAGTGTTCCCTAATTGGGCATGGTGGTGCATCTTGCCATTTCTAACAATGTTGATGACTAGACTTTTCAAGTTTTCGGTATAAAAAATCGTTTTTCATTTTCTAGATGATAAAATATGTTTTTTTGTGCATGGGGTAGAAAAGATATGGGTCAAAATGGCGCATCTACATTTTTTAAATAAATTACGCCATATTTTAATGACAAATCCCAAATTTACGGTTTTTAGTGCTTTCTAGCTAGTTTCGCACATTTAAATGACTTTATGCTGATTTATTGAAAGTAATTCAAATTTGAATTGTAGATATGTTATAACTTGGTCCTACAAGTCCCCATAAATAATTTTTATATACATATTACTTACTATATATAGAAACCAGTGATAGTACTGAAATATTCAACCCCTTTGCAGGATAATCATGTAAAACATTTTGACCTGGTTTTGAAATAAATAAATGAAACTGAAGAAAACCTGAAAAATGAAACCCTTCTGCATGGAGTGTGCTTGTATGTGTTAGTTGACAGGGAAAATAAGAAACATGTGATAGGGTAGTGAAAAACAAAATGTCTTCACAAAGCGGACTATCGTGTATGAAGATTCATGGTTTGCAAGCCAAATGATATAGTTATGGCCATATTTGTGGCACAGTTTGTTACAATGTGCCCAAATTGGGCATGGTGGTGCATCTTGCCATTCCCAACAATGTTAATGACTAGACTTTTCAACTTTTCGGTATAAAAAATATTTTTTTCATTTTCTAGATGACAAAATATGTTTATTTTGTGAATGGTGTACATAAGATACGGGTCAAACTGGCAACTCTACATTTTTTTAGATAAATTACGCCATATTTTAGTGCCAATTCCCAACTTTTACGGTTTTAGTACTTTCAAGATAGTTTCGCACATTTAAACGACTTTATGCTGATTTACTGAAAGTAATTCCAATGTGAAATGTGGGGGTGTTATAACTTCGTCAAAGAAATCCCCCAAAAACATAGTTTAGGGTTGGGGGTAGATACGGAGTACATGATTTGTATGTTTTGAATATGTCTAGACCTTGTTTATCAACTTGAATGCTTAATTACTATATATATGACGTAAGAAGGCTATGTGCTTTGGGTTTTCATTTTTTGATTTTTTCTGAATTTTTATGCTCATTTGAATCTTGGTCAAATCCTAGGTTTGACTAGGATTTAAACAAACTTAAAACATGAAAATGAAAAGGTAAGCCTGGATCCTTCCTAGTCACTCTAAAATTAAGCTTTTGGGAAGTTTTAGAAATTTCCATGTTTGAAACCCGAAACCACTTCTCTTCATGCTTGACTTCATAAGACAAAGTTAAGGGTTAGGGGTAGATACATGCCTTTTCTGTTTTGAATATGTCTAGACCTTGTTCATCAACTTGAATGCTTACTATATATATATATATATATGACATAAGAAGGCTATATATATATGTGCTTTGGTTTTTGGTTTTTGTTTTTTCTGAATGTTTATATATGCCCATTTGAATCTTGGTCAAATCCTAGGTTTGACCAAGATTTAAACAAGTTTAAAACATGAAAGTGAAAAGGTAAGCATGGATCCTTCTTAGTCATTCTAAAATGAAGCTTTTGGGGGGTTCTTGAAATCTCAATGTTTGAAACCCAAAACCACTTCTCTTCATGGTTGACTTCATAAGACAGATGAGTTTAGGGTTATGGGGTAGATACATGATTTGTCGGGTTTGAATATGTCTAGACATGCTTGTTTATCAACTTGAATGCTTACTATATGACGTAAGAAGACTATGCATGTGCATTGGTTTTTCATTTTTTGTTCTTTCTGAATGTTTATGCCCACTTGAATCTTGGCCAAATCCTAGGTTTGACCAAGATTTAAACAAGTTTAAAACATGAAAATGAAAAGGTAAGCCTGGATCGTCCTTCTTAGTCACTCTAAAATGAAGCTTTTGGGAGGTTTTTGAAATTTCCATGTTTGAAACCCAAAACCATTTCTCATCATGCTTGACTTCATTAGATATAGTTTAGGGTTAGGTGTAGATACACGATTTGTCTGGTTTGAATATGTCTAGACCTTGTTTATCAACTTCAATTCTTACTATATGACATAAGAAGACTATATGTGCTTTGGTTTTTGATTTTTTGATTTTTTCGAATGTTTATGCCCATTTGAATCTTGGTCAAATCCTAGGTTTGACCAAGATTTAAACAAGTCTATAACATGAAAATGAAAAGGTAAGCCTGGATCCTTCTTAGTCATTCTAAAATGAAGCTTTTGGAGGGTTCTTGAAATCTCAATGTTTGAAACCCAAAACCATTTCTCATCATGCTTGACTTCATTAGATATAGTTTAGTGTTAGGTGTAGATACACGATTTGTCTGGTTTGAATATGTCTAGACCTTGTTTATCAACTTCAATTCTTACTATATGACATAAGAAGACTATATGTGATTTGGTTTTTGATTTTTTGATTTTTTCTGAATGTTTATGCCCATTTGAATCTTGGTCAAATCCTAGGTTTGACCAAGATCTAAACAAGTCTATAACATGAAAATGAAAAGGTAAGCCTGGATCCTTCTTAGTCATTCTAAAATGAAGCTTTTGGGGGTTCTTGAAATCTCAATGTTTGAACCCCAAACCACTTCTCTTCATGGTTGTGACTTCATAAGACATGCAGAGTTTAGGGTTAGGGGTAGATACATGATTTGTCGGGTTTGAATATGTCTAGACATGCTTGTTTATCAACTTGAATGCTTACTATATGACATAAGAAGGCTATGTGCTTTGGTTTTTCATTTTTCCGGTTTTTTGAATTTTATGCCCATTTGAAGATTTTGGGAGGTTCTTGAAATTTTCATGTTTGAAACCAATACGACTTCTCTTCATGCTAGACTTCATAAGATCGACCGAGTTTATGGTTAGGGGGTAGATGTGTTAACTTTGCTTCATGGAAAAATTAATGTCATGTAAATGAGTTAACTTGGATTTCCTACCGTTGAATCCATAGGAAACTTTGTTCTAATGCACTATAATAATCAACCGAGTTTTTACACCAACAGGTCTGTCACTTACGTGTGGTGCCCATGCGTGAGGTTGTAGCACCCTACCTTTTAATAAAGGTAAGATACCTGTGTATAGTGCTATTCCCGGGATCACTGATAGCACACACATTACAAAATATAGTAATCATTGCAATAGTATCAAATTACTAAATCTTTGATCCAGAGGGTAAAGTAAAACCTTACAATTTACATAGTCACATGGACTAGCTCAGTACAACATTCAGAACAAACACAGCGGAAATGTAAATCATCAATGAGCCTTCATCATCTTCATGTGCCACAGGCAGTCATGTTGGAATGTAGACTCGAGATCCTACTAGTACTCATCTTCAGAATAACCTGCACGTTTGAATATGCAGCCCCACGAATGGAGGTCAGTACAATGATGTACTGGCAAATGACACTTATATGGTGGCAGTTTTGGGCATGACTATCTACATGATATTTGGCTAGTGGAGTCTAGGCTAATTTGCATAAAGCCAATTTTATCCTATATTTTGTTTAAAACAAAACATTTTGAAAATCCTTGAATGACATTATGAAATCACACCATGGTTAAATCCTCCATGGGTTTTAGAATAATCACATGGTTACATCTCCCATGAGTTTTACAAAGGTTGATACAAATTTTAATACATTCAGAAAAGGTGATGAGATTCTTCCGTACATTCCTTGTCCAGGAGCTCAAATTGTCCATAACCGGGGACACGGCTAAGATCTTAGGTTTAACTCTCGAGAGGTTGTGCACTTTCACCTTACGACCCACCCTTCCCAAGAGAAGAATGAGACAAGATCTTTCAGAAGAAGAATTCAACCATACAAACTAGACCCGTTCCCTTGGTCGTCGCCTCCACCCACTGTCTAGCCACAAGTTGAATCCTCACAACTTAATTAATCTTGGCAGAGCCCATAATACCATAAGGCTGCACTGGAAGCTATCTAAAACATGGACGACATAGTAATCTCTTTAATCCTGGGTGGCCAACCACAAGTGGAACTCACAAGCTTAAAACCCATCCCAGGTAATAAACCCCCACACGATCCCCTGGTGAAAACCAGGTGTGCAGTCAAAAGCGACCACTCTACAAATGCGAACTCTCAGGGATTCACCACTTTAGCCCACTAGCTACGACTAGGAGCGTGGACCTGAGCAGCCGCCCACCATTCAACCAATCCACCCAGGTGTTTCATTAGGGTTGTTAATTTTTAAATTTCAAACACTCCCATCCAACAACGAAACAACATTGGCATTTGATATTGCAAAGCGAAATAGCATCCTAGCAAGTATCTTGAGAGCGGCTTCACACTACCAGGTTTACTAAGCATAGCATATACACTTCACTTTTGAAAACAAAACCTATCATGCATACTAGTTTGAAAAACACTAATGCATAATATAAAATAGGTAGGACTGAATGTCACTTGCCTTTTTGGTAATTGAAGATCGTTCACTTCTCTCAACATAACACGTCGCTCTTCACACGAACTATAAGATAAAATATAGCACAACATAAACACACCATTCAACAACAACATCAAAATCAATCAAGACAACAATCGGAAATCGCTCTATGTTACTAAGGTGTGGCATGAGGTCTGGCTTGCAAGGTATGGCGGTGAGAGTTTGGATGGCAAGTCACATGATTAGAAAGAGATGGATTATCTAAGATATAATTGAAGAATCTTTATGCTTTACAAAAGCATGAAAAGAGTTTGGAATGGCTCATGTGAATTGAATCACATAAGTGACAAATAGTGCAACAACAATACTATTGAATAAGTGTGACAACAATTACTCAAAATAGTATAAATTACACATAGGTTTGGGTATGGATTTGTGATATGTTGAATTACTCAATTAACTCATTTGTAAATTTAATAGTTCAATATAAGCCAATAAGATTAAGTGGGCATGAGGTTGAATAGGCATGAATGCTATTGAAGATGTGGGTCAAAGATGCTAATGGATATTAGGTGTTCCAAACATGTGTTATGTAGTAGGGTTTCTCGACCTCACCAGAGCAAGGTGAAAGTCTAAAATAGGACATCTCATACTTTACTCAAATAACTCGGTTGTTATTTGAATAATAAAAACTAGGATAATATGTTGGAGAGATGTGATCATGAAACATGATGAATTTATCTAAATGATTTTTATAGATGATAAACGGTATTGCGGATCATAAAAATACCGCGAAAATAAAGTGTGAAATCGAAATGCAAAATGTCCAGAATGATCTAGGCATTTTACTGATTCCAACGGTATAAAGTTTGTCGAAAATCGACGTGTAGAAATCAAGATATTGATTTTACAAATCGCGGTTAAAAATCTAATGGTGTCCGAAAAGTTGTCCGGGGAAGTTGATCGGATGGGAAAACTTTCTACACAAAAGTTGTAGAGAATTTGATTATGAACTCAATGTCAGAGATATCATCTAAAATGGAGCTCTAGATTCCGAAAAATAGATTTTAAAAGTTGATGATATGAGGTGAGCTAGCACTATCCATGAACGATCGATTGATGTGTTCAGTTAACAGGATGAGTGTGGACCATTAGATGTGAATCTAATCGTCTAGGACGAACTTGATGTAATTACTTCAGACTTACAAGTCACCATGGTATGAGTTAGTACAAGGCAAAGCTGAACCAATCGATCACTTGTATAGGAAATATATTTACGTGACAAAATTGATCTGTTGTAGCAGCTTATGTGGCCAGAAGAACAAGATCCATCGGATGATTGCAGCAAGATTATACTTGGAAAAGATAGCAAAGAAAAGAGTAACTTAGATATATGTGTATGCAGATTGATCAGTGTAGCAAAACAGTTAGGGTATTTATTTTAGGAGAGTCAAAGTTGTCTCAGGGCGCTAAGACTTCTATGCGTACGAATCAAGATCTACTAGAGACATGATCTGTTACTATTGTACCAGTTTTATTGTGACCATACGCGTATGAATCTAGTATTCATCAGATTACCTAGCAACGAGTGTTGAAACAAAACAGAAACTGTTGGTCAGGCGAGAGGCCAAGATACCATACCAAGGAACTTCGCAATTGGGCGACGAACGTACAGGAATTGTCCGAGGCGTCGGGGCTCGTCCTGGTGACCTCCGGCTACGAAATTGATCAAAGGGAAAGAGTCAAGGATGTGCGTACGGTCAAGGTAAAATGAAAGGAAAAGTTCTGGGCCTGGTTCCCCGTGGTCACCTCGTCATGGCTGTGTGCGTCGCGGCGACCGGCCGGTGAACTTCCGTGAAGAACTGCGTCTACCCGACGGGCAGCGCTGGGGCGTGATGTGGTGGAGTGGTGGAGTTGTGGAAGAAAGAATCAGTGCCTCTTTTATAGAACTAGGAACGGTTCTCTAATTGACAGGATTTAGTCGCAGGTAATGGCGGCCGTTTCTTGTGTTTATGGCATGCGTTTCTATTGTAGTTATTGGCTGGCTGTAGTGTTTGGACTAAGGCAGCGATGCTGCTAGCCAGGAGCCTAGGAAATCCAAAGGCTTGGGCTACTACTAGCTCGTGTAAATAAAAACAGTGACTAGTTAGTAGAGGTCACGTAAATCAGAAGGTTTGCCAAAGAATATGTATGGCATGCACGTGTGCAGGACCTTAGGAAAATATGCTCTAACAGATGGTAGAATGAATACCAAATAAGAAAGAAAATGGTAAATTAAAAATAGATCCAAATAACAATACTAAGGGACATGATCACATGCTCAAATGAAAAAATAGATTTGATGAAACCATTTAGGTGCCTAAACGTTTATGAAAAATACTTTAATATAAAACCAAATTTAGGATAAAATATAAACTTTATAAAATCAAAATTTAACATACATGTCTATGTGGCTATAGTGCCTTTTTAGGGTTTAATGTTTTCTCAAAATAATGATTTTATAATTAAGTCTCAAAACTTCCGAACAAAATAGGGTATTGTTGGCAAATCTTTTTGAAAACCAAGGTTTAAGAAGACTCTATTTTTGGAAATACCTTTTTATTAAAAACACAAAAGTTTTAAATCTTTGTGCAATTTCAATCAAGTTCAAACAATCAAGCGTTAAATTTATTTTTATTTTATATTCCAAAATTTAGAAAATTTCGGGATGTGACAGACTACCACCCTTAAAAGAAATCTCGTCCTCGAGATTGGAGAAAGGCTAGAAAGAAAAGGTTTAGGTTCAGGTCTTCTAGAAGGTTCATATATACTATTGCTTCTTTTTCGAATATCTCCGAGGAGATTTCGGAAGTTAACCTTGGGCTTTGAAATCATTACACTAAACCATATGCGGTCATACCATCCACTGTATCCATTCATATGAGGGTACTCGTCCCATAGTTATTATCTTTTACTTGAGTACACTTGATCATGGGGAACTCCTTATGATACCTTATCCATGTACCATCTCATGCGGCATCTGGTGTAAATCCAAAATCCAAGGGTATGGTTTCTACCACCCTTAAAAGAAACTTTTGTTGTTAGTCTTAGGTCTTGGGTTTAGGCTAAGCTGAACTTGGATATGACTTGGCACATCCGAAGATATGACTTGACAACAGGTCATATTTGGAAAACATCTATGGCTTAGGGCTTCTGAGTTAATATCCAATAGGTTAATGTTTATTCACATATAGTGAACAACATATCTCTCCAAGGTGAGTCGAATAGGTTTCCTTCATAGTAGGGCTTCTAATCCAAAAAGGTTGGTTGTTGAGCTACTTCTGATACTGATGGGTCACTCTTTGGGTCAATCAGGAGACCAAAATATGAAAACTTCATGAGATCCTTCATCCTTTTCTTCTTGGTGTCTTCGACATCCTTCCACCACTCTAAACTAGTGGTTGGATCTTCAAACTCACCGTAGTCCTACCGTTGGCAGCACTTGCCTACTATAAGGTCATAATATCTATTCACCCTATGGTTCAGGCTTAACAACGACGTCTCTCTTGTAGGTACGTCTCTCTAGATTTACCATTCCTCATAACAAGAGCGAACAATATGAGTAGTCGTCATGGGGGCCAATCCATGTCGCACCCAATCATTTCCTTGTTTTCAGTTTGGTATATCTCGTATTCTAACTCTTGGTCAACCTCACAAGTTTGACAAAAAAAACTCCATGGAGAACTGAATCGATGTTTCAATCCCCATTATCGAACTATTTTGAAAAACACTTCTATCGATTCCTAGCTAGGGTTTTGCGTATCTCCCAATAAACGGTTCTTCATCTTGATAGGAACATGAAGGTTGGTTTACTAAAATTGTCTTCATGGCGAGTTGCCAAGAAAAACATTCTCAGGGTTGGGTATAGATGAGAATAGATAGAAAGATTCTAAAGAAGATTTCCTACCCAAACACATCAAATCAAAGCAAAACATCTTACAAACAACATCTAACAAGCATCAATCAACATGGTTAAACACAAACAAATTAGTATGGTCATACCTCAATTTGGTAAGATCAATACTTTCTAATGTTAGCATTGTTTCAATAAAAAGAGAGTTAATGGTGGTCTGTTCTATTTCTGCTTAGGAAGTTTCCAGTTTCTATTCTACTTCTTCGGTGTATCTTCATGTGTTGCGCGGTCTGCATCGAAGCCTTTCTTCAAGTTCTTCATTGGTCTCCCATACAACACTTCTAGCAAGGTCGAAGAATGTCACATGAAGCAGCAGTCCCTCACTTCAGGCACAAGGTCATCATCGGCCCTTGTTGATAATTTTGATAAAGTGGTCATCTAAAGTGAGAGGAAAACAATTTTGAAGATGAAGTAGATGAGAATATAAGAGGTTTAAAATCCAAACATATTTTTAATTGAAATAGGATTAGACAAAACTTTCATCCTAGGGTCTTCCTATTTCTAATCCAAACCTAGGGTCTCGATCCTACAGGCAACACTATGCTCTGATACCATTCTGTAGCACCCTACCTTTTAATAAAGGTAAGATACCTGTGTATAGTGCTATTCCCGGGATCACTGATAGCACACACATTACAAAATATAGTAATCATTGCAATAGTATCAAATTACTAAATCTTTGATCCAGAGGGTAAAGTAAAACCTTACAATTTACATAGTCACATGGACTAGCTCAGTACAACATTCAGAACAAACACAGCGGAAATGTAAATCATCAATGAGCCTTCATCATCTTCATGTGCCACAGGCAGTCATGTTGGAATGTAGACTCGAGATCCTACTAGTACTCATCTTCAGAATAACCTGCACGTTTGAATATGCAGCCCCACGAATGGAGGTCAGTACAATGATGTACTGGCAAATGACACTTATATGGTGGCAGTTTTGGGCATGACTATCTACATGATATTTGGCTAGTGGAGTCTAGGCTAATTTGCATAAAGCCAATTTTATCCTATATTTTGTTTAAAACAAAACATTTTGAAAATCCTTGAATGACATTATGAAATCACACCATGGTTAAATCCTCCATGGGTTTTAGAATAATCACATGGTTACATCTCCCATGAGTTTTACAAAGGTTGATACAAATTTTAATACATTCAGAAAAGGTGATGAGATTCTTCCGTACATTCCTTGTCCAGGAGCTCAAATTGTCCATAACCGGGGACACGGCTAAGATCTTAGGTTTAACTCTCGAGAGGTTGTGCACTTTCACCTTACGACCCACCCTTCCCAAGAGAAGAATGAGACAAGATCTTTCAGAAGAAGAATTCAACCATACAAACTAGACCCGTTCCCTTGGCCGTCGCCTCCACCCACTGTCTAGCCACAAGTTGAATCCTCACAACTTAATTAATCTTGGCAGAGCCCATAATACCATAAGGCTGCACTGGAAGCTATCTAAAACATGGACGACATAGAAATCTCTTTAATCCTGGGTGGCCAACCACAAGTGGAACTCACAAGCTTAAAACCCATCCCAGGTAATAAACCCCCACACGATCCCCTGGTGAAAACCAGGTGTGCAGTCAAAAGCGACCACTCTACAAATGCGAACTCTCAGGGATTCACCACTTTAGCCCACTAGCTACGACTAGGAGCGTGGACCTGAGCAGCCGCCCACCATTCAACCAATCCACCCAGGTGTTTCATTAGGGTTGTTAATTTTTAAATTTCAAACACTCCCATCCAACAACGAAACAACATTGGCATTTGATATTGCAAAGCGAAATAGCATCCTAGCAAGTATCTTGAGAGCGGCTTCACACTACCAGGTTTACTAAGCATAGCATATACACTTCACTTTTGAAAACAAAACCTATCATGCATACTAGTTTGAAAAACACTAATGCATAATATAAAATAGGTAGGACTGAATGTCACTTGCCTTTTTGGTAATTGAAGATCGTTCACTTCTCTCAACATAACACGTCGCTCTTCACACGAACTATAAGATAAAATATAGCACAACATAAACACACCATTCAACAACAACATCAAAATCAATCAAGACAACAATCGGAAATCGCTCTATGTTACTAAGGTGTGGCATGAGGTCTGGCTTGCAAGGTATGGCGGTGAGAGTTTGGATGGCAAGTCACATGATTAGGAAGAGATGGATTATCTAAGATATAATTGAAGAATCTTTATGCTTTACAAAAGCATGAAAAGAGTTTGGAATGGCTCATGTGAATTGAATCACATAAGTGATAAATAGTGCAACAACAATACTATTGAATAAGTGTGACAACAATTACTCAAAATAGTATAAATTACACATAGGTTTGGGTATGGATTTGTGATATGTTGAATTACTCAATTAACTCATTTGTAAATTTAATAGTTCAATATAAGCCAATAAGATTAAGTGGGCATGAGGTTGAATAGGCATGAATGATATTGAAGATGTGGGTCAAAGATGCTAATGGATATTAGGGTTCCAAACATGTGTTATGTAGTAGGGTTTCTCGACCTCACCGGAGCAAGGTGAAAGTCTAAAATAGGACATGTCATACTTTACTCAAATAACTCGGTTGTTATTTGAATAATAAAAACTAGGATAATATGTTGGAGAGATGTGATCATGAAACATGATGAATTTATCTAAATGATTTTTATAGATGATAAACGGTATTGCGGATCATAAAAATACCGCGAAAATAAAGTGTGCGAAATCGAAATGCAAAATGTCCAGAATGATCTAGGCATTTTACTGATTCCAACGGTATAAAGTTTGTCGAAAATCGACGTGTAGAAATCAAGATATTGATTTTACAAATCGCGGTTAAAAATCTAATGGTGTCCGAAAAGTTGTCCGGGAAGTTGATCGGATGGGAAAACTTTCTACACAAAAGTTGTAGAGAATTTGATTATGAACTCAATGTCAGAGATATCATCTAAAATGGAGCTCTAGATTCGAAAAATAGATTTTAAAAGTTGATGATATGAGGTGAGCTAGCACTATCCATGAACGATCGATTGATGTGTTCAGTTAACAGGATGAGTGTGGACCATTAGATGTGAATCTAATCGTCTAGGACGAACTTGATGTAATTACTTCAGACTTACAAGTCACCATGGTATGAGTTAGTACAAGGCAAAGCTGAACCAATCGATCACTTGTATAGGAAATATATTTACGTGACAAAATTCTGTTGTAGCAGCTTATGTGGCCAGAAGAACAAGATCCATCGGATGATTGCAGCAAGATTATACTTGGAAAAGATAGCAAAGAAAAGAGTAACTTAGATATATGTGTATGCAGATTGATCAGTGTAGCAAAACAGTTAGGGTATTTATTTTAGGAGAGTCAAAGTTGTCTCAGGGCGCTAAGACTTCTATGCGTACGAATCAAGATCTACTAGAGACATGATCTGTTACTATTGTACCAGTTTTATTGTGACCATACGCGTATGAATCTAGTATTCATCAGATTACCTAGCAACGAGTGTTGAAACAAAACAGAAACTGATGGTCAGGCCAGAGGCCAAGATACCATACCAAGGAACTTCGCAATTGGGCGACGAACGTACAGGAATTGTCCGAGGCGTCGGGGCTCGTCCTGGTGACCTCCGGCTACGAAATTGATCAAAGGGAAAGAGTCAAGGATGTGCGTACGGTCAAGGTAAAATGAAAGGAAAAGTTCTGGGCCTGGTTCCCCATGGTCACCTCGTCATGGCTGTGTGCGTCGCGGCGACCGGCCGGTGAACTTCCGTGAAGAACTGCGTCTACCCGACGGGCAGCGCTGGGGCGTGATGTGGTGGAGTTGTGGAAGAAAGAATCAGTGCCTCTTTTATAGAACTAGGAACGGTTCTCTAATTGACAGGATTTAGTCGCAGGTAATGGCGGCCGTTTCTTGTGTTTATGGCATGCGTTTCTATTGTAGTTATTGGCTGGCTGTAGTGTTTGGACTAAGGCAGCGATGCTGCTAGCCAGGAGCCTAGGAAATCCAAAGGCTTGGGCTACTACTAGCTCGTGTAAATAAAAACAGTGACTAGTTAGTAGAGGTCACGTAAATCAGAAGGTTTGCCAAAGAATATGTATGGCATGCACGTGTGCAGGACCTTAGGAAAATATGCTCTAACAGATGGTAGAATGAATACCAAATAAGAAAGAAAATGGTAAATGTCAACACCCAGATTTTTAAGTCCGGATGCCTATTATGTCGTACATCGCAATCCCAGGAATATTGTTGTTGCGAGACATAATAGTTTAATATCATAGAGTCATCATTTATTACAACACATAAGCGTCTTACAAAGATGGATCACATGATCCAATATTACAATAATAGTTGATCTATTGATCAACGAACATCACAAATAGCGGAAGCGAGGTAGTAACGGACTATCTAGTGCACAGGCCAACGCTTGACGTCAGGAGCGGTCCTAGTTGTCGTAGACGTTCTGCTGTCCATCTTCCTCGTACAGCTGTTCACCTTCATAGTCTGGCCATTTGAATAGCCAGGGACAAAGCCATGAGTACTTTTAAAGTACTCGCAAACTAATACTAGTGTAAGCATTATCAAATGTGGTAAGGGGATACTAAGCTCTAGGTTTATTTGCATAAAGCCAAGTTTATTTCATAAACATTTAGTAAAGATGCTTGAATCGCTAGACTAACTCAAGTGGGAACATTAGTGTCATTCCCACAACTCTGTTGTTATTCAAGTCAAAGTCACCATTTCAAATTCAAATCACAAGTCACCCTTCACATGTCACATTTTTGAAAAGTTCTGATGACGGAACAGTATGGCCTTTCCAATCGTCCGTAACCGTGGACACGGCTATTCGAATAGTTCTACACTCTGCAGAGGTTGCACACTTGTGCCACAACATTTGATTACATCCGTCAGGATAACCCTGAATAATCGTAACTCAGTACGCGGATCATCAACCATAACCTTTCACTTACATACCCTAGTATAGGCACCTCTCCCCATGAGCTTGGCCTCCCAGTGAAGACAGACAGTCAGCCTGGGAACTGCACAGGGCTTGGGCCGGACATTCACCTCATTTCACGTCATTACACATCATTTCTTTTGTTGTAGAGGTAGCTTTCGGCATAACCCCGATGACGCTTGTTTAGAGGGAACCCATACTAAGACACATAAACTTCTAGTTAAGCCCTACCCATAATCAGGTATTGTGGGGGTACTTGTAAATTGGAATGGTATCGCATCCGAACCCAACCATCAGTTTTTGAAAAGTTCACCATGTCATTCACCAGTCACATTCACCTTCAAAATCTTTCAATAGAATGACTCATCATTCCAAGGTTTTCAAAGTCATTTCATCTCATAAGTTCCCATCTAGAGTAGTCAATTTTATTTGTTAGCACTAGCAACTAATCATGAGGGGTGCTATCTAGCTTTCATTGCTCTAGGCTAAATTTGATGATCTTGTTCTACTCTAGACCAAGTGAATCATGAATCAAAAGTAAACTTTGATAAACCAAAAGCACTCAAGCTTGTAAAGTAAAACTTGGGATGGGCTCATTAAGCATAAAGTAAAAAGTGGTGGTGCCTTGCTCTTGTAGAGCTTTGCACTTAGCAAGAATATTAGCTTGCCTTGAGTGGTGTACTGATCAAAGTGGTCTTCCTCTTCCTGGAAGTAGACCTCCTCCTCCTCGGTGTACTCCTCGGTACTAGCGTCTAAATACGAGTATAATACACACAATTACCACACAAGCCTAAGTACTAGACTAAGCATACACATAAATCACTCCTACTAAGCTATCAAGCAACATTCTTATTAGGTGAGTTGATTTAATTTTATTCTTTTAAGAAAAATAATTTTCTCTCATTATAAATATTAATTAGAGTTTCTATTTATTTCTTGAGAGAAAATAATTTCCTCTCATTGAATATTATTAAGATTTAATTTCCTCAATTAATGTCATATGACCTAGGTTGACCAAAGTCAACCTCTTCATAAGTATCAATTGGGAAGTGATTTAAATGAGGTACACTACCTCATGCCTTTTTAATACTCATGATTAATGATTTAATATTGTTGTGGGTATACTTTATGGGTATATCAACGACATGGCCTAGATCCGGCAAGCCCGGGTGGCCCACAGACGGTGATGGTGGCATGGGGCCCATCGGGCGGCCCAGTTGCTGTTGATCAAGAAGGATGAAGTCCAGTCCAGGAACTTGGAGCCGGATCCTAACCGACCTACGAAGGAGGCCGGATCCGTGGAAGCCCATAAAGTATCCGGATCCAGTACGGCCATAAGGAAGGCGGATCCTTGACGTACACGGCAAGATATTGTACCGTAGTTAGGCAACTTGTATTCCGGCTAGGACTCTCCATGTAAACCCTAGATCCGTGCGCCTTTATAAGCCGGATCCCGGGAGCCCTAGAGGCACAACCACAACCATTGTAACAACGCGCAAGCGCCCAGATAATTCCAGACAAGCAGCAGTAGGCCCTGTCATCGTGCAGGTGTTCCGAAGCTGGGTAACTCGCGTACCACCGTCCCGTGTGCACTCCGCCCTATGGCCCCTACTTCTTCTCCCCCTCGTGAGGATCCCTCCTCCGAGGTATTGTCGATTAGGCAACGACGTTGGCGCCCACCGTGGGGCCTGAGGCGTCTGGAGGCCGGAACCGGGAGGGCTCCGCCATGGGAAGCTACGACGACTCGATCGCTGTGGGGCGCGTACTTTACGCCGGGAATTTTCCGATCGTCCCTCCGGACGAATTCTGGATTCCGGCTAGGTCAAACCCCGTCAAGCTCTCCATCGTCCCAATCGGCGGCATCCACATCTTCATCGGCGAAACCGTCGATTCCGACGGAAACGCACTGGTAAGTAACGCTGACGCGTCCGCCGCTGAGCTGGACGCCGTCGCGAAGATCCGATCTGAGTCGCAGGAGCTTCTTAAGGAAGATTCCGCCTTAGATCAGGAAAAATCAAAACCCACCCAATCCGCCCCTGAGCAGGAGAAAACGGTGGAAGACCAATGCAGATCCGCCTGGGTCTCCCAGGTGTTAGAGAAGCAAAGGTGTCACTTCGTGCACTTCTTGGCCCATACCGCAGGAGACGCCCTCCACCAGGAGGAGGCCGATCCTTTGCAGGTTGAGGAACCCGGAAACAACGTCGCTCCGGATCTGCCAGGAGCAGTCGGAGATAGCGACGCTCCGGGACAAGAGGAGGCCGGAAACCCTGAGGAATCTATCCTCGGAAACTTGAGCCCAGATTCCGATGATGCCTCCTCAATAGGCACAGAAGAATACAATCGTTTGACGAAGGAGCTCGCAATCGGGGAAGAAGATGACGCCGCTTCATCCATGAATACAGAGGAATTCAACCGCAAGCTCGAGGAACTCGGAGGCGGTGAGCAAGCTGAAGTGGAATCCGCCCAGCCGATGCAGGTTCTAGCAACCGTGGCACCGCTGGATCAGCCGGACACGGAAGACGAAGCCTCCAACTCCAGCCCAGGATCATCCAACGTACGGCCTCCCTTGGGACCGCAACCGCACAGGGGTGTCCTGTCTCCAGAAGAGATAGTCGAGCAAGCACGCATGGATCTAGTCGCGAAGTCTGATATTCTCAACAAGCCAATAACTCCAGAAGAGGCTGCAGACCCGGAGGCCTTGGAAGCCAAACGGCAGGAGATGCTGGCAACAGCTCAGAAGTTCGCCAGAACTGCAGCCGCAATGGCGGAGGAAAGAACCTTAGCTGCAAATTTTGTGGACTACTCCCTAAAGAAGGATCGCAAAGTCGACGAGATGATGGCTACAGCCACAGGACTCCGAAAGGAGTGGCAGAAAAGGTTAGATTCTTTGCAGGCGGAGGCTGATAGAATCGCTCGCGAAGCCATCCCTCCCCGCAGGATTACCTTCGCAACACCCACAGAGCAGCAGCCGCTCGCAACTCCAAAGGATAACATGAAGAAGGCTGCGGAAAAAAAGAAGGACGAGGAGATTGACATCAACTACGTCCGGAAGCTCGTTGCTTCAGCAATGCAGCAACAGAGCAAGGCAGACACTTCGCGCAGGTTAGCATCCAATCCGGAACAATGCATATCCACCGCGCAGAAGGACGCCATACCAAGTCAACATCGTGATGACGAGTCGCGCACCGGATCTACGGAGCGCAGGCGGAAAGTCAGGGATCATCCAAATCCAATCCCGATACCATCGGATTCAACTCCAAAAGATCAGGAAAAGGGAAAGGGTGCGATGTACACTGGCAGAGACAAATATCGTGTTCCGTCACCACCACCCCGAGCTTCGCGTCCTCCGCTACCCCCTCGCCGTCGCAGTCCTGCCGGAAACCCCAGGCCCCATGGGCCAGGCGGAATTAACATCCGCGACGCGATGCCAGCTCCTAGAGACAGGAACAGGGAGCGTACGCTGGAGCAACTCAGAGGCCGGAACCAAAACCGCGAGCCTGAGCCTCGTCGGAGTCAAGAACGCGATCCTGAGCCTCGCAGAAGCCAAGGACGCGACCCGGAACCCAGGAGGAGTCGGAACGAGGAATACGCACCTGAGCCACGAAGGAGCCGGAACGACGGAGGCGACCACCACCAAGAGGAAAGGAGCCACCGAAGCCGGAGCCAGCCGCGGGAACCACGCCGAGAATCTGAAGGCGGAAGAACGTCTTACAGGCCCCCTCGCAGATCTCCCTCACCGCCACCCAGTGGAGGTGGAGGCGGAGGCGGAGGCAGAGGCCGGAGATCCCGTTCCCGCTCGAAGTCACCCGGTGGTGCCCCCCGTGATGCTCGTGATCGCCTCAACGAGTACAGATCCGACTACATCGGTCCAAGGTGCTTTGGCCAGATGATCCGAGAGGAACCAAAGCCAAGAAGCTTGAACCTTAAGCTACCAGGAAACCTGAAGCATTATGATGGCAGCGAGAGGCCGGATACCTGGATTGAGGATTACTACAATGCAGTAACCTTCGCCGGAGGAACCCCGAATATAGCCTGCCGCATGCTACAGTTGTACCTTATTGGTCCAGCTCGTGTTTGGCTCAGCGACCTCGAGGAGAACACTATCTTTTGCTGGTTGGACTTGAAGAAGGCTTTCGAGAACCACTTCAGGGGTACCTACAAGAGACCGGCCACCACCAGCGATCTTCAAGCTTGCATCCAGAAGAAGGGTGAGACATCCAGGAGTTTCCTCACCCGATGGTTGGCAACCAGGAATGAGTGCGAGAACGTAGATAACCGCACAGCAATGCACGCCTTCATCGGTGGTTTGCAGCGTGGGGGGCTGCTGCGCCATAAGCTTACCTGCCTGGTGAATGCAAACAAACTCACTCTTGATGAGATGATAAACATCGCCAGCGATCATACCGCCGCCGATGATGACGCAGGCGGAGATCTCGCAGCAACAGCCATACCCCTGCACCAACAGAAGAAAAACCGTGATAACGGCGGCAGCAACAGCAACAAGCGGAAGAACCCCCCTGAAGACCAGAAGGGCGGAGGATCCGACATGGTAGCCATGACGTTCCAACGCGGAGGTCCAGGAGGCGGAAGAGGCCGCGGACGTGGAGGCGGAGCAGGCAGGGGCCAGCAGCGCGCTGACGAAGTCACCGCAGCCGGATCCCGCGCCCCCAAACGTACGAAGAATACAGGGATATGCCGTGCCTGGCCCATCTGGATCCGGCTACGGGCAAGTCTACCCACACAAATCGCAACTGCAAGTGGGTCAATGATCTGAAGAACGACCCGGAGGCAGGATACAAGCGAGCCCGGAAGCACCGCCCACGCGGCAAAGGAGGCAAGGGCAAGAACAAGGACAAAGAGGAGGACAGTTCCGAGGCCATGGATGAGGATGACGCTTCGCCGGAACCCAAGGAGGGTACCGCAGCAAACAAGTCCAACCCCTTTGGCAAAAAGAGTGTCGGAACTTACCACACCTTCCTCGGAACCCCCACTGTCCGCGCGAAAAAATCGGCGCTCCGGATCTTGAACGCCACAGTTCCGGCTGTGCCGCAGTACGTCAAGTGGTCGGAGAAAGCCTGTACTTTTGACAGGTCGGATCATCCGGCCGTCATCCCCAAAGAGTGCTACGCTCTGGTTGTGAGTCCCCGCATAGACGGGTATGACTTTTCCAAATGTCTCATGGACGGAGGAGCTAGCCTGAACATCATGTACCTGGAGACCCTGGAGAAGATGAACCTCACCAAGGAACAGCTCAAACACAGCACCACTGAATTTCATGGTGTGGTTCCGGGTAAGAAGGCAAACTCTCTGGGCAGCATCAAACTTCCCGTGGCCTTCGGCGATGTAAACAACTACCGCGAAGAGATGATCACGTTCGAAGTAGTGCCCTTCAAAAGCTCCTACCATGTGATCTTCGGCAGGCCCACCTACCACAAGTTCCACGCCAGGGCATGCTACATCTACAACAAGCTCAAGATTCCGGGTCCTAACGGTTGGATCACCGTATCCGGAGATTACAAGAAAGCTAGGGACTGCGAGGAGGGCGAAGCCGCCTTTGCAGAATCCGTCATATCTGGAGAGGAGCTGCAAGGCTACAGAGCCGCGGTGGATCCGACTGAGATGCAGACCACCAAGAAGCAGATCTCCGAACAGAAGACCTCGTTCAAGGCCGCGATAGAAACCAAGAAGCATGACCTCGTCGAAGGTGACAACTCCAAGCAGGTTTCAGTCGGAGCCAACATGGACCCCAAATAGGAAAGCGCGCTCGTCGAGTTCCTCAGAGCTAACATGGATATCTTCGCATGGCAACCTTCTGACATGTCCGGAGTACCAAGGGAACTCGCCGAGCACTACCTAAACATAAATCCGGGTGCAAAACCGGTGAAGCAAGCTATGCGACGCTTTGGAGACAAGAAGCGCCGCGCCATAGGAATGGAATTAGCAAAGTTACTAGAGGCAGGTTTTGTAGTAGAAGTTATCCATACTGATTGGGTCGCAAACCCCGTCCTTGTACCCAAAAAGAATTCTGAAATACTAAGAATGTGCATCGATTACTCCGGCGTGAATAAGCATTGTCCGAAAGATCCGTTCCCTTTGCCGCGCATTGACCAAGTCATTGATTCGACGGCAGGGGCGGAGCTTCTGTGTTTTCTTGACGCATATTCCGGGTATCATCAGATTTTGATGAAGGAGTCTGACCAAAAGGCGACCTCTTTCATCACACCCTTTGGCACATACTGCTATGTTACCATGCCTTTTGGTTTGAAAAACGCAGGTGCCACATACCAACGGACGATGCAGCGGTGCCTGAAGGACCAAATTGGTCGGAACGTGCACGCCTACGTCGACGACATCGCGGTCATGACCCGGAAGGGATCCGACCTGCTGAGCGACCTCAAGGAAACCTTTGATAATCTCCGACGGTACAAGATGATGTTGAATCCGCTAAAGTGCGTCTTTGGCGTACCAGCAGGAAAACTCCTTGGCTTCATTGTTTCTCACAGGGGCATTGAAGTTAACCCGGAAAAAATCAAGGCTATCCTGAACATCAAAAGGCCAACTTGTCTCAAAGATGTGCAGCGATTAACTGGTTGCGTTGCGGCAATCAGTAGATTTGTTAGCCGTCTTGGCGAGAAAGCCTTACCTCTATACAAGCTGCTGAAGAAAACCGACAAGTTTGTCTGGGATGAAGCAGCAGATAAAGCACTTCAGGAGTTGAAGGACATACTCTCCTCCCCACCTATATTGGCAGCTCCAGCTGAGTCAGAGCCTATGCTCCTCTACATAGCGGCTACCAACAAAGTTATCAGCCTCGTAATCGTAGTGGTGCGAAAGGAAGAAGGATTTGAGCACGGAGTCCAAAGGCCTGTCTATTACATTAGCGAAGTCTTGACGGAATCCAAGCAGAGATACCCTCACTTTCAGAAGCTGGCTTACGGAGTTTTCCTAGGAAGCCGGAAACTGAGACACTACTTCCAGGAGCACCCAATGACAGTGGTGAGCAAGGCTCCCCTGGCAACGATCATCAACAACTCCGACGCAACAGGACGCGTAGCAAAATGGGGCATCGAGTTATCTGCCTTCGACATCAACTACGAAGCCCGAACTGCAATCAAGTCTCAGGTCCTAGCGGATTTCATCGCGGATTGGACTGAAGCACCGGAGGGCACACCTGTGCCGGAACCTGAAGCTTGGGTTATGCACTTTGACGGATCCAAGCAACATCAAGGCTCGGGGGCTGGAGTTACCCTGAAGTCACCTACCGGAGAAGAACTGCAGTACGTTCTGCAGATTCACTTCGAAGCAACCAACAACATGGCGGAATACGAGGCTCTACTACACGGTCTGCGCATCGCTAAGGAAATTGGGATCAAGCACATCATATGCTGCGGAGATTCCGACCTGGTGGCACAACAAGTAGCCGGAACCTGGAACGCCAGAAACTCCGTCATGGCGGCTTACAGAGACGAGGTGGACGAGATCGCCAAGTGCTTCCTCGGATACGAAGTCAAGTACGTCAGGAGAGACGATAACACAGCAGCGGACATGCTGTCCAAGCTCGGATCCGGTAGGAAGCCAATTCCGCCTGGAATTTTCCTTGAGCATCTGCGAGTACCCTCGGTGAAGGGTGCAAACCCGGAAAATCCGGATCTGGCAGTTTCTCCGGCTAAGGAAGTGATGGCAGTCATTCCGGCCTGGACTCAGCCGTTCTTGGATTACCTCATTGATCAAAAGTTGCCGGAGGACGAGGTCCACGCTCGACAGATCATCAGGCGAGCAAGATCCTACACAATTGTTGATGGACAGCTCTACAAACGAAGCGCAAATGGGGTATTTCTCAAATGCGTCTCCAGTCAAGACGGCATTGAAATCCTCAGAGAGATCCATGCAGGGGATTGCGGGCATCATGCCGCCCCCAGGTCCCTCGTTGCAAAAGCTTTCCGGTTAGGATTTTACTGGCTAACAGCTAAAGAGGATGCTGACAAGCTGGTGAAAACTTGCCGCGGTTGTCAGTACTATGCTACTCAACCAAACGCTCCAGCCCAAGAGCTGAAGACCATACCTATCACCTGGCCATTTGCGGTCTGGGGGCTCGATATGGTTGGTAAATTAAAGAAATCATCTCCTGGCGGTCATGAATACCTCCTGGTCGCTATTGATAAGTTCAGTAAGTGGATCGAGGCAAAGCCAGTGAGAAAAGCCGATGGTGCCACGGCACTAAAATTTGTCTGCAGCCTCGTAACGAGATTCGGCATCCCACACAGCATAATCACAGACAATGGCACAAACTTTGCGCAGGGAGAACTCAAGGATTACTGCGATGAAGTTGGGATCCGGCTTGACCTTGCATCTGTGGCTCACCCACAATCCAACGGTCAGGTTGAACGAGCCAACGGCCTTATACTAGCCGGAATCAAACCTCGCCTTGAAGAACCGCTGCGCCGCGCAGCCGGAGCTTGGGCTGATGAGCTGGACTCTGTTCTGTGGAGTTTACGAACTACCCCTAACAGGTCAACAGGATTTACTCCTTTCTTCCTGGTATACGGATCCGAAGCCGTGCTTCCCACTGACATCATCCATGATTCACCGCGAGTTTCCGCCTACAATGAAGAAACTGCTGACGAGGCTCGACAGCTATCTGTGGACCTGATCGAAGAGGCTCGGAATCTAGCTGACCAACGCTCCACCATTTACCAGCAGAAGCTCCGACGCTATCATAGCCGTCGAGTTCGGAACCGCTCGTTCATGGTCGGAGACTTAGTCCTCCGCCTTCGTCAGGTGAAAGATCACAAGTTGCAGACTCCATGGGAAGGACCTTTTGTCATCAGCAAAGTACTACACAACGGATCCTACTATCTCGTTGATTTCCGGGAACTAAAGGATAGACCTGCCAACTGGCATCGGAAACGAAAACGAGAAGATCCGGGTGACATATATGATGAAACAGATCGTCCCTGGAACATAGCACAGCTACGTCCCTTCCACACTTAGCGCCTTACGCATTACATACCTTGTAATATCTATGATACATGATCAATGAAATAAAGCTTTTGGTTCACTCTTAGAGTCTTTTACCTCCTTTAATTTTTCATTTATGGATCGTGTACGTTTTTCCGACTAAAAACCGCAGAGCTGGATCTTTCCGCCTAGGCGTGTATGAAAGTTGTGATTTTCAAAATCGTCCCTTAGGACGTAAGTTTAAGTTTTCTGGCGGAAATTTTTTCTGTTGCGAACCCATGGATTCCTGGTAGCGACTTCCGGCACTTGGCTGGGGGCTTGTTTCCGCGGTTATTGACGGATTGCCATTGGGCTTCGTCGCCGCCGGCGAGCGTTTCCGGCACGGGTTTTCCGGCTCGTGGAAGGTCAAGTGGGCAAGCCGGAAATCATCAAACCAGCACTTGCTTTCAAGAAACAACACATGCAAATAATATATAAACGGATAGCAGGATAAGTTTTTTCCGCCCACGCATGCATGCCTGTTTCGTCCCTAACTACTTAAGAATTTAAGTTATATTACAAACCCTCGCTGGGGCCAAAATGATGCATTGTTTTATCCCGCAGGACATAAACGTTTTCACTCCGCCTTGGACGGAGAAGCAGTGGCTTCTGGATCTTTTCCTTTGGCGCCTTCAGCCGGAGACGAGACGTCTTCATCACTCTCTTCATCCTCGTCGGAGGTTGCAGCGCTGGTCTTGGGCTCTTCCTCTTCAGGAGCATCCTTGGAGCTGGTCCATGTATACTGGGATCCGGATTCCGCAGGACGGGCCTCCGCGTCGCGCTCTTTTTGAAGTTCATCTTCAAGGGGCTCGTCTGCTGGGAGAACCACCTTGTCGTAGAACTCTTCATGACGGATCTTCCGCGCGATGCGGGTGTCATAGCCACTCACTGCATCGAGAAGCTTTTCGACATCTGCGGTCGGAGGAACTCCAGAAGACACCCGATCCAGATCCATCTTTGGGTGATGCGCCAAGCACATGGTTAGAGTCATAGCAGCTGCACCTCGGGCAGATGACGCTTGTAGATCGGTCACCAGCTCCGGAAGAATATCCATACGCTTGATCAGCTTGCGCAGACTGCATGTGCGGCTCCTTTTCAGGGACAAGTTATGGCATATTTTCCGAGAAGCGGATATAAGATCCTTGCAGTCATCACCAGCGAGAGAAAGAACATCGTCCCGGGGGAATTTGTTCCGGCGCTTTTCAGGATACCCAAGTGGCTCTGCACAAAAATACAATAGTAAACATTCAAGTTGAGCACGAGAAAACAAAAAGCATCAAGACAAGAAATTCCGAGTATAAGTACCCAGAATATTTTCGGCCAGCAGGTCCCAATGGTGCTCTGCGGTCTCCATATACTTCCGGAGCCCATTGAGCTCCTTTTGCTGCCTCTTGATGGTCTCGCTATCAGCATTTCGCTTCAGCAAGAATTCGCCTTTCTCCCTGATAAGCTCGGAGTTTTTCTCCGCCAGCTGCTTCTCGGCATGCTCCTTCTGCTGCTCCGCCTCCTTCAGCTTTAGCTCTAGTTCTTGGTAGGAGGAGCGCAGGTTTTCTAGCTCGGAGGAGGTCGTAGCCAGGGAGGAAGATGCGCCTACAAGGATTCAAGTTAGATACAGTTCAAAGTCGGAACGTGAACTGATAGCAAGAAAGGTCGGAAACCAAACCTTGGGCGTCCGCCAGCTGCTTGTTCAGTTCCGCATTTTTCTCTTTAAGGGTCTGGATGTTTTCCGCTTGACCCAAGGTAACGCGGCGTTGCAGAGCAATGTTTTTATGCAGCTCATAGTGCAGTGCCTGCTGTTCCTGTAAAAAAAAAAAGACAGAGCAGGAGTCAAAATTCCGCCTACAACATAGTGGTGTCCTTTGAAGCATTTTTGCCGGAATCTTTCCGACATCATGCTTGGGGGCTACTGTAACATTTTAAATAAATCTTCCCAAAAGTGGCGGTACTCTAAAGCATCTAAGCGCTAACTAGTACTTGTTTCCGCTTACATGCTTGGGGGCTACTGGGGAGTACCTTTTGTTTGCAGACGAGCTTGTCGAGGAACTCGCCGACGCCCTTCTTGAAGTCCTGGATTTCCGATGTACCGGCATCCGGCTTCCCCCAAGCATTGTTCAGCATAGCATTGAGCAAGTCTTGCTCAAGCTCCCATTTCTCCGGCTCCGTGAGCTGCTTGAAGAATTTGGTAGCATATGCCTTGGGGGTGGAAGTGAGGTCAGCCGGATCTCCGAAGTTCTTCGGAAAAACGACGACGTCGCCAGCACCGGCTCCGGCCTTCTCGGAGGAAGTGACTTCCGCCTCTCCTTGATCTTGAGCTTCTTCTTGAGCAGGGCCTTTGGCCTTGGGATCTTCTCCGCCCACTTTCTCGCTGCTAACCGGAATTATCTCCGGTGGAGTGTTTGCGGCAGGAGGGGGAGATTGATCCGCCTGAGGAGGGGACGATGGGGGAGCAGTGTGGGAAGCGCTTGGTGGAGCAGGGGTCGGAGGACCGACAGCCGGAGATTTCTTCAGGAACTTTGTGATGGGCTCTTGGCTGGCGGTCCGAGTGGCAGTCGGAGTACTGCGAACAGATAAAAGAAGATCGCATAAGTAACAGATGCATCAAAGTAAATATGTACCATACCCGGAAACTTACGGGGCGCCGGGGATGTTGGGGCGTGAGCGTTTGCCTGCTGTTGAAAGCATTTTCAAACGCTCCCGCTCCGCCTTCCTTGAATCGAGCGGAGGGGGCTTGGTGACCTTGGGCTTCTTGGCGGAGGCCTCGCCGCTGGCTCCGGCTTCAGAGCCGGAAGCTTTGGCGCGGGGACGCTTCGCAGGTCGAGGAGCTACCTTGCGGGGCTCCTCTTCCTCCTCTTCGTCCTCCGGAACCTCCTCCGCCGTGTCGCCGCTGACAGGGACGCGGAGTATGGTGCGCAGGTTTTCCTCCGCCAATGTAGCGAGCTGGAGGAAAAGCTATCAAGTGTTAGTCAATGTCCAAAAACTTGTGAAATCTGAAGTGATGAAAGAGTCAAGGCTTACCGGAGGACATTGGTCGTTCGTGTAGATGTCCTTTATTAGTTCCGGGATCGGTTGACCCCGGCCCACCTTCACCAGCGTCTTGAATCTCCTTTTGAGAGAATCAGCCGGAAGATCGTGGCGGGTAGCTCGGAGCTGGTCATCCGCCCCGGTGTATGCGCAGATTAATCGCGCGTTGTATCGGAGAGGCTGGATCCGCCTGGTGAACCAGCTCAACGTAAGCTGGGTTCCGGTTAGCCCGTCGTGGACTAACCAGGAGATTCTCCGCGCTGCCTTCTCCAGAATGGGAGTTAGGGAAAGCGGCGGGATGAAGCTCCAGCTTGCGAGCTCTTCCGGAGGTTCGTTGTTGAACTTGGGGAGACCATCGTGGATCTCCGGAACTGACACGTTCTTCTCATAGAACCATCCGGCGTTCCAGTACCGGACGGATTCGTGCGAGTCGTGTGGAGGGTACATACGACCAGGTCGGAGCATGAAGGTCATGCTCCCGCAGTTCAGCATGGCTTTGTCCTTTGTTTCTTTCTTCACTCGGAAGAAAAATTGCCATAATTTGATGTCTGGCCGGATTCCGAGATGCCCTTCGCAGAGAGTGACGAAGTTGGACAGCAGCAGGTAGGAGTTGGGGCAGATGTTGTGGGGCTGAAGCCCATATGTGTTGAGGACGGAGAGGAAAAATTCCGAACAAGGAAGCGACAGTCCGCGTTCCACCCAAGCCTTGGTCATGACCACTTCTCCGACTCCAGGCTTAGGGACGATTGTGTCGCGTATGAAACTCCAATGAGCGGAGATCATACCTTCGTTCTGGAGCTCTCTGAGCTCCGTATCAGTGGTTTCGCAGGGCCACCATTGACCCCGCTCTCCTTCGCGGTTCCGGGCCTTGGAAGCCTTCTTATTTTCCGTCTCTTGCACCTTAGCAGCCATTCTAGCTTGCCCTTGAAGTTCTTCTTCAATCTCTTGCGCGGTTGGGATCCGGCTTAGCTTGGTGCTGGAAGATGCGGAAAAAGGTTGAGCTAGCCGGATGTCGGAAACATATGGTGGTAGATAAGCTATGGGATCCGGACAGATAGGCTCTAATGAACTGGGATCCGGGCTGTTCGGAGAACTACCAGTACACTGTGAGTCGATCGGCATGCTTCCGGCTGCACCCATGCAAAGTGTTTGAGTAACCGGAATCTATCCTACACTACTTCTTCTTCTACGAGTCCGGCGCACGTACCGTTAATGGCGCGGCGGTCCGACGATGTTCCGGCGAGATTGAAGGTCGCCGAACTTGCTGCAAAGCGGCCCGCGTGACCACGAATCGGCGGCGGGGAGGATTTCCCGATCAACCGCGACGATCTTGGAGCGAAGGGAAGCTTGGAGCGATTGGGCGCGAAGGTCACCGTGGCGGAGCTCGTCGGAGTTGAGATTTGGCCGGCGGCGCGTCGGGAGGAAGAAGATGAAGTGGTAGAAGGGTGAAACGAATGGGAAGTCACCGCGCGATGGGGTATTTATAGACCGCGCGCGGAGATTCGCGTTCCGGATCCAACGGCGGAAACTGAACGGTCTCACCGTTGGATGCATGACACGTGTCTTAGGTTAAAAACGGTAAAATGACGTGGAGGTGATTTGACCGTGCTCTCCCGAAATTTCCGGCTAAAGATTCGCATCTCCGAAAAATTAGCGCGGGAAGATAGGAAGTTGTGCGCGGGAAAAGTGCAAACTCCGTTACATTATCGAAACTGAAAGACGTGAAGATTTCCGATTGAATGATATCGGAAGCAGGAAAGTTTTGAAGCTCTTCAAGATTCTCTTCGGTTCCGAGTTATATGAAGGCGGAAGAATGATGAATCTCGGAGAACTTCGGGGGCTACTGTTGTGGGTATACTTTATGGGTATATCAACGACATGGCCTAGATCCGGTAAGCCCGGGTGGCCCACAGACGGTGATGGTGGCATGGGGCCCATCGGGCGGCCCAGTTGCTGTTGATCAAGAAGGATGAAGTCCATCCAGGAACTTGGAGCCGGATCCTAACCGACCTACGAAGGAGGCCGGATCCGTGGAAGCCCATAAAGTATCCGGATCCAGTACGGCCATAAGGAAGGCGGATCCTTGACGTACACGGCAAGATATTGTACCGTAGTTAGGCAACTTGTATTCCGGCTAGGACTCTCCATGTAAACCCTAGATCCGGGCGCCTTTATAAGCCGGATCCTGGGAGCCCTAGAGGCACAACCACAACCATTGTAACAACGCGCAAGCGCCCAGATAATTCCAGACAAGCAGCAGTAGGCCCTGTCATCGTGCAGGTGTTCCGAAGCTGGGTAACTCGCGTACCACCGTCCCGTGTGCACTCCGCCCTATGGCCCCTACTTCTTCTCCCCCTCGTGAGGATCCCTCCTCTGAGGTATTGTCGATTAGGCAACGACAAATATCATCAACTAATTTAATATGAGTTTAAAGTTGACCATAGTCTCTACCCCATATTACTTAGTTGAGACAAGATTTAAATGAGACCAAAACATCTCATATGATTTAATAGGTAGTTTTGAACAATTTAAATACTACCATGAAAATGATTTAATATTTTCAAATATGAACATATGGGTCATTAATACATGTGTCATCAACTCTCATTGAATCACTTGGAGTAATGATTTAAATGAGATGCTATACCTCATATAATTTAAATACTATTTTTGAAATAGTTTAAATGAGCTAGAAATGGCCATATAGCCACTATTTGAATCTAGCCCATGATCATATACAGTACCCATATCCTATTTTTACATAATCAATTAGAGTATTTGAAAAGTGAATTATGAGAGTTGGAATCAACTCAAAAGCATTTATGGTTGATTTTTAATAATTGTTTGAAGTTTGAAAAGTTACTGCTTTGTTATTTTTACTATTCAAATTATACAACATATTTTGATTTGAATCCAGTGTGGTTGGATGGGGCCTTCCATGAGCTTTCTAAATATATAAAATTTATCAAAAATGACCGAGTAGATTTAAACTTATTAAAGATTTGGCAAAGCATCTGAGAGCAAAACACAGAAAATAATTAAAACGAAATTTGAATGAAAACTGAGGGCGGGAAGGAAGTGGGCCGGCCCAGCTGCTGCCCGGGCCGTGCATGCATGGCGCATGCACGTGGCCGACGCGCGGGACGCGCAGATCGTCCGATGACGATCCGACGGCGCTGGGCCGTCGTCTTCCTCGCGATTCTGCAACCTTGCGGGGGCTGTAGCTTTCGCCTCGGAGCTCGGATTGAGGCGGGGTTGGGTGCGTTGGAAAGCTATTTCCAAGGGCTACAACTTTGATGTAGGGCTCGAGGGCTATGGTGACAAAAATCTGGGCGGCTTTTGGTGGTGACCGCCGGCTAGTTTTTGCACCGATGAGCGGCAAAGAGAGGAGAGGAGCGGTGCTAGGAGGGAGGGGAGGATGCTGTGGGATGGTGTGGTGCTGTCCCAAGCGAGGAGGGGGGTTTATATAGGCTCCAGGGGAGGGAGGCGTGCCATGGCCGGCATGATGGCCATGTCGCCGGGCGCGTGGCTACAGGGTGTTCTGGGCCGAACGGTCATGTCTAGGAGGTAGCTGGGTCCTTGGTGAGGTGACGTGAGAAAGGAGAGGGCAGGGGAAAGTCTCAGTCGATGGGGATGGGCGTGTACTTTGATGTGCCCAAGTTGGTGTCCTTGCACATGGATGGCATGGTAGGGCTGATGTTGGGCTTGGGAAAGGTACTGGCGTGCGTGATGGAGTGTGGGAATGCTTGCTGACAAGGTGAGGCTGGCCAGAGAGGGGTGGAGAGATTGAGTGCATGCGTGTGTCCTTCATGGCCGGCATGGGGTTTTTGTGATCATGCCATTGCTTTAATCGACCAAACCAGTACATGGCTTGATGCAGGGGAGGTACAGGAGCAGCAATGATCAAAGGGAGAAAGGGGTTTAGGCAAGAATCCAGAGGATAATAGCATGTATTGCAATTTCCAGATTGTGTCTACAAGGTGTTTGAGGAAATGGCCGCATGAAACTTTTGGTCGAATTTTGGATTTATTTTTGGTGGAGCTCAATCATATAATTAAAGAGAAAGAATGGTGGTGGTGGTGGTCAATTTGGTGAAGATTGGTGAGATTTCAAATTTGGGGTTATCTTCTCATTAATTCAAAGTCTCCACTTGGCACCTCTTTGCTGGTCAACCTGGTCAACATCAGTGCTGGTGGTCAACATAAAAGTTGTTCACTTTGACATGGTCTTGGATGACATGGCAATGGTTGGTCAAGGTTGGTTGAAGAAAAGTCAAAACCAGAGGGGTAAAGTGGTGAAGATTTTAAAAAGTGCACATATGACCATTATCATATGGGTGAAGGTTTTGAGATTTGCTTTGGTTTGATTTTGGTTTCTTTGATGCAATTGTGTTTGTTTATCATATATAAGAGTTTTACAAACAATAGATCAAGCAATGGTGGCCTTGGTTGAAGATTTGCAAATTTGGCTAAGTGTATGTGAGTGAAATTGGGATTTTCTCACTATTTAATTTATCTTCATTTGATTTGACTTTTGTTGACTCTAATGTGATTCTTATTAGTTTAGAAACATTTTCAAACCATTGAATCTATTTCAAAAGGTCTTGTTCAAAGATTTGCAAAAATGGCCATAACCCATAAGAGGTGACATGTCAATTTTTATTATTTTTGTAAATTGTTCCCCTTGCTTTACTTGGGCATGGGTTAGGGTTAATTTAGGGTTATATTAGGTTTGGAGAAGGTTTCACATCATTTGGTCAAGGTTTAAAGTCATAGGGCAAAATTTGGTGAAATGGCTATGTGCCACATATGCCTCTATGCATATGTTGCATTTGAATTTTAATTTGACTTGGCTTGACCCAAATGAGGTTGTGGAGTGTTGAAATGGTATATAGGAGTGATCCAACCATTCACAACAAGTCCTAGGGTCAAGCTTCTCAAATTCACAAATTTGCTATTTTACTCACATATGCCTCTATGGCATTTTTAGTTTCTTTTTATTTTCTTTGAAAACCACTTGAATTAGGTTTGGCAAGTACTAGGTAAGGTGTGTGAAGCTTTTCAAAACCTCTAAGCAAAGTGGAAAGGTCTAGGGCAAAGATTTATAAAAATAGCCATAGGCACATATGCCTTTTTCTTATTTAATTCCCTTTTATTTTATTTTAGCTAGGATGGTGAAAAGAGGGGTGAGGTTTAGGGTTTAAGATTATTTCAAAACTACTATTACAAGCAAACATGACAATAGCACAAGAATTAAGCAAGATCACTATGTATCATACTTAATTTAATAAAAGTTTTTGTTGGTTCCAAAATTTGGAACTAGGGAAATTCATTTGTTTTGTTTTGAAATTTTTGGGATGTTACAAACCCTTCCCCCTTAAACAAATCTCGTCCCGAGATTTTAAGAAAAGTTAGGTTCCTAAAAGAGATTGAGCAGGTTATTAACAGGAAGACATACTTGGCATGGTCTGTGGTGCTTCCTGAGCTTCAGTGGCAGTCATGTGGTAGAGGCGGCCGTTGTGGTTGTTCTGGTTCCTTCTACCTGCGAAGCGGCGCTGTTGCTGGGCAGGTGCAGCGGTGTTGGCGGCAATTTTGGCAAGCTTCTTGGGGCACTCATTGGAGTAGTGACCCACAACTCCACATTCATAGCAGTTGATGGTGGACTTGTCCTTGGGGTTGACGGGAACAGTGTTGCTTCCAGTCGTTGGGGCAGTATTGGGGTTGTTGTTGTTGCCATTGGGGTGGTTGTTGTTGGTGGTGCGGTTGCCGTTGTTATTGTGGTTGTTGGTGTTGTTGTTGTTGTTGTTGTTGTTGTTGTTGTTGTTGTTGTTGTTGTTGTTGCGGTTGTTGTTGTTGCTTGGGCGGTATGTCTGAGCAGGGGGCTTGTTGTATCTTGAGGCAAATCCTCCAGTTGAGTTGTTGCCGTGCTTCTGGGCGTTGTTAGGCCCATTCTGATTCATCATCCTACGCTTGCGGTTCTCGTTGGCCTGATGCAGCTTTCCTTCCATCTGTATGGCTGAGTCCACGAGGGCTTCGAGGTCAGCGAACGGAATGTTCACTAACACAGTTTGCATCTCGTCATGCAGTCCGTTCAGAAATATTTCCTTCCTCTTCTCGTTGGTGTCGGTCTCATCCGGGGCGTACCTTGACAGAGTGAGAAACCTGTCGCGGTATTCCACCACGGTCATTCTTCCTTGCTTGAGTTCACGGAACTCGTCTCTCATTTTCTTGATTAAACCTTGGGGCACGTGATACTTGCTAAACTTCAGCTTGAAGTCTTCCCAGGTCATCATTTGTCCCGCATTCATTGCGCGGGCACTTGTCCACCAGGCTCTAGCAGGTCCTGACAGGTAGTGGGTGGCGAACAGTACTTTTTCTGCGGCTTCAACTCCCGCAACTTCTAGGTTGTTCTCCATTGTCTGGAGCCAGTCATCAGCATCTAGGGGCTCTTCGGTCTTGCTAAACATCGGAGGGTTGGTGTTCTGAAAATTCTTCAGCTTCGATCCAGGGTGATCGTGGTTTCCATGGCCTTGATTGTTCTGAGCTAGCTGCTGCAGCGCAGCTATGTTGGCTTGGCGTTCAGCTCTCTCGGCTTCGCGGTCTTCCATCATCATCTGGAGCATCTGCATCATGGCGTCTTGGTTGGTGCTGCGGGTTGGTGGGGCCATCTGAACATTGATGTAGATGATAAGATAAGAGGGAAATTTCTATGGTTTGTTTGGATTTAAAGTTCAAAAAGTTTCAAAACTTGAGTAGTGTTGAGGGGGTACAACCAACAACACTTTTTCATTCATACCAAACATCATATTTTACAAAGCTAACACACCGTTGGTTTTAAGAACCATTCATCGCTCTACGATACAAGGGAATCCTGATACAAACTCACACCTACTCAAGTGACTTAGTAGTACTACTCTTCATTCGTCATGGTGTGGTTTCTTCTTCTTCACGGGTAATGTGCTTGGCGAGAGGCGAGGGCGTTGTCCAAATCCCTGCGGGTTTTGTACATCCTGAAGTCCTGGTGTGCTACATAGGGGTTTATCTCCGGGTGCGGGGGCATGGTCATCGATCTTCCCGTGGAGTCATGTCTTGGGTAGTAGATGAAGCGAGTGTTCTTGATCTTGTTCTCATTTTGTCCGCACAGACGGAAAATTGCTTCTTGCATAGCTCTGACTAGTCCTTCCTTCCAAGTGTTGCCCGTTACAGAAAACCAGATGGTTTCCCATACCGGGGCTCCAAGCTTTCTTCGTAGATCAGTAGAAACTTCCCACCGAGGTGGTTCTCCGGAGTGTTTGTTGCGGGGTATTCCGAAGAACTCGGGATACGGGTGTCCTAGATATTCCACTAGTTGCTTCAAATCCTTTTCGAACCTTAGGTCTCCTCCGTGACCAAGCTGATAGAACTCCCATTGGTACTCCATCTGTGAGCAATGAGGATGAGTAAGCTAATGACGTGATCAAGTGTGCAAAATTTTATGTCGAATTACAAAGAAAAGTAGAGCATGGATTTAGTATTTTGAAAAGATCTCAGGATAAGGGTGAGAATAAGTTTTCAGAAATATTTACTTCATTTGTTTTGAAACTAAGTTTTTCGGACGTCCATTCTAACTAGGGTCTCCTAAGGTCAAACAATGGCTCTGATACCAACTTGTCAACACCCAGATTTTTAAGTCCAGATGCCTATTATGTCGTACATCGCAATCCCAGGAATATTGTTGTTGCGAGACATAATAGTTGAATATCATAGAGTCATCATTTATTACAACACATAAGCGTCTTACAAAGATGGATCACATGATCCAATATTACAATAATAGTTGATCTATTGATCAACGAACATCACAAATAGCGGAAGCGAAGTAGTAACGGACTATCTAGTCCACAGGCCAACGCTTGACGTCAGGAGCGGTCCTAGTTGTCGTAGACGTTCGCTGTCCATCTTCCTCGCTGCTGTTCACCTTCATAGTCTGGCCATTTGAATAGCCAGGGACAAAGCCATGAGTACTTTTAAAGTACTCGCAAACTAATACTAGTGTAAGCATTATCAAATGTGGTAAGGGGATACTAAGCTCTAGGTTTATTTGCATAAAGCCAAGTTTATTTCATAAACATTTAGTAAAGATGCTTGAATCGCTAGACTAACTCAAGTGGGAACATTAGTGTCATTCCCACAACTCTGTTGTTATTCAAGTCAAAGTCACCATTTCAAATTCAAATCACAAGTCACCCTTCACATGTCACATTTTTGAAAAGTTCTGATGACGGAACAGTATGGCCTTTCCAATCGTCCGTAACCGTGGACACGGCTATTCGAATAGTTCTACACTCTGCAGAGGTTGCACACTTGTGCCACAACATTTGATTACATCCGTCAGGGATAACCCTGAATAATCGTAACTCAGTACGCGGATCATCAACCATAACCTTTCACTTACATACCTAGTATAGGCACCTCTCCCCATGAGCTTGGCCTCCCAGTGAAGACAGACAGTCAGCCTGGGAACTGCATAGGGCTTGGGCCGGACATTCACCTCATTTCACGTCATTACTCATCATTTCTTTTGTTGTAGAGGCAGCTTTCGGCATAACCCCGATGACGCTTGTTTAGAGGGAACCCATACTAAGACACATAAACTTCTAGTTAAGCCCTACCCATAATCAGGTATTGTGGGGGTACTTGTAAATTGGAATGGTATCGCATCCGAACCCAACCATCAGTTTTTGAAAAGTTCACCATGTCATTCAAGTCACATTCACCTTCAAAATCTTTCAATAGAATGACTCATCATTCCAAGGTTTTCAAAGTCATTTCATCTCATAAGTTCCCATCTAGAGTAGTCAATTTTATTTGTTAGCACTAGCAACTAATCATGAGGGGTGCTATCTAGCTTTCATTGCTCTAGGCTAAATTTGATGATCTTGTTCTACTCTAGACCAAGTGAATCATGAATCAAAAGTAAACTTTGATAAACCAAAAGCACTCAAGCTTGTAAAGTAAAACTTGGGATGGGCTCATTAAGCATAAAGTAAAAAGTGGTGGTGCCTTGCTCTTGTAGAGCTTTGCACTTAGCAAGAATATTAGCTTGCCTTGAGTGGTGTACTGATCAAAGTGGTCTTCCTCTTCCTGGAAGTAGACCTCCTCCTCCTCGGTGTACTCCTCGGTACTAGCGTCTAAATACGAGTATAATACACACAATTACCACACAAGCCTAAGTACTAGACTAAGCATACACATAAATCACTCCTACTAAGCTATCAAGCAACATTCTTATTAGGTGAGTTGATTTAATTTTATTCTTTTAAGAAAAATAATTTTCTCTCATTATAAATATTAATTAGAGTTTCTATTTATTTCTTGAGAGAAAATAATTTCCTCTCATTGAATATTATTAAGATTTAATTTCCTCAATTAATGTCATATGACCTAGGTTGACCAAAGTCAACCTCTTCATAAGTATCAATTGGGAAGTGATTTAAATGAGGTACACTACCTCATGCCTTTTTAATACTCATGATTAATGATTTAATATCATCAACTAATTTAATATGAGTTTAAAGTTGACCATAGTCTCTACCCCATATTACTTAGTTGAGACAAGATTTAAATGAGACCAAAACATCTCATATGATTTAATAGGTAGTTTTGAACAATTTAAATACTACCATGAAAATGATTTAATATTTTCAAATATGAACATATGGGTCATTAATACATGTGTCATCAACTCTCATTGAATCACTTGGAGTAATGATTTAAATGAGATGCTATACCTCATATAATTTAAATACTATTTTTGAAATAGTTTAAATGAGCTAGAAATGGCCATATAGCCACTATTTGAATCTAGCCCATGATCATATACAGTACCCATATCCTATTTTTACATAATCAATTAGAGTATTTGAAAAGTGAATTATGAGAGTTGGAATCAACTCAAAAGCATTTATGGTTGATTTTTAATAATTGTTTGAAGTTTGAAAAGTTACTGCTTTGTTATTTTTACTATTCAAATTCTACAACATATTTTGATTTGAATCCAGTGTGGTTGGATGGGGCCTTCCATGAGCTTTCTAAATATATAAAATTTATCAAAAATGACCGAGTAGATTTAAACTTATTAAAGATTTGGCAAAGCATCTGAGAGCAAAACACAGAAAATAATTAAAACGAAATTTGAATGAAAACTGAGGGCGGGAAGGAAGTGGGCCGGCCCAGCTGCTGCCCGGGCCGTGCATGCATGGCGCATGCACGTGGCCGACGCGCGGGACGCGCAGATCGTCCGATGACGATCCGACGGCGCTGGGCCGTCGTCTTCCTCGCGATTCTGCAACCTTGCGGGGGCTGTAGCTTTCGCCTCGGAGCTCGGATTGAGGCGGGGTTGGGTGCGTTGGAAAGCTATTTCCAAGGGCTACAACTTTGATGTAGGGCTCGAGGGCTATGGTGACAAAAATCTGGGCGGCTTTTGGTGGTGACCGCCGGCTAGTTTTTGCACCGATGAGCGGCAAAGAGAGGAGAGGAGCGGTGCTAGGAGGGAGGGGAGGATGCTGTGGGATGGTGTGGTGCTGTCCCAAGCGAGGAGGGGGGTTTATATAGGCTCCAGGGGAGGGAGGCGTGCCATGGCCGGCATGATGGCCATGTCGCCGGGCGCGTGGCTACAGGGTGTTCTGGGCCGAACGGTCATGTCTAGGAGGTAGCTGGGTCCTTGGTGAGGTGACGTGAGAAAGGAGAGGGCAGGGGAAAGTCTCAGTCGATGGGGATGGGCGTGTACTTTGATGTGCCCAAGTTGGTGTCCTTGCACATGGATGGCATGGTAGGGCTGATGTTGGGCTTGGGAAAGGTACTGGCGTGCGTGATGGAGTGTGGGAATGCTTGCTGACAAGGTGAGGCTGGCCAGAGAGGGGTGGAGAGATTGAGTGCATGCGTGTGTCCTTCATGGCCGGCATGGGGTTTTTGTGATCATGCCATTGCTTTAATCGACCAAACCAGTACATGGCTTGATGCAGGGGAGGTACA
Source organism: Lolium multiflorum (assembly GCA_030979885.1). Taxonomy (NCBI): domain Eukaryota; kingdom Viridiplantae; phylum Streptophyta; class Magnoliopsida; order Poales; family Poaceae; genus Lolium; species Lolium multiflorum. The sequence goes on along the minus strand of CM061749.1, from coordinate 186,279,072 downwards.
GGAGCAGCAATGATCAAAGGGAGAAAGGGGTTTAGGCAAGAATCCAGAGGATAATAGCATGTATTGCAATTTCCAGATTGTGTCTACAAGGTGTTTGAGGAAATGGCCGCATGAAACTTTTGGTCGAATTTTGGATTTATTTTTGGTGGAGCTCAATCATATAATTAAAGAGAAAGAATGGTGGTGGTGGTGGTCAATTTGGTGAAGATTGGTGAGATTTCAAATTTGGGGTTATCTTCTCATTAATTCAAAGTCTCCACTTGGCACCTCTTTGCTGGTCAACCTGGTCAACATCAGTGCTGGTGGTCAACATAAAAGTTGTTCACTTTGACATGGTCTTGGATGACATGGCAATGGTTGGTCAAGGTTGGTTGAAGAAAAGTCAAAACCAGAGGGGTAAAGTGGTGAAGATTTTAAAAAGTGCACATATGACCATTATCATATGGGTGAAGGTTTTGAGATTTGCTTTGGTTTGATTTTGGTTTCTTTGATGCAATTGTGTTTGTTTATCATATATAAGAGTTTTACAAACAATAGATCAAGCAATGGTGGCCTTGGTTGAAGATTTGCAAATTTGGCTAAGTGTATGTGAGTGAAATTGGGATTTTCTCACTATTTAATTTATCTTCATTTGATTTGACTTTTGTTGACTCTAATGTGATTCTTATTAGTTTAGAAACATTTTCAAACCATTGAATCTATTTCAAAAGGTCTTGTTCAAAGATTTGCAAAAATGGCCATAACCCATAAGAGGTGACATGTCAATTTTTATTATTTTTGTAAATTGTTCCCCTTGCTTTACTTGGGCATGGGTTAGGGTTAATTTAGGGTTATATTAGGTTTGGAGAAGGTTTCACATCATTTGGTCAAGGTTTAAAGTCATAGGGCAAAATTTGGTGAAATGGCTATGTGCCACATATGCCTCTATGCATATGTTGCATTTGAATTTTAATTTGACTTGGCTTGACCCAAATGAGGTTGTGGAGTGTTGAAATGGTATATAGGAGTGATCCAACCATTCACAACAAGTCCTAGGGTCAAGCTTCTCAAATTCACAAATTTGCTATTTTACTCACATATGCCTCTATGGCATTTTTAGTTTCTTTTTATTTTCTTTGAAAACCACTTGAATTAGGTTTGGCAAGTACTAGGTAAGGTGTGTGAAGCTTTTCAAAACCTCTAAGCAAAGTGGAAAGGTCTAGGGCAAAGATTTATAAAAATAGCCATAGGCACATATGCCTTTTTCTTATTTAATTCCCTTTTATTTTATTTTAGCTAGGATGGTGAAAAGAGGGGTGAGGTTTAGGGTTTAAGATTATTTCAAAACTACTATTACAAGCAAACATGACAATAGCACAAGAATTAAGCAAGATCACTATGTATCATACTTAATTTAATAAAAGTTTTTGTTGGTTCCAAAATTTGGAACTAGGGAAATTCATTTGTTTTGTTTTGAAATTTTTGGGATGTTACAGTAAATTAAAAATAGATCCAAATAACAATACTAAGGGACATGATCACATGCTCAAATGAAAAAATAGATTTGATGAAACCATTTAGGTGCCTAAACGTTTATGAAAAATACTTTAATATAAAACCAAATTTAGGATAAAATATAAACTTTATAAAATCAAAATTTAACATACATGTCTATGTGGCTATAGTGCCTTTTTAGGGTTTAATGTTTTCTCAAAATAATGATTTTATAATTAAGTCTCAAAACTTCCGAACAAAATAGGGTATTGTTGGCAAATCTTTTTGAAAACCAAGGTTTAAGAAGACTCTATTTTTGGAAATACCTTTTTATTAAACACAAAAGTTTTAAATCCTTGTGCAATTTCAATCAAGTTCAAACAATCAAGCGTTAAATTTATTTTTATTTTATATTCCAAAATTTAGAAAATTTCGGGATGTGACAGAGGTCCCACACTTCAGTGAGCACAAGTCAAGTGCAGTAGGTACGCAAACTCCAAGCCATCTTCTTTGTCAAGAGAAGACGCATCAGGATGCGTATTGGAAGTCTGTGGGTCCTTCTGGATTCTTCGGTTGTCCCTCTCACAAAAAAAAATCTCTCTCATTCTCGGCCTCGCTCCTCCTGCTCACTGACAAACCCTGCACAAAAGTCAACATCATCACCCAAAAAGGGGAGACACCATAATTCTCTCCTTCTCTCCTTCCGAGTGATCCTCTTCCTCCGAGTTTCACTCGACGGGCAAACACACATGTGCTGCATAGTAATAATAATAAAAAGGTAGAAAAATCAACCTACGAATCTATAATTAAATACGTTAAACTAGGGTTTTGCCCAGTACTACAGATCAAGTTCATAAAAAATCCAACTACGGGGTTCGAACAACCCCATTTCTAATCCAAGATTTTTTCGACCTCATCCAAATGGCCTCAAACTATAGGGTTAATTAGCATCTAGTGCAGTATGTGTGAACATGTATGCACTATGTGTGCTATAACTTGTATGTCTTTCAAATTTGAACCAAATTTGAAATATATGAAATGGGGCTTTTGGCTTAAACGTTTGAAACCCAAAACGACTTCTCTTCATGCTAGGCATCATAAGACCGAGTTTAGGGTTAGGGGGTAGATACAGGATTTGTCTGTTTTGAATATGTCTATACCTTGTTTATCTACTTGAATATGCTTACTATAGATATATATGACGTAAGAAGACTATGTGCTTTGGTTTATTTTTTTTCCAGAATTTTTATGCCCATTTGAATCTTGGTCAAATCCTAGGCTTGACCAATATTTAAACAAGCTTAAAACATGAAAATGAAAAGGTAATCTTGGATCCTTCTTTGTCACTCTAAGATGAAGTTTTTGGGAGGTTTTCAAAATTTCCATGTCTGAAACCCAAAACCACTTCTCTTCATGCTTGACTTCATAAGACAGAGTTTAGGGTTAGCCAGGGACAGGGTAGATACACGATTTTCTAGTTTGAATATGTCTAGACCATGTTTATCAACTTGAATGATCATTATATGACAGAAAAAGGCTAGGTGCATTTTTTATTTTATTTTATACCCATTTGAATCTTGATCAAATCCTAGTTTTGACCAGGATTTAAATAATTTTAAAACATGAAAATGAAAAGTAAGCCTGGATCCTTCTTAGTCACTCTAAAATGAAGCTTTTGGGAGGTTCTTGAAATTTCCATGTTTGAAACCCAAAACCATTTCTCATCATGCTTGACTTCATTAGATATAGTTTAGGGTTAGGTGTAGATACACGATTTGTCTGGTTTGAATATGTCTAGACCTTGTTTATCAACTTCAATTCTTACTATATGACATAAGAAGACTATATGTGCTTTGGTTTTTGATTTTTTGATTTTTCTGAATGTTTATGCCCATTTGAATCTTGGTCAAATCCTAGGTTTGACCAAGATTTAAACAAGTCTATAACATGAAAATGAAAAGGTAAGCCTGGATCCTTCTTAGTCATTCTAAAATGAAGCTTTTGGGGGTTCTTGAAATCTCAATGTTTGAAACCCAAAACCATTTCTCATCATGCTTGACTTCATTAGATATAGTTTAGGGTTAGGTGTAGATACACGATTTGTCTGGTTTGAATATGTCTAGACCTTGTTTATCAACTTCAATTCTTACTATATGACATAAGAAGACTATATGTGCTTTGGTTTTTGATTTTTTGATTTTTTCTGAATGTTTATGCCCATTTGAATCTTGGTCAAATCCTAGGTTTGACCAAGATTTAAACAAGTCTATAACATGAAAATGAAAAGGTAAGCCTGGATCCTTCTTAGTCATTCTAAAATGAAGCTTTTGGGGGGTTCTTGAAATCTCAATGTTTGAAACCCAAAACCATTTCTCATCATGCTTGACTTCATTAGATATAGTTTAGGGTTAGGTGTAGATACACGATTTGTCTAGTTTGAATATGTCTAGACCTTGTTTATCAACTTCAATTCTTACTATATGACATAAGAAGACTATATGTGCTTTGGTTTTTGATTTTTTGATTTTTCTGAATGTTTATGCCCATTTGAATCTTGGTCAAATCCTAGGTTTGACCAAGATTTAAACAAGTCTATAACATGAAAATGAAAAGGTAAGCCTGGATCCTTCTTAGTCATTCTAAAATGGAGCTTTTGGGGGTTCTTGAAATCTCAATGTTTGAAACCCAAAACCATTTCTCATCATGCTTGACTTCATTAGATATAGTTTAGGGTTAGGTGTAGATACACGATTTGTCTAGTTTGAATATGTCTAGACCTTGTTTATCAACTTCAATTCTTACTATATGACATAAGAAGACTATATGTGCTTTGGTTTTTGATTTTTTGATTTTTTCTGAATGTTTATGCCCATTTGAATCTTGGTCAAATCCTAGGTTTGACCAAGATTTAAACAAGTCTATAACATGAAAATGAAAAGGTAAGCCTGGATCCTTCTTAGTCATTCTAAAATGAAGCTTTTGGGGGGTTCTTGAAATCTCAATGTTTGAAACCCAAAACCACTTCTCTTCATGGTTGTGACTTCATAAGACATGCAGAGTTTAGGGTTAGGGGTAGATACATGATTTGTCGGGTTTGAATATGTCTAGACATGCTTGTTTATCAACTTGAATGCTTACTATATGACATAAGAAGGCTATGTGCTTTGGTTTTTCATTTTTCCGTTTTTTGATTTTTTTGAATGTTTATGCCCATTTGAATCTTGGTCAAATCCTAGGTTTGACCAAGATTTAAACAAGTCTATAACATGAAAATGAAAAGGTAAGCCTGGATCCTTCTTAGTCACTCTAAAATGAAGCTTTTGGGAGGTTCTTGAAATTTCCATGTTTGAAACCCAAAACCATTTCTCATCATGCTTGACTTCATTAGATATAGTTTAGGGTTAGGTGTAGATACACGATTTGTCTGGTTTGAATATGTCTAGACCTTGTTTATCAACTTCAATTCTTACTATATGACATAAGAAGACTATATGTGCTTTGGTTTTTGATTTTTTGATTTTTTGAATGTTTATGCCTATTTGAATCTTGGTCAAATCCTGGTTTGAATATGTCTAGACCTTTTTTTGATTTTTTCTGAATGTTTAAACAAGTTTATAACATGAAAATGAAAAGGTAAGCCTGGATCCTTCTTAGTCATTCTAAAATGAAGCTTTTGGGGGTTCTTGAAATCTCAATGTTTGAAACCCAAAACCATTTCTCATCATGCTTGACTTCATTAGATATAGTTTAGGGTTAGGTGTAGATACACGATTTGTCTGGTTTGAATATGTCTAGACCTTGTTTATCAACTTCAATTCTTACTATATGACATAAGAAGACTATATGTGCTTTGGTTTTTGATTTTTTGATTTTTCTGAATGTTTATGCCCATTTGAATCTTGGTCAAATCCTAGGTTTGACCAAGATTTAAACAAGTCTATAACATGAAAATGAAAAGGTAAGCCTGGATCCTTCTTAGTCATTCTAAAATGAAGCTTTGGGGGGTTCTTGAAATCTCAATGTTTGAAACCCAAAACCATTTCTCATCATGCTTGACTTCATTAGATATAGTTTAGGGTTAGGTGTAGATACACGATTTGTCTGGTTTGAATATGTCTAGACCTTGTTTATCAACTTCAATTCTTACTATATGACATAAGAAGACTATATGTGCTTTGGTTTTTGATTTTTTGATTTTTTCTGAATGTTTATGCCCATTTGAATCTTGGTCAAATCCTAGGTTTGACCAAGATTTAAACAAGTCTATAACATGAAAATGAAAAGGTAAGCCTGGATCCTTCTTAGTCATTCTAAAATGAAGCTTTTGGGGGTTCTTGAAATCTCAATGTTTGAAACCCAAAACCATTTCTCATCATGCTTGACTTCATTAGATATAGTTTAGGGTTAGGTGTAGATACACGATTTGTCTGGTTTGAATATGTCTAGACCTTGTTTATCAACTTCAATTCTTACTATATGACATAAGAAGACTATATGTGCTTTGGTTTTTGATTTTTTGATTTTTTCTGAATGTTTATGCCCATTTGAATCTTGGTCAAATCCTAGGTTTGACCAAGATTTAAACAAGTCTATAACATGAAAATGAAAAGGTAAGCCTGGATCCTTCTTAGTCATTCTAAAATGAAGCTTTTGGGGGTTCTTGAAATCTCAATGTTTGAAACCCAAAACCACTTCTCTTCATGGTTGTGACTTCATAAGACATGCAGAGTTTAGGTTTAGGGGTAGATACATGATTTGTCGGGTTTGAATATGTCTAGACATGCTTGTTTATCAACTTGAATGCTTACTATATGACATAAGAAGGCTATGTGCTTTGGTTTTTCATTTTTCAGGTTTTTTGAATTTTATGCCCATTTGAAGATTTTGGTAGGTTCTTGAAATTTTCATGTTTGAAGCCAATACGACTTCTCTTCATGCTTAATTGACTTCATAAGACAGAGTTTAGGGTGTAAGGGGTAGATACATGATTTGTCTAGTTTGAATATGTCTAGACCTTGTTTATCAACTTGAATTCTTACTATATGACATAAGAAGGCTATGTGCTTTGGTTTTTCATTTTTCTGTTTTTTTGAATTTTATGCCCATTTGAATATTGGTCAAATACTAGCTAGGTTTGACCAAGATTTAAACAAGTATAAAACATGAAAATGAAAAGGTAAGCCTCGATCCTTCTTAGTCACTCTAAAATGAAGCTTTTGGGAGGTTTTTGAAATTTGCATGTTTGAAACCCAAAACCACTTCTCTTCATGCATTACTTCATAAGACGGAGTTTAGGGTCGTTAGGGAGTAGATACATGATTTGCCTGGTTTGAATATGTCTAGACCTTGTTTATCATCTTGAATGCTTACTATATGACAGAAGAAGACTATGTGCATTGGTATTTCATTTTTTTTTGAATTTTCATGCCCATTTCAATCTTGGTGAAATCCTAGGTTTGAGCAAGATTTAAACAAATTTAACACGTGAAAACGAATAAGCATGGATCCTTCTTAGTCACTCCAAAATGTACCAATTGATAGATGTGTTAACTTTGCTTCATGGAAAAATTAATGTCATGTAAATGAGTTAACTTGGATTTCCTACCATTGAATCCATAGGAAACTTTGTTCTAATGCACTATAATAATCAACCGAGTTTTTACACCAACAGGTCTGTCACTTACGTGTGGTGCCCATGCGTGAGGTCCCACACTTCAGTGAGCACAAGTCAAGTGCAGTAGGTACGCAAACTCCAAGCCATCTTCTTTGTCAAGAGAAGACGCATCAGGATGCGTTTTGGAAGTCTGTGGGTCCTTCTGGATCCTTCGGTTGTCCCTCTCACAAAAAAACAAATCTCTCTCATTCTCAGCCTCGCTCGACTCGCTCGCTCGCTCGCTCGCTCGCACCTCCTGCTCACTGACAAACCCTGCACAAAAGTCAATATCATCACCCGAAAAAGGGGAGACACCATAATTCTCTCCCTTCTTCTCTCCTTCCGAGTGATCCCTCTTCCTCCGAGTTTCACTCGACGGGCAAACACACATGTGCTGCATAGTAATAATAATAAAAAGGTAGAAAAATCAACCTACGAATCTATAATTAAATACGTTAAACTAGGGTTTTGCCCAGTACTACAGATCAAGTTCATAAAAAATCCAACTACGGGGTTCGAACAACCCCATTTCTAATCCAAGATTTTTTCGACCTCATCCAAATGGCCTCAAACTATAGGGTTAATTAGCATCTAGTGCAGTATGTGTGAACATGTATGCACTATGTGTGCTATAACTTGTATGTCTTTCAAATTTGAACCAAATTTGAAATATATGAAATGGGGCTTTTGGCTTAAACGTTTGAAACCCAAAACGACTTCTCTTCATGCTAGGCATCATAAGACCGAGTTTAGGGTTAGGGGGTAGATACAGGATTTGTCTGTTTTGAATATGTCTATACCTTGTTTATCTACTTGAATATGCTTACTATAGATATATATGACGTAAGAAGACTATGTGCTTTGGTTTTTTTTTTTTTTTTCCAGAATTTTTATGCCCATTTGAATCTTGGTCAAATCCTAGGCTTGACCAATATTTAAACAAGCTTAAAACATGAAAATGAAAAGGTAAGCTTGGATCCTTCTTTGTCACTCTAAGATGAAGTTTTTGGGAGGTTTTCAAAATTTCCATGTCTGAAACCCAAAACCACTTCTCTTCATGCTTGACTTCATAAGACAGAGTTTAGGGTTAGCCAGGGACAGGGTAGATACACGATTTTCTAGTTTGAATATGTCTAGACCATGTTTATCAACTTGAATGATCATTATATGACAGAAAAAGGCTAGGTGCGTTTTTTATTTTATTTTATACCCATTTGAATCTTGATCAAATCCTAGTTTTGACCAGGATTTAAATAATTTTAAAACATGAAAATGAAAAGGTAAGCCTGGATCCTTCTTAGTCACTCTAAAATGAAGCTTTTGGGAGGTTTTTGAAATTTCCATGTTTGAAACCCAAAACCATTTCTCATCATGCTTGACTTCATTAGATATAGTTTAGGGTTAGGTGTAGATACACGATTTGTCTGGTTTGAATATGTCTAGACCTTGTTTATCAACTTCAATTCTTACTATATGACATAAGAAGACTATATGTGCTTTGGTTTTTGATTTTTTGATTTTTTCTGAATGTTTATGCCCATTTGAATCTTGGTCAAATCCTAGGTTTGACCAAGATTTAAACAAGTCTATAACATGAAAATGAAAAGGTAAGCCTGGATCCTTCTTAGTCATTCTAAAATGAAGCTTTTGGGGGGTTCTTGAAATCTCAATGTTTGAAACCCAAAACCACTTCTCTTCATGGTTGACTTCATAAGACATGCAGAGTTTAGGGTTAGGGGTAGATACATGATTTGTTGGGTTTGAATATGTCTAGACATGCTTGTTTATCAACTTGAATGCTTACTATATGACATAAGAAGGCTATGTGCTTTGGTTTTTCATTTTTCCGGTTTTTTGAATTTTATGCCGATTTGAAGATTTTGGGAGGTTCTTGAAATTTTCATGTTTGAAACCAATACGACTTCTCTTCATGCTAGACTTCATAAGATCGACCGAGTTTATGGTTAGGGGTAGATACATGATTTGTCTGGTTTGAACATGTCTAAACCTTGTTTATCAACTTGAAAGCTTACTATATGACATAAGAAGACTATGTGCTTTTGTTTTTCATTCTTCTATTTTTTTATTTTATGCCCATTTGAATCTTGGTCAAATCCTATGTTTGACCTGGATTTAAACAAGTATAAAATATGAAAACGAAAAGGTAAGCCTGGATCCTTCTTAGTCACTCTAAAATGAAGCGGCTTTTGGGATGTTCTTGAAATTTTCATGTTTGAAACCCAAAACCACTTCTCTTCATGATTGACTTCATACAGAGTTTAAGGTTAGGGGCAGATATATACATGATTTTCTAGTTTGAATATGTCTAGACCTTATTTATCAACTTGAATGCTTACTATATGACATAAGAATGCTATGTGCTTTGGTTTATCAATCTTTTGGTTTTTTCCTGAATTTTTATGCCCATTTGAATCTTGGTCAAATCCTAGGTTTCACAAAGATTTAAACAAGTTTAAAATCTGAAAATTAAAAGGTAAGCATGGATCCTTCTTAGTCACTCTAAAATGAAGCTTTTGGGAGGTTTTTGAAATTTCCATGTTTGAAACCCAAAACCACTTCTCTTCATGCTTAATTGACTTCATAAGACAGAGTTTAGAGTGTAAGGGGTAGATACATGATTTGTCTAGTTTGAATATGTCTAGACCTTGTTTATCAACTTGAATTCTTACTATATGACATAAGAAGGCTATGTGCTTTGGTTTTTCATTTTTCTGATTTTTTTGAATTTTATGCCCATTTGAATATTGGTCAAATACTAGCTAGGTTTGACCAAGATTTAAACAAGTTTAAAACATGAAAATGAAAAGGTAAGCCTCGATCCTTCTTAGTCACTCTAAAATGAAGCTTTTGGGAGGTTTTTGAAATTTGCATGTTTGAAACCCAAAACCACTTCTCTTCATGCATTACTTCATAAGACGGAGTTTAGGGTCGTTAGGGAGTAGATACATGATTTGCCTGGTTTCAATATGTCTAGACCTTGTTTATCATCTTGAATGCTTACTATATGACAGAAGAAGACTATGTGCATTGGTATTTCATTTTTTTTGAATTTTCATGCCCATTTCAATCTTGGTGAAATCCTAGGTTTGAGCAAGATTTAAACAAATTTAACACGTGAAAACGAATAAGCATGGATCCTTCTTAGTCACTCCAAAATGTACCAATTGATAGATGTGTTAACTTTGCTTCATGGAAAAATTAATGTCATGTAAATGAGTTAACTTGGATTTCCTACCGTTGAATCCATAGGAAACTTTGTTCTAATGCACTATAATAATCAACCGAGTTTTTACACCAACAGGTCTGTCACTTACGTGTGGTGCCCATGCGTGAGGTCCCACACTTCAGTGAGCACAAGTCAAGTGCAGTAGGTACGCAAACTCCAAGCCATCTTCTTTGTCAAGAGAAGACGCATCAGGATGCGTATTGGAAGTCTGTGGGTCCTTCTGGATCCTTCGGTTGTCCCTCTCACAAAAAAACAAATCTCTCTCATTCTCGGCCTCGCTCGACTCGCTCGCTCGCTCGCTCACACCTCCTGCTCACTGACAAACCCTGCACAAAAGTCAACATCATCACCCGAAAAAGGAGAGACACCATAATTCTCTCCCTTCTTCTCTCCTTCCGAGTGATCCCTCTTCCTCCGAGTTTCACTCGACGGGGAAACACACATGTGCTGCATAGTAATAATAATAAAAAGGTAGAAAAATCAACCTACGAATCTATAATTAAATACGTTAAACTAGGGTTTTGCCCAGTACTACAGATCAAGTTCATAAAAAATCCAACTACGGGGTTCGAACAACCCCATTTCTAATCCAAGATTTTTTCGACCTCATCCAAATGGCCTCAAACTATAGGGTTAATTAGCATCTAGTGCAGTATGTGTGAACATGTATGCACTATGTGTGCTATAACTTGTATGTCTTTCAAATTTGAACCAAATTTGAAATATATGAAATGGGGCTTTTGGCTTAAACGTTTGAAACCCAAAACGACTTCTCTTCATGCTAGGCATCATAAGACCGAGTTTAGGGTTAGGGGGTAGATACAGGATTTGTCTGTTTTGAATATGTCTATACCTTGTTTATCTACTTGAATATGCTTACTATAGATATATATGACGTAAGAAGACTATGTGCTTTGGTTTTTATTTTTTTTCCAGAATTTTTATGCCCATTTGAATCTTGGTCAAATCCTAGGCTTGACCAATATTTAAACAAGCTTAAAACATGAAAATGAAAAGGTAAGCTTGGATCCTTCTTTGTCACTCTAAGATGAAGTTTTTGGGAGGTTTTCAAAATTTCCATGTCCCAAAACCACTTCTCTTCATGCTTGACTTCATAAGACAGAGTTTAGGGTTAGCCAGGGACAGGGTAGATACACGATTTTCTAGTTTGAATATGTCTAGACCATGTTTATCAACTTGAATGATCATTATATGACAGAAAAAGGCTAGGTGCGTTTTTTATTTTATTTTATACCCATTTGAATCTTGATCAAATCCTAGTTTTGACCAGGATTTAAATAATTTTAAAACATGAAAATGAAAAGGTAAGCCTGGATCCTTCTTAGTCACTCTAAAATGAAGATTTTGGGAGGTTTTTGAAATTTCCATGTTTGAAACCCAAAACCATTTCTCATCATGCTTGACTTCATTAGATATAGTTTAGGGTTAGGTGTAGATACACGATTTGTCTGGTTTGAATATGTCTAGACCTTGTTTATCAACTTCAATTCTTACTATATGACATAAGAAGACTATATGTGCTTTGGTTTTTGATTTTTTTATTTTTTCTGAATGTTTATGCCCATTTGAATCTTGGTCAAATCCTAGGTTTGACCAAGATTTAAACAAGTCTATAACATGAAAATGAAAAGCCTGGATCCTTCTTAGTCACCTAAAATGAAGCTTTTGGGAGGTTCTTGAAATCTCAATGTTTGAAACCCAAAACCATTTCTCATCATGCTTGACTTCATTAGATATAGTTTAGGGTTAGGTGTAGATACACGATTTGTCTGGTTTGAATATGTCTAGACCTTGTTTATCAACTTCAATTCTTACTATATGACATAAGAAGACTATATGTGCTTTGGTTTTTGATTTTTTGATTTTTTCTGAATGTTTATGCCCATTTGAATCTTGGTCAAATCCTAGGTTTGACCAAGATTTAAACAAGTCTATAACATGAAAATGAAAAGGTAAGCCTGGATCCTTCTTAGTCATTCTAAAATGAAGCTTTTGGGGGGTTCTTGAAATCTCAATGTTTGAAACCCAAAACCACTTCTCTTCATGGTTGACTTCATAAGACATGCAGAGTTTAGGGTTAGGGGTAGATACATGATTTGTTGGGTTTGAATATGTCTAGACATGCTTGTTTATCAACTTGAATGCTTACTATATGACATAAGAAGGCTATGTGCTTTGGTTTTTCATTTTTCCGGTTTTTTGAATTTTATGCCCATTTGAAGATTTTGGGAGGTTCTTGAAATTTTCATGTTTGAAACCAATACGACTTCTCTTCATGCTAGACTTCATAAGATCGACCGAGTTTATGGTTAGGGGTAGATACATGATTTGTCTGGTTTGAACATGTCTAAACCTTGTTTATCAACTTGAAAGCTTACTATATGACATAAGAAGACTATGTGCTTTTGTTTTTCATTCTTCTATTTTTTTATTTTATTCCCATTTGAATCTTGGTCAAATCCTATGTTTGACCTGGATTTAAACAAGTATAAAATATGAAAACGAAAAGGTAAGCCTAGATCCTTCTTAGTCACTCTAAAATGAAGCGGCTTTTGGGATGTTCTTGAAATTTTCATGTTTGAAACCCAAACCACTTCTCTTCATGATTGACTTCATAAGACAGAGTTTAAGGTTAGGGGCAGATATATACATGATTTTCTAGTTTGAATATGTCTAGACCTTATTTATCAACTTGAATGCTTACTATATGACATAAGAATGCTATGTGCTTTGGTTTATCAATCTTTTGGTTTTTTCCTGAATTTTTATGCCCATTTGAATCTTGGTCAAATCCTAGGTTTCACAAAGATTTAAACAAGTTTAAAATCTGAAAATTAAAAGGTAAGCATGGATCCTTCTTAGTCACTCTAAAATGAAGCTTTTGGGAGGTTTTTGAAATTTCCATGTTTGAAACCCAAAACCACTTCTCTTCATGCTTAATTGACTTCATAAGACAGAGTTTAGAGTGTAAGGGGTAGATACATGATTTGTCTAGTTTGAATATGTCTAGACCTTGTTTATCAACTTGAATTCTTACTATATGACATAAGAAGGCTATGTGCTTTGGTTTTTTATTTTTCTGATTTTTTTGAATTTTATGCCCATTTGAATATTGGTCAAATACTAGCTAGGTTTGACCAAGATTTAAACAAGTTTAAAACATGAAAATGAAAAGGTAAGCCTCGATCCTTCTTAGTCACTCTAAAATGAAGCTTTTGGGAGGTTTTTGAAATTTGCATGTTTGAAACCCAAAACCACTCTTCATGCCTTACTTCATAAGACTTCATACTTCATGACCTTCATCTTGAATGCTTATATATGACAGAAGAGACTATGTGCATTGGTATTTCATTTTTTTTTGAATTTTCATGCCCATTTCAATCTTGGTGAAATCCTAGGTTTGAGCAAGATTTAAACAAATTTAACACGTGAAAACGAATAAGCATGGATCCTTCTTAGTCACTCCAAAATGTACCAATTGATAGATGTGTTAACTTTGCTTCATGGAAAAATTAATGTCATGTAAATGAGTTAACTTGGATTTCCTACCCTTGAATCCATAGGAAACTTTTTTCTAATGCACTATAATAATCAACCGAGTTTTTACACCAACAGGTATGTCACTTACGTGTGGTGCCCATGCGTGAGGTCCCACACTTCAGTGAGCACAAGTCAAGTGCAGTAGGTACGCAAACTCCAAGCCATCTTCTTTGTCAAGAGAAGACGCATCAGGATGCGTATTGGAAGTCTGTGGGTCCTTCTGGATCCTTCGGTTGTCCCTCTCACAAAAAAAAACAAATCTCTCTCATTCTCGGCCTCCCTCGACTCGCACGCTCGCTCGCACCTCCTGCTCACTGACAAACCCTGCACAAAAGTCAACATCATCACCCGAAAAAGGGGAGACACCATAATGCTCTCCCTTCTTCTCTCCTTCCGAGTGATCCTCTTCCTCCGAGTTTCACTCGACGGGCAAACACACATGTGCTGCATAGTAATAATAATAAAAAGGTAGAAAAATCAACCTACGAATCTATAATTAAATACGTTAAACTAGGGTTTTGCCCAGTACTACAGATCAAGTTCATAAAAAATCCAACTACGGGGTTCGAACAACCCCATTTCTAATCCAAGATTTTTTCGACCTCATCCAAATGGCCTCAAACTATAGGGTTAATTAGCATCTAGTGCAGTATGTGTGAACATGTATGCACTATGTGTGCTATAACTTGTATGTCTTTCAAATTTGAACCAAATTTGAAATATATGAAATGGGGCTTTTGGCTTAAACGTTTGAAACCCAAAACGACTTCTCTTCATGCTAGGCATCATAAGACCGAGTTTAGGGTTAGGGGGTAGATACAGGATTTGTCTGTTTTGAATATGTCTATACCTTGTTTATCTACTTGAATATGCTTACTATAGATATATATGACGTAAGAAGACTATGTGCTTTGGTTTTTTTTTCCAGAATTTTTATGCCCATTTGAATCTTGGTCAAATCCTAGGCTTGACCAATATTTAAACAAGCTTAAAACATGAAAATGAAAAGGTAAGCTTGGATCCTTCTTTGTCACTCTAAGATGAAGTTTTTGGGAGGTTTTCAAAATTTCCATGAAACCCAAAACCACTTCTCTTCATGCTTGACTTCATAAGACAGAGTTTAGGGTTAGCCAGGGACAGGGTAGATACACGATTTTCTAGTTTGAATATGTCTAGACCATGTTTATCAACTTAAATGATCATTATATGACAGAAAAAGGCTAGGTGCGTTTTTTATTTTATTTTATACCCATTTGAATCTTGATCAAATCCTAGTTTTGACCATGATTTAAATAATTTTAAAACATGAAAATGAAAAGGTAAGCCTGGATCCTTCTTAGTCACTCTAAAATGAAGCTTTTGGGAGGTTTTTGAAATTTCCATGTTTGAAACCCAAAACCATTTCTCATCATGCTTGACTTCATTAGATATAGTTTAGGGTTAGGTGTAGAATACACGATTTGTCTGGTTTGAATATGTCTAGACCTTGTTTATCAGCTTCAATTCTTACTATATGACATAAGAAGACTATATGTGCTTTGGTTTTTGATTTTTTGATTTTTTCTGAATGTTTATGCCCATTTGAATCTTGGTCAAATCCTAGGTTTGACCAAGATTTAAACAAGTCTATAACATGAAAATGAAAAGGTAAGCCTGGATCCTTCTTAGTCATTCTAAAATGAAGCTTTTTGGGTTCTTGAAATCTCAATGTTTGAAACCCAAAACCATTTCTCATCATGCTTGACTTCATTAGATATAGTTTAGGGTTAGGTGTAGATACACGATTTGTCTGGTTTGAATATGTCTAGACCTTGTTTATCAACTTCAATTCTTACTATATGACATAAGAAGACTATATGTGCTTTGGTTTTTGATTTTTTGATTTTTTCTGAATGTTTATGCCCATTTGAATCTTGGTCAAATCCTAGGTTTGACCAAGATTTAAACAAGTCTATAACATGAAAATGAAAAGGTAAGCCTGGATCCTTCTTAGTCATTCTAAAATGAAGCTTTTGGGGGGTTCTTGAAATCTCAATGTTTGAAACCCAAAACCACTTCTCTTCATGGTTGACTTCATAAGACATGCAGAGTTTAGGGTTAGGGGTAGATACATGATTTGTCGGGTTTGAATATGTCTAGACATGCTTGTTTATCAACTTGAATGCTTACTATATGACATAAGAAGGCTATGTGCTTTGGTTTTTCATTTTTCCGGTTTTTTGAATTTTATGCCCATTTGAAGATTTTGGGAGGTTCTTGAAATTTTCATGTTTGAAACCAATACGACTTCTCTTCATGCTAGACTTCATAAGATCGACCGAGTTTATGGTTAGGGGCCGGTAGATACATGATTTGTCTGGTTTGAACATGTCTAAACCTTGTTTATCAACTTGAAAGCTTACTATATGACATAAGAAGACTATGTGCTTTTGTTTTTCATTCTTATTTTTTTTATTTTATGCCCATTTGAATCTTGGTCAAATCCTATGTTTGACCTGGATTTAAACAAGTATAAAATATGAAAACGAAAAGGTAAGCCTGGATCCTTCTTAGTCACTCTAAAATGAAGCGGCTTTTGGGATGTTCTTGAAATTTTCATGTTTGAAACCCAAAACCACTTCTCTTCATGATTGACTTCATAAGACAGAGTTTAAGGTTAGGGGCAGATATATACATGATTTTCTAGTTTGAATATGTCTAGACCTTATTTATCAACTTGAATGCTTACTATATGACATAAGAATGCTATGTGCTTTGGTTTATCAATCTTTTGGTTTTTTCCTGAATTTTTATGCCCATTTGAATCTTGGTCAAATCCTAGGTTTCACAAAGATTTAAACAAGTTTAAAATCTGAAAATTAAAAGGTAAGCATGGATCCTTCTTAGTCACTCTAAAATGAAGCTTTTGGGAGGTTTTTGAAATTTCCATGTTTGAAACCCAAACCACTTCTCTTCATGCTTGACTTCATAAGACAGAGTTTAGAGTGTTAGGGGTAGATACATGATTTGTCTAGTTTGAATATGTCTAGACCTTGTTTATCAACTTGAATTCTTATTATATGACATAAGAAGGCTATGTGCTTTGGTTTTTCATTTTTCTGGTTTTTTTGAATTTTATGCCCATTTGAAGATTTTGGGTGGTTCTTGAAATTTTCATGTTTGAAACCAATACGACTTCTCTTCATGCTAGACTTCATAAGATCGACCGAGTTTATGGTTAGGGCTAGATACATGATTTGTCTGGTTTGAACATGTCTAAACCTTGTTTATCAACTTGAAAGCTTACTATATGACATACAAAGACTATGTGCTTTTGTTTTTCATTCTTCTATTTTTTTATTTTATGCCCATTTGAATCTTGGTCAAATCCTATGTTTGACCTGGATTTAAACAAGTATATAATATGAAAACGAAAAGGTAAGCCTGGATCCTTCTTAGTCACTCAAAAATGAAGCGACTTTTGGGATGTTCTTGAAATTTTCATGTTTGAAACCCAAACCACTTCTCTTCATGATTGACTTCATATATAAGACAGAGTTTAAGGTTAGGGACAGATATATACATGATTTTCTAGTTTGAATATGTCTAGACCTTGTTAATCAACTTGAATGCTTACTCTATGACATAAGAATGATATGTGCTTTGGTTTATCATTCTTTTGGCTTTTTCCTGAATTTTTATGCCCATTTGAATCTTGGTCAAATCCTAGGTTTCACAAAGATTTAAACAAGTTTAAAATCTAAAAATTAAAAGGTAAGCATGGATCCTTCTTAGTCACTCTAAAATGAAGCTTTTGGGAGGTTTTTGAAATTTCCATGTTTGAAACCCAAAACCACTTCTCTTCATGCTTGACTTCATAAGACAGAGTTTAGAGTGTTAGGGGTAGATACATGATTTTTCTAGTTTGAATATGTCTAGACCTTGTTTATCAACTTGAATTCTTACTATATGACATAAGAAGGCTATGTGCTTTGGTTTTTCATTTTTCTGTTTTTTTTTGAATTTTATGCCCATTTGAATCTTGGTCAAATACTAGCTAGGTTTAAAACATGAAATTTAGCCCCCAAAAATTGTACATATATGGATTCACATTGAGATAATTCATGAAACTTTGGAAATGGCCATCTCGTGTCATGTTTCCCCACAAATGAGAATTGGATTAATTGGTGGCAGACAAGTAAACACACATTTATGTGCGACAACCCAAAATGCACATATTTTGCAAAGTTTTCATGCGTGCATGAAAAGTTGCAAATATATACATAAAATGGGCCATGATTCAAAAGTTTGACATGGTTCTTGTGTAGTAGTAGTACCAAAGCTCACACGTGGGAAGAAATTAAGATGGTCGAATTCCAACATGTTGCCACACTTTTTTGAAGGGCTCTTTTCTAAAACATTGGTATGGCATGTCTGCTATTTTCCCTAGCTATATAGAAAAATGATGAACAATCCATGATTTCCGATTGCCGTTTTTGAACCACCTTTGGCTTGATTTCAAATTTAGGTCAAAATCATGGGGGGGTAGGGGACAAGAGTGTGTTTCTTTGGCTTGATTTGCAAGTTTTTTGGGGTCCCACAAATTTAGGGTAGCATCACGCCCACCCCATCCCTTCACGCGCGGAAAAAGTGTTAGGCGAGTAGTAAAATGGCATGACCAACAAGTTTCAAGTAAAATTTCGAATATATAACCAAAATGTACCAAGTGTTAGATGAGTTAACTTGGCTTCATGGAAAAAATAATGTCATGTAAATAAGTTAACTTGGCTTTCCTACCCTTGAATCCATACGAAACTTTGTACGGAGTTCTAATACAGTATAATGATCACCCGAATTATTACACCAACATGTCTGTCACTTACGTGTGGTTCCCATGCGTGAGGTCCCACACTTCAGTGAGCACAAGTCACGGACAATTTTTTGCAAATGTTGCAAAGGATAAAAGGTGGAAGCGGCATCACACGGAAGGAGAAGAGGAAGGGAGAGCAGTCACGGCCTCGAAATGCTTCAACCTATCCGGGAAGTGATGTTGACTGGCACGCAAGGTTTTTCAGTGCTGCAAACCTGCAGTGCGGCGATTTTGACAGAAATAACCCTTTTGGCAAAGAAAAGCACGGACTGACCCTCTGAGCAATCTATTTCACTGGACTAACCTTTTTGTGTGGCTTTCTGTGTTTTTCTTCGCCAAAAGGATTACTTTTGTCAAAATCGCCCCCCTGCAGTGCAGGCTACGCGCCCGTCTAATATTCTTTTTTTTTCAATGACAAAAGGGGGGAGAGAGAGAGAGAGTCTTGACGACGTGTCTTCACTTGACAAAGAAGATTGTTGGAAGTTTGCCTACTCCCTCCGTCCACAAATAAGTGTACATTTGGGTTTTTTGATAAGTCAAACTTCAACAATTTTGACCATTTTTTTACCAAAAAGTAGCAACATGTGTGACATCAAATTACTATATTATGAGACTGTATTTTGAGATGAATATAGTGATGGTAGTTTAGTGTCATAAATGTTGTTACTTTTCCCTAAAAAGTTGGTCAAAGTGTGGGACCTGCACGCATATGATTTGTGCTCACTAAAGTGTGGGACCTGCACGCATATGGGACCCTGCAGCCCTCTGAGGGCAGTCCGTGTGAGACGCAAAATAGGGTTTTTAGTTTAGTAAGGCAAAAAAATTAAGCCTTGGAGGGCCGAGGCGGGGCGGCCGTCCGCCATTTTATACCTT
This sequence comes from Lolium multiflorum, assembly GCA_030979885.1. Classification (NCBI taxonomy): domain Eukaryota; kingdom Viridiplantae; phylum Streptophyta; class Magnoliopsida; order Poales; family Poaceae; genus Lolium; species Lolium multiflorum. The sequence goes on along the minus strand of CM061749.1, from coordinate 186,259,416 downwards.
TTACGCCCCCCACACCTCGTTTCATTTGTCATGTCTACCAAGGAAGAGCTCGGAGGAGAAGATGCAGTCCTAGCTTCTCGACCCCCTGGCGCCCCACGCATAAATACTACTACCAGAAGTACACTGTCTCTAACAATCCTGCCTGCGAAGGGAGATCTCGGAGGAGACGATGCGGGCTCAGCGTCCCCGCCGTTGATTAGCCAGGACACAAGGGTTACTACGCCTCTTTTAATTACCTTCGTTTTGCTGGTAATACTCGGACTTATATCTGTTATCTTCCGCAGGAGAGGGTCGATATCGCCGGAGAAGATGATGTGAGGCAGATGATCAAGCTCGCAGGAGAAGATGATGTAAAGGAGATGGTCAAGCTCGGAGCAGAAGATGATGTAAAGGAGATAGTCAATGTCGGAGAAGATGATGTAAAGGAGTTAGTCAATCTCGGAGAAGATGTGGTGGCATTGGACCAACCGCGGTCGTTGGGCGAGATCCCGGAGATTCACTTACCTCGTTTGCACTGGTAATGATATGCCTGATCTGTAACATTTTGAACATTTTTCGTCGGCTTACACAGGAGCTATCTCGGCTTAGGGTCAACAAGGCCCCGGGAGCGGAACTTCCGCATCTCGGCGCGGAGAACTCCGAGTTACGCCAGAAGCGCCCTGGGGAATCGCACGCGCAGGCGCAGCACATCCGTTCGCAGGATCTCTCATCCTTCGACGTCAGGTTCCAGCGAGAGGTCGTAGAAGAAGATAAGTTGCCAGCTTCCCCGCCGTTCAAGAGGATGAAGGAGCTGAAGACGGAGGTTAATATTACTAGCTGACTTTGGGTTGCTGGTTTTTGGGTACTTCGAGTCACTGACATGTAGACACCACTTAAGTCTGTCCTACATGTTAGTGACCATATTCGTTAATCAGCCAATTTGTGCCCTTCGTTTGCCGGTAACGCTCGATATGTTTGTTGTTACCTTTGGCAGGATCACTCCCCTTGCTTATCTTGTCGGAGGATGAAGTTGGATCTTGCCAGCATGCGGGAGGAGAACAGAGAGTTAGGGATCAAGATATTTCGGTACAGGCAGGCGGTGTCTTTCCTAGAAGTGGATGAGATCACGGCCTGTGCTCGTAGGAGTTGTGACGAGGCCATTCATCTGGGAGAACGGATCAAAGCTCAGCTTGTCTCTTTGATGGAAGTCGCAGAACGCGTGATTTTCAATGCTAGAGAGGCGCGGGAACGACTTCTGGTGGCTGAAGATCTCGCATAGCAGTTTAATCATGTGCGCTTATTAGCTGCCTACTACTTTTGTAATTATTCACAATTATGTATGTATCAATGGCTTGCCTTTTGTGTGACGGAGGAAATTGCACATACCACCACTTCTTGGTGCAGTTTTTGCACATAACACAATTTGAGATTCTTTTTACACAAATAACCAGATTTTGACGTAAACTTTTGCACAAAAAACAACCTTACTCCATGTTTTCTTTTGTCTTCTAAAGACAAGTAGGTGCTTCGAAAAATACCTCCGTTCCAATGCTTAAAGCTTTGTATATTTTTCTTGAAAAGTCAAACCAAGTAAAGTTCGACCAAACTCTTAGAAGAATCTATCAGCACATATAATATTTTGTAGACACCATATGAAAATATAATTTATTTTCTATCTAATAATATTGATTTTGTATCTTGCATATTAATGCTTTTGGTAAAAACTTAGTCAAACTTAACATAGTTTGACTTTCTAAAAATCAATATAATCCTTAAGCTTTGGGAAGTGGTTCTAGACGTGGTCTAGACGTGTTTCAACATATTGCCTTCGCATTTGCTAAACGCATGGAGTTTCTTACAAAGTTTATTTTTCGAAATATTTTCGACTTTGTATTATTTTTATTCATTTTCCCCCTGGTTGTCATGTTTTCTGTCCGGCTTCCCCAGCCCATCCATCCGTAACCCACATGCGCGCGTGACACGAGTAGTGGGAGACATGGTGCCCAAAGGGATAGCTTTTATTAATGGTGGCGACGGTTCCCTAGGCCAATGCTGGCGATACGTCTCATCGTCGCTAGCTGTGCCTTCCCCATGCGGCCGTATTAATGCACACCACTGCTCCTTTGCGCCTCCGCGGCTGATCAAGTAAGTTTGATCATAAAAGATGATCACATAAGCTCGACGATTACCTATAACCTAAAAATTATCTTAATTTGTAAACGAAGACATAAAATAACTAGTTGTTTGATTAGGAAAGACAAAGGAAATTTCTATTGAGATTGAGTTCATTTCATAGTTGTTATAGACACATAGCAATATTACCGAGAGATAGGATTGTAGAGAAAGCAATCCATAGGTATTTTGGAGGGTTCTCAATCCTTTGAATCAAGCAAGCTCTATAGGAAAAATCCCTATGTGTAAAAATCCTACTCCGTACAAGATACCTTTAGAAATCCTTTGAACCAAACAAACTCGGATTCATATTAGTTGACTATAATATAGATATATCTAGACACATTTTAGTTCTAGATTCATCCATATCATTTGACAAGTAATATGAATCGGAGTGAGTATATTAAATGGAGTAGTATATATTGTTCGAAAAAATTAAGTTATACTGTAATAAAGAAACCATTTCTGTGGTCAAACTGATTTGACGGGACAGTAACTGCACCAGGACGTAGTGGCGTGCTATCCTAGCCGAAGTTTTACTCGGCGCCTCGATGCAGCTGCTGAAGAATAAAAAAAGTCATATCCACTCCTACTCTTCATGTCCATCGTTTCCATCCTTGGCTCTCCACTTCCATCATCGTTCTCCACTCGCCAACCGCTGCTAGCAAGTTTTTTCATCCTCTAGATCTCCCATTTGCATAGCTTTCTCTCCTCACCCCTCCGCAGAACCGCAGCACTCCTCCTTCCCGCTCGACTCTCCTACAAAACTCCAATCACACATACTTGCATCCGCCCTTTTAAATCCATCTCGTCTCCATGGCGGCATCGAACGACGACCAGCTGGATGGCGACTGGGGGAAGCTCCCCGCCGAGCTGTTCAATCTCATTGCCCAGAGTCTGGACGTTACAGTCGACGTCCGGCTGGCCGCATGCTCCAAAACGCTGTGCCGCCATGTCGCCGACAACATGAATCTACACCATTGGGATGGACCCTGCTTGCTGATGCCCGATTCTGCCCATTGGCACTATGATGATAGTAGTGCGCACCACACGGTGTACCACGTTGTGCCCCTCGACCATCCTCGGCGCACAGCCATCCTGCCGTTCATGGACAATAGATTCTGGGTTGGCATGAATGGCGACTGGATCGCCGGCGTGGACAGTGGTGGGAACTGGTTCCTCGCGAACATCTACACGCACCAAGAAATCTCCCTACCATCGTCGGAAACTTGCAACATTTTTCGGGAGGAATGGATTGGCTTCCCCGACTTGCCTCCTGAAAGGTACATGACGTATGGGCGTGCCATGTTTTTGTTGAAGATTGTAATTTGCGAAGTGCCCACAAAAGCTGGACATTACTCAGATTACAAGCTCATCGCTCTATTCAATTCTGGACTCGCTTACCTGGCTAATGGTAGCCAGGAGTGGAGGTTATTCTCTCTTGCTAGTTGGGGTGTAGATTACAGTGACGCCATCGAGCACAACGGCTTTATTGTTGCGGTGGATGGGTGGACCGGCACCACATATTGCTGGGATCAATCACAGGCTGGTAATTCTTCAATCCATATGATATACTTCGCAATAAATTTTAATATCAAGCCCATTCATGATATATTGTAACTGAAATAACTAATTGCTCACTAAGACTTTTTTTCACCTTTCAAATGACTGTGCACCATTAAATTATCCTAACCTGACTGAACCATTGCTACAAACGAATTACAGTAGTATATGCTGTGCACTAATCTGTCAACCCAAACCAGATTATTGCAGTATATGAATGCATTCCTGAATTAGTTACTGCATGCTCTTGTCAGAATATGAATAAGGAGCTTAGCCCTGGCCTCTTCATCAATTGATGCATGCAAACTTTCAATTTATTTCAATATTCGATGTACTCAAAGCATTACAATCATGGATCAGATAAGGTTGAGACATGTATCTACCATCAATGAATATGAGTGTAATTAACATACATCTCAAATGGGAACAATTTTATTTCTTCGAGATTTTATACAAGTATAATGACTGCATCCTCCATTTGATCCTACAAATGTGAAGTTGCAGCTACTGGTATTATTGTCTTCCCGAGCCATTCAAACACTATTTTTTGTTGTCTCCGTTTACAATGCAGATGCACACCTTGCCCCGCCATTCGTGATCCCATCACCGATGAAGGAACCATCTGGCAGATGGTTTTTAGCTCGATCAGCCGATGGCAAGCGCTTGATGATCATCCATGAAGATCGGTATATACGTAGCAATGATCACCTTGAGCCTGCAGAAGTTCTGCATCATGGTAATGGCCTTATCCTGCGGGAGTGTCCTGCCCCTGTCATACATGTTTTTGAGAAAGATCTATCCCTGATTGGACCCAATTGGAGTCGAGTTGACAGCCTTGGCACACACTCTCTGTTCATTGGACTGAATTATCCATTGAACCTGAAGATAAATGATGGCAATGCTCCTGATGGAACATTGACTCCATTCATGAGGTCAAATTGTGTGTACATCGCGTACTATGCATTTCGGGAACCAGCATTTAGTTGTATTTGTCGTTGTAACCTGCAGCAAGGGGAAAATGAGCTCATGGGAGTTATCACCCTTCCAGAAGATGGTTGGGGATTTCCCCGACAGGCGACAATGTGGTTTAAGCCTAGTCTGAAAAATATCCGCATGTTGATGCAACCCTAAACTGAGCCATGAATCTTTCTGGAGCAAATAATCTTTTTTGTACGATATGTTTGAACAATTTAGTAACCTGTTCTGTATCTTAAGATGCTCTTCCTTTTTTCTGAATCTTATATACCTGGACCCATTTCAGTGTGTCTGTTTACTCATTTTAGTGCGTATGTAAGCCCACATTGAAGTAATCTAATCTTATAATTTAAAACGGATGGTGATGAACTCTGTATTTCCATCCTTCGTAAACCGTGCATGTCTGTTTATTTTTAGTTTCATTTCAGCAACTGTTATTAGTATATGCACACCTTTTTTTAATGTTGAGAGGAGTATAAGGGCATTACAATGCTATATACTATATGGCGCTAATAGAGAACAAATGAATGTCAAAAGATTGTAAAATCCTCCAGGTACTCTCCTTGCAGCGCTAATTGCTGATGACAGACTGACTTCCTGTTGGTTCCGGTGCTTTAGCTAGGACAGGTGAAAAGAGTTTCACGCCCCTGCTTTCTTTTGCGTCGACGCTAGGACTACCGCTGGGATTAGCCTCTCCAACCGCCAAACGACGAGGAAATAATTCCTAGCGCCCTTGCAGTAGCGCCTGTGTTGGACATGCCCTAATGTTTTCCAGCTAAAAGATGCAATCTTTTAAGCACTTGGGTACGGTATTTCCCCACCAGCCTGGATGCAGGCCGCCAAACGCGTCTTAACCAAGGTTTAAAATAGCGTGCTAAATGAATTAGCGGCAGCCACCTTCAAACGATATGGACGCTATATCGTGGTAATAGTGTGGTATATTTTAAATAGCATTTTCAAAATAATACTAAATATAGCCTAAAAATAAATAATTTTACTAGAACGAATAGATATATATAGTCCAAAAGTGACTGAATCATACATACATAACCACATATAGAAATAGATCTCAAGTATATTAGAAGGCTAACATCAACATTTCACAAGGCAACAACATAGTATAAATTATTTATTAAAAAATATTAGCATTAGCGATATTATCTTCTGATTTAGAAGTGGAACCAACAGATTAGTTCATCACCACGAAAAAGTGAAAGCAACTTGCCTGAAAAAAATAGCGCGCTAACGCTATGAAGTTTTAGGGCGATATAGCATGCTGTTTCGCAAATAGCGCCACAGCGAGCAAAATTACTAAGCGTGGACCCTCTAGATATGCTATAGCGCGCTATTAGCTTCATTGAGGCCCTGGTTTGACAAAGCAGCCTGAGTACGTATCTAAAAAAAATATCAGCCTGAGGACGCATGCTTGTAAAAAAGAGAGAGCAGACTACAATTACTTCAGTCCCGAACCCTCTCTCTCCCACCCACTTCACCTCTTTTACACTAATGACTGCCATGAACGGCTCGCCTCCTCCTTCCACCGGCAGCTGCTTCGCCGACACAGATGAACATCACCGATATTTCCTGAACTCAGCCGATTTGATCCACCGCATCCTCCAGCAGCTTGATGGACGTCCAGTCTCTTCTATCCAGATCGTGACTAGAGAAGGATCTACGAGTACATCCGTTTCTTACCCTTTGGCAGCGTCGGTTCCATCTCTCGCGGTACTTTCTTCTCCGCTGGAAGCACCATCTGGCTCGGCACTGATTTCCCTGGCGGCGGCACCAGCTTCTCCGGCTGCGCCGACCCCAACCCCCGCGGCACGGTCTTCTCCGGTGGCGGCACCACCAAAAGTGGCTGTAAGTTGTCCTGAACTCACTAGGATGCAGGTGTAAGTAGTCAATGATAGTTGGGATCTTAAACAAGTTCTTTTTTCTTTAAAATTTAATGACGGGAAACCGTAGTATTCTTCTGCAAATGTTTTTTTAATGACGGGAAACAGTAGATGTTAAGTACTAGTTCTGGCAAAAAAAGATGTTTAGTAATAGTATCCATCACAGAGCAGGGTTTCGCAGTCTGAACATACAAATATATGCTCCATGTTACCTGTTTCAGAAAGTCTGAAAGCTTGCTCAGTACCTGTAAAATCAAATTGTCTTGCTGCTGCTAGATTTTGTGCAAACTAATTAAAGAGATAGCTAGATGCATTTTCTCCATGTATGCTACGTTCTGATTTATATGCTGTTGATTGATATATACCGTGCTTAACTAGATGCAGAAGCAAACTCGCTCCAACGTCAATGAGCAACTACGTCTTAGGACTGTCGATTGTACATGTCCTCTGCACCGCCCCGAGTTCAGAATTCAAAGAAATTCACTAGCCAAAAAGCCAAAGGTGACGGGCAGGCGTGATGCAGCAATTCAACGTTGTATATTAAAAGGGCGAGGGAAAGGCCGCCCTAAACGGGTTGGTCACTCGGCGGACCCTCCTCAGCCCTCGCGCTTCTATGTGCAACTGGACGGCAACGATGACATGTATATGTTGGTCATCCCCAGAGAATTCAAGCAATGTCTGAAAGGGATTCTTCCCAGGCCTATCAAGCTCAAGACCAGCGTAGGCTGCGCCTGGTATGTGCACATCGATGAGTACCAGGGTGAACTGGTCTTGAAGGATGGTTGGTTCGGGTTTGCAGAGGCGCATGAACTGCAGCTTGATGACCTTCTCGTCTTCGAGGTGAAAGACACTTCCTTGATGAATGTGTTGATCTACGACAGTAACACCTCCACCCAGAGGATAATATTTTGTGCTGATCACCCTTAGTTGCATGCATGATCTGCAGTGTTTTTAGGAAGAGGGGATCAGAATAACCTCAATATTTTATTGAATTAACTAGATGCTGCTTTTGGACCTGGGTTACTCCCCTGCTGATGTTCAAGCTGAACTTGGTTTTTGTATTAAGCTGAACTGGGGATCAGATACACTGTGATGAGACTTTGTTAATTAGCTAATATAGTATATGTTAGACTTGTTTTATTTTATTTTAATTTACTGTGATATGCTGCGGTAGTTTCAATGTGCGGTCTGATGATTTGTATTATATGTAGGTACACGGAGCTCAATATTTTGAAATATTCATAGATTTGTAAGTGTAAATGTGATATATCCCAGATGTAGTCAATGCTATCTTGTACGAACTTGTAAAATCTCAGGGAAAAATACATTTTATTTTAGAAAGTGTAAAAGTGACCAATTTTTTGATCTGATTGTAGCAAACACAAGTGCAGATGGTCAAACCCCAAAAACTTCTCATATTCATTGTTACATGGTCGAGATATAAAGGTATTTCACGCACTGGTTTAATACTCAACTGCTTACATCCATGTTTGTTTGCAGTTTTTTTTGGACACCTCTTAATGCTCCCTCCGATCCATATTTTTTTTAGATACACAGTACAAACACAGACGCTCTCATATAGATGTATCTAGACACATATTAGTTGTAGAGACATCCATTTTATCATCATGTAATGAGGATCAGATGGAGTATCGTTTTCATTTTACCAAAAGAAATGGATATATTACTGTATAGTACAACGTAGCCTGAAGCCCTGAGCTCTGAATGCAATTTCTGTGTGCACACTGAACGGATCATAACCCACACGACATGTCTCACTGGTCTGTAGGTCCGGACCCCACCAGATACTGATAAAGCCCAGTGACCCGCCGGGTGAAGTTTTGTGTGTGGATTCCTGCGTACCTGGCTTCGTTCCTCCTAGACACGCGCATTTTTTTTGACCGGGGGACACGCGCATTTATTCCCTTGCTGATTGCTGATGTATCATTCTCAGTTTCTCACAGCCCCCTCATGTTCAGAACTTCAGATCTCCCCAGATCCCTCGCCGTCCATCTCCCCTGAGTCCTCTCTCTACACCACCGGCGTCCACCACCGCTCGGACTACGCGGCTTGGACTCCGTCCTCTACGGATGCGGCGACGTCGCATCTAAAAACTCCACTAAGGCGGCGCGGCATCCCCGATTCTCTCGGTCCATGGCTGCAATGGCGGTATGTTTCCCCCGAATCACTAGCGTTGCCGGTCACATCTTTATTATATCTAAGCTGTATTGCCGGTTGCTTAGCATTGTTTGATATACAGTACTTCTCTCAGCCAGTGTATATATTAATCCTCTGGTAAAGACTCGGGTTACACATGCACCCATGCTAGCTATGTTGGGACTGGATCTAATGTGTGCAGTAATAATCGTTCAAATATGATATTGGTCAATCCACGGCCGATGATCACATATGAGGACACCGAGCATGCATGTCTGGCTTGTGGACTCTTTAGGCCGACGCTGATTTTTTTTGTTTGCTTGGTCAATCTGTACTGGCGGATGATGAACTGCAGATGCATTACTCTGATGCTAGACATAGCCAGCAAGCATGCATGGCTCATGCTAGCTTGATTTCTATTCTCATAGCTACTATTTATATCGATTTGGCTTCTGCGATACAATGATACACTATGCTGAATAATTTGATGATACAAGGTTGTACATATCAGCCTAGCTAGATTCAGAAGCTTATTGTTCAGACTGTGTGTTTGATAAGAACAATGATCCGCTGAGTTTGCTAGGTGCCTTTGATTATGCATTTGCTTGGAATTACGGTCAGAAGCTAGAGGCATTATCTAATTGAGGCCTCTTTTTTGCAGTGTTCAAACAAGAAGCTCAAGCTTGGAGAGAGCTTATCATGGAAGGAGACATCTGTAGAGCCAGCCCCAGTGTGCAAGGTGTTTGGGCGCATCGATGAGGAGAATACCCCTGACAGCTTCTGCAAGGTACTATGTACATCGGAGTTAGAGGTGATTTCCATCCCCAGTCGTGTTCTACCCTGGTTTTACGGTGGGTGTCCAGAGTCCATCAACCTGAAGATGTCCACTGCATGCACCTGGATTGTGGACCTGAAGCAACAAGATGGCAATGTTTTAATGGACGAAGGATGGCCAGAGTTTGTCAAAGCACATGACTTGAAGGTAGGATACCTCCTGACCTTCAAGAAGCTTGACACCAAATCATTGCAGGTGCTCATATTTGGTTACAATTGCTGTGAGAAGGTTATATGGTGTTCAGGTTATCACCCATCGCTGGGGCAACAATATGAATCACAGCTGTATTAAGTTGTCTTACAAATGTTCTGTAGAGAGAGCTGGTCTATAATAGTATACTGCTCTCTTTAATGATGCATTGTGGTGAACATGATGGTACCATTACTGGATTGTGGTCACATGTGAGGGGGGATGTTGAAATGTATAATTGGATTGCCTAGCCCTTTCCATTAGTTCGGACTTTTGGTTGCGTTGGCTAGTGCATGAAGCTTGACAAACCTTATTTATGTGTACAGCTCTCTAGTTGTACTATTAATTATTATGTGCTTATGTTGGCTGGATTGTGATGAACATGAGATGTTTTGTTGTTTACGTAAAGAAAAAAACGTGATGTTTTTTTGAATCCTGCGCTGGATATGTTTTGCACAAACTAGTGAAGTGCCCGCTGACAAAACATATTATGCGCAAATAGGCAACCCTCAGCAACGATCATGGGTTCAAGTGTCCAGGATCCAGTGCCTTGACATAAGCAAGGCACAGATGAACAGTACGGTGACTTGTAGATTTGGCCGTTGGATTGAAAATAGATAGCTAAGATCAAAGTACTGTAGCATGTAGCATATGTACTGTTCATGGTTCTAAAGCACATGCACTGTGGACGACGTACTGTAGCACATGTCATGTACATTGGTTGGTACTGTAGCAGTTACTAGTTAATAGTCATCTGTCTAATTATTTTTTATCCAACGGTTGAAAGGGAGGGGCAAGGCATGGTACGGAGTACTATTTATGTGTGCCTCGCCTTCATCAAGGCACTCGATCTCATTCCGGGTTCAAGTATTACCCCATGTAGCACCACTTTTTTTTTGGGTTAGCCAGACAACCTTCCCAATAAAAAAAAGTACTACCTTCCCTGCATGGGCCAATTGTTTGTACTTTTGGGCTGCCGCCGGCCATGTACATGGTGATTGCTGTCAGCCTGCTTACTTCGCTGATAACAATCCAAAAACACTTAATGGGCCTCCGACTCATGCCATTGGGGCCCTTCCTAATTTAAACACGGAGATCCTATGATTGGCCCTCTAGAAACCGAGATTCTACATATAAAGTTATTTTTATTTCGTATCAATTATGATTATGATTCTTTTTAAATGCGCATAGCCAGTATGCGCATCTACATGGGCTCTATATTTTGATATATTCATATAGTCGATTTCAAAATTGTCATTAATTATATAAAGTTCCAAGATTTATTCTATTAGTGTGCAAGATCTTTGTAGTTTTAAAAAAATGACAAACCTCTTCATCAGATTGTTGTTAACAAGTGCAGTGTTGTGAACCCAAAATATATTACATACTCCCTCGTAGATCAAATTTGATCTAATTAAGTTGAACTAAAACCCGGATCAACAATTAGTATGGATTAGATGCATGGAGTACGAAAAACAAATGAATAGGCAATATTTCAGTTTTTCCTTCAGTTGAGAATGCTAGAGCAGGACCCATTTGCCAGTAGCGTCCCTCAACATTTGAAGGTAAAAACAAACAGAAGGGATCGAAAAAAAAGCATCCTACATATCTCGGCTTAAAATATATCGAGAATTCACATATTTCTTGTACATAGAGGCTGACATCGGGGACCCATTGGCCAGCAGTGGAAAAAAAATCAAAGAGAGGAAACAATTATCGTACAGAGAAGCTGACATGTGGGACGCATTTTGCAGCAGCGTCCTCAACTTTAACAAAGGCGGCAGGGGATCGAAAGAAAAAGCAAAGTTGCCAGAAATCAGCGGTCAAAAATAAATCCAAGAAACGAAATGTTTATTGTTCCTAGAGGCTGACATATGGGACCCACGAGCGAGCAGCGTCCTCAACGTTTCAAAGGCGGCAGGGGATCGAAAAAAGGCAAGTGACCATATATCAGGTGCCAAAAATAATCCAAGGAAAGAAATTTTATTGTACATAGAGGATGACATATGGGTCCCGTTTTGCAGGAGCCGTCTCACCGTTTCCAAGGCGGCACGGGATCGAAAAAAAAAGAAAGGAAAGGTTTATCGTTCAGAGAGGCTGAGATGTGGGACCCATGGGCCAGCAGCGTCCTCTTAGTTTCAAAGGCGGCAGGGGATAAAAAAAAGGCAAATAGCCAGTAATTAGGGTAAAAAAAATCAAACAAAGGAAACTTTGACTGTTCATAGAGGCTGACATGTGGGACCCATGAGCCAGCAGCGTCTCAACGTTTCAGAGGCGGCATGAGATCGAAAGAAAAAGGCAAATAGCCAGAAATTATGGGTCAATAATAAATCAAACAAAGGAAAGGTTTATTGTTCATAGAGGCTGACATGTGGGACCTCTGAGCCAGCAGCGTCCTCAACGTTTTAATGGCGGCACGAGATCGAAAGATAAAATAAGCCAAAAATCATTTGGTAAACAAAATCCAAGAAAAGAAACATTTACCGTTCTGAGAGGATGACATGCGGGACCCATGAGGCAGCAGCATCCTCAACGATTCCAAGGCGGCAGGGGATCAAAAGAAAAAAGGAAATATCCAGAAATTAATTAGGGGTTCAAAATAAATCCATCAAAAGAAACTTTTATTGTTCATAGAGGATGACATGTGGGACCGACGTGCCAACAGCATCCTCATCGTTTCAAAGGGGGCAGGAGATCAAAAGAAAAAGGCAAATAGCCAGACATTAGGGGTCAAAAATAACTCCAAAAAAGGAAACTTTTATTGTTCGTAGAGGATGACTGCGGGACCCATGATTCAGCAGCTTACTCAACGTTTCAAAGGGGCATGAGATCGAAAGAAAAACGCAAGTGACAAAATATCAGGAGCCAAAGATAATCCAAGAAAAAAAGAAACTTTATTGTACATAGAGGATGACATGCGGGTCCCATTTAGCAGCAGCGGTCTCAACGTTTCAAATGCGGCTTGAGATCAAAGAAAAAGAAAATAGAAATTAGGTAAAAAAAACTCCAAGAAAGGAAAGCTTTATCGTTCATACAGGCTGACATGTGGGACCTATGAGCCTGCAGCTTACTCAGCGTTTCAAAGGCAAGGCAGGGGATCAAAAGAAAAAGGAAATAGCCAAAAATCAGATGGTGAAAAAAATCCAAGAAAAGAAACTTTTATTGTACATAGAGGATGACATGCGGGTCCCATGAGCCAAGGTTCCTCAACGTTTCAAACGTGGAGATCGAAGAAAAAGGAAAGTGACCAAATATCAAGAGCCAAAAATAATCCAAGAAAAGAAACTTTATTGTACATAGAGGATGACATGCGGGTCCCATTTTGCAGGTTCCTCAACGTTTCAAACGGCATGAGATCAAAGAAAAAGGAAAGTGACCAAATATCAAGAGCCAAAAATAATCCAAGAAAGAAACTTTATTGTAGAGGATGACATGGGTCCCATTTTTGCAGTTCCTCAACGTTTCAAACGTGGCATGAGATCGAAAGAAAAGAAAGTGACCAAATATCAAGAGCCAAAAATAATCCAAGAAAAGAAACTTTATTGTACATAGAGGATGACATGCGGGTCCCATTTTGCAGCAGGTTCCTCAACGTTTCAAACGTGGCATGAGATCGAAAGAAAAAGGAAAGTGACCAAATATCAAGAGCCAAAAATAATCCAAGAAAAGAAACTTATTGTACATAGAGGATGACATGGGGTCCCATTTGCAAAGAGCGGTTCAATGTCAAGGCACAGACCAAAAGAAAAATGAAGTACGAAAAAAAGAAAAAGAAAAGAAAGATTTCAATTGGCTATCTGGACATCTGGCCTTCGAACTATCCTGCTGGGCCTTTTGTCTCGTACAATTTCAGCCCACTCCAAAACAGGAAAGTTCGGATTTTTCTAAAAAAAACAGAGAGTCCTATGCTTCGCAAAAACAAAAACAAGGACACTCAACATATAAGTTTGTTTATGTAAAAATAAAGATTTAATTTATCCGTTTGCAATAGCTTGAAAATACACGTTTATTGTGCAAAATAATCAAGATATCACATGTTTCTTGTAAGGAGGCTGACATGGGACCCATGAGCGACAAATGTCAACGTTTCAAAGGCAGGGATCGAAAATAAAATAAAAAACCAAAAGTCAGTTTAACAAAATCCAGAAAAGAAAACATTTATCGCAGAGGATGACATGGGACCATGAACAGCATTCTCAAACGTTTCAAGGCATGGGGATCAAAAGAAAAATAAAGGAAATAGCCAGAAATTATTTAGGGTCAAAAATAAATCCACCAAAGGAAACTTTTATTGTTCATAGGATGACATGGGGACCACCACAACAAATTCTCATCGTTTAACGGGTAGGATCAAAGAAAAAGGCATGGCAGAAATTAGAGTCAACAATAACTCCAATAAAGGAAACTTTTATTGTTCGTAGAGGATGACATGGACCCATGAGACAGCAGCTTACTCAACGTTTTAGGCGGATGAGATCGAAAGAAAAGGCAAGTGACCAAATATCAGGAGCCAAAAATAATCCAAGATTTATTGTACATAGAGGATGACATGTGGGTCCAATTTGTGCAGCGGTCTCAATGTTTTAATGCGGTTGAGATCAAAAGAAAAAGAAAGTAGCTAGTAATTAGGGGTGAAAAAAATCCAAGAAAAGAAAGTTGATGGACATAGAGGATGACATGCGGGTCCCTTGAACCAATTACTCAACTTTCAAAGCAGGGGATCAAAAGAAAAAGGCAAGCCAAAAATCAGAGGGTAAAAAATCCAACAAAGGAAACTTTATAGCACAGAGGATGACATGCATCCCACATTAGAAACCTCCACTCAAACGTGGCATGAGATCGAAAGAAAAAGGCAAGTGACCAAATATGAGATGCCAAAAACTCCAAGAAAAGAAAGTTGATTGCTCATAGAGGATGACATGCGGGTCCCATTTAGCTGCGGGTCTCACCTGCTTGAGAGGGGATCGAAAGAAAAAGTCAAGTGACCAAATATGGTGCCAAAAAATCCAAGAAAAGAAAGTTTTATAGTACATAGAGGATGACATGGTCCCATTTAATGGTATCAACGTTTGAGAGGCAGGGGATCAAAAGAAAAGTCAAGTTACAAATATGAGGTGCCAAAAATCCAAGAAAAGGAAGTTTTATAGTACATAGAGGATGATGCGGGTCACTTTGCAGCAGACGGTATCACCGTGAGAGGCAGCAGGGGATCGAAAGAAAAAGTCAAGTTACCAAATATGAGGTGCCAAAAATCCAAGAAAAAGAAAGTTTTATAGTACATAGAGGATGATACGGGTCCCATTTAGCGTGCGGTATCACATTTGAGAGGCAGCGGATCGAAAAGAAAAGTCAAGTGACCAAATATGAGGTGCCAAAAAAATCCAAGAAAGAAAGTTTTATAGTACATAGAGGATGACATGCGGGTCCCATTAGTGCAAGTATCACTGTTTGAGAGGCAGGGGATCGAAAGAAAAGTCAAGCGACCAAATATGAGGTGCCAAAAAAATCCAAGAAAGAAAGTTTTATAGTACATAGAGGATGATGCGGGTCCCATTTAGAGGCGGTATCACCGTTTGAGAGGGCAGGGGATCGAAAGAAAAAGGTAAGTGACCAAATATGAGGTGCCAAAAATAATTCAAGAAAAGAAAGTTTTATAGTACATAGAGGATGACATGGGTCCCAGTTAGCAGACGGTATCACCACTTGAGAGGTGAGGGGAAAGAAAAAGGTGACCAAATTTGAGGTGCCAAAAAAACTCCAAGAAAAGAAAGTTGATTGCACATAGAGGATGACATGGTCCCATTTAAAGAGCGGTCCAACGTTCAAGGCGGCAAGGGATCAAAAGAAAAGTAGCAGAAATCAGGGGGTCAAAAAAATCCAAGAATAGAAAGAATTTTGGTTCATAGAGGATGACATGCGGGACCCATGATCCTGCATCGTAAACGGCTCGATCGGAGAACGTTGAACGAGATGGCGCGATCTAGAAAAAACAATGCCAGAGAGGCTGCCATCTGGGCCCTACATCCCTCGGCGGTGCGGATTTGCGTTGACTCGGCCGGCGAACCCGAGATTTCGAGATGCACCACGTCCCGGGCCACCATACGCGACGTTTTGGCCGCTTTCGTCGGGCTAGGTGGCCTCAAAAACGAGAAAAAAAAAGTTTTGACATGCACCACGGAGGGACCAAAAATCGTCGGCCATGGTGCACCAGCAACCACGGCGCGACTTCAATCTCGGCCATGGCAACTTCTGTATCGGGCCACCGCGATGGCCGCCCACATTTATGGTGGCTAGAAACGAGAAAAAAAAGTTTTGACATGCACCCAGACCAAAAATCGTGGATGAAACATGGCGCACTTTCAAATATAAAGAAATATCTGAAGTCTTCAATTCTACGCGTATGATAATGAATAGCTCAAGGTTATTTTACATATACTAAGATCCATGATACATCAATCTTTTTAATGCGGAGAACGAGTCTATATATGTTTTTTGGTACCTAGTCCATGTTTTGTTTTCGAAATCGGCTCCACGCAGTGTTCACTAAAATAGGCGCAACTTTGTCATATGAAGTCCGTTTTAAGTACTCAAATATTCAGAAAAAAACACATATATATGAATGGATATTCACTAAAAATCAAGGTAGGATGGCTGCCGTACCGCCCATGCTTACAAATGAGACCTTGATGGGGTCGGACCGCGTCCATTTTTTTTTCGCGCATCCACCAAACCATTTCAACGAAGCGCCAAAACAGCGGCGAAAATAGCTCGGGTTGCCGCCTCCAATTTTCAAATGTTCGAATTTCCCATCTTATCCTTTCATCAAAAACGTCCCCAGCGGTTCTTCTCTTATTCGGGCCAAGGCCAATCTCACCCCAGCCATTAAAACATACCACCGGCACAGGCGCCGAATCCCACATCTCTCACGCGTCACACACCGAATCGGAGCATCTCGCCCGACGACGGCAGTGCACCACCGTCCCACCTCGCCACCACAGCCTCCTGACCAGCCGCTGTAGTGTCCGAGAAGACGTTGTCAAGCAAGCCGGAGCCGCTTCCCCGACGAAGGCGCACACCGCACCATTTGTGCTCCACCGTAGCCGACGCCCACCGCGCCGGATCCTGCTCAGGGACGCCGTCCACCTCCGCCGCTGCGTCGGATCTGCTTCCCGACTCCCTGGTCTACCGCACGGTGAAATGGGTAGACCCCGCGCCCAACCGGTCCACCGCGCGAAACCAAAGCGTAAAGCCGTCCACTCCCCATGCGAAGCTTGGGGTGTTGATACGTCTCCGTTATCGATAATTTCTTATGTTCCATGCCACATTATTGATGATATCTACATGTTTTATACACACTCATATTTATGCATTTTCTGGAACTAACTATTAACAAGATGCCACAGTTCCTGTTTTCTGCTGTTTTTGGTTTCAGAAATCCTAGTAACGAAATATTCTCGGAATCGGACGAAATCAACGCCTGGTTCCTATTTTTCCCTAACCATCCAACACTCGAGAGCTGCGAGATGGGCCCTGTGGGCCCCAGATGACATGGTGGCGCGGCCTGGGCCCTGGCCGCGCCACCCTATGGTATCATCGCCTCGTTGACCCTCCTGCGCCGCCTCTTCGCCTATATAAAGCCCCTGCATCGAAAACCCTTACGGAGAAAGCGACGATACGGAGAAAAACCTTCCAGAGCCGCCGCCATCGCGAAATCAAGATTCGGGGGACAGAACTCTCTGTTCCGGCACCCTGCCGGACGGGGAATTGCCCCCGGAGCCGTCTCCACCGCCGTCTTCACCGCCATCGCTGCCTCCATGATGAGGAGGGAGTAATTCACCCCCGGGGCTGAGGGCTCCGCTGTAGCTATGTGGTTCATCTCTCTCTTTATGTGATCTAGTTGAATATCGTCTATGTGCTACTCTAGTGATGTTATTAAAGTACTCTATTCCTCCTCCATGTGTGTAATGGTGATAGTGTGTGCACCGTGTGAGTACTTGGCATAGGCTATGATTATGATCTCTTGTAGATTATGAAGTTAATTATTGCTATGATGGTATTGATGTGTATTATTCCTCCTACATATGCATGATGGTGACAGTGTGCATGCTATGTTAGTTCTTGGTGTAATTATGTTGATCTATCTTGCACTCTAAGGTTATTTAAATATGAACATTGCATTGTGGAGCTTGTTAACTCCGGCATTGAGGGTTCGCGTAATCCTACGCAATGCGTTCATCATCCAACAAAAGAGTGTAGAGTAGTCCTATTATGTGATCATTGTTGAGAGTGTCCACTAGTGAAAGCAGGATCCCTAGGCCTTGCTTCCAAGCATCGAATCTCCGTTTGTTTACTGTTTTGTGCATGTTTACTCGCTGCCATATTTTATTCAGATTGCTATTACCACTCATATACATCCATATTACTTGTATTTCACTATCTCTTCGCCGAACTAGTGCACCTATACACCTGACAAGTGTATTTGGTGTGTTGGGGACACAAGAGACTTCTTGCTTTGTGCAGGGTTGCTTGAGAGGAATATCTTTGACCTCTTCCTCCCCGAGTTCGATAAACCTTGGGTGATCCACTTAAGGGAAACTTGCCGCTGTTCTACAAACCTCTGCACTTGGAGGCCCAACACTGTCTACAAGAATAGAAGCACCCGTAGACATCAAGCACTTTTCTGGCGCCGTTGCCGGGGAGGAAAGGTAAAAGGCACTCATACGTTCCGGTAACAGTACTTTTCCGGCGCCATTGTGTGTGTGCTCGAAGCTATTTTCTTTAGACTCTGCAATTACATCTTTTTGTTTCTTGTTTTTATTTTTCACTAGTTAGGCATAATGGAAAACAACAAAAAAATTAGTGAGCTTCTTATTCTATTTCCTGATTTAAGACATGGATGGTTTGATGCGAAAATTAAAAAACCTATGGAACCTTATTTACATGATAGTAGCAATGTTATTAGTATGAATGCAATTACTGCTAATGCTATGAAGAAGTCTAAGCTTGGGGAAGCTAGTTTACATAAAAATAATCTTTTTAGCTCCTCCGCTTTGGAAGAAATATTTTGCTCTGATAATGCTTTATCTCCCATATGCGATAACTCTAATGATGCTTCTGATATTTTAAATCCACCTGCTGAAAGTATTCCGTATAAAATACCTATGAAAATTATTGAACGTGTTATGGATAACCGCTATGAAGGGGATGGAACTGTCCATCCTAGTAATCATTTACTGTTTTTGCATGAATTATGCGGGTTATTCAAGTGTGCAGGTATTTCAATGGATGAAGTTAGAAAGAAATTATTTGATATGTCGCTGTCTGGTAAAGCGGCGCATTGGTATAAACTATTGAAGGACGGGCACTCTCTTGATTGGAAGGATATTGTGCCTCTATTTTATTCCAAGTTCTATCCTCCAAGTGAAATTCACAAAGATCGAAACCATATATATAATTTTTGGCCTCATGATGGAGAGAGTATTGCCCAAGCATGGGAGAGATTGAAGACTTTAATGCTCAAATGCCCCAATCATGAGCTTCCAGGTAATATCATCATTGATAATTTCTATGCAAGACTTTCTTTTCAAGATAAGACCTTGCTGGATACTACTTGTTCTGGATCATTCACGAGCAATAAAGAAGAGTTTAAAAGGGACCTTCTCGATCGGATTAAGGAGAACGCTGAAGATTGGGAGAACGACAAAGGTAAAGAGTCAGGTATAAATTATGATTATGAATGCATTGAAACTTTCATGGATAGTGGTAAATTTCGAAATATGAGTGCTACTTATGGTCTTGACTCTCAAGTTGCTGCAAATCTTTATAAAGCCTTTGCTTCTCATTTAGAATTGCCTAAAAAGAATTTTGATAAGTATCATGAACCTTTTAAAGAGGCTTGCATGAAAAATGAAATTGTTGTTAATGATTGCAATAAGCATGCTCAAACTCCTAAGAATGCTATTTCCTATAAGCATGTTAATTTTTGTGGAATACATAGACCTTGTGGAATTAATCAAATAGAAGATGAATATTGTATCCATCACAGAAATGAAAAAACTAGAAAGTGGTCTAGAGCTCTAGATGATCTTGGAGAAAAAGTGTGTGCCCTCTATCCTTTTATTTGTGAACTTTGCCATAGAGTTGGTCATTTTAATTTTCAATGTTCCTCCAATGATAATTCAAACCCCATGAGTGCTGCAAATTTGTATTGTGATGATGAAATTATTCCTAATCAGCATGATGAACTTACCTTATTTTTGAAGTGTGAAGAGTTATCAAGAAAAATTTCTTTGTTAAATATTAACGATCTTGATATTGATGATGTCCTGCATGGGTGTTTTTCTTACTGCATTAATAATTGCCATACAAATACTTACATACAAAATATTTTAGAAGATGACACCTTGCCAAAATATGATAGGACCGCTGTGTGTTTTCAATTAATTAATGAAAAGGAGGGATCCTCCCAAGTTTCTTCTATTGTTTCTAAAAGAAAATCAGGTTATGCGGACAAGCCACCCTTCAAGCCTCTTCCTCCTAAAGAAGGGAACGAGGAGAAGGAGAAGAAGAAGAAGGGAACGAAGAAGAAGAAGAAGAAGAAGAAGGAGAATAAAAAGAAAGAGGTAACGGCGTATCACCGCGTGAATGAGATAACGCTAGGTAACCGTAAGTATGTTGCTCCTAATGATTATTATGATAATGAATCTGAGTACGATGATCTTCCTATACCCTTTACCCATATTAGTGATCATGATTTGGATGAGCATGCTGCCTTTGATATTGAAAATCTCTTTGGTACTGATTATGAAAGTAATGATGATAGCATTATTCATGTCCCCTTAAACGATGATATTGAAAGCCCTAAGCTTGGGGATGCTGTGCTTGAAGATCCTATATTTGAGACTTCTACTTTTAGTGAAAATGATGATATTACATATTCAGGTTTAGATAATTACTGTAGAGATGTATATGACACATGCTACAATTATCCTTATGAAACTTGTCATAGTTATGATGGGCTTGCCAAAAACAATTCTTTTAATATGCAACTTGTTTACCATGTTCAAATTCTTGATAATAATCTTGCTCCAATTACTATTAATGAGAATAACTCTTCTTATGCCAAAATTAATGATACTTCTATGCATATGAACCATGATAAGAATGTTTTAAGTGACGGGTATATTGTGGATTTCATCAATGATGCTACTGAAAGTTATTATGAGAGAGGGAAATATGGTTATATGCATCTTAATAATATTAAGTTTCCCCTCTTTATGTTGAGAATCTTTAAGTTACTCGTGTTTTATCCTCTTATGCTTGCCACTTTGCTCTTCATGAATTCATTTGTGTATAAGATTCTTTTGCATAGGAAGCATGTTAGGCTTAAATGTGTTTTGAATTTGCCTCTTGATGCTCTCTTTTGCTTCAAATACTATTTCTTGCGAGTGCATCATTAAAACTGCTGAGCCCATCTTAATGGCTATAAAGAAAGAACTTCTTGGGAGATAACCCATGTGTTTATTTTACTACAGCAATTTTTGTTTTGTTGAGTCTTGGAAGTTGTTTACTACTGTAGCAACCTCTCCTTATCATGTTTTTGTGACAAGTAAAGTTTCTATGTCAAAGTTGATGTTATATTTGGGATCGCTGCGCAGAAACAGCATTGCTGTCTGTCACGAATCTGGGCACATTCTCTGTAGAAAATTCGAAAAAATCTGCCAATTTACGAGCGTGATCCTCAGATATGTACGCAACTTTCATTAGTTTTGAGTTTTTCCATTTGAGCAAGTCTGGTGCCATTTCTAAATTCGTCTTTACGGACTGTTCTGTTTTTGACAGATTCTGCCTTTTATTTCGCATTGCCTCTTTTGCTATGTTGGATTTATTTCTTTGATCCACTAATGTCCAGTAGCATTATGCAATGTCCAGAAGTGAAAATAATGATTGTGTCACCTCTGAATGAGTGAATTATTAATTGTGCACTAACCCTCTAATGAGTTTGCTTGAAGTTTGGTGTGAAGGAAGTTTTCAAGGGTCAATAGAAGAGGGTGATATAATGTGATCGAGAAGAGTGAAAGGTCTAAGCTTGGGGATGCCCCGGTGGTTCATCCCTGCATATTTCAAGAAGACTCAAGCATCTAAGCTTGGGGATGCCCAAGGCATCCCCTTCTTCATCGACAACTTATCAGGTTTCTTCTAGTGAAACTATATTTTTATTCCGTCACATCCTATGTATTTTACTTGGAGCGTCTGTGTGCTTTTATTTTTGTTTTTGGTTTGTTATCTTAGTTCTCTGAATAAGTTCATCCTTGTGTGGGAGAGAGACACGCTCCGCTGGTTCGTATGAACACATGTGTTCTTAGCTCATAATATTCATGGCGAAGTTTCCTCTTCGTTAAATTGTTATATGGTTGGAATTGGAAAATGCTACATGTAGTAATTCTAAAATGTCTTGGGTAATGTGATACTTGGCAATTGTTGTGCTCATGTTTAAGCTCTTGCATCATATACTTTGCACCTATTAATGAAGAAATACATAGAGCTTGCTAAAATTTGGTTTGCATAATTGGTCTCTCTAAAGTCTAGATAATTTCTAGTATTGAGTTTTGAACAACAAGGAAGACGGTGTAGAGTCTTATAATGTTTACAATATGTCTTTTATGTGAGTTTTGCTGCACCGGTTCATCCTTGTGTTTGTTTCAAATAACCTTGCTAGCCTAAACCTTGTATCGAGAGGAATACTTCTCATGCATCCAAATCCTTGAGCCAACCACTATGCCATTTGTGTCCACCATACCTACCTACTACATGGTATTTTCTGCCATTCCAAAGTAA
Source organism: Lolium multiflorum (assembly GCA_030979885.1). NCBI lineage: Eukaryota > Viridiplantae > Streptophyta > Magnoliopsida > Poales > Poaceae > Lolium > Lolium multiflorum. The sequence continues at coordinate 186,236,814 of CM061749.1, read as the reverse complement.
ATTGCTTGAGTGCTACCTTTAAACCATTCAAAATTTATTACCTCTTATTTGTGTCAATGTTTTATAGCTCATGAGGAAGTATGTGGTGTTTATCTTTCAATCTTGTTGGGCAACTTTCACCAATGGACTAGTGGCTTCATCCGCTTATCCAATAATTTTGCAGAAAGAGTTGGCAATGGGATTCCCAGTCCCAAATTAATTAACAAAAATAGACACTCCTCCATGGTATGTGATTGTTGGACGGCACCCGAAGGATTCGGTTAGCCATGGCTTGAGAAAGCAAAGGTGGGGAGGAGTGTCATCATAATAAAACTAAAATAAAAAGGCACTCCTTCATGGTATGAGATTGTTGGCAGGCACCCGAGGATTCGGTTAGCCATGGTTTGTGAAAGAAAGGTTGGAAGGAGTGCCACCCAAAAACAAAATAAAATGGGAGCCGCTCTTTGAAGGTTTGCCTGGCAAGGGGGTTAGAGTACCCGCTACCATTCGTTGACAACAACAAACACTTCTCAAAACTTTACTTTTATGCTCTCTATGTGTTTTCAAAATCAAAGCTCTAGCACAAATATAGCAATCAATGCTTTCCTCTTTGAAGGACCATTCTTTTACCTTATTGTTGAGTCAGTTTACCTATTCTTTCTATCCTAGAAGCAAACACTTGTGTGAACTGTGTGCATTGATTCTTACATACTTGCATATTGCACTTGTTATATTACTCTATGTTGACAATTATCCATGAGATATACATGTTACAAGTTGAAAGCAACCGCTGAAACTTAATCTTCCATTGTGTTGTTTCAATGCCTCTACTTTGATTTATTGCTTTATGAGTTAACTCTTATGCAAGACTTATTGATGCTTGTCTTGAAAGTACTATTCATGAAAAGTCTTTGCTATATGATTCACTTGTTTACTCATCTCATTACTTTTGTTTTGATCGCTGCATTCATTACATATGTTTACAAATAGTATGATCAAGATTATGATGGCATGTCACTTCAGAAATTATCTTTGTTATCGTTTTACCTGCTCGGGACGAGCAGAACTAAGCTTGGGGATGCTGATACGTCTCCAACGTATCGATAATTTCTTATGTTCCATGCCACATTATTGATGATATCTACATGTTTTATACACACTTTATGTCATATTTATGCATTTTCTGGAACTAACCTATTAACAAGATGCCGAAGTGCCGTTCCTGTTTTCGCTGTTTTTGGTTTCAGAAATCCTAGTAACGAAATATTCTCGGAATCGGACGAAATCAACGCCCAGGTTCCTATTTTTCCCGGAACCATCCAGAACACTCGAGAGCTGCAGAGATGGGCCCTGTGGGCCCCAGATGACATGGTGGCGCGGCTGGGCTGGCCGCGCCACCCTATGGTGTCGTCGCCTCGTTGACCCTCCTGCGCCGCCTCTTCGCCTCTATAAAGCCCCTGCATCGAAAACCCTTACGGAGAAAGCCACGATACGGAGAAAACCTTCCAGAGCCGCCGCCATCGCAATCAAGATCGGGGGACAGTCTCTGTTCCGGCACCGCCGACGGAATTGCCCCCGGAGCCGTCTCCACCGCCGTCTCCACCGCCATCTTCACCGCCATCGCTGCCTCCATGATGAGGAGGGAGTAATTCACCCCCGGGGCTGAGGGCTCCGCTGTAGCTATGTGGTTCATCTCTCTCTTTATGTGATCTAGTTGAATATCGTCTATGTGCTACTCTAGTGATGTTATTAAAGTACTCTATTCCTCCTCCATGTGTGTAATGGTGATAGTGTGTGCACCGTGTGAGTACTTGGCATAGGCTATGATTATGATCTCTTGTAGATTATGAAGTTAATTATTGCTATGATGGTATTGATGTGTATTATTCCTCCTACATATGCATGATGGTGACAGTGTGCATGCTATGTTAGTTCTTGGTGTAATTATGTTGATCTATCTTGCACTCTAAGGTTATTTAAATATGAACATTGCATTGTGGAGCTTGTTAACTCCGGCATTGAGGGTTCGTGTAATCCTACGCAATGCGTTCATCATCCAACAAAAGAGTGTAGAGTAGTCCTATTATGTGATCATTGTTGAGAGTGTCCACTAGTGAAAGCAGGATCCCTAGGCCTTGCTTCCAAGCATCGAATCTCCGTTTGTTTACTGTTTTGCTGCATGTTTACTCGCTGCCATATTTTATTCAGATTGCTATTACCACTCATATACATCCATATTACTTGTATTTCACTATCTCTTCGCCGAACTAGTGCACCTATACACCTGACAAGTGTATTTGGTGTGTTGGGGACACAAGAGACTTCTTGCTTTGTGATTACAGGGTTGCTTGAGAGGGATATCTTTGACCTCTTCCTCCCTGAGTTCGATAAACCTTGGGTGATCCACTTAAGGGAAACTTGCTGCGTTCTACAAACCTCTGCTTGGAGGCCCAACACTCCCCATGCGAAGGTTGGTGTTTAGCCGCTTCCGTTATGCATTTCATTTCCGAACATCAGTTTCGTGCGATCTGGGGTTTCAAGTTTACTTTTCCTACAATCTGTTTGGTGCTATCTGGTATGACTGTAGTAGAAGTCAAGCCTGCAGAGTGATTAGTCGACATTATTAAACTGCATGTTTATAAATCTTGTAATCATCAATTGGCATGCACAGGGAAATCATTTATTTTTGATCTACGCTTTATTCCTTTTTGAGCTATCATCTACTTGCTACTACTAATTTGCCCTTCTACTGCTCTACTCAGAGTTCCATGATAAATCTGTAGGATAACGTAGCATAGAAAACAAAAATTTTCCTACGGCGAACACGCAATCCAAGCCAAGATGCAATCTAGAAGACGGTAGCAACGAGGGGATTGTCGAGACTCACCCTTGAAGAGATTCCAAAGCCTACAAGAGGAGGCTCTTGTTGCTGCGGTAGACGTTCACTTGCCGCTTGCAAAAGCGCGTAGAAGATCTTGATCACGATCGGTTCCGGCGCCACGAACGGGCAGCACCTCCGTACTCGGTCACACGTTCGGTTGTTGATGAAGACGACGTCCACCTCCCCGTTCCAGCGGGCAGCGGAAGTAGTAGCTCCTCTTGAATCCGACAGCACGACGGCGTGGTGTCGGTGGCGGTGGAGAAATCCGGCGGAGCTTCGCTAAGCGTGCGGGATATGGTGGAGGAGCGGGGCGCTAGGGTTTGGGGAGAGGGGGTGGCCACTATGGGGGGCGGCCAAGCTTGTGGCTTTGGTGTGGCCGGCCCCCTCCCCTTGGCCCTCTATATATAGGTGGAAGCCCCAAGTGTTGGACTACAAGTCTTCGAATAAGACCCGAACCCAAAACCTTCCATATGGTGGGAAACCTTCCCAAGCTAGGATTCCCACTAGAGGTGGGAATTCCACCTTCCATAGGGGGGGTGGCCGGCCCCCTAAGGGGGAGTCCACTTGGGACTCCTCCCCCACTAGGGTTGGCCGGCCATGGAGGTGGAGTCCCATGTGGACTCCACCTTCCTTGGTGGTTTCTTCCGGACTTTTCTAGAACCTTCTAGAACCTTCCATAGAACCTTCCGCATCATTTTATTCACATAAAATGACATCCTATATATGAATCTTATTCTCCGGACCATTCCGGAACTCCTCGTGATGTCCGGGATCACATCCGGGACTCCGAACAAATATTCGAACTCCATTCCATATTCAAGTTCTACCATTTCAACATCCAACTTTAAGTGTGTCACCCTACGGTTCGCGAACTATGCGGACATGGTTGAGTACTCACTCCGACCAATAACCAATAGCGGGATCTGGAGATCCATAATGGCTCCCACATATTCAACGATGACTTTAGTGATCGAATGAACCATTCACATACGATACCAATTCCCTTTGTCACGCGATATTTTACTTGTCCGAGGTTTGATCATCGGTATCACACTATACCTTGTTCAACCTCGTCTCCTGACAAGTACTCTTTACTCGTACCGTGGTATGTGGTCTCTTATGAACTTATTCATATGCTTGCAAGACATTAGACGACATTCCACCGAGAGGGCCCAGAGTATATCTATCCGTCATCGGGATGGACAAATCCCACTGTTGATCCATATGCCTCAACTCATACTTTCCGGATACTTAATCCCACCTTTATAACCACCCATTTACGCAGTGGCGTTTGATGTAATCAAAGTACCTTTCCGGTATAAGTGATTTACATGATCTCATGGTCATAAGGACTAGGTAACTATGTATTGAAAGCTTATAGCAAATAACTTAATGACGTGATCTTATGCTACGCTTAATTGGGTGTGTCCATTACATCATTCATACAATGATATAACCTTGTTATTAATAACATCCAATGTTCATGATTATGAAACTAATCATCTATTAATCAACAAGCTAGTTAAGAGGCTTACTAGGGACTCTTTGTTGTTTACATATCACACATGTATCAATGTTTCAGTTAATACAATTATAGCATGGTATATAAACATTTATCATAAACATAAAGATATATATAATAACCACTTTTATTATTGCCTCTTGGGCATATCTCCAACAGTCTCCCACTTGCACTAGAGTCAATAATCTAGATTACATTGTAATATACCTAACACCCATGGCATTCTGGTGTTGGTCATGCTTTGCCCTAGGGAGAGCTTTAGTCAACGGATCTGCTACATTCAGATCAGTGTGTACTTTGCAAATCTTTACTTCTCCATCTTCGATGTATTCGCGAATCGAGTGGTAACGCAGCTTGATATGCTTCAGCCTCTTGTGTGACCTTGGCTCTTGTGCATTGGCGATGGCACCCATGTTATCACAGTAGATGACAAATGGGTCCAATGCACTAGGAACCACACCGAGCTCTACAATGAACCTCTTCATCCATACCGCTTCTGATGAAGCCTCTGAAGCCGCTATGTACTCCGATTCTGTTGAGGATTTTGCCACCGTGCACTGCTTCGAGCTTGCCCAGCTTACTGCAGCACCATTCAATATAAACACGTACCCAGATTGTGACTTAGAGTCATCAGGATCAGTGTTCCAACTTGCATCGGTGTAACTTGTTACAACGAGCTCTTGGTCACCTCCATAACAAAGAAACATATCCTTAGTTCTTTTCAAGTACTTCAGGATATTCTTGACCGCTGTCCAGTGTTCCATTCCTGGATCACTTTGATATCTGCTAGTCAAACTAACAGCATGTGCTATATCCGGTCTTGTACATAGCATGGCATACATGATAGAGCCTACTGCCGAGGCATAGGGGATCTGACTCATCCTTTCTCTTTCTTCTGCCGTAGCCGGTCCTTGAGTCTTACTCAAGACCTTGCCTGGTAACATAGGTAAGAATCCTTTCTTACTTTCGTCCATTCTAAACTTCTTCAGAATCTTGTCCAGGTATGTACTCTGTGATAGCCCTATTAGACGTCTTGATCTATCTCTATAAATCTTGATGCCTAATATGTATGATGCTTCACCAAGGTCTTTCATTGAAAAACTATTATTCAAATAACCCTTTACACTGCTTAATAGTTCTATATCATTCCCAATCAATAATATGTCATCTACATATAATATCAGGAATGCTACAGAGCTCCCACTCACTTTCTTGTAAATACAGGCCTCTCCATGACACTGTATAAACCCGAAGTCTTTGATCACCTTATCAAAACGTCGGTTCCAACTTCTCGATGCTTGCTTCAGTCCATAGATTGAACGCTGAAGTTTGCATACTTTGTCAGCATTTTTAGGATCGACAAAACCTTTGGGTTGTACCATATACAACTCTTCCTCAATGTCTCCATTAAGGAATGCCGTTTTGACATCCATCTGCCAAATCTCATAATCGAAAAATGCAGCTATTGCTAACAAAATCCTCACAGATTTTAGCTTCGCTACAGGTGAGAAAGTCTCATCGTAGTCAACACCTTGAATTTGTCGGAAACCCTTTGCGACAAGTCGAGCTTTATAGACAGTAATATTACCATCAGCATCTGTTTTTCTCTTGAAGATCCATTTATTCTCGACAGCCTTGCGGCTATCAGGTAAGTCTACCAAAGTCCATACTTTGTTATCATACATGGATCCCATTTCGGATTTCATGGCTTCTTGCCATTTGTTGGAATCTGGGCTCATCATCGCTTCTTCATACGTCGCAGGGTCTTCATCATTGTTATCCACAATCATGACATTTAGACAAGGATCATACCAATCTGGAGTGGCACGATCCCTTGTCGATCTGCGAGGTTCAGTAGCTATCTCATTTGAAGTTTCATGATCATTATCATTTGCTTCCTCTGTTGAGTGGGCGGCACAGGAACATCTTCCGGTACTGCGCTACTCTGATCAACGAGTAGAGATTCTTCAATCTCATCGAGTTCTACTTTTCTTCCAGTCACTTCTTTAGTGAGAAATTCTTTCTCAAGAAAGGTTCCGTTCTTAGCAACAAAGATCTTGCCTTCGGATCTGTGATAGAAAGTGTACCCTATAGTTTCCTTAGGGTATCCTATGAAGACGCATTTCTCCGCTTTGGGTTCTAGCTTGTCCGGTTGTAACTTTTTTACATAGGCTTCGCAACCCCAAACTTTTAGGAACGACAGCTTAGGTTTCTTATTAAACCATAATTCATACGGTGTCGTTTCAACGGATTTTGATGGTGCTCTATTTAAAGTGAATGCGGCTGTCTCTAATGCATAACTCCAAAATGATAACGGCAAATCAGTAAGAGACATCATAGAACGAACCATATCTAAGAGAGTTCGATTACGACGTTCGGACACACCGTTTCGTTGTGGTGTTCCCGGCGGTGTCAATTGTGAAAGTATTCCGCATTTCTTTAAATGCATGCCAAACTCATAACTTAGATATTCACCTCCGCGATCAGATCGTAGAAATTTAATCTTCTTGTTACGTTGATTTTCTACTTCACTTTGGAATTCCTTAAACTTCTCGAAAGTTTCGGATTTATGTTTCATTAAATAGATATACCCATATCTACTCAAATCATCTGTGAAGGTTAGAACATAACGATAACCACCGCGCGATGCTACACTCATTGGTCCACACACATCTGTATGTATGATTTCCAATAAGTCAGTAGCTCGCTCCATCATACCCGAGAATGGAGTCTTAGTCATTTTTCCCATCAGACATGCTTCGCATCTATCAAGTGACTCAAAGTCAAGTGATTCAAGTAATCCATCAGTATGGAGTTTCTTCATGCGTTTCACTCCAATATGACCAAGACGACAGTGCCACATATAAGTAGAATTATCATTCAATTTAATTCGCTTAGCATCAATGTTATGTATATGTGTATCACTACTATCGAGATCTAATAGAAATAAGCCATTCTTTTCAGGTGCTCGACCATAAAAGATATTATTCATAAAGATAGAACAACCATTATTCTCAGACTTGAATGAATAACCGTCTTGCATTAAACAAGATCCTGATATAATGTTCATGCTCAACGCGGGTACATAATAACAATTATTTAGGCTTAAAACTAATCCCGAAGGTAGATGTAGAGGAAGTGTCCCGACTGCGATCACATTGACCTTGGATCCGTTTCCAACGCGCATCGTCACTTCATCTTTCAGCAGTTGTCGTTTATTCTTTAGTTCCTGTTTCGAGTTACAAATATGAGCAACCGAACCAGTATCAAATACCCAGGTACTAGAACGAGAACCAGTGAAATGAACATCTATAACATGTATATCAGATATACCTTCTTTCTTCTTCTTGACAAGGCCGCTCTTCAGATCCGCCAAATACTTGGAGCAATTACGCTTCCAGTGTCCCTTCTCTTTGCAGTAATAGCAATCAGCATCAGGCTTAGGGCCGTTCTTAGGTTTCATAGGAGGTGTGGCAGCTTTCTTGCCACCCTTCTTGAATTTTCCCTTAGACTTGCCCTGTTTCTTGAAACTGGTGGTCTTGTTGACCATCAACACTTGGTGCTCTTTCTTAATCTCAATCTCAGCAGCTTTTAACATGCCAAAGAGTTCAGGAAACTCCTTGTTCATGTTCTGCATATTGTAATTCATCACAAAGTTCTTGTAACTTGGTGGCAGTGATTGAAGGACACGATTAATCCCCAGTCTGTTAGGAATCACTATTCCCAAGTCACTGAGTTTCTTCGCATGCCCGGTCATAACGAGCATGTGCTCACTAATGGAGCTGCCTTCTTCCATCATACAGCTGAAAAAGTGTTTCGATGCTTCATAGCATTCCACGGCCGCATGAGTTTCAAAAATAGTCTTCAACTCTTTCATCAACTCATGAGGATCGTGGTGCTCAAAACGTTTTTGAAGATCGGATTCAGACTGCATAAGATGGCACACTGAACTTGAGAGTACCGAGTTTTCCGAGTTGCGTAAACATTCTTTACTTCATCGGTTTCAGTTTCTGCTGGAGGGTCACCTAGCGGTGCATCAAGCACATATTGCAGATTTCCGCCATTGAGGAAGATCCTCACATGACGGAACCAGTCGGTGAAGTTGCTACCGTTGCTCTTAAGTTTTTCTTTCTCTAGGAACTGGTTAAAATTGATTGGGGACGCCATATCTACAACATATTTGCAATAGTTTAGACTAAGTTTATGACAAATTGAGTTCAAATTTTAATTCAACATAATTAAAAATCTAGGTGAACTCCCACTCAAAACAATATCCCTCGCATTGTCTTAGTGATCACACGAACCAAATCTACCGCACCTAAACCCGATCATCACGAGAAAAGGTGTGATTTCAATGGCGAACACTCAAAGTGTTCATCATATCAATCATATGATTCATGCTCTACCTTTCGGTATCACGTGTTCCGAGACCATGTCTGTACATGCTAGGCTCGTCAAGGCCACCTTAGTATCCGCATGTGCAAAACTGTCTTGCACCCGTTGTATGTACTTATTGAATCTATCACACCCGATCATCACGAGATGCTTCAAACGACAAGACTTGATAACGGTGCTACTAAGGATGAACACTTTATTATCTTGAGATTTTAGTGAGAGGGATCATCTTATAATGCTACCGTCGCGATCTAAGCAAAATAAGATGCATAAAAGGATTAACATCACATGCAGTTCATATGTGATATGATATGGCCCTTTTGTCTTTTTTTGATCTTGATCTCCAAAGCGTGAACATGATCTCCATCATCAACGGGCATGATCTCCATCATCGTCGGCGAAGCACCAAGGTCAATGGCGCCGTCTTCATGATCGTCCTCCATGTAGCAACTATTACAACTACTTTGAAATACTACTCAACATGAAATTTAAAGACAACCATAAGGCTCCTGCCGGTTGCCACAATACAATAATGATCATCTCATACATATTCATCATCACATTATGGCCATATCACATCACCAAACCCTGCAAAAACAAGTTAGACGTTCTCTAATTTGGTTTGCATATTTTACGTGGTTTAGGGTTTTCGAGTAAGATCCAATCTACCTACGAACATGAACCACAACGGTGATACTAGTGTTTTCAATAGAGGAGTAAATTGAATCTTCACTATAGTAGGAGAGACAGACACCCGCAAAGCCACTTATGCAATACAAGTTGCATGTCAAGCGTGGAGCAAATCTCATGAACGCGGTCATGTAAAGTTAGCCCGAGCCGCTTCATCCCACTATGCCACAAAGATGCAAAGTACTCAACTAAAGATAACAAGAGCATCAACGCCCACAAACCATTGTGTTCTACTCGTGCAACCATCTATGCATAGACACGGCTCTGATTGTAGGATAACGTAGCATAGAAAACAAAAATTTTCCTACGGCGAACACGCAATCCAAGCCAAGATGCAATCTAGAAGACGGTAGCAACGAGGGGATTGTCGAGACTCACCCTTGAAGAGATTCCAAAGCCTACAAGAGGAGGCTCTTGTTGCTGCGGTAGACGTTCACTTGCCGCTTGCAAAAGCGCGTAGAAGATCTTGATCACGATCGGTTCCGGCGCCACGAACGGGCAGCACCTCCGTACTCGGTCACACGTTCGGTTGTTGATGAAGACGACGTCCACCTCCCCGTTCCAGCGGGCAGCGGAAGTAGTAGCTCCTCTTGAATCCGACAGCACGCCGCGTGGTGTGGTGGCGGTGGAGAAATCCCGCGGAGCTTCGCTAAGCGTGCGGGATATGGTGGAGGAGCGGGCGCTAGGGTTTGGGGAGAGGGGTGGCCGGCCACTATGGGGGCGGCCAAGCTTGTGGCTTTGGTGTGGCCGGCCCCTCCCCTTGGCCCTCTATATATAGGTGGAAGCCCCAAGTGTTGGACTACAAGTCTTCGAATAAGACCCGAACCCAAAACCTTCCATATGGTGGGAAACCTTCCCAAGCTAGGATTCCCACTAGAGGTGGGAATTCCACCTTCCATAGGGGGGGGCGGCCCCCTAAGGGGGAGTCCACTTGGGACTCCTCCCCCACTAGGGTTGGCCGGCCATGGAGGTGGAGTCCCATGTGGACTCCACCTTCCTTGGTGGTTTCTTCCGGACTTTTCTAGAACCTTCTAGAACCTTCCATAGAACCTTCCGCATCATTTTATTCACATAAAATGACATCCTATATATGAATCTTATTCTCCGGACCATTCCGGAACTCCTCGTGATGTCCGGGATCACATCCGGGACTCCGAACAAATATTCGAACTCCATTCCATATTCAAGTTCTACCATTTCAACATCCAACTTTAAGTGTGTCACCCTACGGTTCGCGAACTATGCGGACATGGTTGAGTACTCACTCCGACCAATAACCAATAGCGGGATCTGGAGATCCATAATGGCTCCCACATATTCAACGATGACTTTAGTGATCGAATGAACCATTCACATACGATACCAATTCCCTTTGTCACGCGATATTTTACTTGTCCGAGGTTTGATCATCGGTATCACACTATACCTTGTTCAACCTCGTCTCCGACAAGTACTCTTTACTCGTACCGTGGTATGTGGTCTCTTATGAACTTATTCATATGCTTGCAAGACATTAGACGACATTCCACCGAGAGGGCCCAGAGTATATCTATCCGTCATCGGGATGGACAAATCCCACTGTTGATCCATATGCCTCAACTCATACTTTCCGGATACTTAATCCCACCTTTATAACCACCCATTTACGCTGGCGTTTGATGTAATCAAAGTACCTTTCCGGTATAAGTGATTTACATGATCTCATGGTCATAAGGACTAGGTAACTATGTATTGAAAGCTTATAGCAAATAACTTAATGACGTGATCTTATGCTACGCTTAATTGGGTGTGTCCATTACATCATTCATACAATGATATAACCTTGTTATTAATAACATCCAATGTTCATGATTATGAAACTAATCATCTATTAATCAACAAGCTAGTTAAGAGGCTTACTAGGGACTCTTTGTTGTTTACATATCACACATGTATCAATGTTTCAGTTAATACAATTATAGCATGGTATATAAACATTTATCATAAACATAAAGATATATATAATAACCACTTTTATTATTGCCTCTTGGGCATATCTCCAACAAAATCTCATTAGCATTTTTTTCTAATGCATGCTAAAGATATTGTACTAGAGTACAAAGAAGGCCGGAGACAAAATATAGCCATCACCAGTGAACAATCAAACCCCTCTCCTGTCTCCATCGATAATAATCAATTTTCTTATTCAGAATTTGATCCTACTGAACAAGAGTCTGAGGGAGACCTGAGTAAAGAGGATGCCCTTGTCAAGCACCCTACTCCACCCCCAAGGTGATTTCTCAGTTTTTTCATTGGCATTTTTTGCATCTTCAATAACTGTGATGTATCCTTCCAACCCAACCCAAGTTATAGCATTATCATCTGCTCAGTTAACACATAATAATAACATATGTTTCATCATGTCTTGGCTTGTTGTTCTTATGTTCCATAATCATATCAACCATGTATATGACTTTTATTGATTGAAGTACCGTTTACCTTTGGCAGGCATCAGTGACTTCACGTAAGGACGTTTCAATACAAGGTGAAGAACATAGTTCAACATGAAGCTCAATGGTGATAGCTCACCTAAAAAACGGGTTCAAGCTGTTCATGTTAGATCACAAACAATTGCAGTGGAAAGAGTAAAAACAAGGTCTCAGACACAGAGACACTAATCTAGTTGAAAATGATGAGCAGACAAAAAAAGATTATAATGCGAAACACTAGCATAAAAATATTCTACCTAACCCCACATCGGTTGGTCCAAAAGTTGTAGACGGAGCAAATACCAAACCACATGTTCCCACGCCACATGTTTCCAATCCAGTTACCCAAGAACAATTCTCAGCAGACCTAGTTTCAACAGCAAGTTCTCAACACCTAACTAATCACGATCGCCCGCGATCTTTAGTCTTTCCAGAGACAACTTCTTCCTTAAAGATCAGGGTGGGGCCGAATTAGGTACGTGTTCCAAGGCTTACAGTTACATGCTCCTTTACATACATACCTTGATAGCTTGATGTAATGCTTAAATTTGCAGTTGCACCACGACCAAGAAAACGAAGGGGGCCAACGATATTGAAATCGCTTAAAATAAGATTGCCCGAATAAGAACACGATTTCACATCACATTAGTTATAGCAGGTATCGTAAGGCTACTGGATCCACAAGAATCATCTAATATAGCATCGATCACAGGCGTTTTCGTCAGGACTCGGATTCCTATCTTTCCATCATGGAAACAACATGTAAACACCCCTTCCCATTTTGAAGGTTTACTACACATGTTACATGTAAGTCATTTTTCTCATGTACATGGTAAACCGTAAACAATACCACGTTGCTTGTTCACATGCCTTCTAGCTTGTTGTTGGCTAGCTATCTAACACATGAACGGTTTCTATTGTTGTAAATAGACATGTCTTGAGTTTGGTGATGACATGAAGAATGTAATCACTGTTATCAGAGCATATTCTCTTCAACGTTGCGCCGGGAGCGCCATAGGCTAAATATGAGATATACTTTGATGGGAGGACTCGTAGCGATATTCCAACAACCTCTACTATACTACAGATGACCGATGATCAATGGAGTGATCTTGTTGAATATTGGTCTGCTCAGAAGAATTTGATATGTTCTGTGAAGACAGTGAGACGAGATCACATTACTGATTCATATTTATATACGCATGTGTCTCACAAGTCTTCTTTTGTAGTTCATCGCTCGAAGTAACAGGCGTGCCCGTAATAATGTACGGTTACAACAACATACATGATCTCAACATACATGATCTCGTAGCTTAATTGGACACCCCAACTGTATGGTAAGGAATGTTATTTGTACAACTATATTAAAATTAGTAAATCATTTAGAATTTATAGATGCACAATATACATCGCAAATTCATGTCCCTGATGTATTTATAATATTTCTGTTTTTTTTTTGAAAAAAATTCAATTGTCGCATGTGAAGTGGTTGTTGGTGCAACTAATTTATATTTTGTCTTACGAAAATACCTGAAGGCATGACAAGCATACTGTGAGAGTACAGACAGAGAGATGAGTCTACTTGAGAAATTCAAGGTGTGCCAGACGAGAAGAAATGGTTTGACTGAACATTTTGCACAAAGTGTTATTGTAAGTCTTCTCTACTAATGTCAGTTGTGGTTTTCATTTGTATACAGAAATATCTTGTCATATCTGTCAAGCTTCATGCACTAGCCAACCCAACGAAATGTCCGAACTGATGGAAACGGCTAGTATAATTCACTTATACACTTCTCAGCAATATCATGCACATTACGGATTCTACACATGGATCCATGCATATTTTTATTTATGTCCCTGATGTATTTATAATATTTCTGTTTTTTTTGAAAAAAAATTCAATTGTCGCATGTGACGTGGTTGTTGGTGCAACTAATTTATATTTTCTCTTACGAAAATACCTGAAGGCATGACAAGCATACTGTGAGAGTACATACAGAGAGATGAGTCTACTTGAGAAATTTAAGGTGTGCCAGACGAGAAGAAATGGTTTGACTGAACATTTTGCACAAAGTGTTATTGTAAGTCTTCTCTACTAATGTCAGTTGTGGTTTTCATTTGTATACAGAAATATCTTGTCATATCTGTCAAGCTTCATGCACTAGCCAACCCAACGAAATGTCCGAACTGATGGAAACGGCTAGTATAATTCACTTATACACTTCTCAGCAATATCATGCACATTACGGATTCTACACAGGGATCTATGCATATTTTTATAGTCCTGCTATTACGTGTTAGCAATAGAAGACATGTCAACATGATCTAACATGCAGAAACTCAATTCGGCATGGCTCTTACTAAAACTAGAATAGTGGCCCTCGCAAATGCGAGGGCATAGCCTTGAATATATTATTAGATGTTCCTGAGAAAGAAGTTGCAGGTGCTAGAATGATCATACTAAGAGACGTAGCACTTGCATAGTAGGTCGTTTTAGTCATCCATTTTCTTGCAAGCGCACAATTATAAATTCAAGTTATAAAAACTAAAAATACACTATAAGTTTCTTGCATGGGATATTAGATTCCAATCGAGCTTCCTAATGGTCTTGATGATGTTGGATTATCACGCGAGGTTATTTCTGGATAGATAGATATTGAAGATATTTTTGCTATGTACAACTATAGGATCCATATTATTTTCTTTGCAAGAGGTTACCCTCAAATAAAAAAAAATCTTTAGAACAAAGTGTAATCTATCAAAAACAAATTTTCCATTTCTAAGGCGATATATAAGTAAATATATGCATTATTTCCAAGCAAGTGAACCGTAAGAACAACGTTCTAAAAAATGGCATTCATTCAAATAAAAATGGTGTAGATTTAAGATATCCATCTAATGGATGGTTTCTAAGCCGACTAAGAAAATGTTATTCTGAGAGAAAAAAAACTCTTACGATGACTAATGCTATGAATACAATAATATCTATTGGACGAACTATAAAACTAAACATGCTACGATTTTTTTATATTCTCTCTGCATAAAAATGATGTTAGAAATAACATTGTCATAAAAAAGCATTAAAGTTCAGACTGAACTAAGAACAATAAATCAGTTGTCCATGCTGAATTAACACGAATCATAGAGATTCATTGGTGAGGTAGGAATTAGTCAAGCAGGATTTGAGGGTTTAAAGTTCGGAAAAGTCCCACGTGAGCATATCATGCACTTGTACCCTTCATATTAGGCCTTCTAGGAATAGTTGTACCTTCGTAGAACTACTGCAGAATAAATTCAACATCCAAAAGAAATTTCAGAAGATGTTCGGATGAGTTACAACTTACAACTGAACTTGATAGATGCAATAAAAAGTAGAATTCTAATAGCAAAAGCTAATCGTGCAAGGAAAACAAACATGAGCAAATACAACTGCGAAATGCTTTCATGTGTGCTAACGGCCATCATAATTCGCACTTCACTTCTAAGGCGTGTATGATTTATCCAAAGTGCATATATTTTTGCATGTGCGGAGTACAACATCTGACCTGCAACTATCAATAATTATGTCAGCGCCATATGAACTTGAGAGTGAGCTTCAGTTTAAAAAAGGTGAGTGGAGAAAAGAGAAAAGAACAGATGAAGGGAATATATTTTTACTCCCCTTGCTGAGATCGGACGATTGTTTACAAGGCAATTTTCTTCTGCTTTTGCTATGTGTGCCTGGTGGCGGGGCCCTTTGAACTGGTGTTGTGGTTGTTTACCTCCTCGACACCGTCGGAGTTGTGGCCTATTTCTGTTGTAGTACTCAGCAGAGAAGTAACTATTCTTAATTCCCTACTCTATTCTCAGGTCCGTTCACTGGTTAGGAACCATATAATTCTTTCTCATATAGCAATTGATTTCTGATAGCCTATCCGAAATAGTAAACAGCTAGGTGCAATGCCTATCCTTTAAGAGCACTAAGCTCCCAGGGTTGGGCGCGTCCCTGGGCGCTCTGCCCGTCGTTTTCGTGGATCCCACACAGCGTGCTTGCGTGTCGTGTTTCGGCGTCTGCGGGCGATTACGCGCGACGTGTAAGCGAAGACAGCCTTGTTGGGGTCGGTTTCAGATTGGTTTTGACCGTCTCTTCAGTCTTTCTCTCCCTTCTCTTTCCTTTTGGTCGCGGCGGTGGGTTACTTGGTCTTCCTGTTCGTAGGCTCAGCTGCGGCGGGGCGTGCTGTTTTGGGAGGCGTTGCGGTGGTGGCTGAGCTCCGGCGGTGCGCGCGGGTTCGGGCGGCGCCGCGGTGGCCACACGTCTTCTCCATGGCGGCTCCTCCTTCTCGCTGGTATTTTTCCCCTTTGTCCTTCTCTCTTGCACGCGGCCGACGGGATTGGAGCGGGTTCTGTGGAGCTTTACCTTGTGTTAGTTGTGTATACTGGATCTGTGGTACCCGTGTGTGCAATCGTCTTTTGGGGATTGGCCTTGGCCTGCGTCTGGTCGGGGCGTGATTCACTGGTTTTCTGGCGCATTTTGCTGCTGTTTTTTTCCAGCGCCGCTCGGTTGCTGTGTTCAGTGGCTTTTGGGCACGTATGGGCATGCTTTCTAGGGATTTAGGTTGATGTTGGTAAACGTTTGGGCGAGTCTACAAATGTTGAAAATGCTCACTTTCTTCGTGTTTTGTGAAAAAATGATTCAAGTTCTGATGCATTTTTCTATGATCTCTACATAATTATGCTCTAAATGTATGTCAGTTCAGTTATTCGGTATATACATGTCATCGACTGTTCTTCTATCTGATCAATGTTCTTTGAGGTAAACGTGTGGTGATTTGCAACATCAGTGATGGTTGATTAAATTATAATTCTGAATCTCGATGTTGCAGAATCTCAAATTTTGATTCTGATTTCTGAATTTCCAAACTAACTGTCCTTTTTGAACTTCCGGAATCCTATATTAAACAAATCCCCTCTGACCAGTAATATTCATTCAATCTGAAAATATCAAGATAATTAAGTAACAGTACAAATGTAATTCAGTTTAGAGTAATCTATATGCATCCCTGAAAAAGGTTGCAGTGAATCAACTTAAGTACATAAATGAGGACATAACTAACAGCTATGTGGCATAAGGCATTCAGGTAGGCGTGACTAGGAACTAATTAACCGTGACATAGATTAGCTATATCATATAAGGAGTATCTTCCTAGGCGGCAGCTAAACGTAATATTGGCCTAGGAAGTTATTTTGAACTTCTCCAATCCTACTGAGCAAATTGCCAATCTGATAAAATAAAGAGAACTATGTGCATTTACAGTCTATGCATGCCTTGAAAGATCGAACGAGAGTAATCTGTATGCATATCGTCAAAAGATTGGATCAAACATGGCAATGAATCAACTTTATGTATGAAGGATAGTATATTGTACCTGTCACTTTTTTATGTGATGTCATCCATATGGAAATTCCTTAATTTATCTGCCATGAGACATCCTTCTAATGGCATCAAGGAATGGCGAAAGACAGACTTGCTTAATTGGTGCTGTCAGGGGAGAGATATAACAGTTTATTCCGTCATATTGGTTGAATCTTTCTGGGAGAAGTCCTCACAGAGCCATTTAGGCTTCCTGTTATGGAACCCAATATGCATGGTAGCCCTGGTTCTTGTGTGCTTAACAAAACAATGTAACGATTTTTTTTTTCTGTACAATCTTATAAGCCATAAGGAAAATAAATTCAGTTTAGTATATCTTTTGACTTGTTCAATTGCTTATGCTATTCCACAATCCAGGTCGGTTGTGCGATAAATATTATTTCACCCACCTAAAGAGTTCATCGCGAATCAAATTTGGATTCTTCTTACAGAATACGCGCCAAATTAATTAGTGTTCTTGCTATCTAAAGCCTATATAAAGTATGAGTGGCTCATGAAATTTATTACTACTATTATTTTTATTCGGGCAGCACTATGGGTGACATCGGTGCCGTGGTGAGCGGTGGGTGTCCTCACGGCTGGTACATGCCGATGGGCTTCGAGGTCAGATATTTCTTATTGACAACTAGCCGATCTGTTTCTACTGCACCATGCGTATCTTCGTTCTAGCGGATGATTTCTGTATATTCATGTGTTATGCAGTTGCAGACTTGCAGTACATCCTTACGTGTGCATTGTGAGTTCGTGACTAACAGACATAGCATTCTGCTGGAGGTGTTTCGCCAGTGCAGAGGCTGGTAGCAACAAGGCTGACGTGATGTGGTTTTGATTAAAATTCAGCCTGGCCATTTGTGCATAATGTATTTTCGCTTCTCTCCTCCTTTACCTGTCTCTTATTCTAATGCATGTAACATGGATGGATTAATGATGTGATTATAGATAAGCTGCAGCCGAGTAAATAAATATTTGTAAAAAATGGGAGTTACTATTTTTCCTTTCTGCTGGAATAAACATGTGGATTTTGGCCGTCTGATACATGTTGCTCTGTACTTTTTTTTTCTAGATATGCTACCTGGAATTCAGTTATCTGTCCTCAAATATTACAGTACATCACCTAAATCTCTGGTATTCCCCTTCCATGTACAACATGTAACTTGGAATGCTCGGGTCTGATTTGATGTTATTCCTTTTGAAAAGAGTTGTGAGAAAAGAATATAATTTTTGTTGTTGTTTAACGGATTATATTTGTAAGGAACTTTATATATATGTGTTTCGAGGAGCTGCCCCATCGTTAGCTTTGTTATTTTCTTTCCGATAGTGCTTGTTATATGTACTGTTGTTTCTCAAATAGTACATTGTTTATCAATTGCACATTCACTGTTAGTTCCACTTATGCTTTCTCACCTGATGTAATGCTTCGCCCATGGGAGTTTTATTTGCATAAAGAAAAACCGATTTGTGAGGTTGTGTCTACCTCATCTATCTAATATCACACCGTGCAGCTGAATGTATATAGGTGGGATGAAAAAAGAATAAACGGTAACAACAAAGAACGGCGCGGCAAGACGCGCCAGGTCCTTCTAGTATATATGTTATGGATCAAGCTCAGGCAAGATATATAGTTCATCTGCCTTTCTTAACTTTTTTTTTTACTGGAGGCCTTAAGATCATGCTCTTAAATTTAATATACACAGAAGTTAGCTTGAGGTATAAAATTCAACATCGAAAAGAAATTTCGGAAGATGTTCGGATGAGTTACAACTTACAACTGAACTTGATAAAATGCAATAAAAATTAGAATTCTAATAGCAAAAGCTAATCGTGCAAGGAAAACAAACATGAGCATATACAACTGCGAAATGCTTTCATGTGTGCTAACGGCCATCATAATTCCCACTTCACTTCTAAGGCACGTATGATTTATCCAAAGTGCACATATTTTTGTATGTGCATAGCAGAATTTAATTTGCCTCTTACATAAACGCACTTACCAATACCATGGTTGAGAGAATGTGTGCTAAAACTCAAGCGGCAATCCTCTTCTTACTGTACATTGGTTTCCAAATAAACATCCCAAAGACCCTGAAGGAGAAAATGACTAAACCCAAATTGGAGCTATGCCACTTAAATCTCCATAATTATGGAATCTGCCATATAATATATTCCTTAGCTTGTTAATGCCACGGCTGCAACAATCATTTAATTTCAGAGATTACTTCTTATAAACTAATGTTGTAAGCTGGAATCAAAAAATAAATCAGTTTTCCCCTAGGAAACTTAGAAAACATATTATTTGCGCATCTGAAAAATGTAATATAATACATCAGCGAAGTAAGTAGGAAAGGAGAAAGCAATCTATATGCTTACCTTATACTAAAGTCTAATAATAAAATAAGGAAACTGCTGGGCGTCCCCCGGGGGATCTGATTTCCCAGCCCCCGGGTCGCCAGCCGTCGGATCGGTTATCTTGGACGGTCAGATCTGCTTTTACTGAATGTAGCAAAAAAATACCTCCCGGCAGCAAAAAAATAACCCGCTTTTGCTACATTGTAGCAAAAAACGGTTCAGTCACGAAATAAAATAAAAAGGCTGAGCTCGCCGGAGACTCGCCGGAGACCTCGCCGGAGAGCTCGTAGCAAAAAAATTATGCTACTGTAGCAGAAAATGCTAATGTAGCAAAACCCAATATCATTGGAAAAAAATTGACAAAGACCTCGCGGGATACCCTAGCCGGAGACCTCGTAGCAAAATTTCTATATTAAAGTAGCAAAACAACAAAATAATTATAGCAAAAAAAATAAGAATCACAGCATTTTTTTACAAAATCATTGCTATTGTATCAAAAACAGACTTCGCCCAATACATCACCGAAAAAACTTAGTAGCAAAATATATATACTAACATAGCAAAACCATATAACGGTTTTAGCAAAAAAAACGTATATATGACAGCAAAATCCACGTATGCATGTCGCAAGCCGTCGGTAGCAAGGAGGGCCGCCGTGGGCAGCAACTTGGACCGCCGTCAGCAGCAACCTGGCTCGCCCATGGTAGCACCGCCGGGTCGGTGGCGCCGTGTTTGTGCTGGGTGTAGGTGCGGCGGCGGAAAAGCAGCACAGTTTGCGGTGGTGTGGCGGGCGAGGCTGGTCGCGGAGGCGGCTGGCGATGGGACGAGGCGTGCGATGGCGAGGCGGGCGACGATGGTCGCGGCGCGCAGCGGCCAACCAGCGTCGTCGGCAGTGCGAGCAGCGGCGGCGCCATGGGTTCCCCCGCGGCGGCGGCCGGCCAGCCTCGTCGAATCTTCCCGTCAGGGTGGCGCCAGACAACCGCGGCCTTGAGAGGAGGAGGCCACGAGCAGGGCCACGGGAGGAAGGAGGCGGCCGACGCCGGGAGGTCGGGCCGTCGGCGCCAAAGCAGGAACGGCCACCGCCGCGGAGAGCAGGGGCGGGGAAGCTCGGTTTTCGCCGGCGTCGGGTGTTGGGGCCGGCCGAATCTGCACGACGAGCTCGGTCCTGAGGTCCTCCCTTGACCGCATCGACGCAGAGAACTACGACGACCTCCAGGCGGCGATGTGGGCGATCTTCGGGCGGCGACGAACTGGAACCGGGCGCGGCGGCAGCGCGGCGCGGAAGCCCACCAAGGACGGGGCGGCGACGGCGGAGTCCGGTGCTGGCTCCTCAGGCTGCGCGCAGCAGGAGAATTTGGGACGGCGGGGGTCTCGCTCCTCCACATACACACGGCGGTTGTTAGCAGAAAAAGAAGGAGATAAGGAAGACGTGGTGGGGTCCACCCACGTGGCTTCCCTGCGTTTGCCCAGGCGAGGACACGCGTCGCTTGCGGAAGCCGGGGGTTGCAAGGCGAGCGATCCCCCGGGGGTATTCAATCATTTTCCATAAAATAAACACGTACCACAACATCTGACCTGCAACTATTAATAATTATGTCAGCGCCATATGAATTTGACAGTGAGCTTCAATTAAAAAAAAGTGAGTGGAGAAAAGAGAAAAGAACAGATGAAGGGAATATATTTTTACTCCTCTTTCTGAGATCGGACGATTGTTTACCAGGCAATTTTCTTCTGCTTTTGCTATGTGTGCCTGGTGGCGGGGCCCTTTGCTCCTGTCTTTGACGGTAGATCATAAACTCAGAAATTAGTGGAAAGGTCCAGCCTCTAGAATCCAGATACGTAAGAGCTGAGGAGCACTAACCATTGTATCAGGTAGGTGGAAAACAGAAGATATACAGTCCAAATCCTTCCATCGCCGTGCAGTGGCTGAGGATCACGATCGAGCTCCATTGTACTCTACGAACCCAAGCTCCAGTCTATGCAATTTTCGTATTACTCTTCTGGTAGATTTTAAACAAATCTGAACAAATTTTCGTGCTCAATGTTTTCCAGCGGCACCATATAGAACTTGAAGCTCCTGGTGGTGTGATTTTACCATGGCTGGTGAGTGGAAACGACATGATCCACGAATTTGCATGGACATACAGATTGAAATCGTTATGTGGAGAAAACATATACATACCTGCACCATATCGTGTCTTAACTACGCGAAGAGAAGACATGCGGCCGCCGGAATTGCACGGACGAAAAGTAGTCAGATCCTTGCTTAGTTAAGTTAACGACGGAGCGCTCGACGACGGCAACAATCCACACGGCCGCCAGCCTCGCAGGGAGAGGAAAATAGTCAGATCGCTTAGGGTTTAAGAGTACATACCTTTGTACGTACCTTGATGGTGGAAAAGGTGGGTAATTTACTTCAGTTATTACTAAATTGAAACTTCATTGATCCATTGGCTAGAAATTTTTAGACTGTAAAATAGATGGCTGGATTTTCCTGTTTATTGTGGGATTTTCTAGCTATTTCTCTATTTTCTGGTTAGCCCGTAATATACTTTTATATATAATATATAATAGATGTATATGTGGTGTAATCAGCCATGCCAGTTTGTAGGATTATTAGAGGTAGTTCATACACATGTCTTCGCATTATAATCTCTTCTCTTACACATGTGTAACAACTGAAAACTCCTCATGAAAGTGGAGCTGGCAAAACCAAAGAAAGATGATATAGAAAAACCCAGGAAGAATGTCTGGATTCATTTTCCAAGGTACTACAATGCCAAGGTATAGCCAACAACACATTCATGTGTAATGCTAGGTTCACAACTAACTTGTCGAGGTCCAAGTCCAAGTCAAAGCCCAAGGGCAGGTCGAGGTCCAAGTCAATGCATGTTCATGTTGTCGTGGAACAACTCAAAGAAGAACGAGCAATAGTGGTTGCACAAAGAGTATTCATCCATCGTATAACTGCAGGATTAGAAGCAAGTCAAGCCCACTTGGGCAACATCCTAAGAACGTGTGGGAGACGCTGAATACCGTAGTGAACACAGACAATTCAAGGTGTCCCTTGGTTGTGTAAAAGGGTTTGTGATGCCGAACTATTTTGTTGGTGCTTCTATCTGCACTTGTTATGTACCTGGTGGTTGTTTTCTTGGTGATGTGAATTTAATGAAAACTGAATGGACTCGATGCATCAATATTTAATCAAGGTTTAATCTGAGTTTTAGTATTTTTTTATATTGCGCTGCATGGTGAAAATCATAAGTATTAGTTTGCCCATTGGTGACCATTTTCATACAATTTTTTTAGTTGATGGGTCCTTGTCCTTGCATCCCTGAAAGGAGGTAGTACTGTAGTAAGCTACCAATTTTTCTAATACAGTATTATTTTAGCACCAGCCAAATTGAAATTCTCTGTCAAGCGCTACAATCTCCCGCTAATAAAATCCAAAATATTCGCTACGCGTTTTTGAATTTAAGTTTTTTTAGGAGATAGTACTTGTGAACTTATTTCAGTTGTGATTATGACTTGATGTGACCGTTGGCCTTGTATTCTTGAACAGAGGTACTATGCTGGTCTACCATTTTCTAGTACTAATATTGCTTCCACTTTAGCAAAGTTCAAAGCTCAAAATCTCAGTCCAGAGGCAAAACCTCCCGCAAAATAAATCCAAAATATTTCAGACGCGTTTTTGAATTGGACTTGGGAGAACTTGGGAGTAAATGATTTTGTGATGATGGCTTGATGTGACCCCTGGCCTTAAATTGCCGAACAGAGCTACTAAGTAGCATGGTCTACCCCTGGCCTTATATTACAATTACGAGTATATTACTTGGACCATAGCCATATTCAAATCAATTCTCAATCAAGCTGCAAAATCTCCTACCAATCCTGAAATATTTCATACATGTTTTTGAAATGGATTTTCAAGATAGATCATGATTACGATAGTGGTAACCGATTTTCAACATGATGATGACTTGATGTGACACTTGGCCGTACTAGTACAATTTCATATTTTTGTATTACTTGGACCGGAGCCAAATTCAAAATCTCATTACAGCGGCAAAACTTCCCGCCCACAAAAAAAAATCACACGCTTCCAACTTCTCATTCCACCCTCGTAAAGATGACAACAATGTCCATCTATAAGTCGGTTGGTGGGGGGTCTTCCCATCATTTTTTGATCACCAGCTCCCTAGCCCCAAAAACCCTCCAAAAAAATTCATTTCCCTCAGTCTCTCCTCTGAGACCACCCACCGGAACTTCCCAAGTCCGTCTCTCTCCCACCTCCATGACCACCGCACTAGAACATTCCCACCGGACTTCCCTGGCCTAACCGAGGCCGCGCGACTTCCTCATCCGGCTGTCTGCGGAGCCGCTTCATCGATGATGTCTACTCACGCTTCTATTCCTGTAGACAGTGTTGGGCCTCCAAGAGCAGAGGTTTGTAGAACAGCAGCAAGTTTCCCTTAAGTGAATCACCCAAAGTTTATCGAACTCAGGGAGGTAGAGGTCAAAGATAGTCCTCTCAAGCAACCCTGCAATTAAGATACAAGAAGTCTCTTGTGTCCCCAACACACCTAATACAATTGTCAGATGCATAGGTGCATTAGTTCGGCGAAGAGATAGTGAAATACAAGTAATATGGATGATTGTAAGTAACAATTGCAATCTGAAATAAAGATGGCAGCAAGCAAACATGTAACAGAACTTGTTGGAAACGGTGTTTCAATGCTTAGAAACAAGGCCTAGGGATCATACTTTCACTAGTGGACACTCTCAACATTGCAATCATAATTGAATATAAATATAAGCACTTCACTATGCTATTCTGAATTACTCTGGCTGGATAACGAACACTAATTCACCGTGTAGGGCTGCAAAAGCAAATCTTAAAGATGTATTCCCAAGTACTAATAAACACCCCACGCTGTCACTTTGAGCATTCATAGGAGGTACTAACACACAACAATTTCATAGAGACATCCAACTCAAATCATAACCCAGTGATCAAGTATTCTGTGAAATATAGCCTAAGAGACCCACACGGTGCACACACTGTCACCTTTACACACGTGGGACAAGGAGTCTCCGGAGATCACATAAGTAAAATCCACTTGAATAGCATAACGACATCTAGATTACAAAGCTCATCATATGGATCTCAATCATGTAAGGCAGCTCATGAGATCATTGTATTGAAGTACATCGGAGAGAGAGATGAACCACATAGCTACCGGTAGAGCCCTCAGCCTCGGGGGAGAACTACTCCCTCCTCATCATGGGAGACAGCAGCGGCAATGAAGATGGCGGTGATGTCGATGGAGATGGATTCCGGGGGCAATTCCCGTCCCACCGGCGTGCTGGAACAAAGACTTCTGTCCCCCGAACTCGACTTCGCGATGGCGGCGGCTGCGTAACTTTTCTCGTCTCGTGGCTGGATGTTTTAGGGTTTTCGCGACGGAGGTAATATAGGCGGAAGGGCAGCCTCGGAGGGGTCCCGAGGGGCCCACACCATAGGGGGCGCGCCCCCTGGCCGCGCCGCCATGTGGGGTGGGGCCCCCTTGGCTCCCCCTGGCCCCTCCTGCTCTCCGGAACCTTCCGTGGAAAATAAGGCCTTGGGATTTTGTTTCGTCCAATTCCGAGAATATTTCCTGTAGGATTTCTGAACCAAAAAGTCAGGAACGGCACTTCGGCATCTTGTTAATAGGTTAGTTCCGGAAAATGCATAAAAATGATATAAAGTGTGAACAAAACATGTAGGTATTGTCATAATATAAGCATGGAACATCAGAAATTATAGATACGTTGGAGACGTATCAATCGACACCATCATCAACCGGACCAGATTATCCCCGTTGAACCTCGAAACCATATACTCATCCAGTAGTCTACCGCAGTCGCTTCAGCTGCGGTATCGTTTGTTGTATTGTGATCCAAATTCATATACTAAAGGGAGTCTAACTTCTGACGAGCGGAGCGAGGCCCGTGGCCGGAGACTTGGGCTGAAGCGTAGCGGAGTCTGAAGTTAGACCATACGTCGTGCCCTGCAAGGACGCCTGCGGGGAGGGTGCGGGCGGCGGCAGCCCCCCGCGGTACGGTACGGATCGTTGGCACCGCCTATATATACATATTGTAAGCCGCCGACTAGGGTTTACGGCGTTTGTAAACACTCCCAGATATAATGAAGTTTTGCTGGCTGGCGCCCATGGTTTTCTCCCTTCTGTGTTGGAAGGGGTTTTCCACGTTAAATCTCGTGTCTCCGCTGCGTTTTCCTTTATCATTCTTCATTATTTGCTTGTTGCTTTTATAACAAGTGGTATCAGAGCCCGTGTTTCAATCTAGGGTTTGCGACATGTCTTCCTTGAAGTTCGATCTACCGCAGCTGGATTACACCACGAGATTTTCTCTGTGGCAAGTGAAGATGAGGGCGATCCTCACCCAATCTTCTGATCTGGATGAAGCTCTTGATGGATTTGGCAAGAAACATGCCAAGACCTGGACCGATGATGAAAAGAGGAAAGATCGTAAGGCTTTTTCTTTAATTCAGCTTCATCTATCCAACAATATCTTGCAGGAAGTTCTGGCTAAGAAATCCGCAGTGGCGTTGTGGTTGAAAGTGGAATCGATCTACATGTCCAAATATCTAACCAGTAAGATGCACGTGAAGATGAAGTTGTTCTCTCACAAGCTGCAAGAAGGTGTGTCAATGATGAATCACCTATCGATCTTTAGAGAGATCATTTCTGATTTGCTGTCCATGGAGGTAAATTATGATGAGGATCTCGCTCTTATACTGTTAGTCTCGTTGCCTAATTCTTTTGCGAATTTTTGAGACACCCTGTTATACAGCCGTGATGAACTAACCCTTGCCGAAGTTTATGAGGCCCTCCAGCAGAGGGAAAAGATGAAATCTATGGTGCAGGCAGAGGGTCCGTCATCTAAGGTAGAAGCACTCCAGGTCAGAGGCAGGACCGAAACAAAACAACAACAGAGATAAGAGCAAGACCGACAGAGGTCGCTCAAAATCCAAAGGACGAGATGGTAAGTTCTGCAAGTACTGTAAGAAAACTAGCCACAATATTGATGATTGCTGGAAGTTGCAGAACAAAGAGAAAAGAAGCGGTACTTACCAACCGAAAAACAAATCTGATGGTGATGGTAAGGCTGCTGTTGTTTCCAGTGATAATTCTGATGGCGATTGCCTAGTTGTGTTTCTGGTAATGATGAGTGGATCCTTGATTCATCATGTTCGTTTCATATTTGCTATAACAAAGACTGGTTTAGTTCTTATGAGTTTGTGCAGAGTGGAGATGTTGTGCGTATGGGAGATAACAACCCACGTGAGATCATGGGCATTGGCTCCGTTCATATCAAGATGCATGATGGCATGCCACGCACTCTGACAGATGTGAGACACATACCTAGCATGGCCAGAAATCTGATCTCTCTCAGTACCCTTGATGTTGATGGGTACAAACACTCCGGTTCTCGCGGAGTTCTGAAGGTATCAAAAGGTTCTCTCGTTCACATGATTGGTGATATGAATTCTGCAAAATTATATGTTCTTAGAGGTAGCACTTTGTCTAATATTGCTGCTGCTGTTATTCCTGATGAACCTGGTAAAACTAATCTGTGGCATATGCGTCTTGGACATATGAGTGAACATGGCATGGCAGAATTGCACATGAGAGACCTGCTAGATGGCTGCAATTTGAGTAAGTTTGAGTTCTGTGAGCACTGCATTTTTGGTAAGCATAAGAGAGTTAAATTCAATGCTTCTGTTCATACCACTAAAGGGATTTTAGATTATGTGCATGTTGATATGTGGGGACCTTCCCGCAAGATTTCTCTTGGTGGTGCAAATTACATGCTTACTATCATAGATGATTACTCTAGAAAAGTGTGGCCTTTCTTTCTGAAACGTAAATCTGATGTGTTTGATGCTTTTAGAAAGTGGAAAGTTATGGTAGAGAAGAAAACATAAAATAAAGTTAAATTGCTTCGTACGACAATGGCATGGAGTTTTGTTCTACTGTTTTCAATGATTATTGCAGCGATGAAGGCATTGTCAGGCACCACACCATCCCATATACTCCTCAGCAGAATGGTGTGGCGGAGAGGATGAACAGAACCATCATCTCCAAGGCTCGTTGCATGTTATCCAATGCTGGTATGCATAGACGTTTTTAGGCTGCTCCACCGCTTGTTACTTGATAAACAGGTCACCTTGCATTCCGCTTGATAAGAAAACTCCTATTGAGGTATGGTCTGGTTCACCTGCTGATTATTCATAGTTGAGAGTGTTCAGTTGCACTGCTTATGCTCATGTTGATAATGGAAAGCTAGAACCTAGGGCTGTTAAGTGCGTGTTTCTTGGTTATGGTTCAGGAGTTAAGGCATACAATTTATGGAATCCTGAAATTAAGAAAGTTTTGCATAGCAGGAATGTAGTCTTTAATGAGACTGTCATGTTTTATAAGAGTTCATCTACAGATGTTACTGATGCTATTGATTTTTCTGATAATTTTGATGATGAACAACAGAGGATTAGCGTGCAGGTGGAGCACGTGGAGGAGAAAGAAAATGATGTTGCTGAAAATGATAACACTGTTGTTCAGCACTCACCACCTGTTTTGCAACAAACAAATAGTTCCATTGCTATTGATAGACCGAGGCGTAACAAAGGTCCACGTCCTCGTTTAATTGAAGAATGTAATCTTGTTCATCATGCTTTGAGTTGTGCTGAACAGGTGGAGCAAGATACTAAACCGCTACATATAATGAGGCCGTTGCATCCGTTGACCGTGTGAAGTGGATTTCTGCTATGCAAGAGGAGATGCAATCACTTGACAAGAATGGCACATGGGATATTGTGCCCTTGCCTAAACAAAAGAAGGTTGTCCGCTGTAAGTGGATATTTAAAAAAAGGAAGGTTTGTCTCCTAATGAGCCTCCGAGGTTTAAGGCAAGGTTAGTAGCAAAAGGTTTCAGTCAAATTCCAGGTATTGATTATAATGATGTATTCTCTCCGGTTGTGAAGCATAGTTCCATTCGTGCATTCTTTGGTATTGTGGCTATGCATGATCTTGAGCTTGAGCAGCTAGATGTAAAGACTGCTTTTCCGCATGGTGATATTGAGGAGGAGATATACATGGACCTGTGCCTGGAAAGGAGGATCTTGTTTGCAAGTTGAAGAGGTCCCTTTATGGTCCGAAATAGTCTCCAAGATAGTGGTATAAAAGGTTTGATTCATTTATGATTGCACATAAGTTTAATAGATCTCAGTATGATAGTTGTGTTTATATCAAGTTTGTTAATGGATCACCAATATACTTGTTGTTATATGTTGATGATATGTTGATTGTTTCCAAGAGCAATAAAGAGATCACTACTTTAAAGTCACAATTAAGTAGTGAATTTGAGATGAAGGATCTTGGTGCTGCTAAGAAAATACTAGGTATGGAAATCACAAGAGACAGAAAATCTAGTGTGTTATTTCTTAGTCAACAAAATTATATTCAAAAAGTTCTTCATCGTTTTAATGTGTATGATGCAAAGTCTGTTAGTACACATATTGCTCCTCACTTCAAATTGTCATCATTACAATGTCCTAATACTGATGAAGATTTTGAGTACATGTCTCAAGTTCCATATTCTAGTGCTGTTGGTTCCTTGATGTATGCCATGGTTTGTTCTCGTCCTGATTTGTCATATGCTATGGGTTTGGTCAGTCGATACATGGCTAATCCTGGTAAAGAACATTGGAAAGTTGTTTAGTGGATTTTCAGGTACCTTCGTGGCACATCCAAATCTTGCTTGAAGTTTGGCAAGACCGGTGAGGGACTCGTAGGCTATGTGGATTCAGATTTTGCTGCCGATTTGGATAAGAGAAGATCCCTCACAGGTTATGTGTTCACTATTGGTGGATGTGTTGTGAGTTGGAAGGCAATGTTACAACCTGTTGTTGCCCAATCTACGACCGAAGCAGAATATATAGCAATTAATGAAGCTTGCAAAGAGTCTGTTTGGTTGAAAGGTTTGTATGCTGAGCTTTGTGGAGATGATTCTTGCATTAACTTGTTTTCTGACAGTCAAAGTGCAATATACCTTACTAAAGATCAAATGTTTCATGAGAGGACAAAGCACATTGATATCAAGTACCATTATGTTCGCGACATTGTTGCTCAAGGTAAACTCAAGGTATGCAAGATAAGTACTCCTGATAATCCTGCTCATATGATGACAAAGTCAGTTCCTGTTTCCAAGTTTGAGCTTTGCTCGAGCTTGGTTTGTATAACTGTTTAACCTAAGTGGTTGTTGGTGCCATCAAGTGTTTTTCTTTGTTGTTCAGGAGATTTTTGAAGTTCATGCTACAAGATGGAATTTGTCTCAAGGTGGAGTTTGTTGTATTGTGATCCAAATTCATATACTAAAGGGAGGCTAACTTCTGACGAGCGGAGCGAGGCTCGTCGCCGGAGCAGGAGCATAGCGGACTAGTTAGCCCATACATCGTGCCCTGCAGGGACGCTTGCGAAAGGGGTGCGGGGCCCCCCCGCGGTACAGTACGGATCATTGGCACAACCTATATATACATCTTGTAAGCCGCCGGCTAAGGTTTATCAGATTATAAAATAACCCACGACGTTTGTATACATTCCCGATATAGTGAAATTTTGCTGGCTGGCGCCCGTGGTTTTTTTTCCTTCTGTTTTGGAAGGGGTTCCACGTTAAATCTCGTGTCTCCGCTGCATTTTCCTTTATCGTTCTTCGTTATTTGCTTGTCGCTCTTATAACATCGTCCACCCCACCGGAGCCGGTTCGCCGGATCCGTCATCCACCGCATCGGATCTAGCTCGCCGACTCCCTCTTCCACCACACCTGACTGGCTTATCTCGTACCTGACGCAGTATGCACCACAGAACCCATATCGTTGGGTTAGGCTCATAGGCGACGAAAAAGTGTCATTACCTGACAAAAATTTGACGTTTTAGATAAGAACTTTTCTTGTAGTGATAGTGGATATTTATTAGCACTTTGCTATTCATTCATGAAGCTATGTATCAAATACTTGCCATGTTAAACTGATTATTCATGTATAGAGCAAAGTTCTTGTCAAAGTCTTTTATCGCTCCTGCACTACGTTTGAATTGTTTGAGGACAAACAACGAGCTAAACTTGGGGGAGTTGATACATCTCAAATGTATCTACTGTTCCAAGCACTTTGCTGAGTGATTTTCCCATGAATCTCACCATACTTAGATAAAATTGCTGAATCTGACGCTGCTTTTAGCAAAAGTCTTGTTTTTGTCATTTTTGCAGGAAATTAAATCGGGGAAAAATACCGCATAAGTTTTTCGCCAAAAGAAGGGACCTGGAGCTTTGGACTAAACGAGAGGGGGCACGAGGCTCAAAAGAGCATAGGTGGCGCGCTCATGCCCTGGGCGCGCCACCTAGGTCCTTTTGGCCCTCGATCATCATCTCGCCTCCTCCCTTCGCGTGGTGCCTTATATACCCTAAAAACCTACCCTGCTAGGAGGCGGAGCTTTTCGCAAAACAAGGCGCCACGGAGACAACAATCTTCGTTTCGGGGGTTAGATTAATCCTGCTCCCCCAGAGAGAGGGATTTCGAGGGCATCATCATCATCATCGCCACCAACGTCATCACCAACAACCATGGACTCACTCTCCATCACCATGAGTGATTAGTTCTCTGTAGGCCTAAGAGGTGGATGGGGTTTGGATGAGATTAATCATGTAATCATCATTATGTATCGAGATTTGAGGTGTTTGTCCTTGAGGATATTCATGTATAAGTGTTGGTACACCTTTGCTATGTTTAATGCTTGTTACTAGGACCGAGTGACATGATTACAGTACTGAACCTATATTGCTTTATCATATATATGAGGTTGGTATCTATTTGCAAGGTGTATTACTTATTATTGTGTTGAACCTGCAAATCTCTAAGGTGACAGATAGGAAAAAATAAGGGGAATATGTGATAATTTGAGGATATTGTGTGTTCATGAAACTTAATGCTTTGTTCTGGGCTATTCGAAAGGATAGACTTTAATTGCTTGTAGTTTCAAGTTGGCCCCGGTAAAAAAGGCAAGCATCATAAAAGATGTTATGCAAATTCTGTTTGTTAGTATGCATAGTATATTTGGATCATACACCTACATAGAACTGAATTAGAGATGGATGCTGTGTTAGTTGGATTACACTATAGGATAAATATCATTCATACAACACCCTACTACTACTACCTCATGCCTATGCTTTTAGCCACTAAAAATTAAACATCATTACTTCCGGTGAAAACTGGAAATTTGCTGTTATTATTTACTGATTGTCTTTACTGCTTCTAATTAACTGCTATAAAATCACCACTTGCTTTGTGAGTTTATTGATATACATGTGTGGTTGACAGTGACGTCTCAATTGCTAAAGTCTTACTGATATTCTTGTGTTTCCCTTCAGTCGAACTGTAAATTTGGATAATACTTCCCATCAAAGTATAAATTTGGATAATACTTCCCATCGAAGATTAAAGCGATACCCTATACTTGTGGATATTAAGTAGCGGCACGCGGACATGCCGAAACAATGGTTGTCGGCTCTAGGATGGCCGAGTCTTGACGAACCTTACCACTAGCGAGCGGGAGCGGACGGAGACGGGACCGTGGCCAATGAACATCGGCAGGAGAGGCGGCGTTTGGGTTCTAGCCTTTCACCACAACATCGCGACTATGAGATGTGGAAATTGAAATTATTTGAAAGAGAGGAGAAGATAGAGATATGCGTAGGGAGACAAATTGAAACAAAGTGGACACACGGCTGAACAAACCAACACCGCTTTGACCATCGAGAGAAGGCTCAGTATGCAAACGATGACCCACCACCGCCCTAACCACGCCGTAGCTACAACCAAGAAAACTTACCATTGAGGCTCCATTAACACGTGTCGACACCAAATAAAATCCGATCAGACCTTAAATTGCTGCAGAACCCCAAAAGGTACACAGGAAAGAGGCTGTGGAAATCAAAACATCACGCATCACACGTATTTGCACGACATTAGTTTGAAATGAAGCCCATAATTGCTTGGGCCACCGCAATCAGGTGACACTGGTACAGAAAAGCAAATTGACACAAAGGCCAGAAAAAGGCCACTAAGTTTTTAGCCCGCTAAAAATTGAAACCCTGGAAACCACTCAGCTAGCAACCGCCCCAAATATAGCCCACAAAATATCCGCTAGAGATGCCAACTACCGACTCCCTTAAATTCCGACCGAGACGACTGCAATTCTATATCTTCTCCTATGGAATTCTGGATCTGGATCTTGTAGTATATGGCGAGCGGCCTGGAGGATATGGGAAGGAAAGCACTGAGGATCCTCCGGAGGCTGCAAACCCCCAGCCTCTCCCTCACCATTGGATCAAACCAATTTGAACCGTTAGATCAACTTATGTGTTCATTTTGTCTCAAGATCCTACTTTTGCTTCATTGAAGCAAAAAAGTTCCGCTTTTGCTTCATTGAAGCAAAAAAGTTCCGCTTTTGCTTCATTGAAGCAAAAAACGGTTCGATTAAAATATAAAGAGAGCTGCCATGACTTTTCAGACTTTGTTTCATCGCAGCAAAAAAAGTCCCGCTTTTACTTCATTGAAGCAAAAAACGGTTCGACTAAAATAGAAGGAGAGCTGCGACGAATTTTTTAGACTTTGTTTCGTCGCAACAAAAAAGGTCCGCTTTTGCTTCATTGAAGCAGAAAAAGTTTAATCTAGAAGTAAATAAAAATGGACCTCGTTGGAGACATCGTCGAAAAATGTACTAAAGTAGCAGAATGACAAAACACTTGTAGCAAAAGATTTATCATAGTGAAAATACTAGTCGCCGGTGCACCACCGGTAGCATCCCAACTCTGGCTGGCACTATCACTGCCTGTTGGTAGCATTGTTGTGGGTTGTTGGAAGCATTATCGTTTGTCTGTTGCAGCACCTCCGCCTCAAGATGGTAGCAACACCGGTCAGAGGTGGTAGCATTGTTATCGCCCTTAGCAGCAAGGTCGACCTTGGCTCGTAGCACCAGCCCTCACCAGTGGTAGCACCACCCAAGACAGGGAACTACGGGTTCCCTGTCTGACACGTGTCCTTACTCTCCAAAATAAAATCCTGAAAAAGCATAGGGAGACCTGCCTGCTCCTCCGTTCTCCCGCACATGGTGCTCCGCACAACCGCTCAAGCCCCACCCCATGCCAGCGTCCCTCTCCTTTAGTGAGCCAAGGCCATCACCGTTGAACCCTTCATGGACGTCGCCAGAGAACCCCGTCGTCGGAAGAACGGGTCGCCGGAGAAGACCGCGTCGCTGGATCCTCTTGCAGCATCTCGGTCTCTGACTAGCAACACCGTCGACCACGGTGGCACCAGTCGCATCGGCAGTGACTGCCGTCGGCGCCAGTCGTAGCACTAGTGGTCGTCGCCGGCGCTCTGATATGTCTCAAACGTATCTATAATTTCTGATGTTCCATGCTAGTTTTATGACAATACCTACATGTTTTGTTCACACTTTATATCGTTTTGATGCATTTTCCGGAACTAACCTATTGACGAGATGTCGAAGTGCTTGTTCCTGTTTTCTGCTGTTTTTGGTTTCAGAAATCCTAGTAAGGAAATATTCTCAGAATTGGACGAAATCAACACCCAACATCTTATATTTCCACGAAGCTTCCAGAACACCTGAGAGGGACCAGAGGGGAGGCCCAGGGGACCCACACACATGACCGGCGCGGCC
The DNA here is from genome assembly GCA_030979885.1 of Lolium multiflorum. Lineage (NCBI taxonomy): Eukaryota > Viridiplantae > Streptophyta > Magnoliopsida > Poales > Poaceae > Lolium > Lolium multiflorum. The sequence continues at coordinate 186,202,326 of CM061749.1, read as the reverse complement.
CAGGGGGGGCACCCCCCCTGTTGTGTGGCGGCTCCGTAGCCCCTCCGACTCCGCATCTTCGCCTATTTAAAGCTCCCTGACCTAAAACATCAACACAGAAAAGCCATGGTACGAGAAACCTTCCAGAGCCTCCGCCATCGCGAAGCCAAGATCTGGGACAGGAGTCTCTGTTCGCCGCCGGACGGGGAAGTGCCCGGAAGGCTTCTCCATCGACACCACCGCCATCTCCATCAACGCTGCTGCTCCCATGATGAGGAGGGAGTAGTTCTCCCCGAGGCTAAGGGCTGTACCGGTAGCTATGTGGTTAATCTCTCTCTCTCTGTACCCCAATACAATGATCTCATGAATTGCTTTACATGATTGAGATCCATATGATGAGCTTTGTATCACTATTAGTCTATGTGCTACTCATGTGATGTTATTAAAGTAGTCTATTCCTCCTGCATGGTGTAAAGGTGACAGTGTGTGCATCGTGTAGTTCTTGTCGTAGGTTATGATCATAATCTCTTGTAGATTATGGAGTTAATTATTACTATGATAGTATTGATGTGATCTATTCCCCTTTCATAGTGTAATGGTGACAGTGTGTATGCTATGTTAGTACTCGGTCTAAATTGCAAAGATCTATTATGCTCTAAGGTTACGTAAATATGAATGCTGAATGTTGTGGCGCTTGTTAACTCCGGCTTGAGGGAGCTCTTGTAGCCCTACACAATGAATGGTGTTTGTTATCAAACAAGAGTGTATGTAGCATGAGAAGAAGTTATTTATTATGTGATCAATGTTGAGAGTGTCCACTAGTGAAAGTATGATCCCTAGGCCTTGTTTCCAATACTGCAAACACCGCTTACTTACTATTCTACTGCATGTTTACTCGCTACCATATTTATTCAGATTGTTATTACCACTCATATTCATCTATACCACCTGTGTTTTACTATCTCTTCGCCGAACTAGAGCACCTATACATCTGACAAGTGTATTAGGTGTGTTGGGGACACAAGAGACTTCTTGTATCTTAATTGCAGGGTTGCTTGAGAGGACTATCTTTGACCTCTACCTCCCGAGTTCGATAAACCTTGGGTGATTCACTTAAGGGAAACTTGATGCTGTTCTAGAAACCTCTGCTCTTGGAGGCCCAACACTGTCTACAAGAATAGAAGCACACGTAGACATCAAGCTATTTTCTGCCGCCGTTGCCGGGGAGGTAAGGTAAAAGGCACTCATACTCCGGTCCCAGGTAACTAAGTTATTTTCTGGTGCCGTTGTAAGTGCTCGAAGGTATCTCCTTTAGACTCGCAATTGCGACTTTTTGTTTCTTGTTCACTAGTTAGGCATAATGGAAAAAAACAGTGAGCTTCTTAATCTATTTCCTGAGTTAAGACATGGATTGTTTGCTGCGAAAATTAAAAAACCTATGGAATCTTATTTGCATGCTAGTAGCAATGATATTAGTATGAACGCTTTGAACACCATTGTTGCTAATGATATGGAAAATTCTAAGCTTGGGGAAGCTGGTTTTGATGAGCATGACATTTTTAGTCCCCCAAGCATTGAGGAGAAAATTTTCTTTGATGATACTCTGCCTCCTATTTATGATGATTATAATGATAGTGGTCTTTTGGTGCCGCCTACTATGGAGAGTAAATTTTATTATGATTATACTATGCCTCCTACACTTGATGAGAATAATAATGATAGCTATTTTATTGAATTTTCTTCCACTACAACTACTAAAATTGATTATGCTTATGTGGAGAGTAATAATTTTATGCATGTAGCTCATGACAAGAATGTTGTATGTGATAGTTATATTGTTGAGTTTGTTCATGATGCTACTGAAAGTTATTATGAGAGAGGGAAACATGGTTATATGCATCTTAATAATATTAAGTTTCCCCTCTTTATGTTGAGAATCTCGAAATTGCGCTTGTATTGCTTTTCTATGCTTGCTACTTTGATCTTCATGAATTTATTTGTGTGTACAAGATTCCTTTTCATAGGAAGTGGGTTAGGCTTAAATTTGTTTTGAATTTGCTTCTTGATGCTCTCTTTTGCTTCAAATCTTATTTCTTGCGAGAGTATCATTAAAATTGTTGAGCCCATCTTAATGGCTCTAAAGAAAGAACTTCTTGGGAGATAACCCATGTGTTTATTTTGCTACTGTTTTGTTGTGTCTTGGAAGTTGTTACTACTGTAGTAATCTCTCCTTATCATGTTTTTGTGCCAAGTAAAGTCTCTATGGTAAAGTTGATGCTAGATTTAGATTACTGCGCAGAAACAGATTTGCTGTCTGTCACGAATTTGCGCAGAACTCTCTGTAGGTAACTCAAAAAAATCTGCCAATTTACGTTCGTGATTCTCAGATATGTACGCAACTTTCATTAGTTTTGAATTTTTCCGTTTGAGCAAGTTAAGTGCCGCTGCAAAATTCGTCTTTACGGACTGTTCTGTTTTGACAGATTCTGCCTTTTATTTCGCATTGCCGCTTTTGCTATGTTGAATGAGTTTCTTTGTTCCATTAACTTTCAGAAGCTTTGTGCAATGTCCAGAAGTGTTAAGAATGATTATTTCACCTCTGAATATATGAATTTTTGATGATGCACTAACCCTCTAATGAGTTTGCTTTAAGTTTGGTGTGGAGGAAGATTTCAAGGGTCAAGAGAAGAGGATGATATACTATGATCAAGAAGAGTGAAAAGTCTAAGCTTAGGGATGCCCCGGTGGTTCATCCCTGCATATTTTAAGAAGACTCAAGCATCTAAGCTTGGGGATGCCCAAGGCATCCTTCTTCATCGACAACTTATCAGGTCACTTCTAGTGAAACTATATTTTTATTCCGTCACATCTTATGTACTTTACTTGGAGCGTCTGTGTGCGTTTATTTTCATTTTGTTATTTTCATTCTTTGAATAAATTCATGCTCATGTGGGAGAGAGACACGCTCCGCTTTTTCATATGGAACACTAGTGTTCTTAGGTGTGCTTTAATGTTCATGGCGAAGGCTGAAATTGCTTCGTTGGTTGCTATTTGGTTGGAATCAGAAAATGCTTCATATGGTTTGGAATAATTTGATACTTGGCAATTGGTGTGCTCAAATAGATCACGTTTAAGCTCTTGCATCATGTACTTTGCACCTATTAATGAAGAACTACCGTAGAGCTTGTTAAAATTTGGTTTGCATGATTGGTCTCTCTAAGTCTAGATATTTTCTGGTAAAGTGTTTGAACAACAAGGAAGACAGTGTAGAGTCTTATAATGCTTGCAATATGTTCTTGTGTAAGTTTTGTTGTACCTGTTCATACTTGTGTTTGCTTCAAATAACCTTGCTAGCCAAAGCCTTGTACTGAGAGGAAATGCTTCTCGTGCATCCAAACACCTTGAGCCAAAACCCATGCCATTTGTGTCCACCATATCTACCTACTATGTGGTATTTTTCTGCCATTCCAAAGTAAATTACTTGAGTGCTACCTTTAAAATTTCATTCCTTTATCTTTGCAATATATAGCTCATGGGACAAATAGCTTAAAAACTATTGTGGTGATGAATATGTAGTTATGTGTCTTAGTTCTTATAAGTTGCTTGTTGAGCGGTAACCATGTTTCTGGGGACGCCATCAACTTTTTACCTTTGTTGGATATCATGTGAGATGCTATGCATGTTCGTCTTGTCTGAAGTAAGTGCGATTTCATGATCAAATGGTATGAGTATGCATGTGATAGAGAAGAACATTGGGCCGCTAACTAAAGCCATGTATCATGGTGGAAGTTTTAGTTTGGACATACAACCTCAATCTCTTATGAGAATATTATTTGTTGTTGAATGCTTAAGCATTAAAAGAGGAGTCCATTATCTGTTGTCTATGTTGTCCCGGTATGGATGTCTAAGTTGAGAATGATCAAAGCGAGAAATCCAATGCGTGCTTTCTCCTTAGACCTTTGTACAGGCGGCATAGAGGTACCCCTTTGTGACACTTGGTTGAAACATATGTCATGCAATGATAATCCGTGTTAATCCAAGCTAATTAGGACAAGGTGCGAGCACTATTGGTATTCTATGCATGAGGCTTGCAACTTGTAGGAAGTATTATGCATAGCACATATGAATTATTAGTACCGTTGACAAAATTGTTTCTATGTTTTCAAAATAAAAGCTCTAGCACAAAAATAGTAATCCATGCTTCCCTCTGCGAAGGGCCATTCTTTTACTTTATTGTTGAGTCAGTCTACCTACTTCTTTCTATCTTAGAAGCAAACACTTGTGTTAACTGTGTGCATTGATTCTTACACGATTACTTATTGCACTTGTTATATTGCTTTATGTTGACAACTATCCAAGAGATATACATGTTACAAGTTGAAAGCAATTGCTGAAACTTAATCATCCTTTGTGTTGCTTCAATGCATTCTACTTTGAATTTATTGCTTATGAGTTAGCTCTTATGCAAGTCTTGTTGATGCTTGTCTTGAAAGTACTATTCATGAAAAGTTTTGCTATATGATTCATTTGTTTAGTCATCATATTTTGTTAGCAATCTTTTGCTTCAGATCACTCCATTCATCTCATATGCTTTGCAATATTGTTGATCAAGATTATGTTGGTAGCATGTCACTTCAGAAATTATTCTTGTTATCGTTTACCAACTCGAGGGCGAGTAGGAACTAAGCTTGGGGATGCTTGATACGTCTCAAACGTATCTATAATTTTGGATGTTCCATGCTAGTTTTATGACAATACCTACATGTTTTGTTCACACTTTATATCGTTTTGATGCATTTTCCGGAACTAACCTATTGACGAGATGCCGAAGTGCCGGTTCCTGTTTTCTTTTTTGGTTTCAGAAATCCTAGTAAGGAAATATTCTCGGAATTGGACGAAATCAACGCCAAGATCTTATATTTCCACAAAGCTTCCAGAACACACGAGAGGGACGGGGGAGGCCAGGGGCCCCACACACATGGCCGGCGCGGCCCTGGGGGGGCGCGCCCCCCTGTTGTGTGGCGGCTCCGTAGCGCCTCCGACTCCGCCTCTTTGCCTATTTAAAGCTCCCTGACCTAAAACATCGACACGGAAAAGCCACGAGAAACCTTCCGAGCCGCCGCCATCGCGAAGCCAAGATCTGGGGGACATGAGTCTCTGTTCCGCACGCCGCCGGACGGGGAAGTGCCCGAAGGCTTCTCCATCGACACCACCGCCATCTCCATCAACGCTGCTGCTCCCATGATGAGGAGGGAGTAGTTCTCCCCGAGGCTAAGGGCTGTACTGGTAGCTATGTGGTTAATCTTTCTCTCTGTACCCCAATACAATGATCTCATGAATTGCTTTACAGGATTGAGATCCATATGATGAGCTTTGTATCACTATTAGTCTATGTGCTACTCATGTGATGTTATTAAAGTAGTCTATTCCTCTGCATGGTGTAAAGGTGACAGTGTGTGCATCGTGTAGTTCTTGTCGTAGGTTATGATCATAATCTCTTGTAGATTATGGAGTTAATCATTACTATGATAGTATTGATGTGATCTATTCCCCTTTCATAGTGTAATGGTGACAGTGTGTATGCTATGTTAGTACTCGGTCTAAATTGCAAAGATCTATTATGCTCTAAGGTTACTTAAATATGAATGCTGAATGTTGTGGCGCTTGTTAACTCCGGCTTGAGGGAGCTCTTGTAGCCCTACACAATGAATGGTGTTTGTTATCAAACAAGAGTGTATGTAGCACATATGAGAAGAAGTTATTTATTATGTGATCAATGTTGAGAGTGTCCACTAGTGAAAGTATGATCCCTAGGCCTTGTTTCCAATACTGCAAACACCGCTTACTTACTGTTCTACTCCATGTTTACTCGCTGCCATATTTATTTCAGATTGTTATTACCACTCATATTCATCTATACCACCTGTGTTTTACTATCTCTTCGCCGAACTAGTGCACCGATACATCTGACAAGTGTATTAGGTGTGTTGGGGACACAAGAGACTTCTTGTATCTTAATTGCAGGGTCGCTTGAGAGGACTATCTTTGACCTCTACCTCCCTGAGTTCGATAAACCTTGGGTGATTCACTTAAGGGAAACTTCCTGCTGTTCTACAAACCTCTGCTCTTGGAGGCCCAACACTGTCTACAAGAATAGAACACGTAGACATCACGCTCCGCCGGCATCTAGCAATAACGCCTACAACCCTATTGTTGGTCGCTTGCAGCTCCGGTGCCTGCCGATAGAAGCTCCCGCGGAAGGTGTTTGCAGCACCGGTGGTGGTGGATTGAAGCTTCAGCACTTGCCGATGGAAGCTCCAATGGAAGCTAGGCAGTTGCAGCACCGACGGTGTTGGCTCGCCCATGGCAGCATCGGTGGTGGTACATTGCAGCTCCGACGACAAGGCTTGCAGCTCAGCCGTCAAGCATTTACAGCACCGGCGGTAGGGAATTGAAGCTCTTGCTCGCATCCGTTGCAGCTTTGGCAGCGGGCAGCTCGGACAATAGCGGATTGCAGCTAGGGCGGCCGACATTTGTAGCACCGACGGTGGGGAATTGAAGCTTTGGATCCCGACCTTTGCAGCAAGGGCGGCAGGAGGCCAGGAGTATCGCCGGGCGCCTACTCCTCGCAGCTCCAGCATACACCGTTGGTAGCGCCGGCGCATGCCAACCTCATCTCCAGCTTCGGCGCCCCTCGCCCGCCTCCGTCGCCCTCCTTTGTAGCAGCACGCATCCCCTACCTTGCAGCACGACGGCGGGGAGCCCTCAAATTCTCCCGCGTCTGCACCGCTCGATTTTATGGGGGAAATATCACCCCAGCTTCTGCATCCAAGGGATGCACACGGCTTTTTTATTAAATTATTCACAACACCTTACAAGAAGCAATACAAATAATCAAACTCAAAGCCACCTCGCTAAACCTACAGTGGGATGAAGGGGTGACAATACACCAACTCGCATCATCCAAAAAACCAAATGCCTTCCGAGCCGCCCAATAGCAGATGAGAAGCACATCCAGTCAAGCAAACTCTCAGCGCACGCCAACGCCCGCCACGAAGCTTCTACCGCCGTTTCCTCGACTCCATCTTCAAGAGGGATCATCACATTGACCTTGCCGGTCTGTCATCGATGCCGCCACAGCACCAGACGATACCACCATCTGCGCGCGTCCATCTGCTGCGTCGTCTCGAGACACCGCGCACCATGCCGCGGAAACTCGACGACGCCGACACAACAAAGAACTCCGCTCCACCTCAACACCACCACCATCCGTTGTCTGCTCCAAAACGATGCCCCAGCAAGTAGAAAGCCGCTGCACACAGCCATCGTCCGATCCGGGAGACCCGGGTCTAGGGTTTCCCCTAGAGCAGGCCAAGCGAAGAAATGCAGACTGCAGAGACAATGCCTTCAACAAGGTAACAACAAATATGCGCCACCATCATCCGCCATGATCGAAACCAGGGCCGGCTTTCACCAGAAGCTATGCCTCGCCATCGGGAGCTAGACGACGCATCGCGAGATCCGCCAAAGCTAGCCACACAAACTAGCCGATCTCCTTCGGCGAAAGAGAAGACCATCACCGCGGTGCCACGGTCAGCAGCACCGGACACCCGCCACTAGGTCGACGCCGTCTCCGCCATCCAGGGCCGCCGCCCTTGATACCGTGGTCCCAGACCTGGACGAGGAGCAGCACCCGGCAGCCCACCAAGCATCGACGAGGCCAAGGCGAGGGAGGGAGAGGAGAGCCGCGCCGCCAGGATCCGGGGCCATCCCCCCAGCGTGAGGCTTGCCTCCATACCGCCGCATCAGGGGACCCGCGAGAAGACCCCCGCCGCCCCCATCACCGGTTGCGTGAGGCATCACCGATGGCGGCAGCCTCAGGGGACAGCGAGGAGAGGGGAGGGGGTGGGGAAGGCGGCGGCGGGGGTGGGGGTAGGGTTCCACACCGCTCGATTGGCCACCCCTGTTGTCTTCCTCAGACCCGGCGAGCGGTGGAGGCAGCGGCGGGGGGAGGGGGTAGGGTTCCGCCCCTGAGTCTGCACCGCTCGATTGGCCACCCCTGTTGTGTTCTTCAGACCCGGCGAGCGGAGGCGCACTCACTGCTCCCACGGATGATCCTCCACGGCAAAGGACTTGAAGTTGGTCGGCTGCTGTGAGTGGTTAGCGCCGTGGGGGTACCGGTAGGTGGCGCGGTGGCCGGAGATGTAGGCGAAGGAAGAAAATTGGTGGCTCCCGGAGTGAAGGGCGGCGGGGATTGGTGGTTGCCTGAGCCGGGAGGCTCACCGCGGAAAGGAAAGGAGGCGGGGAGTGCTGGCGTGTAGTTGACGTGGGAGTTAGAAATCTTTGTGGTGCAGCTTTTCTTCAGTTCCCCGGCAACGGCGCCAGAAATTTAGCTTGATACGCGTAGATGCACACGTCCGTTGGGAACCCCAAGTGGAAGGTATGATGCGTATAGAAGCAAGTTTCCCTCGGTATGAAACCAAGGTTTAATCGAACCGGTGGGAGCCAAGAAGCACGTTGAAGGTTGATGGTGGCGAAATGTGATGCGGTGCAACACAGGGATTCCGCGCCAACGTGGAATCTGCACAACAAAACCAAAGTACTTTGCCCCAACGAAACAGTGAGGTTGTCAATCTCACCGGCTTGCTGTAACAAAGGATTAAACGTATCGAGTGGAAGATGTTTGCAAAGAAAACAGTAAAACACAATTGCAGTAGATTGTATGCTATGTAAAGAATAGGACGGGGTCCACAGTTCACTAGAGGTGTCTCTCCCATAAGATAAAAGCATGTTGGGTGAACAAATTACAGTCGGGCAATTGACAAATAGAGAAGGGCATAACAATGCATATACATGATATGATAAATATAGTGAGATTTAATTGGGCATTACGACAAAGTACATAGACCGCCATCCAATGCATCTATGCCTAAAAAGTCCACCTTCAGTTATCATCCGAACCCCATTCGTATTAAGTTGCTAAGCAACAGACAATTGCATTAAGTATGGTGCGTAATGTAATCGACAACTACATCCTTAGACATAGAATCAATGTTTTATCCCTAGTGGCAACAGACATCACAACCTTAGAACTTTTCTCACTGTCAGGTGTCAATGAAGGCATGAACCCACTATCGAGCATAAATACTCCCTCTTGGACTTAAGAGTACAAACTTGGGAGCCTCTACTAATAACGGAGAGCATGCAAGATCATAAACAACACATAAACAATAGATTGATAATCACCATAACATAGTATTCTCTATCCATCGGATCCCGACAAACACAACATATAGAATTACAGATAGATGATCTTGATCATGTTAGGCAGCTCACAAGATCCAACAATGAAGCACAACAAGGAGAAGACGACCATCTAGCTACTGCTATGGACCCATGGTCCAGGTGAACTACTCACTCATCACTCGGAGGCGATCATGGCGATGAAGAGTCCTCCGGGAGATGAATCCCCTCTCGGTGGTGCCGGACGATCTCCTGAATCCCCCGAGATGGGATTCGCGCGGCGGCGTCTCGGGAAGGTTTTCCGTATCGTGGCTCTTGGTACGGGGGTTTCGCGGCGGAGGCTTTAAGTAGGCGGAAGGGTAGGTCGGAGGCGGCGCGAGGGCCCGGATGACGGGCCGCGCCCGAGGACGCGCGCGCCCGTGGTCCGGCCACCTCGTGGTCCCACTTCGTTATCTCTTCGGTCTTCTGGAAGCTCAGTGCAAAAATAGGACCCTGGGCGAAGATTTCGTCCAATTCCGAGAATATTTCCTTACTAGGATTTCGAAACCAAAAACAGAAAACAACAACTGGCTCTTCGGCATCTTGTTAATAGGTTAGTTCCAGAAAATGCATAAATATGACATATAATGTGCATAAAACATGTAGGTATCATCAATAAAGTAGCATGGAACATAAGAAATTATCGATACGTTGGAGATCAGCATCCCCAAGCTTTCGTCCCGAGCAGTAAAACGATAACAAAGATAATTTCTGAAGTGACATGCCATTATAATCTTGATCATACTATTTGTAAACATATGTAATGAATGCAGCGATCAAAACAAAGGTAATGACATGAGTAAACAAGTGAATCATATAGCAAAGACTTTTCGTGAATAGTACTTCAAGACAAGCATCAATAAGTCTTGCATAAGAGTTAACTCATAAAGCAATAAATCAAAGTAAAGGTGTTGAAGCAACACAAAGGAAGATTAAGTTTCAGCGGTTGCTTTCAACTTATAACATCTATATCTCATGGATATTGTCAACATAAAGTAATATAACAAGTGCAATATGCAAGTATGTAGGAATCAATGCAGTTCACACAAGTGTTTGCTTCTTAAGGTGGAGGGAGATAGGTAAACTGACTCAACAATAAAAGTAAAAGAAAGGTCCTTCAAAGAGGAAAGCATCGATTGCTGTATTTGTGCTAGAGCTTTTATTTTGAAAACATGAAACAATTTTGTCAACGGTAGTAATAAAGCATATGTGTTATGTAAATTATATCTTACAAGTTGCAAGCCTCATGCATAGTATACTAATAGTGTCCGCACCTCGTCCTACTTAGCTTGGACTACCGGATCTTTGCATGCCATGTTTCAACCAAGTGTCACAAGGGGTACCTCCATGCCGCCTGTACAAAGGTCTAAGGAGAATGCTCGCATTTTGGATTTCTCGCTTTTGATTATTCTCAACTTAGACATCCATACCGGGACAACATGGACAACAGATAATGGACTCCTCTTAAATGCATAAGCATGTAGCAATGATTATTATTCTCATATGAGATTGAGGATATATGTCCAAAACTGAAACTTCCACCATGATTCATGGCTTTAGTTAGCGGCCCAATGTTCTTCTCTAACAATTTTGCATGCTCCAACCACTAAAATGATAGATCCTTCAGACAAGACGGACATGCATAGCAACTCACATGATATTCAACAATAGTTGATGGCGTTCCCCAGAAGCATGGTTATCGCACAACAAGCAACTTAATAAAAGATAAAGTGCATAAGTACATATTCAATACTACGATAGTTTTTAAGGCTATTTTGTCCCATGAGCTATATATTGCAAAGGTGAATGATGGAATTTTAAAGGTAGCACTCAAGCAATTTACTTTGGAATGGCGGAGAAATACCATGTAGTAGGTAGGTATGGTGGACACAAATGGCATAGTAGTTGGCTCAAGGATTTTGGATGCATGAGAGTATTCCCTCTCGATACAAGGTTTAGGCTAGCAAGGTTATTTGAAGCAAACTCAAGGATGAACCGGTGCAGCAAAACTCACATAAAAGACATATTGTAAACATTATAAGACTCTACACCGTCTTCCTTGTTGTTCAAAACTCAATACTAGATATTATCTAGACCTTAGAGAGACCAAATATGCAAATCAAATTTTAGCAAGCTCTATGTATTTCTTCATTAATGGGTGCAAAGCATATGATGCAAGAGCTTAAACATGAGCACAACAATTGCCAAGTATCACATTATCCAAGACATTTTAGAATTACTACATGTAGCATTTTCCAATTCCAACCATATAACAATTTAACGAAGAAGAAACTTCGCCTTGAACATTATGAGTAAAGCCTAAGGACATATTTGTCCATATGCAACAGCGGAGCGTGTCTCTCTCCCACAAAGTGAATTCTAGGATCCATTTTATTCAAACAAAAACAAAAACGAAAACAAACCGACGCTCCAAGTAAAGAACACAAGATGTGATTGAATAAAAATATAGTTTCAGGGAGGAACCTGATGTTGTCGATGAAGAAGGGGATGCCTTGGGCATCCCCAAGCTTAGACGCTTGAGTCTTCTTAAAATATGCGGGGGTGAACCACGGGGCATCCCCAAGCTTAGAGCTTTCACTCCTCTTGATCATAGTATATCATTCTCCTCTCTTGACCCTTGAAAACTTCCTTCACACCAAACTTCAAGCAAACTCATTAGAGGGTTAGTGCACAATTAATAATTCACATGTTCAGAGGTGGCACAATCATTCTTTACACTTCTGGACATTGCATAAAGCTACTGGACATTAATGGATCAAAGAAATGAATCCAACATAGCAAAAGAGGCAATGCGAAATAAAAGGCAGAATCTGTCAAAAACGAACAGTCCGTAAAGACGAATTTAAAGCTGGCCAGACTTGCTCAAATGGAAAAACTCAAAACTAATGAAAGTTGCGTACATATCTGAGGATCACGCTCGTAAATTGGCAGATTTTTCCGAATTTTCTACAGAGAACGTGCCCAGATTCGTGACAGACAGCAATGCTGTTTCTGCGCAGCGATCCCAAATATAACATCAACTTTGACATAGAAACTTTACTTGGCACAAAAACATGATAAGGAGAGGTTGCTACAGTAGTAAACAACTTCCAAGACTCAAATATAAAACAAAGTACTGTAGTAAAAACATGGGTTGTCTCCCATAAGCGCTTTTCTTTAACGCCTTTCAGCTAGGCGAAGAAAGTGCAAATCAAGTATTTTCAAGAGATGAAGCATCAACATCATTACCGGGGTGTTGGGAGTTTTCTCAACCAAGCATAGTATATTTGATATATAAGTTTTAGCGTCTCCCTTTTCATTAGTCTTAGGCTTGCTACTCTCATCGAACAAATTTTCAGGAACAAGCCAAGCATAGTTATTTTCTAGTGCATCATTCATAGCTAGGAGTTTACATGGTATTGGTGCTTTGATCTCCCCACCATCATTAATGTTATTAGTGTACCTTATTCTATCCATGTCCATTTTTTCAAGGAGACCAATAAAATTGGTATGAGAACCTAGCATATTAAATTTAGCAAAAACCTTTCTAGCCTCTCTTGCTAGACCACCAAATTCTCTAAGAAGGGTTTCTAAAACAAAATCTTTCTTTTCCCTTTCTTCCATATCACCAAGTGTAAGAAACATGTGTTGGATTATAGGATTGAGATTAACAAATTTAGTTTCCAACATACGAACTAAAGCAGCAGCAGCAATTTCATAGGTAGGTGCAAGTTCTACTAAGTGTCTATCTTCAAAATCTTCAATAATACTAACATGATTGAAAAATTCTTCTATATTATTTCTTCCAACTATAGACCCACGTCCTACCGGTATGTCTTTTGTGGTAAAATTAAAAGGAAACATGATGCAATAAGCAAAAAGTAAACTAGGCAAACAAAGTAAAGACAAGTAACTAATTTTTTTTGTGTTTTCGATATAGAGAGCAAGACAGTAAATAAAGTAAAACTAGCAACTAATTTTTTTGTGTTTTGTTTAGGTGCAGCAAACAAAATAGTAAATAAAATAAAGCAAGACAAAAACAAAGTAAAGAGATTGAGAAGTGGAGACTCCCTTGCAGCGTGTCTTGATCTCCCGACAGCGCGCAGAAATTTACTTGTGGCGTGTAGTTGACGTGGGAGTTAGAAATCTTTGTGGTGCAGCTTTTCTTCCCCGGCAACGGCGCAGAATTTAGCTTGATACGCGTAGATGCACGTCCGTTGGGAACCCCAAGTGGAAGGTATGATGCGTATAGAAGCAAGTTTCCCTCAGTATGAAACCAAGGTTTAATCGAACCAGTAGGAGCCAAGAAGCACGTTGAAGGTTGATGGTGGAGAAATGTGATGCGGCGCAACAACAGGGATTCCGGCGTCAACGTGGAATCTGCACAACAAAACCAAAGTACTTTGCCCCAAACAGTGAGGTTGTCAATCTCACCGCTTTGTAACAAAGGATTAAACGTATCGAGTGGAAGATGTTTGCAAAGAAAACAGTAAAACACAATTGCAGTAGATTGTATGCTATGTAAAGAATAGGACCGGGGTCCACAGTTCACTAGAGGTGTGTCACATCCCGAAATTTTCTAAATTTTGGAATGTAAAATAAAAATAAGTTTAATGCTGATTGTTTGAACTTGATTGAAATTTCACAAAGAATTAAAACTTTTTAAATTTATTTACAAGTTAAATTCCAAAATAGTGTTTTCAAAGACTTTTGGTTTTAAAGTATTTTCAAAATCAAACATATAGGCCAAATGTATGTAATGATTATTTTATTTTTACAAATGGATAATAAAAAGGTTGTTGCAAAAATATAGTCGTTTTCATAAACCTTAGTTTCAAAAGACTTTCCAACAATACCTTATTTTGTTCGGAGGTTTTGAAAACTTATAAAATATTTTATTTGAGAAAATATTAAACCCAAAAAGGCACTATAGCCACATAGACATGTATGTCAACTTTTGGTTTTATAAAGTTTACATTTTTGTCCCAAATTTATTCTGATATTGAAGCATTTTTCATAACGAATCCAACGGTACCTTATTTGCAGTTTTTCGATTTTATTTGAAGCCCCAAATTGTATTTCCAATTTCCTAACAAAAAAGGAGCGGCCAGGCCGAACGGCCCACCCGGCCGAACGGCCCAGCTCGCCACAGCCCGCCCCGGCCCAGCACCGCCCGCGCGGCAGGCAGCTCCCCGCCGCACAACCGCCCCAGGCCGCCCCGGCCCATCTCCATCCGGCCACGGCCTCACCCAGCTCGCCTCCGCGCCAGCCCAGCCGCACGCCCGCGACGGCGCGTGCACGCAGACCGCGCCTACCCGTTTTTCCTTTTCTGTTTAGTCCCACCTCGCCTGATTAAGAATAAATCTCTTCAGCCTCAGCCTATATAAAGACCCCCAGGGCAGCTTTAACCGCACACCCAGCGCAGCTGCGCCTATCTCCCTCCGCGCGCAGCGCTGCTGCATGCTGCCCCGCAATGCTATTTGGAGAAACGCCGTGACTCGACGCATTCCTCGTTGGGTAATAATTCTATTCCGCTCTTTTTCGTAGATTATGTGTACGCAACTTTGCAATTTTATTTCGTTAGATCTACACCTTTGTTTAGAATAGTGGTTCTCCCATTAAGTTTCTTATTAGATCCTCTACAACTTTCGTGTAGGAAGTTTTTCCATCCGAGCAACTTGTTCGGACAATTTTTCGTACACCATTAAAACTGTAACCACTTAGGTCTAGTTTTGTAAAATTCATATCTTAAGTTCTATCCGTTGGATTTCAACAAATCATATACCGTTGGAATCAACAAATCACGTAGATCATCTTAGACATTTTGCATGTCAGATTCGCCCACTTTATTCTTGCGGTATCCCTTTGATCCGCAACATTGTCTATAAAATAAATCCTACCAACTTTTTCGAGAAATTCTTTTGGCGATACGCTTGTAATGGAATTCTCTACAACTTCCGTGTAGAAATGTCTTTCATCCGGGAAACTTCTTCTAATAACTTTTTGTGAAAAGTGCAGTCCTATAACTGGTTTCGACATAGTTCCTTTAGCCAAAATGATCCTTATGATCATACCCATCTACCAAATCCATTTAGATATTACACCTTGAACCAATATCCTTACTACGTCAAACCTCTTCGCCTAATTCACTTGTATTCATTTGAGTTATTTCAGTAAATGGTATTGTGTCTCAATTAGGTGTGCCTTGATACTTGTGTTTGATACACTCCACCTCATATCACACATACCATGAGTCCAAACAGCCACCATCTTTCTAAATATCTTTCATACAAATTTCAACCTTATGCCCACTTAATCTTATTGGCTTATATTGAACTATTCAATTTACAAATGAGTTAATTGAGTAATGCAATATATCACAAGTCCGTACCCAAGACTATGTGTAATTCATACTATTTTGAGTAATTGTTGTCACACTTATTCAGTAGTATTGTTGTCGCACTATTTGTCACTTATGTGATTCAATTCACATAAGCCGTTCCGAATTCTTTTCATGCTTTTGTAAAGCATAAATATTCTTCATTTATATCTTAGATTATCCAATTCTTTCTAATCATGTGACTCTCCGTCCAAACTCTCACCGCCATACTTTGCAACCCAAACCTCATACCACACCTTAGTACCATAGAGCGATCTCCGATTGTTGTCTTGTTTAATTTTGTTGTTGTTTTGAATGGTATGTTTATGTTGTGCTATATTTTATATTATAGTTCGTACGGAGAGGCACGTATTTTGATTAAGAGAAGTGAACGCGCTTCGACTACCAAAAAGGCAAGTGACACTCAAATCCTACTTGTTTTAATTATGCATTAGTGTTTTTGAAACTAGTATGCATGGTAGGATTTTGTTTTCAAAAGTAAAGTATTATGCTATGCTTAGCAAACCCTAGTAGTGTGTAGCTACTCCTGAACCCATTGCTAGGATGCTTTAATTTGCTTTGCAACATCAAATGTCAAATGCTGTTTTGTTATTGGTTGTGAGTATTTGAAAATTTAAAATTAACAACCTTAATGAAACACCTGGGTGGATTGGTTGATTGGTGGGCGGCTGCTCAGGTCCACGCCCGAGTGGGCTAAAGTGGTGAATCCCTGAGAGTGCGCAAGTTGTAGAGTGGTCGCTTTTGACTGCACACCTGGTTTTCACCAGGGGATCGTGTGGGGGTTTACTACCTGTGAGGGGTTTTAAGCTTGTGAGTTCCACTTGTGGTTGGCCACCCAGGATTAAAGAGATTACTATGTCGTCCATGTTTTAGTTAGCTTCCAGTGCAGCCTTATGGTATTATGGGCTCTGCCGGGATTAAGTAAGTTGTGAGGGTTCAACTTGTGGCTAGACAGCGGGTGGAGGCGACGGCCAAGGGAACGGGTCTAGTTTGTATGGTTGAATTCTTCTTCTGAAAGATCTTGTCTCATTCTTCTCTTGGGAAGGGTGGGTCGTAAGGTGAAAGTGCACAACCTCTCGAGAGTTAAACCTAAGATCTTAGCCGTGTCCCCGGTTATGGACAATTTGAGCTTCTAGGCAAGGAATGTACGGAAGAATCTCATCACCTTTTCTGAATGTATTTAAAATTTGTGTATCAACCTTCGAAAACTCATGGGAGATGTAACCATGTGATTATTATAAAACCCATGGAGGATTGACCATGGTGTGATTTCACAATGTCATTCAAAGGATTTCAAAATGTTTTGTTTTAAATAAAATATATGATAAAATTGGCTTTATGCAAATCTGCCTAAACTCCACTTGCCAAACATCATGTAGATAGTCATGCCCAAAACTGCCACCATATAAGTGTCATTTGCCAGTACATCATTGTACTGACCTCCATTCGTGGGGCTGCATATTCAAACGTGCAGGATTTTCTGAGGAGAAGTACGTGTTAGGATCTCGAGTCTACATTCCAACATGACTGCCTGTGGCACATGAAGATGATGAAGGCTCATTGATGAATTACATTTCCGCTGTGTATGTTCTGAATATTGTTGAGCTAGTCCATGTGACTATGCAAGTTGTAAGGTTTTACTTTACCCTCTGGATCAAAGATGTAGTAATTTGATACTATTGCAATGATTACTATATTTTGTAATGTGTGTGCTATCAGTGATCCCGGGAATAGCACTATACACAGGTATCTTGCCTTTATTAAAAGGTAGGGTGCTACAGAATGGTATCAGAGCATAGTGTTGCCTGTAGGATCGAGACCCTAGGTTTGGATTAGAAATAGGAAGACCCTAGGATGAAAAATTTGTCTAATCCTATTTTAATTGAAAATATGTTTGGATTTTGAACCTCTTATATTCTCATCTACTTCATCTTCAAAATTGTTTTCCTCTCACTTTAGATCACCACCTTATCAAAACTATCAACAAGGACTAATGATGACCATGTCCCTGAAGCATGAAGAATGATGATTCATGTGATGTTCTCTGACTCAACAAATGAAGAACTTGAAGAAGGCTTCGATGCAGACTGCACAACACACGAAGATACACCGAAGGAGTATAATAGAAACTTGAAACATCCAACGCAGAAATAGATTAGACCACCACTAGTTCTCTTTTAGCGAACCAACGATAAAGTAACAAAGTATTGATCTTACCAAAATGTGGTATGACCATGCTATTTTGCTTGTGTTCTGAAAACATATTGCTTGATGTTTGTTAGATGTTGTTTGCAAGATGTTTTACCTTGATATGATGTGTTTGGGTAGGAATCCTTTAGACCTTTCTATCTATTCTCATCTATAACCAACCCAGAGAATGTTTTCTCGGCAACTTGCCATGAAGACAACATTTTTGAAACCAACCTAGATTGTTTCCTATCAAGATGAAGAAGCATAGAGCGTGAGATACGCAAAACCCTAGTTAGGGATCGATAGAAATATTTTCAAAACAATTCAATAATGGGGATTGAAACATTGATTCAATTCTCCATTTAAGTTTTCTCAAAACTGGTGAGGTTGACCAAGAGTTAGAATACGAGATATACCAAACTGAAAACAAGGAAATGATTGGGTGCGACATGGATTGGCCCCCATGACGACTACTCATATTGTTCGCTCTTGTTATGAGGAATGGTAAATCTAGAGAGACATACCTACCATAGAGATGTCGGCGATTAAGCCAAAACCCTAGGGTGGATAAATATTATACCCTTATAGTAGGCAAGTGCTGCCAACCGTAAGACTACGGTGAGTTTGAAGACCCAACCACTAGATGAAGAATAGCGGAAGATCGTCGATGACACCGACATGATATAATATGAAGGATGCCTTGAAGTAATCTCATGTTGGTCTTTCGTTTGACCCATGGAGTGAACCCTTATTCTCAAAAGTAGTTGAACAACTAACCATAGGATTAGAAGCCATAAGCCTTAGATATTTCCAAAAGATACCTGAGGTCAAGCCATGTCCCCAGATGTGCCAAGTCATATACAACATAAGGTTAGCCTAAACCCAAGACCTAAGACTACCTAACAAAAGTTTCTTTTAAGGGTGGTAGAAGCTATACCCTTGGATTATGTATTTACACCGGATGCCACGTGAGATAGGTATTTGGAGAAGGTATCACAAGGAGTTCCCTATGAGTATACTCAAGTAAAATATAATACCCATGGGATGAGTACCCCCATATGAATGGATACATTAGATGGTATGACCGCATACGGTTTAGTACAACATTTTCAAAGCCCGAGGTTAAATTTCGAAATCTCCTCGGAGATGTTTGAAAAGGAAGCAATAGTGAGCTTGAACCTATTAGAAGACCTGAACCCAAAACCTTTTATTTCTAGCCTTTCTCAAATCTCGAGGACGAGATTTCTTTTAAGGGTGGTAGTCTGTCACATCCCGAAATTTTCTAAATTTTGGAATGTAAAATAAAAATAAATTTGATTGTTTGAACTTGATTGAAATTTCACAAAGAATTAAAACTTTTTAAATTTATTTACAAGTTAAATTCCAAAATAGTGTTTTCAAAGACTTTTGGTTTTAAAGTATTTTCAAAATCAAACATATAGGCCAAATGTATGTAATGATTATTTTATTTTTACAAATGGATAATAAAAAGGTTGTTGCAAAAATATAGTCGTTTTCATAAACCTTAGTTTCAAAAGACTTTCCAACAATACCTTATTTTGTTCGGAGGTTTTGAAAACTTATAAAATATTTTATTTGAGAAAATATTAAACCCAAAAAGGCACTATAGCCACATAGACATGTATGTCAACTTTTGGTTTTATAAAGTTTACATTTTTGTCCCAAATTTAATCTGATATTGAAGCATTTTTCATAACGAATCCAACGGTACCTTATTTGCAGTTTTTCGATTTTATTTGAAGCCCCAAATTGTATTTCCAATTTCCTAACAAAAAAGGAGCGGCCAGGCCGAACGGCCCACCCGGCCGAACGGCCCAGCTCGCCACAGCCCGCCCCGGCCCAGCACCGCCCGCGCGGCAGGCAGCTCCCCGCCGCACAACCGCCCCAGGCCGCCCCGGCCCATCTCCATCCGGCCACGGCCTCACCCAGCTCGCCTCCGCGCCAGCCCAGCCGCACGCCCGCGACGGCGCGTGCACGCAGACCGCGCCTACCCGTTTTTCCTTTTCTGTTTAGTCCCACCTCGCCTGATTAAGAATAAATCTCTTCAGCCTCAGCCTATATAAAGACCCCCAGGGCAGCTTTAACCGCACACCCAGCGCAGCTGCGCCTATCTCCCTCCGCGCGCAGCGCTGCTGCATGCTGCGCCGTGACTCGACGCATTCCTCGTTGGGTAATAATTCTATTCCGCTCTTTTTCGTAGATTATGTGTACGCAACTTTGCAATTTTATTTCGTTAGATCTACACCTTTGTTTAGAATAGTGGTTCTCCCATTAAGTTTCTTATTAGATCCTCTACAACTTTCGTGTAGGAAGTTTTTCCATCCGAGCAACTTGTTCGGACAATTTTTCGTACACCATTAAACTGTAACCACTTAGGTCTAGTTTTGTAAAATTCATATCTTAAGTTCTATCCGTTGGATTTCAACAAATCATATACCGTTGGAATCAACAAATCACGTAGATCATCTTAGACATTTTGCATGTCAGATTCGCCCACTTTATTCTTGCGGTATCCCTTTGATCCGCAACATTGTCTATAAAATAAATCCTACCAACTTTTTTCGAGAAATTCTTTTGGCGATACGCTTGTAATGGAATTCTCTACAACTTCCGTGTAGAAATGTCTTTCATCCGGGAAACTTCTTCTAATAACTTTTTGTGAAAAGTGCAGTCCTATAACTGGTTTCGACATAGTTCCTTTAGCCAAAATGATCCTTATGATCATACCCATCTACCAAATCCATTTAGATATTACACCTTGAACCAATATCCTTACTACGTCAAACCTCTTCGCCTAATTCACTTGTATTCATTTGAGTTATTTCAGTAAATGGTATTGTGTCTCAATTAGGTGTGCCTTGATACTTGTGTTTGATACACTCCACCTCATATCACACATACCATGAGTCCAAACAGCCACCATCTTTCTAAATATCTTTCATACAAATTTCAACCTTATGCCCACTTAATCTTATTGGCTTATATTGAACTATTCAATTTACAAATGAGTTAATTGAGTAATGCAATATATCACAAGTCCGTACCCAAGACTATGTGTAATTCATACTATTTTGAGTAATTGTTGTCACACTTATTCAGTAGTATTGTTGTCGCACTATTTGTCACTTATGTGATTCAATTCACATAAGCCGTTCCGAATTCTTTTCATGCTTTTGTAAAGCATAAATATTCTTCATTTATATCTTAGATTATCCAATTCTTTCTAATCATGTGACTCTCCGTCCAAACTCTCACCGCCATACTTTGCAACCCAAACCTCATACCACACCTTAGTACCATAGAGCGATCTCCGATTGTTGTCTTGTTTAATTTTGTTGTTGTTTTGAATGGTATGTTTATGTTGTGCTATATTTTATATTATAGTTCGTACGGAGAGGCACGTATTTTGATTAAGAGAAGTGAACGCGCTTCGACTACCAAAAAGGCAAGTGACACTCAAATCCTACTTGTTTTAATTATGCATTAGTGTTTTTGAAACTAGTATGCATGGTAGGATTTTGTTTTCAAAAGTAAAGTATTATGCTATGCTTAGCAAACCCTAGTAGTGTGTAGCTACTCCTGAACCCATTGCTAGGATGTTTTAATTTGCTTTGCAACATCAAATGTCAAATGCTGTTTTGTTATTAGTTGTGAGTATTTGAAAATTTAAAATTAACAACCTTAATGAAACACCTGGGTGGATTGGTTGATTGGTGGGCGGCTGCTCAGGTCCACGCCCCGAGTGGGCTAAAGTGGTGAATCCCTGAGAGTGCGCAAGTTGTAGAGTGGTCGCTTTTGACTGCACACCTGGTTTTCACCAGGGGATCGTGTGGGGGTTTACTACCTGTGAGGGGTTTTAAGCTTGTGAGTTCCACTTGTGGTTGGCCACCCAGGATTAAAGAGATTACTATGTCGTCCATGTTTTAGTTAGCTTCCAGTGCAGCCTTATGGTATTATGGGCTCTGCCGGGATTAAGTAAGTTGTGAGGGTTCAACTTGTGGCTAGACAGCGGGTGGAGGCGACGGCCAAGGGAACGGGTCTAGTTTGTATGGTTGAATTCTTCTTCTGAAAGATCTTGTCTCATTCTTCTCTTGGGAAGGGTGGGTCGTAAGGTGAAAGTGCACAACCTCTCGAGAGTTAAACCTAAGATCTTAGCCGTGTCCCCGGTTATGGACAATTTGAGCTTCTAGGCAAGGAATGTACGGAAGAATCTCATCACCTTTTCTGAATGTATTTAAAATTTGTGTATCAACCTTCGAAAACTCATGGGAGATGTAACCATGTGATTATTATAAAACCCATGGAGGATTGACCATGGTGTGATTTCACAATGTCATTCAAAGGATTTCAAAATGTTTTGTTTTAAATAAAATATATGATAAAATTGGCTTTATGCAAATCTGCCTAAACTCCACTTGCCAAACATCATGTAGATAGTCATGCCCAAAACTGCCACCATATAAGTGTCATTTGCCAGTACATCATTGTACTGACCTCCATTCGTGGGGCTGCATATTCAAACGTGCAGGATTTTCTGAGGAGAAGTACGTGTTAGGATCTCCAGTCTACATTCCAACATGACTGCCTGTGGCACATGAAGATGATGAAGGCTCATTGATGAATTACATTTCCGCTGTGTATGTTCTGAATATTGTTGAGCTAGTCCATGTGACTATGCAAGTTGTAAGGTTTTACTTTACCCTCTGGATCAAAGATGTAGTAATTTGATACTATTGCAATGATTACTATATTTTGTAATGTGTGTGCTATCAGTGATCCCGGGAATAGCACTATACACAGGTATCTTGCCTTTATTAAAAGGTAGGGTGCTACAAGGTGTCTCTCCCATAAGATAAAAGCATGTTGGGTGAACAAATTACAGTCGGGCAATTGACAAATAGAGAAGGGCATAACAATGCATATACATGATATGATAAATATATATAGTGAGATTTAATTGGGCATTACGACAAAGTACATAGACCGCCATCCAACTGCATCTATGCCTAAAAAGTCCACCTTCAGGTTATCATCCGAACCCCATTCGTATTAAGTTGCTAAGCAAGACAATTGCATTAAGTATGGTGCGTAATGTAATCGACAACTACATCCTTAGACATAGAATCAATGTTTTATCCCTAGTGGCAACAGCACATCACAACCTTAGAACTTTCTGTCACTGTCCCAGGTGTCAATGAAGGCATGAACCCACTATCGAGCATAAATACTCCCTCTTGGAGTTAAGAGTACAAACTTGGCCAGAGCCTCTACTAATAACGGAGAGCATGCAAGATCATAAACAACACATAAACAATAGATTGATAATCACCATAACATAGTATGCTCTATCCATCGGATCCCGACACAACATAGAATTACAGATAGATGATCTTGATCATGTTAGGCAGCTCACAAGATCCAACAATGAAGCACAACAAGGAGAAGACGACCATCTAGCTACTGCTATGGACCCATGGTCCAGGGGTGAACTACTCACTCATCACTCCGGAGGCGATCATGGCGATGAAGAGTCCTCCGGAGATGAATCCCCTCTCCGGCAGGTGCCGGGCGATCTCTGAATCCCCGAGATGGGATTCGCGGCGGCGCGTCTCGGAAGGTTTTCCGTATCGTGGCTTCCTCTACTGGGGTTTTCGCGACGGAGGCTTTAAGTAGGCGGAAGGGTAGGTCGAGGCGGCGCGAGGGGCCAGATGACAGGCCGCGCGGCCGGGGCCAGCCGCGCCGCCCGTGGTCCTGCCACCTCGTGGCCCCACTTCGTTATCTCTTCGGTCTTCTGGAAGCTCCGTGCAAAAATAGGACCCTGGGCGAAGATTTCGTCCAATTCCGAGAATATTTCCTTACTAGGATTTCTGAAACCAAAAAACAACTGGCTCTTCGGCATCTTGTTAATAGGTTAGTTCGGAAAATGCATAAATATGACATATAATGTGCATAAAACATGTAGGTATCATCAATAAAGTAGCATGGAACATAAGAAATTATCGATACGTTGGAGACGTATCAGGGAGCGGCCGCAGCTCTGGTTTTGTCTCTCTGTTCCTACGAAGACGCGAGGATGAGGATGAATCGTCGGTGGCTCGGTGCGGTCGCGGGTCCACATGGAACGCGTTTCGATTGGCAAGTCGACTTGCTATGATCTCGACCACTGCCCTTGCATCACGCACAGGTAGCTGGATCTTAATCCGGTTACAAGTTTCACACGCTGAGATTTGCATCGATGAGAAGAAGGATGGGGCAAGTAGGAAGAGAAAGATACAATATCTGAATTGATGATCCCCGCACGATGCCCACCCAGGTTGATATGTCATCAGGCTTGGCTTGACGGTGTGGCTTGGGCCGCTAGTTCCGTGGGCTTTGCTTGGCAGCCCAAGTCCCTTCTTCTGGTATCCCTCCTTCCCTGGCGGCTTGTCACCAGTATCGTAGCAGTTCCCTCCCCTTGATTCGAGCCAGCGTGGACGACACAGAGAGATTGCATACAACTTATTCTCGGATGGGAGCCTAGAGAGGGTGTCGGCCGCCGAGTTCTCTTTTCCTTTGCGATAGACAAGTTTGTATTGCAAGCCCATGAGTTTGAGAAATGCTTTGTGCTGCATTTCGCTGGTGAGCTTCTGATCTGAGAGATGAACCAGGCTCCTGTGGTCAGTGATAATGGTGAAGGGAGCATGCTGGAGATAGGATCTCCATTTGTCGACTGCGAGGAGGATAGCAAGACACTCCTTCTCATAGGTGGACATTGCCTGTGCCACTGGCCCTAGAGCCTTACTGAGATAAGCCAAGGGGTGGGCCCTTCTGCATGAGAACAGCACCCACACCTCGCTTACAAGTGTCAGTCTCTACAGTGAAGGGCAAGGAAAAATCTGGAAGAGCCAGAACCGGGGCTTCAAGCATTTTCTGTTTGAGAAAGTCAAATGCTTGTTGTTCTTTGTAATTCCAGTGGAAGATGGTGTCCTTTTTTAGCAGGTCAGACAATGTTCTGCTGATCAAACTATAATTCTGTATGAATTTTCTGTAATACCCCGTTAGCCCAAGAAATCCCCTGAACTGTTTGACATTTGTGGGTGTAGGCCATTGCTGCACCGCCAATATTTTAGTGGGATCTATGGCCACCCCCTGCCGGCTGATAACGTGGCCAAGGTAATCTAGTCTCTCTTGGGCAAATGAGCATTTGCTCATCTTGACTGATAGCTGGTTCTTGTGCAGTAGTTGGAACACCTGCTGCAAGTGGGAAATGTGGTCTTCCAAGGTGGGGCTGTAAATCAAAATGTCGTCCATAAAGACCAAGACACATTTTATGATCATGTGGGCAAATATACTATTCATTGCTGACTGAAATGTGGCTGGAGTGTTGGTGAGCCCAAACGGCATCACCCTGAATTCATATAATCCCAAGTGTGTCTTGAATGCTGTTTTGTGCTCGTCTGAGGGCAGAAACCTGATCTGGTGATAGCCTACCCGGAGATCTAATTTAGTGAACCACCGAGAGTCGGCCAACTCATCAAGCATCTCATCAACTATATGTATATGATATTTGTTTTTGACTGTGATGCTATTTAAACCTCTGTAGTCAACACAAAAACGCCAAGTGCCATCCTTTTTGCAAACCAACAGTACTGGGGAGGCAAAAGGGCTTGTACTTTCTTGAATGAGCCCCTTAGCTAGCATATCGTGCACTTGCATCTCAATCTCTGCTTTTTGTTGAGGTGCATACCTGTAGGGTTTCACATTCACTGGTTTTGCACCTGGCAGTAATGGAATGTGATGATCAAATCTTCTATGAGGTGGTAATGTACTAGGTTCTTGGAACAGATAAGGGTATTGATGCAATAGGTGCTGGACTGCTAATGGTGTTGATTTGTTTGTCTTGAACTGTGCAGACTCTTCCTCGACGGGCCATAGCTCTAGCATTTGGCAAACTTCTCTTTGTACCATACCATGCAGTGAGTGAGCAGAAATTGCTGTGCAATTATCCAAATTTGCTTGCACCCCTCTGAGAGTAATTCTGGTGCCCTAGTGTTTAAATCTCATGGTTTTCTTTTTTCCAATTGACCCACATTTTGCCATTGTTTTGGCTTTCTAGCCAATCCATCCCTATAATGATGTCATACGAACCCAGTGGAAGAATCTTGAGGTCTGTGGTAAACTGATGCCCTTGAGTGAACCATGTAACTCCAGGTAAGAATTCTGAGCAATTAATGGTTCCTCCGCCTGCAACACTGACCTTGGACAAGGGAATGGAAATAGTTTTGTATTGCAGTCGGTCAGCCAATTGCCGACTAATGAAGTTGCTAGAGCTCCGAGAATCAATAAGGATTAGGGCAGTGAACTTGCCAACTTGACCTTGCAGCCGCATGCTTCTCTTACTAGTAGTGCCTGCTAGTGCCTGGACTGACAGTTTCATAACATGCTCAGCATCAGAATCTGCAGACGCTGAATCCTCACTGCCGTTGTCGGAATCTGCTGCATCACTGATCTGCAGTGCTTGAAGGATTTCTTCCAGAACGTGCAACTGCACTTGATTGGGACATTTGTGACCAGGAGAGTATTTCTCACCACATTTATAGCACTCCCCTTTGGCTCGGCGCTGTGAACGAAGCGAATCAAATCGAGACACAGCTCCTGGTTTCTCTTCAACTTTCTTTACATCAGGAGGCGCCCCAAGAAATCCGGGCAATTGAGCATGTTGCTTGTATCACAGACGAAGAGAGTCTCGCTGGGCATATTTGTTAGGAGGCGTAGAATCTTCCACCAGCAATGCTTCCTGCGTTTGAGCCATGAAAAAAGCCAGATCAACTGTTCCAGGGTTATGTAGTTTGATAGCCGAGTGAATCTCTGACTTCAAACCAGCAATGAAGCGGCGAACAAAGAAGGTTTCATCATAAGAATGGTTATGTAGCAGAACTGTGTGCATAAGTTCCTCAAACTTGTGAGCACACTCATCTACACTACCTGTCTGTTTCAAAGCAAAGAAAGTGTCTATTGTTTTGCCATATTTATTTCTATTAAACTTTGCAAAAACGCCTACACACAACGCATGCCATGTTTCTATGCTGTGCAAGGCTTCATAGGTTTGTAACGACAATGTTGCACAGCTTAAAGTATTTCTCACAGTTTTTCTTCCACCATTTGGGGTTCTCTCCATCAAAATTAGAAGTCGTTTGGAAGCCGGGCTTTCGTTTCGTTTGTAGCATTTTGAAATGAATACATGTATTCATTTCATTTACATTGTAATTTCAGAAATAGACACGTGTTTGGTTGCCACAGGAATTACAAATGACAGCAAAATTCAATATTAAATTTGTAGAGGTTTCCATAGAGAATCGCAAATGACAGGTCTCAGCTTGGAATCGTGTTTACCCATGGGGTCATTTTGCTGGAATTCCTAAATAAAATGATGGCCCAATTCTGTGACAACCAAACATCCCACCTATGGAATTCCAAAATGAATTCCAAGATTCCAGGCCCAAATGATGGATACCAAACGACCTCTTAGGGAAATCAGATCTCGGTAAACGAGGTCCAAAATTGTTGCGAGGCTGGTGGCTTGGCTCATGAACAACAGTATCTAAATCATCTGTAAGAGAAAACTCATGATCAAGGGCAGTGGAATGCTCACCCCTGACCAGGGTGCGAGTGGAGGTGCGTTCCTCTCCAGCACCAACACCCTGGTGTCGATTTTGCTGACGGTGCCCACTGGGCCGAAACGAGCCCGTGCACAGGTCAGCGTGCCCCGGGGTCGAGAGCGTGGCGGCGGTCTTCTCCATTGATGTCATCCGCGACGCCACTAGCTCCATCGACTGTTTCAGGTCGGAGACAGAGCGATCCAACGCCGTGTTGGCTTGTATCACCTGATCCAGAGTGGACTCCATGCGCGTGGCTGTGCGTGCCGCCTCCTGGTGGGAGCGCGTGAGCTGTTCGAGCGCAACATTGAGCTCGGAGATGCGGGAGGCGTTCACCTGGCCCGCCTCAGCTGTTGCCTTGTTGGCCTCGGCCGTTGCCGTCAGCAGCCGCCGAAGATCGGCCACGGACAACTCCGCCATCTCGACTCGCTGGGTAAGATTGAGCCGACCGGATTTCGCCGTTGTTGTTCAATTGATTCTATCGGACCGATCTAGGGTACACCTGCAGGTGTTTTGCGCGAATTCCGTGAGGAATCGCACCCTTCGTTCGGATGGAACGAACCTATCAGGATCCGAAGATCAGCGATCAGAATTTCATAGGGAGAAGAAGATTGAGCAGGCGCTCCGGCGGCGCTGCCATGAGGAAGAAGGGGACTCGGATACGATAATTAGGGTTTATTCATAGCGTGCCTCCCTTCCACCCTCTCCCACTCTTTTATACAACAAGAGCAGGACCACGCTTGGTTCAGTAAAACGAGATTACATCGCTGATACAGTAATTAGCGCGAAAGTAAGTTTAAACTAGGTAATGAAGGACAGCCGTCTGATGCTCTTCATCTGGACCGTTGGTTAACTAACGAAGTATCTCAGCTTCAGAGAAACGGTTGATCCCGACAATGCTCCCCCCTTGAGGCAAGACCTCAGGGCTTGAACTCCGGGAACGTCTTCATGATAAATTCGGCGTCCTCCCACGTTGCATCTTCTTCTATCAGGCCTTCCCACTTGATCAACCACTGGGGGATCACCACGTCATAATCTCCCTCACGCCTTGGAACCTGTCGACGCTGGAGGACACTGTCAGGTGCAAATTTGATCATACCTGAAGGGGTTACCAATGGCAGTTTAGCTGAAGGAATGGCCTTAGTGCCAATGTGCTTCTTGAGGTGGCTGACATGAAATACATCATGGAGTAATGTTCCCTCTGGTAGCTGTAGCTTGTAAGCGCGCTTGCCCACTGTTTGAATTATCTTGAACGGCCCATACCATCTGGATGCTAGTTTCAATGGATTTCCTTGGCCTAGAGCAGTCTCCCTTTGAGGAATCATTTTGAGATATACCATGTCACCCAATTGGAATGATCTAGGAGTCCTTTTGTGGTCAGCATATTTCTTCATTGCTGTCTGAGCTTTAGCCAAGTTGTGATGTAGTGTAAGGATCATTTTCTCTCTGTCAAGTAGTGTGTCCTGAGCTGCTGGTGACAATGTAGTTTGTGCTGGTAGCTCAGTAAGCAGGGGAGGACCATATTCATAGAGTGCTTCAAATGGAGACATTTGAATGGTAGTATGGTAACTGCAGTTATACCAGAATTCAGCAGCAGGGAGATATTCAATCCATTTCTTTGGTTGTTGGAAGGCCATGTGATACGTCTCAAACGTATCTATAATTTCTTATGTTCCATGCTACTTTATTGATGATATCTACATGTTTTATACACATTATATGTCATATTTATGCGTTTTCCGGAACTAACCTATTGCCGAGATGCCGAAGTGCCGTTCTGTTTTCTTTGTTTTTGGTTTCAGAAATCCGAGTAAGGAAATATTCTCGAATCGGACGAAATCAACGCACAGCATCCTATTTTCCCACGAAGCTTCACCCGAGAGCCACGGAGGAGAGCCACGGGGCCCACATGGTGGCGCGGCCGGAGGCCGCGCCCCCTGTTGTGGTCGCCTCGTCGCCCTCCGACTCCGCCTCTTCGCCTATTTAAGGGTCCCGACCTAAACCTCGATACGAATAAGCCACGACGCGAAACCTTCCGAGCCGCCACCATCGCGGCCAAGATCGGGGACAGAGTCTGTTCCGGCACCGGGACGGGAAGTGCCCCGGAAGGCTTCTCCATCGACACCGCTGCCATCTCCACCGCCATCTGCATCACCGCTGCGTCTCCCATGAGGAGGGAGTAGTTCTCCATCGAGGCTCGGGGCTGTACCGGTAGCTATGTGGTTCTCCCATGTACTTCAATACAATAATCTCATGAGCTGCCTTACATGATTGAGATTCATATGATGATGCTTGTAATCTAGATGTCATTATGCTAGTCAAGTGGGTTTTACTTATGTGATCTCCGGAGACTCCTTGTCCCACGTGTGTAAAGGTGACAGTGTGTGCACCGTGTGGGTCTCTTAGGCTATATTTCACAGAATACTTATTCACTGTTATGAATGGCATAGTGAAGTGCTTATTTATATCCCTTTATGATTGCAATGTGTTTTGTATCACTATTTATCTATGTGCTACTCATGTGATGTTATTAAAGTAGTCTATTCCTCCTGCATGGTGTAATGGTGACAGTGTGTGCACCGTGTAGTTCTTGTCGTAGATTATGATCATAATCTCTTGTAGGTTATGGAGTTGATTATCGCTATGATAGTATTGATGTGATCTATGCCTCCTTCATAGTGTGATGGTGACAGTGTGCATGCTATGTTAGTACTTGGTCTATTTTGCAAAGATCTATTATACTCTAAGGTTACTTAAACATGAATATCGAATGTTGTGGCGCTTGTTAACTCCGGCTTGAGGGAGCTCTTGTAGCCCTACACAATTAGTGGTGTTCATCATCCAACAAGAGTATATGTAGCACAAAGGAAATAGAACTTATTTATTATGTGATTAATGTTGAGAGTGTCCACTAGTGAGAGTATGATCCCTAGGCCTTGTTTCCACCACAAAGAATTGCTTCCCACGCCAAGCTATTTCGCGCCGCTTGTTTGTTTTTTGCATCTTTACTTTCGCAATATTACCACCATCTATACCACATGTGTTTTACTATCTCTTCGCGAACTAGTGCACCTATACATCGACAAGTGTATTAGGTGTGTTGGGGACACAAGAGACTTCTTGTATCGTGATTGCGGGTTGCTTGAGAGGGATATCTTTGACCTCTTCCTCCGAGTTCGATAAACCTTGGGTGATCCACTTAAGGGAAAACTTGCTGCTGTTCTACAAACCTATGCTCTTGGAGGCCCAACACTGTCTACAAGAATAGAAGCACCGTAGACATCAAGCTATTTTCTGGCGCCGTTGCCGGAAAGGTAAAAGGTACTCACACTCCGGATCTCGGCTACTAAGCTATTTTCCGGCGCCGTTGTAAGTACTCGAAGCTATTTCCTTTAGATCCTGCAATTGCATCTTTTGGTTTCTTGTTTCACTAGTTAGGCATAATAGAAAGTAACAATGAGCTTCTTATTCTATTTCCTGAGTTAAGACATGGATTGTTTGCTGCGAAAATTAAAAAACCTATGGAATCTTATTTGCATGCTGGTAGCAATGATATTAGTATGAACGCTTTGAACACCATTGTTGTTAATGATATGGAAAATTCTAAGCTTGGGGAAGCTGGTTTTGATGAGCATGATATTTTTAGTCCCCCAAGCATTGAGGAGAAAATTTTCTTTGATGATACTTTGCCTCCTATTTATGATGATTATAATGATAGTGGTCTTTTGGTGCCGCCTACTATGGAGAGTAAATTTTATTATGATTATACTATGCCTCCTACACTTGATGAGAATAATAATGATAGCTACTTTGTTGAATTTGCTCCCCTACAACTAATAAAATTGATTATGCTTATGTGGAGAGTAATAATTTTATGCATGTGGCTCATGAAAAGAATGTTTCATGTGATACTTATATTGTTGAGTTTGTTCATGATGCTACTGAAAGTTATTATGAGAGAGGGAAACATGGTTATATACATCTTAACAATATTAAGTTTCCCCTCTTTATGTTGAGAATCTTGGAATTGCGCTTGTGTTGCTTTTCTATGCTTGCCACTTTACTCTTCATGAATTTATTTGTGTACAAGATTCCTTTTCATAGGAAGTGGGTTAGGCTTAAATGTGTTTTGAATTTGCTTTTTGATGCTCTCTTTTTCTTCAACTCTTCTTTCTTGCGAGAGTATCATTAAAATTACTGAGCCCATCTTAATGGCTATAAAGAAAGAACTTCTTGGGAGATAACCCATGTGTTTATTTTAGTACAGCACTTTTTGTTTTGTTGAGTCTTGGAAGTTGTTTACTACTGTAGCAACCTCTCCTTATCCTGTTTTTGTGCCAAGTAAAGTCTCTATGGTAAAGTTGATGCTAGATTTGGATTGCTGCAGAAACAGCATTGCTGTCTGTCACGAATTTGAGCAGAAGTCTCTGTAAAAAAATCAAACAAATCTGAAAATTTACGTGTGTGATCCACAGATATGTACGCAACTTTCATTAGTTTTGAGTTTTTCCATTTGAGCAAGTTAAGTGCCCCTGTCAGATTCGTCTTTACGGACTGTTCTGTTTTTCACAGATTCTGCCTTTTATTTTGCATTGCCGCTTTTGTTAAGTTGAATGAGTTTCTTTGTTCCATTAACTTTCAGAAGTTTTGTGCAATGTCCAGAAGTGTTAAGAATGATTGTGTCACCTCTGAACATGTGAATTTTTATTATGCACTAATCCTCTAATGAGTTTGCTTGAAGTTTGGTGTGGAGGAAGTTTTCAAGGGTCAATAGAAGAGGGTGATATAATGTGATCAAGAAGAGTGAAAGGTCTAAGCTTGGGGATGCCCCGGTGGTTCATCCCTGCATATTTTAAGAAGACTCAAGCATCTAAGCTTGGGGATGCCCAAGGCATCTCCTTCTTCATCGACAACTTATCAGGTCATTTCTAGTGAAACTATATTTTTATTCGGTCACATCTTATGTACTTTACTTGGAGCGTCTGTGTGCTTTTATTTTTCGTTTTGTTATTTTCATTCTCTGAATAAGTTAATCCTTGTGTGGGATAAAGACACGCTCCGCTGGTTCACATGAACACATGTGTTCTTAGCTTTTAATGTTCATGGCGAAGGTTGAAACTGCTTCGTTAATTGTTATATGGTTGGAAACAGAAAATGCTACATGTAGTAATTGGTAAAATGTCTTGGATAATGTGATACTTGGCAATTGTTGTGCTCATGTTTAAGCTCTTGCATCATATACTTTGCACCCATTAATGAAGAAATACATAGAGCTTGCTAAAATTTGGTTTGCATAATTGGTCTCTCTAAAGTCTAGATAATTTCTAGTATTGAGTTTTGAACAACAAGGAAGGCGGTGTAGAGTCTTATAATGTTTACAATATGTCTTTTATGTGAGTTTTGCTGCACCGGTTCATCCTTGTGTTTGTTTCAAATAACCTTGCTAGCCTAAACCTTGTATCGAGAGGGAATACTTCTCATGCATCGAAAATCCTTGAGCCAACCACTATGCCATTTGTGTCCACCATACCTACCTACTACATGGCATTTCTCCGCCATTCCAAAGTAAATTGCTTGAGTGCTACCTTTAAAATTTCCATTCTTTACCTTTGCAATATATAGCTCATGGGACAAATAGCTTAAAAACTATTGTGGTGATGAATATGTAGTTATGTGTCTTAATTCTTATAAGTTGCTTGTTGAGCGGTAACCATGTTTCTGGGACGCCATCAACTTTTTACCTTTGTTGGATATCATGTGAGATGCTATGCATGTTCATCTTCTGAAGTAAGTGCGATTTCATGATCAAATGGTTTGAGTATGCATATGTTAGAGAAGAACATTGGGCCGCTAACTAAAGCCATGTATCATGGTGGAAGTTTCAGTTTTGGACATACAACCTGAATCTCTTATGAGAATATTAAGTGTTGTTGAATGCTTAAGCATTAAAGGAGGAGTCCATTATCTGTTGTCTATGTTGTCCCGGTATGGATGTCTAAGTTGAGAATAATCAAAAGCGAGAAATCCAATGCGTGCTTTCTCCTTAGACACTTGTACAGGCGGCATAGAGGTACCCCTTTGTGACACTTGGTTGAAATATATGTTATGCAATGATAATCCGTGTCTTCCGAGCTAAGTAGGACAAGGTGCGAGCACTATTAGTACTCTATGCATGAGACATGCAACTTGTAGGAAGTATTACGCATAGCACATATGAATTATTACTACCGTTGACAAAATTGTTTCTAGTTTTCAAAATAAAAGCTCTAGCACAAATATAGCAATCAATGCTTCCCTCTGCGAAGGGCCTTTCTTTTACTTTTATGTTGAGTCAGTTCACCTATCTCTCTCCACCTCAAGAAGCAAACACTTGTGTGAACTGTGCATTGATTCCTACATACTTGCATATTGCACTTGTTATATTACTTTACATTGACAATATCCATGAGATATACATGTTATAAGTTGAAAGCAACCGCTGAAACTTAATCTTCCTTTGTGTTGCTTCAATACCTCTACTTTGAATTATTGCTTTACGAGCTAACTCTTATGCAAGACTTATTGATGCTTGTCTTGAAAGTACTATTCATGAAAAGTCTTTGCTTTATGATTCATTTGTTTACTCATGTCATTACCATTGTTTTGATCGCTGCATTCATTACATATGCTTACAATAGTATGATCAAGGTTATGATGGCATGTCACTTAAGAAATTATCATTGTTATCGTTTACCTACTCGAGGGCGAGTAGGAACTAAGCTTAGGGTGCTTGATACGTCTCAAACGTATCTATAATTTCTTATGTTCCATGCTACTTTATTGATGATATCTACATGTTTTATACACATTATATGTCATATTTATGCGTTTTCCGAACTAACCTATTGACGAGATGCCGAAGTGCCGCATTTTTGGTTTCAGAAATCCTAGTAAGGTTCTCGGAATCGGACGAAATCAACGCCAGCATCCTATTTTCCCACGAAGCTTCCAGAACACCCGAGAGCCACCAGAGGAGAGCCACATGGGGCCCACACATGGTGGTGGCGCGGCCAGGACCTGGGTCGCGCCCCCTGTTGTCTGGTCGCCTCGTCAGCCCTCCGACTCCGCCTCTTCGCCTATTTAAGGGTCCCTGACCTAAACCTTGATACGAATAAGCCACGGTACGTGAAACCTTCAGCCGCCGCCATCGCGAAGCCAAGATCGGGGGACATGAGTCTGTTCCGGCACGCCGCCGGGACGGAAGTGCCCCGGAAGGCTTCTCCATCGACACCGCTGCCATCTCCACCGCCATCTTCATCACCGCTCTGTCTCCCATGAGGAGGAGTAGTTCTCCATCGAGGCTCGGGGCTGTACCGGTAGCTATGTGGTTCATCTCTCTCCCATGTACTTCAATACAATAATCTCATGAGCTGCCTTACATGATTGAGATTCATATGATGATGCTTGTAATCTAGATGTCATTATGCTAGTCAAGTGGGTTTTACTTATGTGATCTCCGGAGACTCCTTGTCCCACGTGTGTAAAGGTGACAGTGTGTGCACCGTGTGGGTCTCTTAGGCTATATTTCACAGAATACTTATTCACTGTTATGAATGGCATAGTGAAGTGCTTATTTATATCCCTTTATGATTGCAATGTGTTTTGTATCACTATTTATCTATGTGCTACTCATGTGATGTTATTGAAGTAGTCTATTCCTCCTGCATGGTGTAATGGTGACAGTGTGTGCATCGTTTAGTTCTTGTCCTAGATTATGATCATAATCTCTTGTAGGTTATGGAGTTGATTATCGCTATGATAGTATTGATGTGATCTATGCCTCCTTCATAGTGTGATGGTGACAGTGTGCATGCTATGTTAGTACTTGGTCTATTTTGCAAAGATCTATTATACTCTAAGGTTACTTAAACATGAATATCGAATGTTGTGGCGCTTGTTAACTCCGGCTTGAGGGAGCTCTTGTAGCCCTACACAATTAGTGGTGTTCATCATCCAACAAGAGTATATGTAGCACAAAGGAAAGAGAACTTATTTATTATGTGATTAATGTTGAGAGTGTCCACTAGTGAAAGTATGATCCCTAGGCCTTGTTTCCACCACAAAGAATTGCTTCCCCGCCGACAAGCTATTTTCGGCGCGCTTGTTTACTGTTTTCTGCATCTTTACTTTCTGCAATATTACCACCATCTATACCACTGTGTTTTACTATCTCTTCGCCGAACTAGTGCACCTATACATCGACAAGTGTATTAGGTGTGTTGGGGACACAAGAGACTTCTTGTATCGTGATTGCAGGGTTGCTTGAGAGGGATATCTTTGACCTCTTCCTCCCTGAGTTCGATAAACCTTGGGTGATCCACTTAAGGGAAAACTTGTTGCTGTTCTACAAACCGCTGCTCTTGGAGGCCCAACACTGTCTACAAGAATAGAAGCACCCGTAGACATCACCATGCACCTCAGATACTGTTACATGCATTGGTTTACCCTCTCAGTTTGGCCATCAGATTCTGGATGATATGCTATTGAGAAATGCAGTGATATCTTCAGGGCAGAGAAGATTTCCTTCCATAGTTTGCTCAGGAAGACATTGTCCCTGTCTGTGGTAATGAATGTTGGAGGTCCATGCAATTTGATGATATTGTTGATGAATAAATCAGCTACAGTTTGCACAGTATAAGGATGTGATAGGGGTAGAAAATGAGCATACTTAGTGAGTCTGTCAACCGCCACCAGGATCACATTTTTTCCTTTTGAAAGTGGTAATCCCTCAACAAAGTCCATACTGATTTCAGACCACTTCTGCTTGGGAATATCCAAAGGATCCAGCAGTCTAGGGTACTGTAGTTTGTCAGTTTTGGATATCTGGCACACTGGGCAAGCAGCAATTTGGTCAGTGACATATTGCTTCATCTTGGGCTAATAGAAGATGTGTTTGAGCTTATGGTATGTGACTCTTGTGCCAGAATGTCCTCCAAAGACCGAGGAGTGGAATGTATCAAACACTTTTTGCTTGAGATCAGTAGAGGCTCCAATGTACAGTCTTCCCTTGTATCTGAGAATTCCAGATTGTACTGAAAAATGTGCATGGCTATTAGGTTGAATAGTTATCTCTTGTAGCAGCTTAGTACTAATGTCATCTCCCAAGTAAGAATTGATTATATCATTAGTCCATGATGGAATTGCTACAGCCAGTGCTTGACAGTTGTCTTGTTCCTCTTGTTCATCCACTGGCTGATATCTTCTTGACAGTGCATCAGCAGCAGAATTCTCAGTGCCCTTCTTGTATTGTATAGAATAATCAAACTCTAAGAGCTTCAGCATGAGCTTATGTTGGATCCCTTCCAATAATCTTTGGCTTGCTAAGTATTTGAGGCTGCATTGGTCAGTCCTAATCACCAGTTTATTGCCTAGGAAATAATGCCTCCATTTTTTTAGTGCTTCTAGAATAGCCAGAGCTTCCTTTTCATACACTGACATAGCTGCATTTTTAGGGCCCAAGGCACGGCTGAAATAAGCAAGTGGCTTGGATTCTTGCATCAGGACAGCCCTCAGGCCTGTGTCACAAGCATCTGTTTCCAAGACAAAAGGGAGCTTGAAATTGGGCAATGCCAGCAGTGGTGGTTGAGACATAACTTCCTTTAATCTATCAAATGCAGCCTGTTGTCTAGTTTCCCATGAGAAGGAATTTTTCTTGAGTGCGTGATGCAAGGGTTGGCAGATCAAGGCATAGTGAGGTATGAAACGTCTGTAGTATCCAGCTAAACCCAGAAATCCTCTTAACTGTTTGACTGTCTGTGGAGTTTTCCACTCAATAATATCCTGTATTTTTGAGGGATCAGTAGCTACCCCTTGACCAGAAATTATATGCCCTAGATATTCCACTTGAGGTTGCTCAAAATTACATTTAGCTAGCTTGGCCTTGAGGCTGTGTTCTCTGAATACTTGGAGTACAGTCTGCAAATGTTGTAGATGTTCCTCCTTGTTCTTGCTATAGACTAGGACATCATCAAAGAAGACCAGAACAAATTTCCTGATATAAGGAGAGAAAATAGTGTTCATCAGTTGCCGGAATGTTGCAGGGGCATTGCATAACCCAAACGGCATGACAAGATATTCATAATGTCCCAAGTGAGTGGAAAAGGCAGTTTTCTCAATGTCAAATTCATGCATTCTGATTTGGTGATAACCAGATCTGAGATCAAACTTGGAGAAGAACTGTGCTCCCTGTAGCTCATCTAGTAGATCTTCAATCACAGGGATAGGGAACTTGTTCTTAATTGTTTGCTCATTGAGTCCTCTAAAATCTGTGCATAGCCTCCAGGACTTATCCTTTTTCTTGACCAGGAGGATAGGAGAAGAATAAGGACTAGTACTCAATCGAATTTCCTTGTTTTTTAGCATTTCTTGGATAATTTGTTCTACTGCTGTTTTTTTGGCTATGAGACATTCTGTAGGGTATGATGTTTGGTGGTTGCTTGCCTGGTAATAAAGGAATGTGATGGTCTTGTTCCCTAGGAGGTGGCAGACCCTGTGGTGCTTCAAATATATCACTGAATTGTAGCAGTAGTTCTTTAACAGCATCAGAAACAGGTGCCTCAGGTTTGCTGTTCTGTTGAGTGTCGTCTCCTTGAGCATAACACAATAAGTAACCAGTTGCTCCCTGTGTTAGCAGCTTACATCATTGTTCAGAGGAAATGAGCAGCTTGTCAGTAGGGAGGAGGTGATCATGGAATGTGAGTAATTTCTCCTGGACACCAATAGTGAGTTTCCTCTTTACAAAGTCAAAGGTGACTGGGTTGTGCTGTTTAAACCAATTGACTCCCAGTATTACATCAGCTCCTTGGAGCTCTAGGATTCTGAAATTTGTGACAAATTTGGTTCCCTGGACAGTAAAAGGGCAATTGTATGCTATAAATCCAGAAGATAGGGTTCCACCACCTGCCACTGTAACTGTTCTTTCTGCAGTCATAGTCAATGGAATATTGTGCTTTTGTGCAAAGGTCAAGTCCATGAATGTACTTGTGCTTCCTGTATCTGCAAAGGCCACTGCATGTGCCTTACTGAATTTGAGGAGAAGGGAGATTGTAGAGTCACTTGGACTGCCACTATATGCTGCTGCAGAGATGCACATTGCCACTTCATCAGGTGGCCTTGCTTGTGGTGGTACTTCTTGCTGGGGAACTGGAGCTTGTTCGGGTATTATCAGCACTTGCTGGATAGCTGGTGGTGGAGGATCTATCACTAAGGGCCCCTGGTTTTCCTCCTCCTCATCATAACCCTGTAACTCAATCATATTCAGAGTTCTTTGCATCTGGGGACATCTGTGACCCAAGAAGAAATTCTCATTGCAATACCAACACAATCTTGGTCCTCTGTTGTTGTTTGGTGGCCTGTTGCGGTTGTCTCTTGGTAGCTGGGGGCGCTGGTTTGGTTGTTGTTGTGGATACACTCGAGGGGCAGGTGCAATAGGAGTTGTTTTCTTCACATTCAGTAAGTACGCCTGCTCATATTTTCTGGCATACCAGTAGGCTGACAGGAGAGTTTCAGGCTTCTGGCACTGCACAAGATGCTTGATACTATCTTTAAGACCACTGGTGAATCTATCCACGAAAAAATCTTGGGGCAAGTAGCTGCGCTCTCTTTTCATCTGCGTCATCCACTGCTCATACTGATCAATGTATACATTCACTCTAGTGGTTTGCTTGAGCAGTTGAAGCAGATCCATAGGATCATTTGCTGTTGCACCAGGGAAACGGTCGATCAGCACCTGGCTGAGTTCTTGCCATGTTAGTGTCTGCAAGTGCAATCCAGAACTGCTGATCCAGGTTTTTGCTTGACCCCGGATGTGAGCCAATCCCCACTTGACTCTGCTAGCCGTGGGTATGTCGACCAAATCAAACACATCCTCACATTCTAGTAACCAAGCTCGTGGTGCATCCCCTGTAAATATCGGCAACTCCACATGGGGTGTACGGAGGTGCAAGTCATTGGTTGTGTGTTGCGCCTGAAAGCGGTTTTGTGGGAATGTTTGGTTTTGGGAGTGGTTGTGAGTGTAAGGCATGGGTTGGTGTGCTGGCTGGCTATGGAGTGGTTGTGGCTGTGGCTGGATACTGTGACTGGGATTGTGGTTGGTTTGGGTGGTGGTGGGGTGTAGTTGTGGTGTAGGATTTTGTGAGGTGGGTGCAGGCTCGTAATATTGGGGCTGGGTTGTGGGGTTTGTTCGCTGCACCTGGATCTGCCGCGAAGACGATGTCGTGGAGGTGGACACGATGGGCTCGCTCTCTGTGCTCACGGCTTTCTGTCGAGCATCCTGTGTGCTTGGTGGTAATGGCAGCTGGGCGGGTGTCAGCCGTCCTAGGGTGGGTGGAAAAGGAGGGGGATTTTGTGTTGGTGGTGTGTCATGTGGTGTAGAACCTTCTGGGATCGGTGAAAGGTTCGAGCTTGTGCGTGGAGGAGGAGTCACAAAGGTAGGAGCTTGGCCAGTATCCAGTTGGAGATTACCTTCAGGCTGCGTGAGCTTGTCTATGCTGGTCTGCATCCTCTATCAACGCCACCATGCTTCCCATCTGGTTCGTGAGCATGGTGATGGAAGCCGTGGACTCAGCCTGATAGTTGCGGAGGCGCCGCCCCACGGATCTCGCGTCCCGCTCCTGGCGCTGCTGTGCTCTGAGCGCTGCGAGCTCATCATCCGTTGTCGACGCCGATCCAAGAACTGGTGCATCCTCGTTACTACGATCCCGTGACGAGTTTCGGGAGTGGGACGAGGTCCTGGATCTGGTCCTGCCCGCCATGGTAGAGATAGCAGAGTGTGGGAGGGTGGTAGATTTGGGAGGGAGGGAGGGCTTCGCCGTTGCTAACCCGAGGTCCGAGAGCCGACTGCTCAGATACGACCTTGTCAGGATCCGAAGATCAGCGATCAGAATTTCGTAGGGAGAAGAAGATTGAGCAGGCGCTCCGGCGGCGCTGCCATGAGGAAGAAGGGGACTCGGATACGATAATTAGGGTTTATTCATAGCGTGCCTCCCTTCCACCCTCTCCCACTCTTTTATACAACAAGAGCAGGACCACGCTTGGTTTAGTAAAACGAGATTACAGCACTGATACAGTAATTAGCGCGAAAGTAAGTTTAAACTAGGTAACGAAGGACAGCCGTCCGATGCTCTTTATCTGGACCGTTGGTTAACTGACGAAGTGTCTCAGCTTCAGAGAAACGGTTGATCCACCAAAAGGGGGAAAAAAACTGGATCGAAAAACTGCTCTGAATACCACTTGCTATGATCTCGACCACTGCCCTTGCGTCACGCACAGGTAGCTGGATCTTAATCCGGATACAAGTTTCACACGCTCAGATTTGCGTGGAGGAGAAGGATGGGGCAAGTAGGAAGAGAAAGATACAATATCTGAATCGATGATCCCCGCACGATGCCCACCCAGGTTGATATGTCATCAGGCTTGGCTTGACGGTGTGGCTTGGGCCGCTGGTTCCGTGGGCTTTGCTTGGCGGCCCAAGGCCCTTCTTCTGGTAACCCTCCTTCGCTGGCGGCTTGTCACCAGTATCGTAGCACGACGCGATGGACACGATCGAACGACGAAGGAAACGGAGCATTTTCCATATGGGAAAGGAAGACGTCTCTATGGCGGGGCGGAAGGAAACGGCCTCGGAGAAGAACCCCTTCCATACGAACGTTGACGACGATGATGATGAGGATGAGGCGAAGGAGGTGTTTTGTGAGGGGGGTGCAGGTGAGTTCAACCGCCCGGCGCTATCCTCTTCTAGACCCTATACCTTGTAGTTAGTGTTGGAGGAGAGGGTAGGGTGGAGCCCTGGATTAGGGGGAGGGCTGCTGCGGGGCTGCATCGCTGGTGTCGACATCGGAGCCGCTGATCGGCAGAAGGGTGCTGCCGCCGGCGGAGGCGAATAATATGTATATACTGCGTTGGCGGATCTGGCGGGGGCGAGATAGCCTTTGGCCTCTTGGCCACGAACTGACTTCACGCTTCATATCTACTATACTATTCGATTGGTCAACTTACGTCTTTCTTTGTAATTATGCTTGCCTGAATTTTGCTTAAATTCTGATTTACCAGCTGCCGTGTTTGGGAATGGTGGGGTGATTTCGGTGCTATTTGAGACGCCCTCTGGCTTTGCAATTTTCGGTTATGATGCGATCAATCTCGCTAAAGAGGATGCCTGGAAGGTACTTTTTTGATTATTGCTCCTATGTTCTTGTTTTTCTTTTGTCGTCTTTGTCATCGACCTAATTGTTCTGTATTATCTATCCCGTGCAGCACATCTGGGCAGATTTCATCGATGTGCCAAAAACAGTTAGTGCCCCCTCCCCCAAACCATTTTTTTTCTACTCTTGTTTGATGCTTGTGCTCATTTTAAACCGAGCATCGACCTTTCATGTTACATTTTTGCCACTTTTATTTATCTCTGCATTGCATGAAGAAATACATGGGGTTGTTTCTACCGTAGGTCTCATATACTCTACATGGGGTAGCAAGCATACCACTTTATCACTTGGAATATACCCATATTATATTTTTAAGATTTACCGGAGAAGAAAGATGACCGTTGGAACGAGCTCCTGCGAAGGGAAGGGCGACGCGGGGGGCGATTCCGTGCCCCCCTCCCTCGCCGAGCGCCGGCGAGGCTCTCCTGCGGCTCCTGCGCAGGCGGCGGTGGCGCCCCAAGGTCGGTCGAGGTTCTGGGCCTTGGCAGGGGAAAGTTCTGATGAGGAAGAGGAAGTTTTGGTGCCGCTGGAGGGGCCGGAGTCGCCCGTGCCTCCCAGATCTGGCCCTACTCCGGCGTGCTTGGGCGATTTCCTTGACCCTGCGTGGACCAAGGTGGGTTCAGCGAGGCTCCGGGGAGGTCGTCGCAAAGCCTGGGCGCCGGGCGGGCGTGGCTCGCGTTTCCGGTCGGTGGCCGGAGGTGGTGCCGGAGTCGGTGCCGCTCGTCCTTCAGGGAAGAGGGGTGACCCGGTGCGGGCCAAGGACCAGCAGATCCATTCGCGACCAGTGGGGTTCGCCGTAGTGGCTCCGGGTGCAGCAGATTCGTCGCCGACGGGCGCCGGCGGGGCGGGGGTGGCGCCGCCGGGCTCGCCAGGCATCGGCGTGAGGATGGAAGAGCCGTTGGTTGACGATGGGGTGGGCCCGAGACAGGTGGGCCCTTCCGTCCCCACTCCCAGTGTTTCTCACGTGGAGGCTGCGAGTGGGCCAGCGGACCTTTCTCCCCTTGAGGTGGGCCGTGGCCAAGAGACCCGCGTGACCCTTCAAAGGCCCAGCCCACCTGGTCAGCCCGGTCCAAGTGTGGACGGCGACCCCGCTCCACTATTTAAGTGGCGATGGATCCCAGTGGGAACCCTAGATCTCACTTGCAGCCACGCCGCCACTCTCTCAGACGTGCGTGTCTGGCTCAGATCTACCAGATCCACCGGCCAAATCCCTCGCCGTCTCTCCGCCGCTGCTGCCGTGTCGCCACCGCTGTTAGGTATGGAGCGTGGCCGTGGAGAGCCGAGGATGGGGAGCAACAAGAGAAGCTTCGACGAGTTCAACTCCGATGAGGGGCGCGGCTACGAGCGGGAGGTTCGTGAAAGGAGGAGTTTTGCGGAGGAAGGCCGCCGCCGTGACCGCGACCGTGACTGGGACCGTGAGCGTACCCGAGCGCCAGAGTGGCGGAGGGACGGTGGCCGGTGGCGCGAGGAGGAGGACCGGCTCGCCGCGGGGTCGTCCGGCGGGCGGGAACAACACAAGAAGAAGTGGGGGAACAACCGGCAGGGGGCCCAGCCACCCAAGGCCAAGTCGGTGTCGCACTCCACGCCTCAGGCGCCATCGGCTCCGACTCCGCCGCCGGTCACCCTCTCTGACGCGGCTGAGGTCGTGCCGGCCGGAAAGAAGGCGAACATCAAGTGCTTCAATTGCAGCAGAGACGACCACTACCAGTCGGGATGCCACTTCCCAGCGCACTGTGGCGTCTGTGACCTCGATGGGCACACCACGGGCATGTGCCCCAAGAACTCCAAGAAGGCCACCCTACAGTGGTATGGGTACGCGATCGACGGGGTTGGCTTCCACTGCCTGGAGTTGGAAGAGGAGGCGCTGCCGGTGGGGGCCGGCGGAGGCACTGACCATGCGGCGCTGGTCATTGCGGTGGAAAACACCATGACTTGTGAGCTGCTGACTCAAGACCTGAAGGCGCTGGTGGAGGACAACTGGGATTGGCGGGTCAGACGCATCAGCGATACGGACTTTGCAGTGGTCTTCCCCACCAAGGCCAGCCTCAACCTTTGCAAGAACCTATGCAAGAATGCTGGGGGTATTGCCCTCCCCGTCAGCAAGATTTCTGTGCTGTTCGCGGACGCCTCTGCGACTCCCCAGGCCTCTTTGGCTCTAACCAAGATCTGGGTGCACCTCTCTGGAGTCCCTGAGGTGCTACGCTCCGTCGACCTGCTCCTGGAAGGAACCAAGATGCTGGGGCGCCCTCGTGTGGTGGATGAGGATTCGCTGGCGGTCCCGGAAGGCCCGGTGAGGATGCT
Source organism: Lolium multiflorum (assembly GCA_030979885.1). Classification (NCBI taxonomy): domain Eukaryota; kingdom Viridiplantae; phylum Streptophyta; class Magnoliopsida; order Poales; family Poaceae; genus Lolium; species Lolium multiflorum. The sequence goes on along the minus strand of CM061749.1, from coordinate 186,158,281 downwards.
CTTCCACACGCACGCCCCCGACAAGATCCCTTCCTCGATCCTGCTGTTCGTTAACATGCAAGGTTTCCGGCTCGGGGTGTCTGTGGAGTGCTCCAAAGCCAGCGCCAGCGATCTGCCCAAGCCTCCTCCCACAGGCCCAAGTAATGGGGAGGACGATGAAGAAGATGAAGATACGGAGGATCTGAGCCGCTCTGCTCCACACTGGAAAAGGAGCAACTTGAAGAATAAAGACAAGGGGCCAATGTTAGATGTTACTAGCAACAAGGCTGGTGGAGCGGAAGCAGGCAAGGATGGGTCTGCTGACAAGAGTCCGCCACCGAAAGAGCAGCCGCAGAAACCCCTCCTCTTCCAGTCAATGGCGTTTGCCTCCAAGCCCCCTGGCTCCAAGTCTTCTGTTGGCAGCAGCAGCGTTCCTATCCCCTCGCTCAAGGATCACTCAGCCACCAAACCTGCCTCTGCCCCGCCCAAGTCCAACCTGAAGCCAATTCCGTTCAACCAATATGGCTCTAACCTGACTGAATCAGAGCTGTTCCCCACTGCCAAGAAGTGCCTCTCTCCGGTGCCTCAAGAACCACCGTCGGAGAACCTGGCACAAACCTCCAGCGAGTCAAAGTCAGAGGAGCCTATCTCTCCAAACATTCTTAAGCGCCAGCGGCTGTCGGCGGAGGACAGGGAGGAGGTGGGTTGGGAGAGCCCGGAGGACTGGGAAACTGATCAGGAGACGCTCGCGGAGAAGATCGCCAAGCTCAAACGCAAGCAAGATGGTGAGGTGGACAATCCACCATCACGCAACAAGAAGAAGCCTGGCGTCAAGCCCAAGCGGGCCGCAGTGACTTCCTCGCCAGTCACTGCAACCCGTCGTAGTTCCAGGGGCAAAGGAGCGAGCTCGGAGCATGTGCTGCTTACGGCCTCCAAGCGGGCGGCTGAAAAGGATCAAGGTACGCCTTCTGCGCCTTCTGCGCCATCTGCTTTTGATCCTTTCTTGGTTCTTCCCTCGGTCTCGGACACTCATCTCTGGGGAGTTGCGCGGGATGCGTGTTTGGGGCTGGATTCATCTGCGGGTTCGCTTTCCCCTCTGTTATCCCTTGTCCGTGCGAAGGAACTAGCCCAAGCCAAGCTCACTGAGGCGAGCGTGAAGGCCAAGCTGAAGGAGGAAGAACTGCAGAAACAAAAACCCGTAGATAGCGTGGCCAATCCAGCAAGTGTTGCTCAGGATCCGGCCACGGACATCTCCTCAAACATGGCAGAGACGGATCCGGAGTGGATCACTCTCGCAGATATCGCGAGCTCCTCAAGAGGCCCGAGGAGGAAGAAAGGGGTAGCTTACACTGGCCCTCCTCCCAATCTGAGGGATACACCAGCTCGCCAAGCACGAGCTTCTGCTGGGGTTTCTAAATGAAGGCCCTTGGTTGGAATTTCCGGGGATTTGGTCGGAGTGGCCGAATAAACCCAGCTTAAAGAATACATTAGAAAAGAAAGGATTGATATTATCTTCCTTCAGGAAACTATGCGCCAAGATTTTACAGATCAGGAACTGCGTAATCTGGTTGAAGGGGAACAGTTTGTGTGGCATTGGACTCCTGCTACTAGTCGATCAGGGGGCATGCTCATGGGGATTAGAGATAGCTTGTTCGAGGTGGGCGCGCTGGCTCAGGGTGAGTTCTTTCTCAGCGCCAAGCTTTACCATAGACCGACCAAGTTCAAGTGTGAATTTATTGGGGTTTATGGGCCGGCGGATCATTCTCGCTCTGCTTCTTTCCTCCAAGAGTTGGAAGGAAGGGTGGATAATAGTCAATTCCCGATCATGTTGATGGGGGATTTCAACCTGATCAGGGGAGCCCAAGAAAAGAACAATAGCAATATCAACTGGACGTTGGTGAGTCTTTTCAATGAAGCTATTGCTAGATGGGCCTTGTTGGAAGTTGCAAGAACTGGCGCTGCATATACTTGGACTAACAAACAATCAAACCCGGTGAGGAGTGTCCTCGACCGTGTGTTTGTCTCCCCGGAGTGGGAACTTCGTTTCCCTTTGGCTCGACTAACAGCTGAAACCAGGATTGGCTCGGACCATACACCGTTGATTCTGGACTCAGGGGAGAATGCACCACGCAGGTTGGCCAGGTTTTCCTTTGAGAACAGCTGGCTCACGGTCCCTGGGTTTGCGGAGAAGGTGAAGCTGTGGTGGGCGGAGTTGCTCGCCACCAACACGAACCCTAGGGATCCTATTGATGTGTGGCATGGACAGGCCAGTGGGCTGCGTCAGGCGCTGAAGGGTTGGAGTGCCAACCTGGGAAAGGAGCGTAGGATGATCAAGGCGGAGGTTGTGGCACACATTCAAAATTTGGACAAGATGGCTGATGAGCAGGGTTTGGATGAAGGGGGTTGGGCACTGAGATACCACTTAGAGGACCAACTGATCCAGATTTTCAGCGAGGAAGAGGAGTATTGGAGACAAAGGGGGAAACTGAGATGGACCCTCCAAGGGGATGCAAATACTAAATATTTCCATGCAGTGGCCAACGGTAGAAGGCGCCGTTGCCACATCTCAAGCTTGAGAACAGAGAATGGGGAAATCACTGACCAACAGGCGATCACGCAGCATGTGTATGACTTCTATCGAGCTCTGATGGGGGCTGAGGAACCAAAGCTGCTTTGTCTACGGCAGGATTTCTGGGCAGCAGGAACCAGGGTCACGGATCAGGAGAATGAGGAGTTGCTTCGTTCCTTTTCCATGGAGGAACTGGAAGAAGTGCTCAAGGACACCAAGACTGACACAGCCCCAGGTCCGGATGGCTTCTCAGTGAGCTTCTTCAAGCACTTTTGGCTTGGACTCAGAGGGTTGGTCCTCCAGATTGTCAATGGTTTTGCTCTGGGAACGGTGGATGTTGCCAGACTGAACTACGGAGTTCTGTCGCTTATCCCCAAGGTAGTGGGAGCAGACTCTATTAAACAGTACCGCCCGATTGCACTGATCAACGTGATCTTCAAATTGGTGGCTAAGGCTTATGCAACAAGACTTTCTCCTGTGGCGCACAGGATCGTTTCCCAAACCCAGACGGCTTTCATCAAAGGAAGGTTCATCCATGATGGAGCCCTAGCCCTTCATGAGATTCTACATGAGATCACTAGCAAGAAGATGCAGGCTATAGTTCTTAAACTAGACTTCGAGAAGGCCTACGATAGGGTGAATTGGGACTTCCTGAAGAAAGTGCTCCTCAGGAAAGGCTTTAGTGGGGCCTATATGCATAGAATCTTGCAGCTTGTTAGTGGTGGCCAGACCGCCATTTCGATTAATGGAGAGATTGGTCCATTTTTCCGAAACAAACGTGGAGTAAGGCAGGGGGATCCTATTTCCTCGTTACTCTTTGACCTGGTGGCGGATGCTCTTGATGGGATGCTTACCAGGGCAAAGGAATCTGGCCACATTGCAGGGGTTGTCCCTCACCTGATCGAGGGGGGAGTGTCCCACCTCCAATACGCGGATGACACAATCATTCTCATCCAGAACACTCAGTTGGGCATCACAAACTTGAAATTCTTACTCATCTGCTTTGAACTGTTATCTGGCATGAAGATTAACTTTCACAAGAGTGAAGTTCTGGTGCTGGGGGCGCCACAGGCTGAACAGGCCAGAGTGGCCAATCTGCTGAACTGTACACAGGGCACCCTTCCCTTCAAATATCTCGGCTTCCCGTTGTGCGACCGCAGAGTAACTATGGCTGAGATGGAGCCATTGGTGAATACGGTGGCCCTTAAAATGGAACCTTGGCAAGGCAGGTTCATGTCGTCCGCGGCCCGCTTAACTCTGATCAATGCTTGTCTGTCAAACCTCCCGATTTACACTATGGGTTTGTTCCTGCTCTCGGATGGAACACATGAAGGCTTTGACAGACACAGATGCAGATTTTTCTGGGAAGGACAAGGAAACAAGAGAAAATACCACATGGTGGCTTGGGAGGACATTTGTAAACCCAAGGCCCAGGGCGGACTTGGAGTTATGAACACAAAACTTATGAATCTCGCTCTTATGACAAAATGGATTTGGAGAATGCTTACAGAGGATGACAGCAAACTGCTCTGGCTGCAGCTGCTCAAGGCAAAATACCCCGTGGACCAGTTCTTCTCGTCCACAGCGGTGGGAGGATCGCCCTTTTGGCACAGCTTACACAAGCTTAAGGCCGTCTTCAAACAGGGTGCGAGATTCTTCCCTGGTAGTAACTCTGATGTCCGTTTCTGGACTGATCACTGGACCGGGGAGGAAGCCCTCAGTGTGAGGTACCCTAGGCTGTTTCAAATCTGTGCGGACCCGGAGATCACAATTGAGCGTGCTTATGAAGGTGACGGGTGGCGCATCTTCTTCAGGCGCTCCTTTGGTCAGGAAGAAACCACCCTTTGGCAACAAATGGTTCAGGATTTAGAGGAGGTGGCTCCGTCGGAAGGAGGAGACAAATTGCTCTGGAAACTGGAAGCTTCAGGCCGTTTCTCTGTCAAATCCCTTTACAACTCTTTGGTGCAGGGCCCAGTTTCGCCCTTGGGCCCGGCAATCTGGAAAGGCAGGATTCCCACGAAAATCAAAATCTTCCTATGGCAAATGTCCAGAGGCCGCCTACCCTCAAATGATCAGATCCTCAAGCGCAGGGGCCCCTCAGATGGGCTGTGTGCTCTGTGTGGGCTTCCTGAAAACGTCAATCACATCTTCTTCCGCTGCGTCTTGGCGCAATTTGTCTGGGTGGGAGTTAGGGACATGCTCGGAGTGACATGGAACCCCACCTGTTTTACCTCCTGGGAAGGGTGTATTCAAACCTTGAACGCCAAATCTAAACGTATTCTGCGAGTTCTTTTCGCGGCGATTTGCTGGGCTCTTTGGAAAATCCGAAATAAATTCTCAATAGAAGCTGTTTTTCCCAAACAACCAGCAAACTGCTTTTTCCTAACCAGACTTAACTTGCAGCTATGGCGACCTCTCCAAAGGGGCATGGACGAACAACTGCTGACCCAGCTGGAGGCGATGCTTAAAGCTCTCTTTGACCAGACCTGTGTTCCGCCTCAGCCTCGCTAGCCAAGCCGACCATCTTCTTAGTGTTTTGCTTGTTCGTCCTGGGTTGTAATATGATACTTTCGTGGCCAGTGCGGCCTGAATCCTTCGCCTTGTGTGAGTTTGTGGGGTATGTCTTAAACTTCTGTATCTGTATGCGCCTCAGGGCTTTATTAATTTAAAGTCGGGCACTTCGTGCCTTCGGTCTAAAAAAAAAAAACAAAGCGATCTACAAGACAAAAAAATTCCAAGCAGAGTCAACAAGTTTGAGTATATTTTCTATTTTTGAAATACCTTCATATATATGTAGTTCTGTACACATAAATTAGTACGTCCACCAATTAACTTACTCCCTCCATTTCAAAAAAAAGCTACTCAACTTTTTCTATATAAGGATGTTTCTACAACTAAAATGTGTCTTGTATATCTCCGTATCTAGACAAAGTTGATGTTATGACCGGTATTGGTTATGTTAGGAGGGGGCCCAACCATGGGCCCAACTAGGGGCTTAGCACATTATCAGTTTAGGGTTTAGCTCTTTATATACCAGATGTAACGATGCAAACAATCATTATTGCCGACTCCCTGAGGAGTCGGTCTCCCAAACCTAGCCGCCGCCTTCCTCTTCTCCGCGCGCACGACGGCGCCCAGCCGCCGGCGTCCGCCGCCTCGTCCGCACACCTCTCCCTCCTTCCCCTACAAACTACGCCCTAGGCCCGGTAGAGCTGTTGGTTCTACCAGTTGAGCAGCTCTTTTTGGGAGTACTATATTGCTACCTAAATAATTTTATACACTACAAACTCCAAAACTCTCGTGTGTGTAAGTACGTTAAACAGGCTACACACTCCAGTTTTCTCTCTATAAAGCTGCTCAGGAAGCATGCACCATGATTTTGTTTCTCTTATGAATGCATTCCCAGAGCCATTTTTCTTAAAAAGGTCACTATGCGTGCAAGAGATATCCAGGTAATAGATGAGCACAGGTTTGGTGATACTAGGGGGTATTGGCATATGCCAAATTGTGACTGGTTACTGCTAGGTAGGGATGATTTAAGTCCTGCCATGGTGATGGTATTACTACCCAGAAACGCAAATATGCCTCTTTTCAAAAGACATTGCATTTGCTTAACGCATGACTTGTTCTAATTTACACCTAAATTGAGAACTTGAACAAGATTTATCATTACACTTGATGATGCATCTAACTATTTGGCATGATTTTTGACTAATTGTGTCTTCTCCCGTTAACATGCTTGTCATTGTTTGTTTCATTAACAGGCTCTTTGGATGAAAGCCTTTAAAACTTTTGAGGTCAAAGGCAGTGCCATTACTGACACTTCTGTTAGTCCAGAGCTTAGTTCGATGATCCAGAAGTATGTTGTCGATGAGCAAACACTAGCTGTTGGAAATGAGAAATACAAAGATGTCATTCAGAAGTGCTTGGTTAGTGTTAAAGCTCCCTTGTTTGTTTACTTCTATGAATAATTTTGATCCCAGACTTTTTGTTGATATTATTTCAGAAAATACCCTGCGTGTACACTCCTGCTGTCAAGGAGTTGATGTGGGGCTTGAGGATTCAGATGCCTCGTTTTCTACCCGTGGAAAAGTCAGAGATGGCTAATGAGGATCGCTTCCCGATGAGTGAAGGAATGATATTTCTCCTGAATTACCATGACTTTGACATCAATCGGCATATGATGGTGAGCCCATCACTTCCTTCCCCATATTGTCTTACATTGAAGTGCTTTCTGCAGCACACATGAAACCATTCGTTTTCACAGCGACCCAAGTATTTTTCTTCAATATTGTTTCTGGGATTTTGCCTTCCACGTGTTTTTTCTGTATCATTGATGTAGCATTGCTCCTTGTATCCAGGTGACTAAACGTATTATTGAGGTGGCAGGCATTGTGTATGAGTGTGATTGTCGTGTCAACAAATACAAATACGATAACGCCTTGTGCTTTGCTGCTCGCCAACTTAAGAAAATATCTCGGATTTGCACTCGTCGTTGGGATTTACTGAAACTTGCGACCGCACTCAAGATGATATTTTGCCCTGAATATGAAATTTCAAATTCCCGACAGGTAAATTGTAATATATTGGGGATGTATATGGATTTGATCAAAGTTGCCATTCATCTAATGCTAGTGTGTTTCTTTCAGCTGTTCTCAAAACGACATTTGGAGAGGTTGATGAAGGATGCACCTCGATATAGAAATAAAATCCCCAAGAATCCTTGCATGAGAGCCTATAAAGAAATGTACTCTGCCCGCAAAATTAGGCTTAACGCAGCTAGTCTGTTGCTCCGTTTGGTCAAGCAGGCCAAAAAGGCATATGAAGATGATCAGGCAGGCAAAGCTGGAAGTGATTGTGAAATTGGTCCTGGAAGGAAAAAGATTTGTCGTAGTTTTGACCCTGTCATGATTGATGATCATGAACTTACAAAGTGGCATACCACAGTTCCGGAAAAACGTAGGGAAAGACAGGTATACTTCATGCTCCATATGAACACACTAAATAGTAGAAAAAGGAAATATGAGAGAACACTCTCTTCTCCAGAGTCTTGCAACAAGTTAGTTTTGCTTTACTTGATTGTTCTGGAGCTGGTACAGCACTGTTCAACTATAATTTAAGGCTTTAGTTTCATTTTGTTGATAAAGAAAGCAATGTTTCTTTCATTTCTCTCAGGTTCCACCAACTCTTGCACCAGTTGATACTCAGATCTCCAGCCACCCAGTGTTAACATGACGAACATACCAGACATCTTATCTGTGGACATCCATCCTTTGAAGGTTTGTTACCGCACCTTGCTTTGAATATTATGTAATCGTTGTGCCTAAGAGCATCCCCAGCCGTCTCCTCGACGAGGCCCCCAGGACCGCGTTTTGTCATCCGGATGGACGAAAACGGCTCAGTCGCGCCCCCGGTTCCTCGTTTTCGTCCGGAATAGGCCTTTTATCCGTCCGGAGAGCCAGGCCATCCCCGCCCCCGGGGAGCGCTCGGGGACTCCGGACGAAACGAAAGCGCGGGAAACACCGAAACTTCCGCGTCTGGTGGCCCCAACTTGTCGCGAGAGACACCGATCGTCATCCTCATCGCATCGTCTTCCGCGCGCTGTAAAAGCCTGCCGCCGGTCAGTATTCGCCGGCCGCGTAGCTTCCACGAGGCGAGTTAATGCCGTCGCCTCGGTATCACGCACGGCTACCTCTATTTATCGCCGAACTACCGTGCCTGCCCCACATTCACCTCGCTCGCCTTCCCCCAAATCTTCCCCGATCTCGAACGAACCAGCGCGATCGAGCAACGGCGAACGACGGTGCGGCCAACAATGGCTTCAGCCGCCGCTCTCTCCACCAATGGGAGGGACGGCTCCTCCACATGGCGGGCTACCCGGTGCCGCCGACTTCCGCGCGCCGGGAGGATGGAGACTAAGCGCGGGCGGCGTGCCGATCCCGCCGCCGCCAATGGGTCGGGCCGCCCTGGACGACGAGATCGAAGCAGTGCTCGCCACATTCACCGACGAGCAGCGCGCGGAGCCGCGCTCTTCCCCGACGCGTACGACTCGTGGACCGAGTTCTTCCGGCGCAGGTACGAGCGCGAACTCGCCGCGTATGACGGCCCTCCTCCTCCTCCGGCAAGGAACAACGCCGCCGGCCGCCACCGGTGATGGAGCGCGCCTAGACGCACCCTCTTGAATGTGCTCGCGCACATCGAGGGCGGGAATTCCCCCGTCCTGGAAATGCCGCCGTCGGAGGCGGCTACTGTGTCGCGCCGGCGCGGTAGCTCCTGGATGCAGAGGAGGATGGCGCCGTCCTCCTCCTCGTCTGGGTCAAGGTCGGCGTCCAGGTCCGGCGGGTCGACGTCGGTCTTCAGAAGGAGCCGCATCTCCGTCGACACCGGCCTTCGTCAAGAAGGAACCGGCGTCTCCACCGCCGACGAGGGCGCAGCAGCGGCGCCCTCGTCATCCGCGACCAACCCTCCTCTCCGCGCGCGGAAGAAGAAGAGGGCGAAGAAGGAGGCCGCCGCCGCCAACCAGCTCGCCGAGGAGGAGGCGAAGCGCGCGGAGGGACGCCGCGGTGGCGGAGGCGATCGCCAGGTCGCCGAAGGACCGGTGCCCGCCGACACAGCCTCCCCATCGGCCGGGAGGCGGAGCAGCGGCGGCGGCTGCTGGATCTGGCCGCCGCACGTCAACTCGCCCGCGCCGCCGCCCGCCGCGGAACGCCGCGCCCAGGGAGGTGATCAAGCTCGAGGAGAGCAGCGACGACGACATCTACCGGCCGCCGCCGCGCGCGCGAGGCCAGTGCAGCCGCTGGCGAGGCGCCGCCGCCCAGACGACGCCGGCTCGAGCGGCGACGACGACGGCGGCGACTACACGACCTTCTACCGCCATTTCGGCATGTAGAAGGCCGGTTTTAGTTTAAGTTAAGTTATCCCATCGCTGAATTCAAATATATGTACGAATTCGGCCTATTTATGTACGAACTCGCCTCTATATGTTAAATATCATTAAATTTCGCTTATGTTTGAACGAGCTTCGCCCAATTTTGTCTGAATTCGCCGTATTACGTCAAAATACTTGCATCTATCCTGGACTCGCGGCTGGGAAAATGGGCCTCCCAGGCCTATTTTTACATCCATCCGGCGCTATTTAGCGCCGGATTTCGGTCTGGAGAGCCCCAACGGCTAGAGATGCTCTAACTTTCTCCCAAAATGCTAAATCGTTCAAAAGTTTGTTTTACTGGCATCTTTGTATATTTCAACTTTAGGAGGTCTCCTGAACATTGAATCTGTTCTGTTGAATGAAGGTTCACAATGAATTAACTGAGAATACTTCAGATCTAAGTCAAAGTGGAACTTAGTTACACTTTTCTTGCCATTACACTGACTAGCTGAATACCCTGCGTTACCATGGAATAAAAAAAATACCCTTGACCATGTGCATCAAACGTGACACATGTAAGGTCTTCAGCTACATAACCATCAGCGGAGCCTTTGGGCTCTTGCATTCTTACTATTTTGTGGTCCTTCTCTTTCTACAAAATTCAACATGTCTGACGGTGTGTGCTGTCTCCTCCAGACTTTTGTGGTGTTGCTAGAAGTAAATGTTAGATGGTTTCCTTTCGCTTAGTATTTGATTGCTACTATCATCTGAACACCTCAACCACGATTCCACAATATTGTTTATGAAAATATATGCATATTTTAGCTAGCAAATATGCACATAAAATAGGGTTTGCTATGAATCTTACACGGACATCACAACCTTAAGAATAAGTTACCATCTTCCTTCTCTCTTGTCCCCTCTTCCTTCACGCAGGTGTCGCTTCAAGCATTGCTAACTATTAGAAATGAACATACTAATTTTCTGCTCCCATGACAAAGTAAGCCGCACCAGCGGCTTATTCCTTATACGTGTTGTTAGCCATGATAGTCAGTACTACCTCTGTTCGGGATTATAAGGCCGGCGAATTTGATCAACATAACATAAAATGTATAAAAAGAAAATTATATCACTAGAAAGTAGAACATTTAAACTTTTAAAGGATATGTATTTTAAAATATATACCTTGTATTACGTTGGTTAAATTTACGATCTAGAGACACGCGTGAGCCTTATAATCCCGAACAAAGGAATTACCACGCTTTTACTTCACTATGCGTTTTTGCATTACAGGATCCTCTTGATTGACCTTGTGTCTGTTTTTGTAGGGTTTACAAAGTAGTCCGTGATTGGAATGTTATCTAGACACTTAACGGATCCATCAGGTCAGTTTTGTCAGTCCCCTTGATTGCCATTTCAACATGAAGCCAATTAACTTATTGGTGTGACTTTTGTACTTCAACGGAGAAAGTAACTTCTATAAGTTTGGAGCTGATGCTAGGTACATCGCTGTAGGTTCAATGGAGCAAAACCTACGGACATTTGGGCTCCAAAGCTACCAGCCGACCACCTAGGAGAAAAACCTGTTTTATCAGTATTTTATTACGCAACTCGCCAGGTTCAGCCGGTGTACTTTTGGCCACCACATGTTGAGTTTCTCAGTGTACGTAAGATCCTTCGTTTGTTCTTTTTGTGAAGAATGAGTTGTAAACGAATGAGATAATTGACGAGTGATTCAGTTAGTTGTCTTTATTGATGACTTGGAAAAATGACCGTCGGTTGCAACGGGAGATACATTGCTATATGTATGAGAAAACTACACAAATAAGATATAAATCAACCAGACATGATTATATGCAAGTAATTCCTGCCTTTAAAATGCTGAACAGCTCATTAACTGCACCACTATAATAAAACATATAACACGGTTTCTATTTTTGTGTTTAGAGGCATAGCGTCATGCTACTGTTCTAGGATTCTAGTCCAGTTACGGTAAGTGCTGTTGTTGATTATTTTCGCTGTAGTGGTCTCGGACCTTTTATAATAATATTAAATTGTGCATCTATTTAATTATCCTATTTGTATATATATAATATTCTAATGTATCTTCGGCTTTGTAATACTTAGATTCTTGTAAACGGTTAATGTATTGAGTGAAATTCTTTGGGCCAATATCTTCAGAGATTGCATAGCATCCGCAGGCAAACACCTAAGCATGCTTTGGTGAATGCATCTGCTACAGACTCAGTGTACCTTGGCATTCATGTACCAGCAAACCATGGTGATGCCAAGTTTCCATGCGTAGCTTACCTGGGGCGGAGACGCTGCCGAAAATCTATTGGGGCGACACAGGGAGATAACATTCCTATTACTCCCTTTATCCCAAAGTAGGATTTCATGTACCAGCAAACCATGGTGACGCCAACGCTAACTTGTTCCACCCCGGCTGGCTACCGGCGTCTCCGTTCCATGCCTAGCTTACCTGGGCGGAGACGGCGCTGAATATCTATTGGCGCGACACAAGCAGATAACATTGCTATTACTCCCTTGATCCCAAAGTAGGATGCCTATAATATTTAGATTAAGTCAAAGTTTTTTTAGTTTTTTTTAAAGAGCTTAGGAGCTTGGACCGTCCCCGCTCCTTCGTCTACAGGACAGGGCGTTTTTCTGAAACCTCCCCAGCCAACCCACCTAGCCGCCGTAGATCCGGTGGTTCCTCCTCCTCCGCCAACTGCTCCGGCAACGGGAGGGTGGGGGAACGCCGGATCTTGGTGCGTATATAGTGTAGGGTTTGTTAGGACCTCTGCCGGCGGCGCTTTGGAGGTGGTGGCGCGGCCAGTGTGGTGTTTGGTGGCGGCGCTCAGCCCCTTCGACGGCGGCGTTCTCTGGAGCTCCGACGTGGAGCGGTCGCTCTCCCCGTGTACGCAGCTCCCAGGAGCTGCCGGGCGCGCTCTCCCCTGGCCGGATTTGGGGCGCATATGAATATGAGGAAGAAGATGGTGTTGCTTGGTTCGTTGACGACGGCGGCTTCCGGGGTAGGTCCTCTGGGACTGGCGCTCGGCGACTTCCCGTTCGTTGGGGGTATGCTTCCGTTCCAAGGCGACAAGAGAAGCAATTGCGACGGCGCGCCACCGACGGCTTCGTGGTGCCGGCGTGGTCGACTTGTAGAAGGGCTTGGTTGTAATTTTTTTTGTCTTTGTGGACCTTTCTATAATATTGCCAAGTTAATATCAGTTTCTTTCACCGCAAAATAAAAAGTTTTCAAAGTTTTACCAACTATATAGAAAACGGTGTCAACATTTATAATCCCAAATTAATATTTTTAGAACCATCATGAAATATATTTTTATATTATGTGTATTTAGAATTTAAAATTTTAGATGTTGATATTTTTTGTATATAGTTTCTCAAACTTTTAAAAAGTCTGACTTTAACTAAAAAATTTAAGCATCCTAATTTCGGAAGGAGAGAGTATGAGAGAGATAGAGAGTGCCTTTATGTAGTAGTCCCTTAATTCTCCGGTGCTCGGAGGAATTGAGCTATTTTCTTCAACTATATGAGATGTTTTGCATTTTACAAAAAAGAAAAGAAATATGTACGTGCTCAACATTCATGATGGTGACTTGTTTCCTTGCCTGTCAAGAGGCAAGCAATTCCGTCATATGTTTTCATCTTTTCAGTTGTCATCTTTAAAATATCTATACCTAATAATAAAGGAGCTAAGGCTTCTGCCAAAAAGTTTTGTCAACTAAATTGTTTAGACCGATTTGTCCTCCTACCAAATCGCATAATACATCAAATGGCCACCATACCGGTTCAGTTTCAACCTTATTTTTCCTGCTCCCATCGAGACCCTCTAGGAGCGGATCTGTTTGTGTTTCGTCCGTTGGGATTCAATCTGTTTTGGGCTTTCTCCCGTCTTCCCACACGAATCGTATCGTATCGAGTAACTACCAAACTCGATTGATTTCATTCCCCCTCTCCACCAAAATCCGCAATATATAGCCCATGCTCTCTGTGCGGGATTCTCACGTCTCACGGAACCACCGGATATAGCTAAATCCGCCGTGCCCCAAATTGAAGCACCGCCCTCCCTCTAGAGCCAACCCTTCGACGGCGCCCCTATTCTCTGTCCTGGCTCCTGACAAAAGATCGCTGGTTGTGGCGGGTCTTTTGTAGGTGCCCCTGATCTGTTTCTCAAAATAAATCTTCAGGTCGAACCAACAAAAGATGGAGTTTTCCTCAAGGTCGCTGAGCCAAGTACGGGCTGGACCAACAAGGTACAACTGGAGCATGCGGCAAGCTACATTGGGGGTCCCTCCGGCAAAGCTGACTGCGTTGAAGTAGTCATCGATTCAGGTATCGGGCCTTTCACTGCCATCATAATGCTTCAGATTTCCGGGTAGCTTGAGGTTCAAGCCTTTTGGCTTTGGCTCCTCTCGGATCATCCTGCCAAAGTACTTTGGGCCGATGTATTCAGCTCTGTATTGTTGAGATGTTCCCGTGCATCGCGCGGGCCGTTGCGGGCGGGAGATTTTGAGCGGGAACGGGATCTCTGGCCTCCGCCTCCGCCTCCACCTCCTCCACTAGGTGGTGGGAGGGAGATCTGTGAGGGGGCCGGTGAGACCTTTTGCTTCCGCCTTCTTGGTCTACACGTCCTTCTTGGTGCTGACTTCGGCTTTGGTGGCTGCCTTCTCCATGATGGCGGTCGCCTCCCTCGTTCCGGCTTCTGCGGGGTTCAGGCTCGCGTTCTTTGTTCCGGCTCCTGCGGGGCTGGAGCTTAGAAACTTATTTTGGAGTGAAACCACTTTTTGTACTCATATTATATTTTTAACAACATATTCGGAGCTCATATTGATTTGAGCAACTGAAATTTTCTAAGATTTTAAACACTAAAATGGAACCTCTGGTCAGTAGAATAATTATTAAAAATCTTTTAAAACTTCAAAATTGGTGAATCCAATTTTGTATGGATCTATGTTTGAATAGCTATCCAGTGGTATATTGGTTACTTCCTATTTTTGTGCAGTGTTCTATAAGCAAAATAAACTAGGAACCTGGTTTCTGATTTTCCAAAAATGTTTAAAAATAAAATATAAATGTTTTTGATACAAAACCAATGCAGATGTCTTCCTTGTGATGTTATATACCAGGAAATATAAGGTTTATTCCCTGGTGATAAGTAGAGGGACATTAGCTAATTTTTGAGGTTCTCATGCCTTTTTTTAAGAGGAATAAAATAGGTTTTCTTAAATAAAACTGTTTAAGTTGTTTTCTAGGAACTGTAAGTCCTTAGTAACCTCAATAGTAGCTTTTGGATGAGTGGTTTGCTACTGATTGTTGCATGCTTGTTTTGTTGGTGCAATGTGTTGATTGTGTTCCATTTTGTTTCGCGACGATAAATTCGAACATTGTCGGGTTTGAAGGAGAGGAAGGATTCAAAGACTTTTGAAGAAGACCAGGGACAATTAGCCATTCAAGGCAAGCCATCTTTTGATCTCATGTCTCTACCTATTTGCATTTTGCACTATTACACTTCCTTGCCACTTGCATTACCTTTGAGTTGATTCTATTCATCACTTTGCTGTTCTTGGACTTCCCAAGTTTGAGTGTCTTTATTGATACCTAGTTACCACCTCATTAGTTGTATGATACCCTATTGATACCTAATTACCCTCTCACTTGTTGTACGATGATTATCATCATGCTCCTTGTTGTATCCTTGTTCATGAGACTTAAAACTATAGGTTGGGAACCCCTCGGAAATGCTTATGCAAGTGTTTTAAAAACCTTGGGAAGAATTGGTCTTCCCCAAGAGTAGGTTTTAAGAGTAAATTTTTTGTTGTACCTTCGAAAAATGATACAAGGATGGTTTGTTGGTGAAAACAAAATGGAGAAAAATGATTTTAAGAGCACTGCGTCTAAGTGTTCGCCAAACCAACTTTAGCCCGTGCAAACACACTACCCTGAAGTGGGACGGGGCGTAACTCGTAGTTTGTTTTCCTTAGTATGGGATGCCTCACAACTATATAAAGGGTGCAAGCACCCCGGAATCCGGATTGTCGCTGGTTTGTACAATCGTTTAACGGGATGCTCGTAGGGCTACCCGTCCGGAAGACACTATGGGTCTCCCGCCGTGGCAATGGAGTCACGCTCGAAATGATGAGGTGAGCTACCATGGTTTGTCGGGGAGGTATACACTCCATAGGGTAGGTTCCTATGTTAAGGTGAATAAGCGAAAGGTTATGTCCGGGTATTTTTTGTCGCATATGTTGTTATGCAGGGATGATGCCCACACGATAGGTATTCAGATAGTTGTGGGAAAAGTGTAAAACCTCCGCAGAGTGTAAATCTATTCGAATAGTCGCGTTTGCGGTCTTGGACGGGTTGGAGTGACCATACTTAACCTGAGCTGGTTTTGTTTTTTAAAAAATGGTTTACTAAGGAAAGGAGGAAGTTGTTTTCGGAGTACCGGAAGGGTACGGGTGGAATATGAAAGGTTTTGGGTCATATGGTGATGATCGAAGAAAGAAAAATAGGGTTACCCCATCCTAGTGGTTTTAAGTTTAATCTTCTTTTGAAGTATCTTCTTCAACAAAGATATACAGATGTTATCTCCACAAGAGAAATTGTCGCTTCCACACAGGATTTATCCAGGAGAGAAACTATCTCTCGTCTTGTCGCCTTAGAATAGTGCCTATTACATTGCTAATGCCAAAATATGCATCCCCTTTATCTCGTGATGGTTTGCGAGTACAATTCTAAATGTACTCACGGCTTTGTCCCTGGCTATTTACTTGGCCAGACTTGAAGGAATTCGACAAATGAAAAAGGATTGGACGACGTCTATGCGAGTTAGGAATGTTTCCCAGTCAGTTGCCTGTAGGGTTATGGCAGATGACTTGGGCTCTACACTGTTGATGTGATTCCGCTACTCTGGTGTTAAGTTAGGCCCTTTCGAGGCTATTATGTAAGTATTGGTCATGTGACCTATTTGTAATATTCTTATTCCATTTTTTAAGGGATGATGTAACGATGATATCAGTTCGGTTATGTGTTCACGACACACTGATCATGGGATCGCGAACTGTATACACGGGTATTTCGGATAGATAGTCCAGGGTCCCCACACTCCCCACTTGGGATATCATGCTTCGCGTCTACCATGAGACCATTGGACCCAAGGGTGGCAACTTTGATGAGCTTCACACCTATGAAGTGGATCGAATGTAGAACTCCCTTGTCAAGCAAGGCACCGGTGAGAAGCTCGATGTGATGGACTACATCTAAAATGAGATGTGGTCATGTGTGATGGAGAAGAAGCTTCCTATCTTTGCCCCCTACATCATGAAGCTCATTGAAGATACTTGGAGGACTACTCGTGGGGCTCCTCTCATACACTCCACTCCTCTCACTATCACAGCTCATGAAGTGAAGTCACTCAGGATCAAGACCCACAACACTCCCATGGAAGATGCTCCTCCCGTCGTGGAGAAGCAACCAAGTTGGGTCTCCAAGCTTGCCCGCCGCATGCAACAATTTTTTTGCCTAACCGCTGCCATCAACAAGCGCCAGTATCAGCAACACTGTGAGGAAAAGAGGTCCCGTGCCCGTCCGAAGAGCATCATGAGGGCACTCCATGTGGAGGTTTCTCCTCCCGGCACCGAGGAGAACATTACTCCAGAGCCTGAATGGCCACCTCATCATGGAATTTCTCTTCCGGATGATGGTCTTGAGATCCAATCCCCTCCTCGCACTCCAGTCTACCCCGACACCTCCTTAGAGTTACCTCCCGGCTGGGCGAACGCTGACCCTTGGGGCGCGTAGTTGCTCCTGTCCCTTTTTGGTGCCTTGGTGCCAAAGGGGGAGAGTGAGGTATATTAGAGTGCCTCTATGCAGCAAGAGGATAAGCTCAAGTGTGTGTGAACTTATATGTGACAAGTGTTCCCGAGGGCGGCATGGATTTACTAGCATTTAGAATTCTACACAACATGGTGAATGTCTTGTCAAGTTTCATTCTCTTAGGGGTGGAGCCTAAATTAGGAGTAGCCATAGATATGAACAAGTATACCCCTTATGATGGGTCCTAGAGCCATTTTCATGAGCAAGTATAGGAATCCTTAAGACATAAATGTCCACCGTAGCAATTAGTTTATGGGTCCCCGACATAAACCCCTCTAATGCAACTCAAAATATTGGAAAACGATTTCTATCAATCTGTAACTTCCAACCCTCATCATTACATTAAAGTGCAACCCTATGATCCCATATAGGTGAAGTAATATGCAGTTAACGTTCGCATAAAACCATCATAGAACAACATAAAAGATAAAAAAAACTTGACCAAATACTCATTGCACATCATATAGAATCATAGCGAGATCATCCTATGCCCTCAGAGTCAATAGCATAAAACCACCACATTGGTGATGAAATTTACCATCTACCACCACTTTACGTTTGCGGGACAAAAAACCACCAGATTTTCCTCAGTTTTTTTCGGAATAGGCTAAACGCGAATTGACAGGAAATCTGACCACTAATCAGCGCTGAGGTGGCATAATTTGGTGATGTGGACTGGGTCCCACATGTCAGCTCAATTAAAAAAATCTTAAAATCCTAAAAAAACAAATGTGAGAAGAAATTAAAAGAAACTGGGAAGGCCCCTGACCGCCCAACTCCGGCGAGGCTCGGCACGCGTAGCGGGGCGGCGGGCGCGTGCGAGCGGCGGCGGCGCGGCGTGCGGAGCGGGGGCAGCGCGGAGCACGGCGCGGCGAGCGGAGCACGGCGGCGCGAGCGGAGGAGCGGCGTGAGCGGCGCAGGGGCAGCGGTGGTGGTTGTCGGATGGGGAAGGGGATGATCTCCCCAGATTTGTTTTTTTAGGATTTTTTAATTGAGCTGACATGTGGGACCTAGTCCACATCACAAAATTATGCCACCCCAGCCCTGTCAGTTCGAATTCAATTCACGTTTAGCGCATTCCGTAAAAAATTGAGCAAAATCTGGTGGTTTTTTGTCCCACAAACGTAAAGTGGCGGTAGATGGTAAATTTCACCATCAAAGTGGTGGTTTTATGCTATTGACTCATGCCCTCAGGAACATGGGAAACTAGTCACCAGTGCCAAACATGGTGTGGATCAGAGGCATAATGATTACAACACAATCTGAAAATATAATCTCTCCACCAAATAAATACAAGATACCAATCACAATCATGCAATAGCAGTTAAAACAATATCTAGGGTTCGATCTATCACAAACTATGGGGGGAATGGAGTTGATCTTGAAGATGGTGATGGTGGTCATGGAGATGTTGATGGAGAAACCTCCCCCTATGTCAAGGAGGAGTGGTGACGATGATGGCATCGATTTCCCCTTCATCGGAGGCTCCGGTGCGGCAGTATCTGCCCTCTCTCGGAATAGGAGAGGACTTTTGCCTCCGCCTCAATAAATCTCCGGAAATACATGGATTAGGTTTTCTGGCGAGACGGAGACGTTTGTAAAAAGGGGGAGCCGAGGAAATGATCGAGGCCCAAATGAGCATCGGTGGCGCGACACCTGGGATCATTTGGCCCTCGTGGCTCCCCTCGCGTGCTTCTTTGGCCCACAAGTCTTCTCTCTGTGGAAAACTGACCTGGTATTTTTTTTCCTTTGATTTTTAGGTATCCAGAAGGTTCCTGAAATAGCAAAATAAGAAAATTGAGGTTTTCTGCCTCCCAGAAATTAAATAACAATGAAAGGAACTTTGTAGAAAAGTCCCGTAAATTAACTAAAAATGCATAAACAATAATGGATCATGGCATATATCATTCAAAACTAATCGTATGAGTTAGTATATTGATGATATAAAATGCACGTATCAATTACTCTCTTTCCTTTGTAATTAAATCTTCAAGTCTCATAGTATTTTTTTCTTCGAGTAGACGAGCCACAGGACATGCAGTAGTCAACATACTTGGGTCACTTCTTGTATCAGGTAACATACCTTACCTTTAGGCCTAAAGAGGATGCGTTTATGCTTCATGTAGGTTGTTCTTATGTTTATGTCCGATTTCATATTACAATTCCTATGTATATTAGTTGAATATCAAAGTTTTGGGCTTCCTATTTTCTGCTGGTGGGTAAGATTGAAGAGCTTCCACACCTAACATGCCAATGTTACTGCTGCTCTGTGACACGAGTTCAACGCTTGATGTTGGGTGCACCCTTCTGCCTGATATAACAAAGCGAGCAGCCTAAAACTAACGCAAAACAAGTTTTAACAAAAACCACGCAAAGAAGTTTTATTATTTTTGCCACTTTTTTATTCACTATGAATAATACATTGTGTTGCTTGGCAACCAGCGTAATAGAATTCGGGACACAAGACAATAACTTTGTTTTCCAGGGTTGTTTGAGCAGAAGAAGAGAGACAACTAGCTAAATCCCCCTAGTGCTCAATATTTAACGCTGAGTCACCCTTGTGGGTAAAGAGCCGTTTGCTACATCACTCTATGCATGAAGTCCAATGAATTGGTACACATGATACTTTGTTGACATCAACAAACAGATAAATTGTTCAAGAGATTTCCAACGGTTTGTTGTGGAAGAGATTTGAGTGAGATTGAGAACAAAACAAGTTTCATGTTCAGCCTTGAAGACCCACCACCCTCTTAATAGTAAGGTTGTTCCTACTTGACTCAAAACTACAAAACAACATTAGGGTCCTAACGTTTGTTCACCTTCAAAGTCTTCAAGCACACTAGAATAACTTCTTGCTTCAAGCTAGCAGTTGCATCCTTAGTCGCCAATCTCTACTTGTATAGTCCTCACCGTGGCTATACCAACATCGAGGAGTATGTTCTTGTGTAAGCTAGATGAAAAAATTAGTCCCTTAACTGTATATTGTAAACAATCATTCAAAATCAACTAGAAGGGCACTAGATGTAGTGTCAACTCGCCTCCTAATTAAGCTGCCACATCTCCTCCATCCCAACCATTGACGGGTCCCCACCTCCTCCGCTTGTCGCTCAAGCGGTGGAAGGAAGTGGGACCCTGCACACGCACTCGGTGTTGTAACGAGCGAGGTTCCTATAATTAGGGTTATGTGTTGTCGTGGTGGTGTCATTTAGTTTGTGGCGGCGGCGAAACATCGAACAATATATGGTACCCACACTTCAACACCATCTGAGTGGTGCAATTGACATCGTCAAGGAGACAATTATTTTGTCTTATGGCCAGGCGTGTGCTCCAGTGTGTGGTGTTGGTATGTTCAGTAGAATGTTGGTATTTTTAGTGGCATTTTTTTTTCTTGTGGGTAGGTTGTTCTGACCCGTGGGAGTACACTGGCTAAGCGATTGGCTCCCACATCGATTATTGTTTCTACAATACACCTTGGAAATATATTATGATAATTATTAGGGCACACGTCAATAGCACATCCCTAGTAAATTAGGATAATTATTTTAACTAAAACTAGAAAAATATTATCATGTATACCACCACTTAATTAAATATCCACTCTGTTTCAATGAATAAGACGTACACACGTTCCAAAATTATCTTTCAGTCTATCTATATAAGTCTAATTTGATGCAAAACTGATATTATTAGTACAAATCTAACTATGTTGATTTTGTATGATATAATTGAGATATTGTTGATCAAAACTTTGGTCAAAAATTTGTATTGAAACATTGTGCGCTTTACTCGTTGAAACGGAGAAAGTGCATTTTCTACGTCAAAAGTGAAACAAAATGGCCCTCAAAGAAAAAAAAGTGGGCACACTGAATAAGTTTATCTTCTATTTTTCCTAGCATGGAATAATGCGGGCCCATGGCCAATACGAACAAAACCACCTTGTCACGGACGAACAGTAGGCAGCACTGCCGGCTGGCCGGGTACAGTACATGGACTGATTGCACGGCACTGTACAGACACTCGTATGCATGCATCGATAACGGATACAATCATAGACCACATCTAGCTCTTGTAGAAGTGACCACACCATCAATACAATGACTTCGGCGGGCCCTGATCTGGGCCTGTCGGGCCTGTTGGGCCTGTTGGCTGTACGGTGGCGGCTTCGGATGGTGCAGGGTGTTCACGTCTGCGGGCTTCGGCGGTCGTCCTCGAGCCCCGTGTCGGTGTTGTCGGCGTCCCCTCTATGTGGGCGGCGGCGCCCACGGTGATCTTCGGCGTTTCTCCGTTGGCTTCGGGATGTGTTGCCCTCTGCGCGGCGGCTACGGGTTAGCGGTTGTTGTTGGTGGTTTTGTGCCGGTCCTTGTCGGCGGGCGTGAGGTCTTGGAACTCTTGGCGAAAGCTCTGTCTTGGCGGCAGGGGACCGACGACGGTGGCCTGTGGCGCCGCTACCTTCTTGAAGGCGTCGTTGTAGCGGGTGTTTCTTGTTCTCCGCTCGGGTTCTCCGGGAAACCCTAGATCCCTGGATCGGGCGTGGCGGCGCTCTTACGTCGCTTTGCCTCTTGGGGCCTCGCTTTGGATGTCCACCGGACAAGGGGACTTGTGGAGTGTTTTGGTGGTTTTTCGGCGGAGGCGGGTTCGTCTTCGGCCAGGCGGGGCGCGCCTGGGGCCGTGTGGTAGTTGGAGCGGTGGCTCCGATCTTTCGCCTCCGCCTGTTGCGTTGAGGTGTGGTGTCGACCTAGTTGGTCGTCGACCCGTGTGGAGCGCAGCCTCGGGGCTGGCGTGTGGTGTCGTGTTGTGCGGTTTTTCGGCCAGTTTTCCTCATAAACGGGCCATCTCTTTTCTCCTATATCAATGAAAGGCAAAGCTTTTGCCTCGTTTCAAAAAAAAAAAATACAATGACTTCAGTTCATCCACATACATTTGCTTGTTGCATTGAAAGTATTCAAGCAAGTCAAATATATTGGGCCTCTCCTTTACTTATTTTTCACATGGATTATCCTAATATATATATGTACATATGCATTTTTTTTGCTAGAGAATCGAGAATTACTAATAGTGAAAGTGTAGCCATTAGAAGATACGTATATAAATGATGTAGAGTGGACTTGATGAGTTATTAAGTGCAAGAGGGAGAGAAAAAAGACGACGGATGCATGTATTATTTTCACATAGCTGTAGTATTTTTCCTTGATTCGAGCTTTAGCTTACAGTTGCTTCTACCCAAAAACCGAAAAAATACAGACTCCCCTGCATTGCTGCATCCCTCCATCGAAACCTCAAAGCTTGCAAGATCATGAGATCATAAACATGAGATAGAGGGAGAGATTACCCAACTCAAAAAGCAACGTGGTGATCTAGGGTAGCAGGCCTGACGCTAGCTTAGCTATGCCTGTGCGGTGATCAGATGCAACGTCGACGAGAGGAAGAAGGAAAGCAAGTACCTAGCTATGGCTACTCATTCCATGCCATGGCTCGTTGGTGCTGTGTTGCTGCTGCTGCTGTGGCTGCGACTGTCCATGCTGCTGCTGTTGCTCGAAGCAGGGCGGCAGGCTGGCGTTGTTGGCGGCGGTGTTCACGGCGGCGCCCATGCACGAGGAGTCGAAGCCGGCGAGGCCGAGGATATCGCGATGCGAGAATGCGCGCAGCCCCAGGAAGTCCCTTGTCATGCCGTCATTGGCGCCGCCCGTAGCACCGCCTCCGCTGCCGTCCTCCGCGCCCCGGCCGTGGGATGCTGTCCTCGCGAGGGTCATCATCTGCTGGCTGTTGAGACACGACAGGCCGAGCCCGAACGTGGCACTGCCGGCAGCACTCGTCGCCGCTCCGGCCATCTGGGTGTAATGCGGGCTCGTCCCGCCGGCGCCGGCCCCGCCGATGGTGGCGCCCATCTGCGCCGCCTTCTGCAGCAGCGCAGTTGCCGAGAGGTGCGCGGCGGCCGCCGGCAGCTGCTGCTGCTGATGCTGTTGCTGCGTAGGCGCGGGCGCGGATGTGGCGGAGCTCTGCGCGGTGGCGCTGCAGATCGGCTGCAGCAGCGGGTGGTGGTGGACGTCTTCGTAGGGCATGGTGGGCCACGGCTGCATCTCCGGCTTGACGGCGGCGTAGTTGCAGTGCTGCTCCTGCTGCTGCATGATCTGGTGCTGCTGGTCCTGGAAGGCGACGAGGTCCTGGTGCTGTTGCTGCATGAGCTGGTGCGGCTGCGGTGGCGGCGAGTAGAGCATGGCGTGGTGGTGGCCCTGCGGCATGACCGGCATGCCTCCGATGGCCTTGGCGCTCTCCTCCGTGAGCGCGTCGCAGAAGGCCCGGTGCGTGATGAAGCTGTCCCGCCTGCATGCAATGCAATGCAGCGCAACGATTAAAGAAAAGTGATCGGATCGAAAGAAAAAGCAAAACTTTCTCCGGTTTCTTTGTTCACTTGTCATTGTTGCCATGGCGTGGCGTGTGAGCTCGATCGAAGAGAGAATCAGTCAGTCAGGGAAGGACGCATGGAGGTGACAGCACGGGGAGAATAGTGTAGGCAATTAGGCTAGACTAGAGGAGGTAGGAAGGAAGTCAGGGATGGGAAGTCTGCAAAGAGATTCACATGTCTGAATTCTCCTGCCCCAAAGCTCGATCCTCATCATCAAAGTATCTCTCTTCCTTGTCCTATGGGCCTAACTTTGCTCCTTTGTTTGTTTCCTCCCTCCTTCCTTCCTTCTAAAATCTCTCTCTCTCTCTCCTGTTCACACCTCACACGAGCTTGCACCACTAGCTGCTAGCAATCTCGTCCATGGCCGGAACAAAAAGAAAAACAAGAACAAAGAAAAGGAGTCCCTGCAAAAGTGGCCCATCTTTCTTTCCATGGACACATGATGCTTCTTCTGCCTTGCCTGGTGGTCTGGCCATCTTCGCCTCTCTCTCCCACAGTCCTACTGAGGCAAGCAAGCCACCCTATCTCCCGCAAGCAACTACGAGTGGTCACGATCGAACGCACGAACAAATCACACATCATCGCTACTGCCAGTACCTTACTTCTCTCCGACTAATTACGCCCTAAGATAGATGAGTGTCAATTCGATCTCCATGCAAAGTGCAAACGACTAAATGAAGCGCAATGGATGTGAGTGGAGTATGAAGATGAAGAGGATGAACAAATTTACCTGGAGAAGACGGTTCCGCAGTCGCACTTGTACTCCCGCGTGCCGCAGATCTTGGAGTGCGCCTTCCAGTCGGACTGCACGGCGTACTTCTTGGAGCACTTGTCGCACTTCCACTTCTTCTCGCCGTGCTTGCGGAAGAAGTGCTTCTTGATGCCGGTGAGGTCGCCCAGCGCGCGGGACGGGTCGTGGTGCACGCACGACGCCTCCGGGCAGATGTACACCTTCTTCCGCACAACCTCCTTGCTCGACCGCTGCTTCAGCTTCCACGGCAGGTTGTGCCCGCGCCGGTGAAGCTGCAGGTTCTGGTCGCGCTGGAACCCCTTGCCGCAGATCTCGCAGAGGAAACGGTTCGTCGCCATCAGGGTCGCCGGAGACAGCGCAACCACCTCAGACTCCGGGTCTGCATCGTGCGTAATTTGTTCCATGAAAAAGACAACACAGGATGCAACAGGATAGGAACATGCGCTTCAGTCCAAGAACTCATCATCGTTTCATCAGAAAGAAGAAGAGAAAAGACGAAATCGAGAAGAAGAAGAAGAAGAAGAAGAAGGACCTACCTGGGTTGCCAGGGAGGCTTCGCTTCCGCTTGTTGGAGGCGGCCGTCGGAGTCGGAGGAGGGGGGTTGGCGCCGGCAGAAGCGGAAGTGGTGAGGTTGGACATGCTGTCCTGCTCTGCAGATGCTGCTGCCTCCGCCTCACCAAGATGCTGAAGATGCTGATGAAACATACAACCCTGTACCGCCTTGATCTTCGCTTGCCTAGGTATATATCTCACTCTTGCTACCTCCCCTTCTGTCTCCCTCTCTACGTAACTAGCAATAAATTGGTGCTGCTACAGAGGGAGCATTAAACTGAAGAATGGAGGAGGATGGGGGCAAGAGTGACAAGAGTTCAGAGACCCCCGGCCGGTAGCAGCCACTCCCTCTCGTCACGCAGCAACAGCTCAGGGAATAACACAGCTATCAAAGGAGGGGAAGGAGACAAACAGGGGGAGGGAACTGGGGTGGTCAATGACTGGAAAGCAATTCAGATTCTCTCTCTCTCGCTTCTCCCTCCTCTCCCTTCTTTCTTCCTGCAAGGCTCCTGCAACCCTTCTTTCTCTCTCTACTTTCTTTCTCGGCACTCCGAGGCAGTACAACAGAGCTACAGCAAGAAGCCAAGAGCTGGCTGCTAGTGCAGAGAGGAGGAGAGAGACAGGAGATCAAGAGCTATGCAAGCTGGAAGAGGATGACCACCATGAGAGAGAGAAGAAGAAAAGGAGAGAGTTGGCAGCCATGGGGGAGGAAGAAGGCTGAGCAAATGGAAGGAAGGGCACGCCAAACCGAACCCCTCCTCTCCTGCTTTATCTGCTTCCACTTACTTTAGGGCCAAAAGGAAAAATATATACTGACCAAATGATCAGCTGAGCCTTCTTCCATTCATGAACTCTCAAATGAAAAGAAAACCGCAGAGAAAGCAACTCTTCTTTCCTTCTTGCACTTAAAACTTTCATGAGTATTTCTAAGATGATGATTAGCCAGCTGAAATGGAAATTAAGTATAATTCAAGAACTGTATATATATAGTACTATCATCGGTTACTTAGGAGTAGAAACAAACCATAGGCGGTGAGCACAGCGACACCCCCACGCACCACACTGGTAGCAATGCTGCACCGATGTTGAGCTTTCTGTCTTTTCCCTTGTCTTACAAATGTAGATACTTTCTCTCTCATCGTCCCTCTCTGAATTCCTGCTTTTCTTTATGTAATCGGCACTGTACACCCACTCGGTTGGTACACTATAGATCAATCCCCCTCGCAGCAATTAGATAGGTATATAGATATATAGATTCCCAGTTCACACATTTGTTTTTTTGTAAATTCTAGGGCCTGTATGTTGGGATGATAAAAGAAATGCAGTGACGTCTTCTGGTACATGTATGTGCATACCAACCACAATGCAAGACATGCATAGCTACATGCCATGTGATTTACCTGCCTTTTCTTCTTTATTTTCCCTCGGTGACTCACCTTGGACCCCATGCATGCATATCATACATGGGTGGTCATAATTCAAAAATAGAAATCCTATCTTGTTTCATGTCATGGACCAGTATGTCTACGGGACATGAGAGCTGCTGGCTAGCTTGCTTGCAAGACCCACACTATTCTACAGTGCCTAAACTTTCTGCTTCTTTCTACGGAGATTAAAAAGGAGAAAAGTGGATTTCTGGTTAGAAGCTGAAAAATTAAAAATTGGAACCATTAACTACAATTATATCTTTTTATTAGACTAGGGAAAGCCTCTTAAATAAATATAGTAAGCACTAAGTATATTTTCTATTTAATCTTCTCTTACATTAATAATTATTGTTAGAGGGAGCACAATCAAGAGACCAGTGGCACTGAATTTTTACGTGGAAATATGTGCGACAAATAAACATGGGCACATGTAACTGTATCATTTACAACCTCATTGACTTGCAACTATAGTTATCAACTTATTCTGTATAGTGTCATGTTTACAAGAGTTATTAATCAATTTCATGTATTAGAATCGAGTAAAAGTAGATAAGTAATCTTCAAGGAGACAACCTAGCATGTCTAATTATAAAAATCAGACCAATGTATTCTTAAGGCCTCTTTGATTCGCAAAATCGCCTGGAGAAAAAAAAAGAGGAGAAACACATGATAATAGCAGCATACCATAATCAACGCTATGAGATTTTAGAAGGTTGTTTGATTGTGTACATCATACTTCCATATGATTTTTTTCCAATAGTGGTTCTTCGTTTTTAGGTTCATGTTAATGTAAAATTTTCTAAGAAATAGCTTTGTACTAAATTCTCGATATTTATTATGGATAGGAGAAAGTAGTAGAATGGAAACTTTAGGAGTAAATTCATGTGGTTTGCAATCATACGTGTCAAGCAGACGTAGGCAAATCGTTTGTCCAAAATCTTTGAACCAAAGAGGCACCTATTCATTTAGCTCGTGAATGAAAATTTGAGTAGCAAGGCATAAACCCCCTGCTTTCTTGAGGAACATGGAATGGAAGTACATCACGGGATGATGGACTCTCCTTGGATTCTCTGTGCATGC
Source organism: Lolium multiflorum (assembly GCA_030979885.1). Taxonomy (NCBI): domain Eukaryota; kingdom Viridiplantae; phylum Streptophyta; class Magnoliopsida; order Poales; family Poaceae; genus Lolium; species Lolium multiflorum. The sequence continues at coordinate 186,130,750 of CM061749.1, read as the reverse complement.
ACACATGCATGGCAATCAGAGAAGCAAGATTAAGCAATAATTATACATACTCGGCTCGTGGCGTCATGTTGCTCTGCCTGAGCAGTGCAGCGGTGTACAGCAACAGTTGTGGTACTAGTACTAGTAGGGGTAAAACGCATAGGAGGTTGTGTGCCTATCTACCTACACCGCCATAGGGTGCTGGGGAAATTTGGTACCTCAAAAAGATAGAGACGTATTTTCCAAAGTTGGCTAGTGACTGGAGCCTGCATGCTATAGCTAGGACTTCATGTGACACACGCACCATTTTCTTTTGTGAAAGGGAACACACACCACATGTTACCATATGGTAAGTACTGGGTAACCAGGTTACCAGGTGTACCCTTTGTACCACTGCAGGTAAAAAAATTCTCCTTGTGCCTGAGCTTCCATGCAACGCAACCCAAGGCTTTGGACGTGTTTGATTAATTGCATGGATTTTAATCTTTTACCTTACACCTTTACGTGGTGAGCTTATCAACTTAACAGTTTTGTCATTGCATGTTACATGTGATCACACATATTTAATACAAGAGGAAATACATAATCACCATGACAAGGAAAACGATAATGAAGTCCTTCGGCCTACTAAGAGCATCCCCACTCGTTGGCGCTCCCCACGCCCAAATCCGGCGAAATTTTCGTCCGGATTGGAGGAAGATTTGGCGTGGGGAGGAGTAGTTTCCCAGTCGTGTGCTCCCCAAGCGGCGTTTCTCGGGGAAAAAGAGGATGGCTCGGGAATCCGGACGAAAGAGGAGACACGTGGGCGTGGGCGGTTGGTTTAGCTTCATCCGGAGTCCCGGGGACCCCCGGGAAACCGAGGATGGCATGGGGAGTCCGGACGAAAATAGGCTCAAATCCGGACCAAAACGAGGAACCGGGGACTGGGCCGTTTTCGCCGTCCGGATGAAAAAAAGTGGCCGTGGGGGCTCTGTGGGGAGACGAGTGGAGATGCTCTAACGCTGACCTGTTGTGAGTTGCACCCTTCAGGACTCCATCATTCTCATTTGTTGCTCTAGGAACTCAAAGTAATTTTCCTGCCTCCTCTATAGTCTTCAACTGTTTATGGAAGTTCTTTTTGTAACACGTCACTTGTGTATTGCAGTCCTTTTTCATGAGTTGCAGAGTCCTGGAACCTTTCCATAGTACACCACATACGACTTGTTTGTCTACCAAGATAGAAGATATGCAACATAAGCACGCAACTCAAGTTCACAACACAAGATATACAACATAAGCATGCATGACTCATATAAGGAAAAAGGCATCACAAGTTCAAGTTACCCACTAGTGTGATCCTATGATCACATTAGCTACTATGGTACGTATCACCCTGGCCACCCCACCAAAAGAGTGTGTAATCATGCCACCGCAAGTTCACCATTTGAGGGGTTAGTATATATACCACCTTACAAAATATACATGTATTGGCATAAGATATACATGTCGTTGACGGATGCCGCCATGGATTTCGCGAAGCTAGGCGGTTCCTTGGGAACGTCGGGCCGCGCAACACTGCCTGGTGGCGGAGATATTCCGCCAACTTCTTCTCCTTCTCATCGTCGTAAGGTGTCGGCGGCGGTGGCACACGGCTAGGACGACGGAAGTAGAGGCGACCCCTAGGTAACGTTGTGTCCTCCTTCTCCATCTTCGGCACCCGGAGGCCCGGCTCGACCTTGGGGACGATTGGTCAAAAGATGACCCCCCCCAGCTCAACGAGGGGGGAGACCGCGGCTCCGTCTTTGGCACGACGCGACACATAGGTGACAAATACGTTGTTGTCCTAAGGCACAAGCAGACATGCGGCGACGCCTGGATGTAATGCGGCCGCCACGGCATCCCGAAGGGCAGCGTGCGGCAAATATAGACATGTTGGTTGAGCATGCTCAAATTTTCGGCCCCTCCACCAGTCGCGGCGCCACGTGCATTTTGTATCATCATAATAGCAACTTATAAGACTAATTTATATTGTTATTTGCATTAATATATCATTACTTATGCATTTTAGATTATTTGTGGGACATTCCTATAAAGTACCTTTATTTATGTCCGGCTGACATGGACATACCCTTCGGGTACCCATTATTAGTATACCTAGCTCGGCCCGGCCCAATATGGAGAAGGCCGAAGAAGGCAACCCGAAGAAGTAGTCGAGTAGGACTCTTGTAAAACCCTAGGCTGGTTGCATATATAAAGCTAGCCAGGGCACCCGAAATAAAGAGGCCAAGATATAGACAATAGATAGACAACATAGCCCCGCTACGGGCGGCACCCTGTAAACATACATATGATCATATAGAGGATTGCTAGCAGGATCCTCCACCGAGGGGACCCGAAGCTGGGTATATTGTGTGCCCAATCTCGCTCCCGGAATCTCCATCGTCGCTATTTCCCGAAACCCAAGTCTACAATACGTAGGCATTGGCGAGGTGATCCCTCGTCACCGGCAGAAAAATCTTTTGTTAGTATTTTTGAGATTACATGAGCTACTAGACTCGAAAATGGGCAAGGTCCGAGGCCACACTTCATAATTTTCGAGACAAATAAAATGAGCTAAAGTGAACCACCAGGAGATCAACAACCTTGGAATTTGGCCAGGTGGAGCGGGGCCCACCCCATACCGCGTCACCTGGGCTCTGTCAGCCCTCGGACGTCGTCTCGCCTCATCCCTTCGTGTACCTCCTTATATACCCGAAAAACCTATCCTCTCAAGAGGATGAAGCTTTTAGCGAAATAGAGTGCTGACACCACCACCATCTTTGTTTCGGGGATCAGATTGATCCTGCGCCACACTGGAGAGGGGGATTTCGATGCCATCTTCACCACCATCGTCATCAACACCGTCTCCATCAACCATGTGCTCTCTCTCCATCACCATGAGGGAGTACTTCTCTGTAGACATGTGAGGTGGATGGGGTTTAGATGAGATTGATCATGTAATCATGTATATGTATCAAGATTTGATGTGTTTATCTTGAGGATATTCTTGTATGGTGTTGATACACCTTTGCTATGTTTAATGCTTGTTGCTATACCCCGAGTGACATTACTTCATTACTAAAATTTTATTGCCCCATCATGTATTTGAGTTTGGTATTTATCTGCAAAGTGTGCCATTTATTATTATGTTGAAACTGTGAACCTGAAAGTGACAATTAGGTGAGAATTAGGGAAAACAAGGGGAATATGTGGTAGTTTGAGGATATTGTTTGTTCATGAAGTGCTAATGCATTGTTCCGGGCTATTAGAAAGGATAGACGTTCATTACATGTAGTTCCAAATTGGCTCCTTTGAAATGGGCAGGTTAGGCCAACAGATGGTGTACAAATTCTCTTGGTTAGTACGCATAACTATATTTGGAACACATACCTACACACAACGGAGTTAGAGATGGATAATGTGTAATTTGCATTTCATTATATGATCAATCTTATTCATGCAACACCCCACTATCACCTCATGCCTTCTTTTAGCCATTGAAGTTACAAGTTCACTACTTCCGGTGAAAACTGGAAATCTGCTATAATTATCTACTGTTTTATTTTACTTCTTTGATTCAACTGCTGCAATCACCACTTCCCTTTTGAGAATACTGATACACTGGTGTGGTTGAGAGTGACACCTCAATTGTTAAAGTATTATTGGTATTCTTGTGTTCCCCTTGAGTAAAATAATAAATTATTTACCATCGAAGATTTCTGCGATCCCCTATACTTGTGGGTATCAAGACATTTTCCAGCGCCGTTGCTAGTATCCTAGCTTTATTGCTAATACCACTTGTTATCATTTACTTGATGTACTTATTTATTTATCATTATAGGAAAGGATAAGGATGTTTCTAAGAAGGTACTAATGCCTTCCACAACTTAAAGAGGTACAAACTTGCCTACTAGGCCACATTTTCACCTAATGCTACTACCACTCATGTTACTAAAAACAAAGCTATTGCCCTATTAAGTCCACCATTATCTAGGATGTCTACTAATACTGAAAGTGAGTTGTTGGATGATGGCGCGGATAAAGAGGGGACGCTTGTTTTATCTAAGCCTATGTCCAATGATGATATAGAATCTGAATATGACGAAGATGAACTTTATGATGAAAATGATATTGCAACTAGTTCTAAAGCAACATTGCGGAAGATATTGCTTTCATAAAGCTTTTATGAACATTGATTTAGATGATTAGACAACTTGATGCTTGTAAGAGTTCACTTGGAGAGTTATTCCATGTTGCTAGTAAATCATATGCACCTGCAAACTACATCAAAGATAAAGACTATGAGTTCAATGTTGATTCTGAAATAATTGAAATAGTTGAAGCATCTAAGTTCTACGATATAGATGAGGAATACCTTTATGAACATTTAACAAACTTTAATGAAGTAGCATGTCTATTTGGTAAAAATGAAATCCAACAACGCTATTACTTCTTAAAATTGTTTCCTTTCTCTTTAGGAGGAGAAGCAAAAGCTTGGTATAACTCATTGGCTCCAAATTCAATTACTATTAAAGAGGTATAAATTAATTTGTTCTATAATAAGTATTTCCCTGGTGATAAAATTCATGGCATGAGAGCTGAAATTAGTAACTTTGCACAATGTAGGAAAGAAAGACTATATTAATCTTGTGGGAGATATTGTGATCTTGAGAGCAGATGCCCTTCCCATGGTTTTAAAGATAATGAACAACTTGATATATTTCATAATGGACTAACTAAATAATCTAGATCTTATCTAGATAGTGTTGCAGGAAATATTTTCAAGCAGAGGAATATTTTCAAGCAGAGGACTATTGGAAACTATTTCTCAAAATCATTATGATTGGCATAGTGAAGAAGAAGATAAAATTGATTCTATTGGTAATAAGAAGGGTATTCTCAAGTTTAACCAATGAACATATGAAAGTGGTTTCAAGGTCTATTAAAGAAAAGGTAATTAAGACCTCTCACTTGTAGAAGCTATCTGAAATAGGAATGAAATTCCCTATTGATGAACCATGTTTTCCTATTCAAGTACATGCTATATGTTCTGTTGAAGGTAATGAGAAGGTATCATCCACTGCTGAAATATCATATGTTGATCATTCAAATAACTTCTCTTATCACCAAGAGGCTATTGAGCATGGTATTAGAATGAATCTCATGAAGAATTCTCATAATATTAAATTTCTCTACGAGAGTTTAAAGTCTAGTGTGGATTCTGTTAAAATGATTGTAAAAATTTGTAAAATGGTGAATAATAAAGTTGAATAAAGGATCTATCTTCTAAATAAATTATATAAGAAGCTTCTTGCTGAAAAGAGGCAAGTATGCAGATTTGAAACTAGAAGAGGGGCAAGTATTCAGGACCCTGATTATACTGAGGGGCATCCAAAAAGAAAAAGAGCAAGACAATCTTAAAAAGAAATCTTCTATAGGACGATCTCCCAATTAAAGTGAAGTTAATGGAAATTATGAAGAACAAGAAAATGATATATCTATCTTTGATGTTGCAACTGAAGATAACAACAATGAAGATGATGATATGGAATTATATCAAGTCAATGAAGAGCCACAAGGAAATGAAAATGCTGAAGAAACCACCGAATCAATTGTCAGAGAGGACCCTCAATCTTCAAGGAATAAAGGTAAAGGGAAGAAACATCCTCCACAACAAGGTAAGGAAAGAGACCCACGAGTACAGAGAACTATACCATATCCACAAGTTGTAATGAAAACTTTAGATGATGCTAGATTTGAAAAAAATCTTGAATTAATAAAGAATCTATATTTATAAATTCCTCTTGTTGATGCTATTAAAATTCCTCCTTATTCTATTTTTATGAAAGACATTGTCACTAATAAAAGGAAAATACCTAACAAAGCCATAACCGCCATGCTTGTTGATTACTCCTTTAAAGGAAACTACCTGAAAAGTGTGGAGATCCTAGTATACCTACTATCCCATGAAAGATTAAAGATACCTTTGTTAAATATTCTTTATGTGATTTCGGTGATGTGTAAGTGTCATGCCTTTCTTTTTATATAAGAAACTAAATTTGAATAAACTTGTGCCCACTAAGGTTTCTCTCCAAATGGATGATAAGTCTAATGCTATTCCTATTGGTATATGTGAATATTTTTCTAACATGCATGATAGCTAATGTGCAAATACCTACATACTTCATTATATTAAAAATGACTGGAGATGAAAATTTATCTCTTACTCTTTTGAGACCTTTTATAAATATTGCAGGGGCGGTGATTAATTGTAATGAGAGCAAGGTGACATTCCATGTCAAGGGAAATGAGCATATTGTTCATTTCCCAAGGAAGAATCCGAGGTATAGGACAAAGAAAAGTGTAAACTCTATTGAAATAAGAACTCTTATGATTGGAAGTATTGAAATACCAATGCCACCCCATGAGCCAAAGTATGCAATATTTATGATTGGGACAGTACCAATCAATCATGAGGTACCCTAAATATTTCTCTCTTATAATTAATAAATAAATCATTGTTCCTATCCTTGTCATAGTGTTAATGAGACTCGATCAACCTTATTACCAATATGATAATGATGATACGATGATTCCCGTTGAAAATTTGCTACAGTAACTTTAAATATTATTTGAATTCCTTCACTCTATTCAAGGTTATTTAATTATTTAATGCTGATTTCTCACAATTTTTAATTTTTGAAAAAACTTGAAGAGAAAATATAAAAATCTGAGAAAATTCCCGTGTCATATTTCTGCGCAAAGGAGCCACCACACGAAAGGGAATCACCAGAAGGTACCCAGGGGCTGAAAGAGCATTGGTGGTGTGGTCCCCACCGCAAGCCGTGCCACCGATCCTCTTTCGCCCTTCCAAACTCTGTTTCACCTCTATTTCGACTCCAATCTTCGTCTTACCCTAAAAATGTCAATATATACATGTCCCTACCGATCTAATCTCGCACCGAATCTTTTCAAGGCGAGTATTGTTTTTTGTCCCTATCCTTCAGATCTACCTTCTTGCCTGAGCCATGTCTTCCCAGTAGAGTACTCCTGCAGGGGTCCCTTAGCTAGCGAGGAGACTAGGACACGAGAGTGGAGATCTCAGTCCAGAAGCCAACCACAAGGAGGAGGAGATGAATTCACAAGGAAGGACTATTGGCGGGCGAAGTTTGAAGAAGATGCAAAGGAGATGTGAGAACTCGAAGGACCAAGATTCATAAGCCCAGTGGACAAAATCCTTCAGACGAGGATTGATCTTCTCCACCGACAAATTGGTAATGAAGAACTCATCTGGTTCAAGCAGTCATATTAAACTGCTGCAGGAATACGAAGAGGCGGTAAACATAAAATATGTGAGAGGGATGCAAACAAACATCTCGGTCTACAGGGAAACTATTGCAAGGTTTGAAGAAGATATCAAGCGCTACAAGGCCAGACTTGCAGAACAATTTGATCTCAACGGGAAGATGCATGAAGCACCAATTGAGATCAGAAACAACACCGAGAAAGAATTCATGAAGTCATTTAGATAAAAAAACTTACAACAACAGTCCAAGCTTGCGCTCATGCAGATGAGTGATGACCCACAAGTATAGAGGATCGCAACAGTCTTCGAGGGAAGTAAAACCCAAATTTATTGATTCGACACAAGGGGAGCCAAAGAATATTTATAAGCTTTAACAGATGAGTTGTCAATTCACCTGCACCTGGGAATAGACTTGCTCCCAACACTTTATCAGTAGTAAAAGTTTTATAGCAGTGGTAGTAGTGAAATAACAGTAGTAATGAAATATAGATGTAGCGATGATTGCAGTAGACAACATGATTAAAATAATGTAGGGACAGAGATGGATGAACGGGCGCTGCATGAATGAGATAGTTCATATAATAAGCAAGACGTGGGAATTGCAAGTGCTCCTATTTAGTTGTGTGTTCCTATTTAGTCGTGCGTGCTTGCAATGAGAAACTTTCACGACATCTTTTGTCCTACCAGCCCGTTGCAGCGAGGCCTCAAGGGAAACTACTGGTAATTAAGGTACTCCTTTCAATAGAGTACCGGAGCAAAGCATTAACACTCCGTGAACACACGTGATCCTCACATCATAGCCATCCCCTCCGGTTATCCCAATTATTGTCACTTTGGGCATCGGGTTCCGGACAACGATATGTGTATACAACTTGCAGGTATGATCAAAAACAATAATTATCATCATGAATCAATAACATGTTCAGATCTGAGATCATGGCACTCGGGCCCAAAGTGACAAGCATTAAGCATAACAAGTTGCAACAATGTCAAAAATACTAACAATGGATACTAGGCACTATGCCCATAACAATCTTATAGCGATTACATGAAAAATCGCATCCAATCCCTACCATCCCCTACAGCCTACATCGAGGAATTACTCACACATGGATGGGGGAATCATGGATGGTTGATGGAGAGGCGTCGGTGATGGTGATGATCTCCTCCGATTCCCTTCCCGACATGTGCCAGAACGGAGTTTCTGGTTCCCGAATTGGGGTTTCTGGTGGTGGTGGAGCAGCGAAAGTCTTTCCGGAAAAACATCAAACCCCCTCTGGTTTTAGGGTCAGAGGCTTAATATAGTCTGGAGGAGAGGTCGAGGGGGTGACCGAGGCGGCCACACCACCCCTAGGCGTGGCCAGGGCTAGCCCGCGCCTAGGCCAGGTGTGCCCCTCGTGGCCCTTCTCCGTCTCGTCTTCAGGCTCCGTGAGCCTTCAGGTGAAATAGGGACTTTGCAATATTTTCCGGGAATTTTCCTTAAAGTTGAATTAATGCATAAAAATGAGACACCAGAGACATTCTACTGAAAACATTGTTAGTCCATGTTAGTTGTATTCAAAACACACAAATTAGAGAGCAAACAACATCAAAAGTGTTCGAGAAAGTAGATACGTTTTGGACGTATCAATGAGCGCATCATATCTAGAAGTTTCAGTTACAAATTAACTTGAGTATATTGGCCAAGCATAGAATATCTCTCAATAATCAAGAGTACCAATAATAAAAAAAGGAAAACATCAACGTAAATGGTTAATTAATCTGAAGTTTGGAATAGAGATGTGCTTTTGTAGGATACAGAGTTAGGAAGTGATGATAACATGGGGACATGAGATACTCTTATTCAACTTAGTAATCTATGAGTAAACTGATGGTAATGGATATTTCAATACATATGCTCTATTGAGAAGTGATTGAAAGGTAGGTGCACGATGATTCGGTTAGCCATGGAAAGTGAAAGACAAAGGTTGAGTAGAGCATGACATGATGGAAATATCCATGAATAAAGTTTATTATGGTTACTAAGAAACAATAACATTGACTAATACCATCAAAAGTGGTGAAAGTGTTCAACCGAGTTGAACTTCATGTCTATCTTGTTATTAAAACTCTCCTCTTTTAACTAGTTATCCTATGAGACTTTGTCTATTTTGTGGATTCAATAATAACATCAAGATAAGCATAATGGATACCTTTGACACGAATACAAAATTGAGGATGGTTCAGTTGTCCAACATACAATAGTTATTCATGTTCAAAAGTAAGGTGTAGTTGCTAGAACTTCTTTGTATGTTTCCCTCATTTGCATGGCTGCTAGTATATAAATATTTTAAGATAAGTGAACATGCATAAGTCGATGATACAATGCTCGTATTTAGTTGATCAACCATAAGATCATTGATGCATGATATGATATATTATCTTATTTGCTCGAGAACGAGCAAAGGATAAGCTTGGGGGAATTGATACGTGCATTTTGTATCATCATAATAGAAACTTACAAGACTAGTTTATATTGTTATTTGCATTAATATATCATTACTTATGCATTTTTTGATGATTTATGGGACTTTCCTATAAAGTACCTTTATTTTGGTTTTAACTCTGTCTGGCAGAGAAACCTAACGTCAATATTTTTGAGACTACATGAGATGCGAGACTCGAAAATGGGAAAGGTTAGAGGCCATGCTTTGGAATTTTTTGTACGAGCAAAATGAGCTGAAGTGGGCCACTAGGATATCAACCGAATAGGAATTAGGCCGGGTGGCAGGCCCATCCCAGGCCGCGCCACCTTAGTTCATTCAGCCCTCAGACATTGTCTCGCCTCCTCCCTTCGTACCTCCTTATATACCTCGAAAACTGATGACCCACAAGTATAGGGGATCGCAACAGTCTTCGAGATTACCCAATTTATTGATTCGACACAGGGGAGACAAAGAATACTTGTAAGCCTTAACGGCGGAGTTGTCAATTCAGCTGCACACTGGAAACAGACTTGCTCGCAAGAGTTTATCATAGCAACAGTTTTATAGCAGTAGGAATAGTGAAATAACAGCAGCGGTGAAATAAAGACAGCAGTAATGATTATAGTAAACAACAGGATTAAAATACTGTAGGCACAGGGATGGATGAACGGGCGTTGCATGGATGAGAGAATTCATATAACAATCATGATAGGGAATTTGCAGATAATAAAACAGTATCCAAGTACTAATCAATCCATAGGCATGTGTTCCGTATATAGTCGTACGTGCTCGCAATGAGAAACTTGCACAACATCTTTTGTCTTACCAGCCGGTGGCAGCCGGGGGAAACTACTGGAAATTAAGGTACTCCTTTTAATAGAGAAGGAGAAAGCATTAACACTCCGTGAACACATGTGATCCTCACATCACCGCCCCCCTCCGGTTGTCCCAATTTTGTCACTTTGGGGCCTCGGGTTCCGGACAGCAACGTGTGTATACAACTTGCAGGTAAGATCATAAAACAACGTATATCATGATGAAACAATAACATGTTCAGATCTGAGATCATGGCAGTCGGGCCCTAGTGACAAGCATTAAGCATAATAACTTGCAACAATATCATAAAAGTAACATCTACGGATACTAGGCACCATGCCCTAACAATCTTATGACTATTACATGATCAATCTCATCCAATCCCTACCATCCCCTTCAGCCTACAGCGGGGAATTACTCACACATGGATGGGGAAACATGGCTGGTCGATGGAGGCGTCGGTGGTGATGGCGGTGATGATCCCCTCCAATTCCCCGTCATGGCAGAGTGCCAGAACGGAGTTTCTGGTCCCAAGACGGAGTTTCGCGACAGTGGCGGCGTACTAGATGGTTTCTGGCGACTTCGACTTCCCCTCTCGCGTTTTTAGATCGAAACCCTTAAGTAGTCCAGAGGGCGTCGAGGCTGGCCGAGGCGGCCACACACTAGGGCGCGCCCCCTTACACGCGCCGGCCTAGTGTCAGGGGGCTGGCCTCTGTAACATCCCAAAATTCCAAAACAAAACAAATGAATTTCCTAGTTCCAAATTTTGGAACCAACAAAAACTTTTATTAAATTAAGACTGGTACATAATAATCTTGCTAAATTATTGTGCTATTGCCATGATTGCTTGTTATTAGTATTTGAAATAATCCTAAACCCTAAAACCTCACCCCTCTTTTCACCATCCTAGATAACATAAAATAAAAAGAAATTAAATGAGAAAAAGGCATATGTGCCTATGGCTATTTTAGAAATCTTTACCCTAAGCTCCTATACTTTGAATAAGGGTTTGGAAAGACCTTACACACCCTACCTAGTACTTATCAAACCTAAATCAAGTTGTTTTCTAATAAAATAAAAAGAGATTAAAAATGCCATAGAGGCATATGAGAGTAAAATAGCAAATATGTGAATTTAAGAAAGTTGACCCTAGGACTTGTTGTGAATGGTTGGATCACCTCCATATACCATTTCAACACTCAACAACACAAATTGGGTCAAACCAAGTCAAATTAAAAATCAAATGCAACATATGCATAAAAGCATATGTGACACATAGTCATTTCACCAAACCTTGACCTATGTCTCTAAACCTTGACTAAATGGTGTGAAACCATCTCTCAACCCAATATAACACTAAATGGACCCTAACCCATGTCCAAGTGAAGCAAAATCAACTATTTACAAATTTAGTAAAAAGTGACACCTCATCTCCTATGTATTAAGGCCAAATTTGCAAATCTTTGAATAAGACCATTTGAATTGGGTTCAATGCTCTTAAAATGTTTCTAAACTAATAAGAACCACATTAGAGTCAACAAAAGTCAAATAAAAAGGGGAGAATTCAAATGGGGAGAAAATTCCCAAATTTCACTCACATACACATTATGTCAAATTGCAAATCTTCAACCAAGGCCACCATTGCTTGATCTCTTGCTTGTAAAATGTTTAGATATGATAAATAAACACAATTGCATCAAAGAAACCAAAATCAAATCAAAGCAAAACTCAAAATCAACATACATGTGATAATGGTCATTTGGCCATTTTATAAAATGTTCCCCACTTTACCCCTCTGTATTTCTCAATTCTCAAACCTAACTTAGTCAACCAAGGCCATGTCATCCAAGACCATATCAAGGTCAACAACTTTCATGTTGACCATCAGGGTTAATGTTGACTAGGTTGACCAGTATGATCTTGACAAGTGGTGATGTTGAAACTATGTGAAGATGACCCCATTTTGGAATTCTTGTAAACCTTCACCAAAATGAGCACCACCACCACCAATCTTTCACTTTAATTATATGTTTGAGCTCCACCAAAAATAATTGCAAAATTCTAACTTTTTCTTCATGCGGCCATTGTGTCGAACACCTGGCAGGCATCATCTCAGATTTTCAACACATGCTATTAACCTCTGGTCCAAAGCCTCCACCACTTTCCATTGGTGATCATCAACCTCCTATACCCCTCCTGCATCTCTACATGTCCTTGCCCCGTCGTTTAAAGTGAGGAGAAACACCTAAACTAAGCTGGCCATGCACCATGCCGGCCACACATGCCGCTCATCTCCCTGGCTCTCCCCTCTCTCTTTCATCTTGTCATCGAGCATCTAGGGACTTCCCTAAGCACGCCTGTATCATCCCTATGCAAAGAGACACACACAATTGGCCGAACCAGGCGCGCCCATGCACGCCCAGGACGTGCCAGGCACGCGGTGACCACGCCCTGGCATCGCCAGTACGCCAAGCGCTCGAGCACCCCCGTCCTTCTCTGGCCAAGCTACGCCTGCATCAAGCACCACCTCCCCGCCCTCTACACGCTAGACAAACCCCCAGGCCTGCCCCTGCACCGTAGCCACCGCCATGATCAGCACCGTCCGCCACGGTACTGCAAGGACACCACCGTCGCCAGCTCGCCACAGACCATCATTGGACGCGCCATCAAGCGCGCTAGCACCGCCTAGGCGTCGCCTACCAGCTGCGCTCCATAGCTTGCCCCTTCAATCGCCAGAAATGTCGAGCCCATGGTCGACCTTCCCAGCACCCCGCGGCCACCCCTCGACCCTATAAAAGGGGACGATCGGCTCCCTTCTCTGCACAACATTCACTCCCCTCCTCTCACTGAGCCTCCTCCACCCATCAATTTCACCAGCCATCGCCGGAGTCGCCCCAATTTGAAGCTCGGAGCCGCGAGCCCGCAGATCCTCGCCATCGATCCGCGCCTCCCCAAGCGCCACTGTACCAGGAGCCTCTTCTGCCTCGCCAACGTCGCCTCGAACCTCGCCATCGACCTCCGGCGACCCACAGCGCCCTCCGATCCCCTAGGTACGCCGCCAGCACGCCGGCATCTCGTCGGAGACGACGAAGCTCCCCGGCCGTTCGATCGTGTTCTGATCTAATGGATCACGTCGCTCATACCGCTTCGCTCGGTTAAGAGCCACGACGGGTGGCTCCCACCTTCGGGCCGCCACACGGGCTGTGTGCTGGGCCGTGTTGCTCTATTTAATTCCATTCGGCCCATTTTGTTTTCCCGCGTGGCCCAGTAATTCAAATTTGATTTAATCCTTTTAGCTAAATTCAATACTGCTGCCCACTTCAAATTTAAATAGTTTGAAATCTACTACACCAAATTTAACAAATTTTATATATTTGGAAAGCTCATGAAATTATCTAAATAATGCCACTGGCCTCATGTCCAAATTCGAAATTAAATTTAAATGATAAAAATAACAAGGCAGGGCCTTTTCTGACTTTAAATAAATATTAGAAATTATCTAGAAATGATTTTAAGTTGATTCCAACTCTAATAAATCACATTGGACATACTCTAATTGTTTATGTAAAAATATAGCCTAGTTGTTGTGCATGATCATGGACTAAAGCTAAATAATGGCTATGGAACCATTTCTAGTCTATTTAATACATACCCATAGAATTATTTAAATAGTATGAGGACTTCTCTCTCATTTAAATTGTGATCCTAAATAATTCAACTAGAAGTACTGACCTTGGTCAAGTAAGTCTCATGCTTAATTACTTATAGATTTTAAATCATTTAGAGGATAGTTTAACTTATATGAGGCATAACTTCTCACTAAAATCATTAAGCCAATTAGTTCAATGAGAATTAATCACACATATATTAATGAACCATAGGTTCCTATTTGAAAACAATTAATCCTTCTCATAAGTAGTATTTAAATATTTCAAACCTATCTATTAAATCATATGAGACACTTAGGCCTCATTTAAATCTTGCCTCCACCATATTAATATGAAGTAGATCCCATGGTCAATTTAAAACTCACATTAAATTAATTAATAATATTAAACCATTGCAAGGTGTTATTAAAATGTTATGAGGTGCTCACCTCATTTAAATTATCTTTCTCAAATAATAGGAGGTAATGTATTGACTTTTAATTTCCTAAGCTCATACTTGCTCCCTTATAAATCTTAAATCTAAATAATATTTAAATTCTCCAAAGATTAATTAAATCACATGAGATGATGAATCTCATTTAACTCACTTTCTCAAATACTAAGTGTGAAGTGTTGACCTTGGTCAACATGGGATCATCCCTGGTTATTTAAAAATATTAAATCACCTCAATGATAGTCCTTTAAATTAGTTATCACTCTGTGATAAATCATATGAGAGATATTTCTCTCATTTAAATCTTGTTCTCAAGTGATTCAACATGAGGTAGTGATCATAGTCTAAGTAACCTCATACTGAATTATTTGGTGGCATTAAAACACTACCATGTTAGTATTAAATTGCATGAGGTATGGAACCTCATTTAAATCATTTTCTCAAATGATAAGTATGAAGAGGTTGACTTTAGTCAACCTAGGTCATATATTATTCATAAGAGAAATTAAATCTTAAGAAGATTCAATGAGAGGAAATCATTTCTCACCAAACCAAAGAGAAACCCTAACTCCGTTTTTCAATGAGAGGAAATTATTTTCCTATTATTAAATAAGAAAACCCTAGCATAAATTTTGTAATAAATGTTAAGTAGTGATGCTAGATCATTGTGTGAGCCACTAAGGCTAATTAAGAGTACTTAAGTATTGTTTGGTGATTGTATCCTCGTATTCGTTTATAGACGCTAGTGAGACTATCAAGAGGAGGAGGTATTCTACCAAGAGGAAGAGGAAGAACACTTTGATCACCTCACCAATCAAGGCAAGCTAATACTAATGCCAGCTATTACCAGTGCAAGTAATCAACTTGCTAACCATCAGAATGCAAAGCTCTCCAAGAGCAAGACATCATTACTTTTACTTTATGCTTAATGCTCCTATCCCAAATTTTTACTTAACAAGCTTTACTGGATTTTATTTATCAAAGTTACTTTTTGGTTTATGATTCACTTGGTTGAATTATAGAGTAGTACCAAAGGATTACACTTAGCCTAGCGAGCTCCAAGATATTTAGCACCCCTCATGAAATAGTTGCTAGCGCTAATCAATTAAAATTTGACTACTCTAGATGGGAACATGTGACTTTGAAATGAAGTTGAAACCTTGGAATGATGGTTCATTCCATTGAATGACTTTGAAGGTGAATATGACCAAGAGAAGATGGTGATTTTTGAATAAAACTGATGGTTGGGTTCGGATGCGATACCATTCCAATTTTGAATGTACCCCCACAATACCCAAAATGGGTAAGGGCTTAACCATAAATTTATGTGCTTTAGTATGGGTTCCCTCTAAACAAGCTTCATCGGGGTTAGGCTGAAGGCTGCCTCTACAGAAGTGATGTGATATGACGTAAATGAGGTGAATTGTCCGGCCCAAGCCCTGTGCAGTTCCCGGGTTAACAGTTGGTTCTCAGGAGGCCAAGCTCATGGGGAGAGGTGCCTGTACTAGAGTATATAAGTGAAAGGTTATGGTTGGTAGTCCGCACGGAGTATGATAAATCAGGGCCAGTTAACCCGACGGATTATTGCAAATATTGTGGCACAAGTGTACGACCTCTGCAGAGTGTAGAACTATTCGAATAGCCGTGTCCACGGTTACGGACGATTGTAAAGGCCACTGTTCATCGAGACCATTTTTTTCAAAAATGTGACATGTGACTGACTTGGATTTGAAAGGTGAATGGTGACTTTGAATTGAACCACAACAGAGTTGTGGGAATGACACTAATGTTCCCACTTGAGTTAGTCTAGTGATTCAAGCATCATTACTAAATGTTTATAAAATCAACTTGGCTTTATGCAAATAAACCTAGAGCTTAGTATCCCCTTACCACAATTGATAGTGCTTACACTAGTATTAGTTTGCGAGTACTTTAAAAGTACTCATGGCTTTGTCCCTGGCTATTCAAATGGCAGACTATGAAGGTGAACAGCAGCGAGGAAGAAGACAAGAACGTCTACGACAACTAGGACCGCTCTGACGTCAAGTTGCCTGTGGAACAGATGGACCACGACCGTTAATTCGCTTCCGCTATGTGTTTTGTAATAGGATCTCTAGATCCACTATGTTGTATTAAGACTGGATCATGTGATCCTTCGTTGTAAGACGATTATGTGTTGGAATAAATGATGTGTTGTTATATCAATCTATTATGTCTCGCAAAAACAACATTCCTGGGATTGCGATGAATGGCATAATAGGCATCTGGACTCAAAAATCCGGGTGTTGACAAGTTGGTATCAGAGCCATTGTTTGACCTTAGGAGACCCTAGTTAGAATGGACGTTCGGAAAATTTTAGTTTCTAAAATAAATGAAGGAAGTATTTGTGAAAAACTTATTCATTTCCTTCTCTACCAGATCTTCTGAAAAATAATAAACCATCACCTCCTTATAAATCCATTTAAAATTTTGCCACACTTGTTCACATCTCTAACTTACTCATCCATTTCACTTTCAGATGGAGCCCTACGTCCAGACGGAGACCTACGATCTGGAAAACGGAGGAAGTCTGGTGTTTGAGCGCGACTTGTACCTAGTGTCCGAGAAGCTCGAACGCCCACCTCCCGATTCCACGGAGTCCGGATCCACAACACCCCCTTGGGGAACAGCAGTGAATGATCACCGCTGACTTGAAGGGAAGTTCGGAGCCTCCCATCTCGGAGAGGATCCTTTTCTCCTTCAAGGCCTACAGCTGGGTGGACGGTCTTGCTCACGCCCTTCAGGAGGGACTTGCTCGGGTGTGCGGACAGAACATCACCGCACTCCGGGAAGCCGCTTCGCCCACTTCGCGAGGCACGACACCATGGGGGAACCCATGGCACTCTCTTCACACCCGGTGCTCAAGATCCATGTGCAGCATTTGGACTTTATGCTTCATGAGACCCGGAAGGATCTGGAGCTGACACGTGTCCCTCACCGTGCCCAGATGGCTTTGGCTCATCATGCGACGCCATCAGGACTACTCGCCAAGGACCGGCCGCCACTGCAGCGCGCCAAGAATGTTGCTACTATCACCCGTCTTCGCGAGAAGATTCGCACCTTAGAGGTGACTGTCCGGACACAGCAGGACCAGATCCAGGAGATGGAGGAGGAGAGAAGACATCCAAGGAGGCGAGGACTTCCTGAGTGACGACAACGACTTTGAGGATGACGAGTTCACGATGAGGAGGACTACGAGTTTCTGGAGGCTGCAGAGGATGGGATCATTCCCATCGATGTGGATGAAGACAATGAGGAATAGTTGCACTAGCTTCACTTACGTAGGTGTGAGTTGTATCCCGCACCATGTATCGTAGATTGTGGAAAAAGGGTTCTTAAAACCCTTAGTGCTTTAGCTTGTAATGTGTAATGTTTGTTGTGAATAAATAAAATATGTGTTATATTTATCTTGAAAATATCTTAAGTTTAAGTTTAAACTTAACTCAAAATAAGCCATAGAAAATTTCCCTCTTATCTCATGATATATCTACATAATCAGATGGCCCCACCAAATCGCAACGCAAACCAAGATACGCTGATGCAGATGCTGCAGCTCATGATGGAAGACAAAGAGGCCGAACGCGCTGAAAGGTAGGCCAATATCACTGCTCTGCAACAACTAGCTCAGAACAATCAAGGCTGTGGAAACCACGATCACCCTGGTTCAAAGCTGAAGAACTTCCAGAACACCAACCCTCCAATGTTCAGCAAGACGGAAGAACCTTTGGATGCTGATGACTGGCTCCAGACTATAGAAAACAACCTTGAAGTTGCGGGAGTTGAAGCCGCAGAAAAAGTACTGTTTGCCACCCACTACCTGTCAGGACCTGCAAGAGCCTGGTGGACTAGTGCCCGTGCAATGAATGCGGGACAGATGATGACATGGGAAGACTTCAAACTGAAGTTCAGTAAGTACCATGTGCCCCAAGGATTAATCAAGAAAATGAGAGACGAGTTCCGTGAACTCAAGCAAGGAAGAATGTCCGTGGTAGAATACCGCGACAGGTTTCTCACTCTGTCAAGGTACGCCCCGGATGAGACCGACACAAATGAGAAAAGAAAGGAAAGATTTCGAACGGACTGCACGACGAGATGCAAACGGTGTTAGTGAATATTCCGTTCGCGACCTCGAAGCCCTCGTGGACTCAGCCATACGGATGGAAGGAAAGCTGCATCAGGCCAATGAGAACCGCAAGCGTAGAATGATGAACCAGAGTGGACCCACCATACCCGAAGCACCGCAATAACTTCTCTGGAGGATTCACCCCCAGAAACAACAGACCATCTGCGCAGACTTATCACCCCAACTACCGCAACAACCACGGAGGACCCCGAAGCCCGGGGACAACAACAATAACAACCGCAATCCCAACAGCCACCACAACAATGGGAACAACACCAACACCAACACTGGCCCGAGAACTGGAAGCAATGCCATCCCCGTCACCCCGAAGGACAAGTCCACTATAAACTGCTATGAATGTGGAGTTGTGGGCCACTACTCCAAGGAATGCCCCAAGAAGCTTGCCAAGATCGCTGCCAAACCCTGCCCTGCAACAGCGCCGCTTCGCAAGTAGAAGGAACCAGAACAACAACAACGGACGTTTCTACCACATGACGGCCACTGAAGCTCAGGAAGCACCCCAGACCCTGACAAGTATGCCTTCCTGTTAAATCAAAATGCTCAATCTCTCTTAGGAACTTAACTCCTCCTAAAATCTCGGGACGAGATTTGTTTAAGGGGAAGGGTTTGTAACATCCCAAAATTCCAAAACAAAACAAATGAATTTCCCTAGTTCCAAATTTTGGAACCAACAAAAACTTTTATTAAATTAAGATTGGTACATAATAATCTTGCTAAATTATTGTGCTATTGCCATGATTGCTTGTTATTAGTATTTGAAATAATCCTAAACCCTAAAACCTCACCCCTCTTTTCACCATCCTAGATAACATAAAATAAAAAGAAATTAAATGAGAAAAAGGCATATGTGCCTATGGCTATTTTAGAAATCTTTACCCTAAGCTCATATACTTTGAATAAGGGTTTGGAAAGACCTTACACACCCTACCTAGTACTTATCAAACCTAAATCAAGTTGTTTTCTAATAAAATAAAAAGAGATTAAAAATGCCATAGAGGCATATGAGAGTAAAATAGCAAATATGTGAATTTAAGAAAGTTGACCCTAGGACTTGTTGTGAATGGTTGGATCACCTCCATATACCATTTCAACACTCAACAACACAAATTGGGTCAAACCAAGTCAAATTAAAAATCAAATGCAACATATGCATAAAAGCATATGTGACACATAGTCATTTCACCAAACCTTGACCTATGTCTCTAAACCTTGACTAAATGGTGTGAAACCATCTCTCAACCCAATATAACACTAAATGGACCCTAACCCATGTCCAAGTGAAGCAAAATCAACTATTTACAAATTAGTAAAAAGTGACACCTCATCTCCTATGTATTAAGGCCAAATTTGCAAATCTTTGAATAAGACCATTTGAATTGGGTTCAATGCTCTTAAAATGTTTCTAAACTAATAAGAACCACATTAGAGTCAACAAAAGTCAAATAAAAAGGGGAGAATTCAAATGGGGAGAAAATTCCCAAATTTCACTCACATACACATTATGTCAAATTGCAAATCTTCAACCAAGGCCACCATTGCTTGATCTCTTGCTTGTAAAATGTTTAGATATGATAAATAAACACAATTGCATCAAAGAAACCAAAATCAAATCAAAGCAAAACTCAAAATCAACATACATGTGATAATGGTCATTTGGCCATTTTATAAAATGTTCCCCACTTTACCTCTGTATTTCTCAATTCTCAAACCTAACTTAGTCAACCAAGGCCATGTCATCCAAGACCATATCAAGGTCAACAACTTTCATGTTGACCATCAGGGTTAATGTTGACTAGGTTGACCAGTATGATCTTGACAAGTGGTGATGTTGAAACTATGTGAAGATGACCCCATTTTGGAATTCTTGTAAACCTTCACCAAAATGAGCACCACCACCACCAATCTTTCACTTTAATTATATGTTTGAGCTCCACCAAAAATAATTGCAAAATTCTAACTTTTTCTTCATGCGGCCATTGTGTCGAACACCTGGCAGGCATCATCTCAGATTTTCAACACATGCTATTAACCTCTGGTCCAAAGCCTCCACCACTTTCCATTGGTGATCATCAACCTCCTATACCCCTCCTGCATCTCTACATGTCCTTGCCCCGTCGTTTAAAGTGAGGAGAAACACCTAAACTAAGCTGGCCATGCACCATGCCGGCCACACATGCCGCTCATCTCTCTGGCTCTCCCCTCTCTCTTTCATCTTGTCATCGAGCATCTAGGGACTTCCCTAAGCACGCCTGTATCGTCCCTATGCAAAGAGGCACACACAATTGGCCGAACCAGGCGCGCCCATGCCCGGGACGTGCCAGGCACGCGGTGACCACGCCCTGGCATCGCCGCCAAGCGCTCGAGCACCCCCGTCCTTCTCTGGCCAAGCTACGCCTGCATCACACCACCTCCCCGCCCTCTACACGCTAGACAAACCCCAGGCCTGCCTGCACCGTAGCCACCGCCATGATCGCACCGCCACCCCGCAGTGCAAGACACCACACCAGTCGCCCCTCCCCATTCGCCATCCGCGCCACCGCCTAGGCGTCGCCTACCAGCGCGTCCAGCTTGCGCTCCATCCTCTCCCGTGCCTTCGCACAACACGCCCACCCCTCCCTATAAAAGGGGACATCTCTTCCTTCACTCTGCTCACTTCTCCTCCCTCCCTCAACCTCTCCTCCCATCCTCTCCTTGACTCGGTCCCCCCATCCACCCCCGCCGCAGCTCCGGCCGATCCGCCACGTGCCTCCCCAAGCTCGCCACCAGGAGCGAGCTCTGCCATCGTCTCCGCGAACCTCCCGACCGCTCCCTCCCAGCGCCCTCCGAGGTACGCCGCCGCACGCGGAATCTCGTCGGAGACGACGAAGCTCCCGGCCGTTCGATCGTGTTCTGATCTAATGGATCACGTCGCTCATACCGCTTCGCTCGTTAAGAGCCACTGACGGGTGGCTCCCACGTCAGGCGGCCCGCGCACACGGGCTGTGTGCTGGGCCGTGTTGCTCTGTTTAATTCCATTCGGCCCATTTTGTTTTCCCGCGTGGCCCAGTAATTCAAATTTGATTTAATCCTTTTAGCTAAATTCAATACTGCTGCCCACTTCAAATTTAAATAGTTTGAAATCTACTACACCAAATTTAACAAATTTTATATATTTGGAAAGCTCATGAAATTATCTAAATAATGCCACTGGCCTCATGTCCAAATTCGAAATTAAATTTAAATGATAAAAATAACAAGGCAGGGCCTTTTCTGACTTTAAATAAATATTAGAAATTATCTAGAAATGATTTTAAGTTGATTCCAACTCTAATAAATCACATTGGACATACTCTAATTGTTTATGTAAAAATATAGCCTAGTTGTTGTGCATGATCATGGACTAAAGCTAAATAATGGCTATGGAACCATTTCTAGTCTATTTAATACATACCCATAGAATTATTTAAATAGTATGAGGACTTCTCTCTCATTTAAATTGTGATCCTAAATAATTCAACTAGAAGTACTGACCTTGGTCAAGTAAGTCTCATGCTTAATTACTTATAGATTTTAAATCATTTAGAGGATAGTTTAACTTATATGAGGCATAGCTTCTCACTAAAATCATTAAGCCAATTAGTTCAATGAGAATTAATCACACATATATTAATGAACCATAGGTTCCTATTTGAAAACAATTAATCATTCTCATAAGTAGTATTTAAATATTTCAAACCTATCTATTAAATCATATGAGACACTTAGGCCTCATTTAAATCTTGCCTCCACCATATTAATATGAAGTAGATCCCATGGTCAATTTAAAACTCACATTAAATTAATTAATAATATTAAACCATTGCAAGGTGTTATTAAAATGGTATGAGGTGCTCACCTCATTTAAATTATCTTTCTCAAATAATAGGAGGTAATGTATTGACTTTTAATTTCCTAAGCTCATACTTGCTCCCTTATAAATCTTAAATCTAAATAATATTTAAATTCTCCAAAGATTAATTAAATCACATGAGATGATGAATCTCATTTAACTCACTTTCTCAAATACTAAGTGTGAAGTGTTGACCTTGGTCAACATGGGATCATCCCTGGTTATTTAAAAATATTAAATCACCTCAATGATAGTCCTTTAAATTAGTTATCACTCTGTGATAAATCATATGAGAGATATTTCTCTCATTTAAATCTTGTTCTCAAGTGATTCAACATGAGGTAGTGATCATAGTCTAAGTAACCTCATATTGAATTATTTGGTGGCATTAAAACACTACCATGTTAGTATTAAATTGCATGAGGTATGGAACCTCATTTAAATCATTTTCTCAAATAATAAGTATGAAGAGGTTGACTTTAGTCAACCTAGGTCATATATTATTCATAAGAGAAATTAAATCTTAAGAAGATTCAATGAGAGGAAATGATTTCTCACCAAACCAAAGAGAAACCCTAACTCCGTTTTTCAATGAGAGGAAATTATTTTCCTATTATTAAATAAGAAAACCCTAGCATAAATTTTGTAATAAATGTTAAGTAGTGATGCTAGATCATTGTGTGAGCCACTAAGGCTAATTAAGAGTACTTAAGTATTGTTTGGTGATTGTATCCTCGTATTCGTTTATAGACGCTAGTACCGGAGACTATCAAGAGGAGGAGGTATTCTACCAAGAGGAAGAGGAAGAACACTTTGATCACCTCACCAATCAAGGCAAGCTAATACTAATGCCAGCTATTACCAGTGCAAGTAATCAACTTGCTAACCATCAGAATGCAAAGCTCTCCAAGAGCAAGACATCATTACTTTTACTTTATGCTTAATGCTCCTATCCCAAATTTTTACTTAACAAGCTTTACTGGATTTTATTTATCAAAGTTACTTTTTGGTTTATGATTCACTTGGTTGAATTATAGAGTAGTACCAAAGGATTACACTTAGCCTAGCAAGCTCCAAGATATTTAGCACCCCTCATGAAATAGTTGCTAGCGCTAATCAATTAAAATTTGACTACTCTAGATGGGAACATGTGACTTTGAAATGAAGTTGAAACCTTGGAATGATGGTTCATTCCATTGAATGACTTTGAAGGTGAATATGACCAAGAGAAGATGGTGATTTTTGGATATAAAACTGATGGTTGGGTTCGGATGCGATACCATTCCAATTTTGAATGTACCCCCACAATACCCAAAATGGGTAAGGGCTTAACCATAAATTTATGTGCTTTAGTATGGGTTCCCTCTAAACAAGCTTCATCGGGGTTAGGCTGAAGGTTGCCTCTACGGAAGTGATGTGATATGACGTAAATGAGGTGAATTGTTCGGCCCAAGCCCTGTGCAGTTCCCGGGTTAACAATTGGTTCTCACCGGGAGGCCAAGCTCATGGGGAGAGGTGCCTGTACTAGAGTATATAAGTGAAAGGTTATGGTTGGTAGTCCGCATACGGAGTATGATAAATCAGGGCCAGTTAACCCTGACGGATTATTGCAAATATTGTGGCACAAGTGTACGACCTCTGCAGAGTGTAGAACTATTCGAATAGCCGTGTCCACGGTTACGGACGATTGGAAAGGCCATACTGTTCCGTCATCAGACCATTTTCAAAAATGTGACATGTGACTGGTGACTGGATTGTGACCGGTGAATGGTGACTTTGAATTGAACCACAACAGAGTTGTGGGAATGACACTAATGTTCCCACTTGAGTTAGTCTAGTGATTCAAGCATCATTACTAAATGTTTATAAAATCAACTTGGCTTTATGCAAATAAACCTAGAGCTTAGTATCCCCTTACCACAATTGATAGTGCTTACACTAGTATTAGTTTGCGAGTACTTTAAAAGTACTCATGGCTTTGTCCCTGGCTATTCAAATGGCCAGACTATGAAGGTGAACGGTACGAGGAAGACGGACAGCGAACGTCTCGACAACTAGGACCGCTCCTACGTCAACAGTTGCCTGTGGAACAGATGGACCACGACCGTTAATTCGCTTCCGCTATGTGTTTTGTAATAGGATCTCTAGATCCACTATGTTGTATTAAGACTGGATCATGTGATCCTTCGTTGTAAGACGATTATGTGTTGGAATAAATGATGTGTTGTGATATCAATCTATTATGTCTCGCAAAAACAACATTCCTGGGATTGCGATGAATGGCATAATAGGCATCTGGACTCAAAAATCCGGGTGTTGACAGCCTCCCCCAGGCCTGCCCTTCTGGCTCCGTGATTCTTCTGGAAAAATAAGCCCTTTGACATAAATTCCGAGGATTTTCCTGAAAGTTGAATTTCTGCACAAAAACGAGACACCAGAGCAATTCTGCTGAAAACAACGTTAGTCCGTGTTATTTTTATCCAAAATACACAAATTAGAGGCAAAACAATAGCAAAAGTGTTGGGGAAAGTAGATACGTTTTGGACGTATCAACTCCCCCAAGCTTAGCTTATTGCTTGTCCTCAAGCAATTCAGTTAACAACTGAGCGATAAAAGAACTTTCACGAACACATTTGTTCATATGATGTAAATATTCTCATGATATGGCAAGTGCTTAAGCAATTCATAATAAGATACATGCAAATAAAGTCATCTAATAGCTATGTCAATCATGAAAGAGATACCAACAAACTAATAACAAGCATCATGAAACACTTCCATAAGCAGGATTGCAATGTTCATAGAAAGATATGATAAAGTGGTATCTCGCTTGCCTGTATTTGTACAGCAAAACATAAATGCCCAGGCACCTCTGAAGTTCATAGAAAGACTAGAAGTAAAATTGTCAAAGATAAAAGCATCAAAGTTATACCACAGCTGATCATATTTTGGGACAAGCATATTATACTAAGAATGACAGTTATGCTCTCAAGAAGGTGCTCAAAGAAAGGATGGTGACTCAACATAAAAGTAAAAGATTGACCCTTCGCAGAGGGAAGCAGGATTAACATGTGCTAGAGCTTTTCTTTTTTTCAAAGACAGAAGTAAAATTGTTTTGAGAGGTGTTTGTTGTTGTCAACGAATGATAGTGGGTACTCTAACCACCTCGCCAACCAAACTCTCAAGAGCGGCTCCCATGAAGGACGTTATCTCTACCAGCAAGGTAGATCATCCCTCTTCTCTTTTGTTTACACATGCATTTTAGTTTCATTATGGATGACACTCCCCCAACCTTTGCTTACACAAGCCATGGCTAACCGAATCCTCGGGTGCCTTCCAACATTCACATACCATGGGGAAGTGTCTATTTGCAGGTTAAGTTGCTTACTGATGAATCAGAGCAAAACACGTGAAGAGAATTATTAATGAAGGTTAATTAATTGGGGCTGGGAACCCGTTGCCAGCTCTTTTTGCAAAATTATTGGATAAGCGGATGTGCCACTAGTCCATTGGTGAAAGTCTGTAAGTAAATGACAAGGTTGAAAGATAAAACACCACATACTTCCTCATGAGCTATAAAACATTGACACAAATTGAGAAGTAGTTTGAAGGTTTAAAGGTAGCACATGAGAATTTACTTGGAACGGTTTGAAATGCCATGCATAGGTATTTATGGTGGACACTTTGGAACAACTCGGTTTTAAGGTGTTTGGAAGCACGAGCAGAGTTCCCGCTCAGTACAAGTGAAGGCTAGCAATAGACTGGGAAGAGAGCAATAACTGTCATAATCATGCTTGCGATAAAATAAAATTAACGGAGGCATAAAAGTGATACAAGAACTCTGAGCAAAGTAAATCATCGAGGCTTAATTGACTTTTTTTAGTCATATGCATGCGTGAGCATGTGCCAAGTCGATTCAAGTGAATTATTCAGAGGAGGATACCACAATGTCATACCTATCTATGAATAAAACAATGCAAGCAAATATTCATGACATGCTACTCATTATTAATAAATTGAAACTAATCATGAGAGATCATGAACTACTAGAATTTCATTAAATGACATATACCTCACATGAACCAAATAAGAATGCTCACATGGATGAGTATATGTACAAAAATAAAAACAAATAGAGTTCATACCAGCCTCTCACCACAGTCAAGTTGCCGTAGATCATCATTATTGCCTTTCACTTGTACAGCTTGAATAATAATATGGAATGAAACCAAGCTCCAACCACCGGAGACCTCTGAACTCCTAATAAACTTTACAAAACCAAAGAAGAACAACAAATATTTTTGGTGTTTTCGGGTTAGAAACAAGAACAAAAGGAAACAAGCAAACAAAGCAAAATCTTTTTGGATTTTCTCATAGCAAACTAATGATAGTAAATAAGGTAAAATAGGAGCAAAGAACCAAATAAACAAATGGTGAAGAGAAACAACAGAAATATTTTTGGTCTTTTTGTGTTTTAGGAAAGGAACAAAGCAAAAACAAGAGAATGAAAACTAAAAGAAACACAGAAAAGCAGGATGGCAGAAATCTGCCAAAACCTGACAGCAGTACAGAAATCGATTTTTACAAAAATCTTCCATTGCTCAGTTCGAAAAGTGTTCAACTAATGAAACTTAGATAACAACCTGGGGAACATGCACAAAAATTTTCAACTCAAAATAACGTTCTGGCTGTGCGCACGAATTTTTTTAGTAACAGCCCAGAATCTGTTTTTAGACAGCACTTCCCCAAATATCATCTCCCTCTCATTAAAAATCACTTTAAGAAGCTAAACAAGTATATATAAGTATCCAGCAATTGTAATATGCAAATAATGAGTGATGCCGGCATACCTCCCCCCAAGCTTAGGCTTTTGGCCTAAGTGGAGATCAACCCCAGCGAGGGTCAGGGTTCCACGCCGGCGGATCGTACATGGCGTGATCATAATAAGGTCCCTGCGCAGAAGAATAGCGTGGAGGTTCCACATGAGCATAATGTTCATGTGAGGAGCTCGCTGCATCGGATGACGAGTCGAGGTGTTCCTCGGCCTCCTCCGTGTCGTCCCTTGCATGATTGCCTCCTCCTTCTATGTATGCATTTAGCTCATTTTCTGTGACCGACCAACTTTTCCTGGAATCAAGGTTAAACAAAACAGGTGCAGGCAATCGTACTAGCTTTTCAGTTTTCTTAGTTGTTCTCCAATTTTTCTTATAGAATGTTATCTTATAAGACAGGTTGCTCAAATTAGACGTATCCGAAACAAAGTCATGTTTAATCATGGAAACAACATCAAGTTTCTCTATGGAGAGCTGAATATCAAGATGGTGAGGTTCTACACCATGCATAGCTAATAAACGAGAGGCGATGAGACCTCCACAAATTCCTCCCTTCTCACAGTTAGTAGCAAGTCTACAGGCTATCAAAGCGCCCAAATTATAAGTCCTATCATGTTGCAATGCAGCAGCTAAGAAAGCCATATCTTGGATAGACAACTTACTTGCATTCTTTCTAGCAAGAACGCACTTTGTGATGAAATAAGCAAAGTAGCGAATAGCTGGGAGTTGAATACTACTGATTTTACCACCATCATCTGAGAAGCTTCTCCCTTGACAAATCATCGTGTATAGACTCAAGAGCTCGCGGCTGTCCCCTAACCTTCTCGCATGATCCCCATTGTGGCACTCTAATTGCTGCACAAAAATCATCAAAGGGCAAGTTGATAGTTTTATTATAAATTTTGTATCGAACCATGGGGTTAGTTTGGGACCGATTGAATTCAAAATCCTGCACCACTGACATGGTTAGTTTTGCATATTGGTAAGGTTCACCAACAACGAAATTCCAACCCTGCATTGGAAATCAGTTTTTGAACATCTTGCAAGATTCCTGCATTCCGCATAAAATCAGTGCATGGGTAGTAGGAGGGGTATACTCCCTCTTCACGGTGAACTCTCATGACTTCTTGTACCTCCAATTCTTGTTGGTTTAGTTGGTGCCTATTCCACTCCATTTTCTGAAATTTTTCAACAATCATTATAAAATTTGATTTCAAGGTATATAATTGAGGGAAACTACTATAGGAACTTGCTAGAGTACTAAACATGCATCAAAACTAATTTTTACACCTTAGAACAAGCATGCAAGCTCACTAAACATGTTACCTACAACAGCAAAATATTCAGGATATACTCAACCAAACAAAATTCTATTTGGATAATCAAAGGAGTCACATACCGGAGAGCAAATGTGCCAAATTTCAGGAAATCTAGGCTGAGCAAAGAGATCGAGAAATCTTGAGCTCTTGAGTAGAAACGAGTGAGAGAAAGCTGGTACGAGTTTTTCGGGAGAGAGAATGAGATGGGAGGAAGAGATGAGTGAGTGGGGCAAGGAGGTCCCCACACAACAGGGTGGCGCGCCCCTTGTTGGCCCGCGCCGTGGGTGCCACCTGGTGTGCCCCACGGTCATCCCTAGGTGCTCCCAGTGCCTCTTCGAAAAATAAGACTAACAGTATAATTTTGTAATTTTTAGAACTTCGAAAAATGCACATTCGGGTGTTAAAGTGATTATTACAGCGCAGGAAAAGATTTTGAAATTTCTAATTGACTAAAGAACTTTGCAAAAAAAAGTGCTACAGCAAGTAAAACAAGTGGAGGAAGAAACAAATGTTGTTTAGCTCTTCTATGTATTTAAAATATACTTGTTAACAAGGTTGATCAAGTCTTGCTACCAAATAAATTTTATATGACATAAGAAGAAATAAACCTCAAATCAATCATGCTACCTTATATTGAATTGATATGGATCCAATCACAAGAGTTTGATATTCTTCTTTAGGCTCATATATAGGACAATCAATGGATCCCACCTTGATAGTTTTCAAATTAAAAATTGTATTAACTCCATATACTTTATCAATCCTCTTGGGAAAATAGACAGTATGTTCCTTATCTTCGACATTGAAAGTAACTTTTCCTTTATTGCAATCAATAACAGCCCCTGCAGTATTAAGAAAGGGTCTTCAAAGAATAATAGACATATTATCATCTTCGGGCATCTCCAACACAACAAAATCAGTTAATATTAAGCAATTTTGAGTAACTTGAACAAGAACATCTTCACATACACCAACAGGAACAGCAGTAGATTTATCAGCCATTTGCAAAGATATATCAGTTGGTATCAACTTATCTAAATCAAGTCTCTTGTAAAGAGAAAAAGGCATCACACTAACTCCTGCTCCCAAATCACATAGAGCAGTTCTAACATAATTATTCTTGATGGAACAAGGAATAGTAGGTATACCTGGGTCTCCCAGCTTCTTTGGAACCTTACCATTGAAAGAGTAATTAGCGAGCATAGTGGAAATCTCCTCATTAGGAATTTTCCTTTTGTTAGAGACAATATCTTTCATATACTTTGAATAAGGAGGCAATTTAATAGCATCGGTCAAAGGGATTTGCAAAAATAAAGGTTTCATCCAATCACAAAATTTATTATAGTGTTCCTCCTCCTTTGATTTTAGTTTCTTAGCAGGAAAAGGCATTTGCTTTTGAACCCAAGGTTCTCTTTCACTACCATGTTTCTTAGCAATAAAATCTTCTTTAGTGTACTTTTTATTTTTAGCATTCTTTTCAGGTTCTTTTTCAATCTCTTCTTTATCAGGAGCATCGTTCTTATCATTATCTTCATCATGTTCATTACCACTTTCAGTTTCAGCATCAGAAATAGAAATGCTATTAGGATCATTAACAGGTTCAGAGGATTCTACAACAGTTTTATGTTTCTTCTTCTTTTTCTTAGAAGAACTACTAGTTTCTTTAGTTCGTTGAGAATCTTGTTCAATTCTTTTGGGGTGCCCTTCAGGATATAGAGGATCCTGGGTAGAAACACCGCCTCTAGTTGTTACTTCATAAGCATGTTTTTCTTCATGAGTATTTTTTAACAAGTCATTTTGCACTTTAGTAAGTTGATCAATTTGAGTTTGAATCATATTAAAATGTTTAACAAGCATCTTAACATCATTGGAAGTTCTCTCCACAATATCATGCAATTTACTAATAGCTTGAGAATTTTCAATTAGATGATTCTCTACTCTCATATTAAAATTATTTTGCTTAACAATATAATTATCAAATTCATCTAAACATTGATCAGGAGGTTTTGAATAAGGGATATCTCCTCTATCAAAGCGTTGAAGAGAATGTACCTCAATTGTGGATGAAGGGGGAATTATCTTACATAGGTCTTCTATAGGAGGCAAATTCTTCACATCTTCAGATTTAATACCTTTCTCCATAAGAGATTTCTTGGCTTCCCTCATATCTTCATCATTTAATTCAATCATACCCTCTTCTTCAATATTGGTGTCGGGGTTGGTTCAGGTGTAGACCAATCATCATGATTTTTGCTTATTTTAGCCAATAATTCTTCAGCTTCGTCCGGAGTTCTTTTTCTGAAAACACAATCAGCACAACTATCCAGGTATGCCCTAGACTCAATGGTTAGTCCACTATAAAATATATCAAGTAAATCATGCTTCTCCAAATCATGTCAAGGCCGAGCTCTAATAAGAGAGCAAAATCTTGCCCAAGCTTCAGGCAATTTCTCTCCATCTTCTTGATCAAAACTATAAATTCTCTGCAGAGCAATATGTTGAGCACTAGCGGAAAAGTATTTCCGAAAGAAAACATCAAGCAAACAACTTGGACTATCAATAGAATCAGGAGGCAAATTATTATACCAAATCTTAGCATCATCCTTTAATGAGAAAGGGAAAATCTTAGCAACAAAATAAGTACGCATCTTAACATCATCAGAAAACAAGCTACTTAAAGTAGAAAGCTCATTCATGTGCTCTACAGCACTTTCTTTTTCAGTACCACATAAAGGTGTTTTCTCAACAATAGATATATGAGATAAATCAAGAGAAAATTCATAATCTTTATCCTTAATGTTTATACGAGATGTGGCAAATTTAGGATCAGGAGATAGTTGATGTCTACGGGTGCTTCTATTCTTGTAGACAGTGTTGGGCCTCCAAGAGCAGAGGTTTGTAGAACAGTAGCAAGTTTCCCTTAAGTGGATTACCCAAGGTTTATCGAACTCAGGGAGGAAGAGGTCAAAGATATCCCTCTCATGCAACCCCGCAACCACAAAGCAAGAAGTCTCTGTGTCCCCAACACACCTAATAGGTGCACTAGTTCGGCGAAGAGATAGTGAAATACAAGTGGTATGAATGAATATGAGCAATAGTACGGCGCCAAAAATAGCTGTTGGCGTAGCTGATGGTAGTAATATTAGAAGTAAACATGCAGTAGTAACGCAGCAGTAGTAATTCGAAAAACAAGAACAAGCAGCGATAGCGATTTAGGAACAAGGCCTAGGGATTAGACTTTCACTAGTGGACACTCTCAACATTGATCACATACAGAATAGATAAATGCATACTCTACACTCTCTTGTTGGATGATGAACACATTGCGTAGGATTACACGAACCCTCAATGCCGGAGTTAACAAGCTCCACAATTCAATGTTCATATTTAAATAACCTTAGAGTGTAAGATAGATCAATACGACTAAACCAAGTACTAACGTAGCATGCACACTGTCACCTTCATGCTTATGTAGGAGGAATAATACACATCAATACTATCATAGCAATAGTTAACTTCGCAATCTACAAGAGATCATGATCATAGCATAAACCAAGTACTAACACGGATGCACACACTGTCACCATTACATCGTGCAGGAGGAATAAAACTACTTTAATAACATCACTAGAGTAGCACATAGATAAATTGTGATACAAAACACATTGCAATCATAAAGAGATATAAATAAGCACTTCACTACGCCATTCATAACAGTGAATAAGTATTCTGTGAAATATAGCCTAAGAGACCCACACGGTGCACACACTGTCACCTTTACACACGTGGGACAAGGAGTCTCCGGAGATCACATAAGTAAAACCCACTTGACTAGCATAATGACATCTAGATTACAAGCATCATCATATGAATCTCAATCATGTAAGGCAGCTCATGAGATTATTGTATTGAAGTACATGGGAGAGAGATGAACCACATAGCTACCGGTACAGCCCCAAGCCTCGATGGAGAACTACTCCCTCCTCATGGGAGCAGCAGCGGTGATGAAGATGGCGGTGGAGATGGCAGTGTCGATGGAGAAGCCTTCCGGGCACTTCCCCGTCCGGCAGGGTGCCGGGCAGAGACTCCCGTCCCCCGATCTTGGCTTCGCGATGGCGGCGGCTCGGAAGGTTTTCCGTATCGTGGCTTCCTCGTCGGTTTCGATGGGGGGCTTTATAGGCGAAAGGGCAGCCTCGGAGGGCCCGGGGCCCCACCATAGGCTGGCGCGGCCAGGGCCCAGGCCGTGCCACCCTATCATCTGGGCCCACAGGCCCTCCTCGGCGGCTCCTCGATGCTTCCGGGGAAAATAGGAACCTGGGCGTTGATTTCGTCCAATTCCAAGAATATTTATTACTAGGATTTAAACCAAAACAAAAACAGGAACGGCACTTCGGCATCTTGTTAATAGGTTAGTTCCAGAAAATGCACAAATATGACATAAAGTGCATAAAACATATAGGTATCATCAATAAAGTAGCATGGAACATAAGAAATTATCGATACGTTGGAGACGTATCAGCATCCCCAAGCTTAGTTCTCTCGTCCCGATAAAACGATAACAAAGATAATTTCTTAAGTGACATGCCATCATAACCTTGATCATACTATTGTAAGCACATGTAATGAATGCATCGATCAAAACAATGGTAAATGACATGAGTAAACAAATGAATCATAAAGCAAAGACTTTTCATGAATAGTATTTCAAGACAAGCATCAATAAGTCTTGCATAAGAGTTAACTCATAAAGCAATAAATTCAAAGTAGAGGTATTGAAGCAACACAATGGAAGATTAAGTTTCAGCCGTTGCTTTCAACTTATAACATGTATATCTCATGGATATTGTCAACATAAAGTAATATAACAAGTGCAATATGCAAGTATGTAGGAATCAATGCAGTTCACACAAGTGTTTGCTTCTTAAGGTGGAGAGAGATAGGTGACGACTCAACATAAAAAGTAAAAGAATGGTCCTTCAAAGAGGAAAGCATCGATTGCTATATTTGTGCTAGAGCTTTGGTTTTGAAAACATAAAGAGAGCATAAAAGTAAAGTTTTGAGAGGTGTTTTTGTTGTCAACGAATGGTAGTGGGCACTCTAACTACCTCATCAACCAGACTTTCAAGAGCGGCTCCCATGAAGGACGTTATCTCTACCAGCAAGGTAGATCATCCCTCTTCTCTTTTGTTTACACATGTACTTTAGTTTAGTTTTTCTTTATTTATGGATGACACTCCTCCCAACCTTTTGCTTACACAAGCCATGGCTAACCGAATCCTCGGGTGCCTTCCAACATTCACATACCATGGAGGAGTATCTATTTGCAAATTTAAGTTGCTTACTGATAGATCAGAGCAAAACATGTGAAGAGAATTATTAATGCAAGTTAATTAATTGAGGCTGGGAACCCCATTGCCAGCTCTTTTTGCAAAATTATTGGATAAGCGGATGAAGCCACTAGTCCATTGTGAAAGTCTGTCAAAAGTAAATGACAAGATCGAAAGATAAAACACCACATACTTCCTCATGAGCTATAAAACATTGACACAAATAAGAGGTAATAACTTTTGAATTGTTTAAAGGTAGCACTCAAGCAATTTACTTTGAATGGCGGAGAAATACCATGTAGTAGGTAGGTATGGTGGACACAAATGGCATAGTGGTTGGCTCAAGGATTTTGGATGCATGAGAAGTATTCCCTCTCGATACAAGGTTTAGGCTAGCAAGGTTATTTGAAACAAACACAAGGATGAACCGGTGCAGCAAAACTCACATAAAAGACATATTGTAAACATTATAAGACTTTACACCGTCTTCCTTGTTGTTCAAAACTCAATACTAGAAATTATCTAGACTTTAGAGAGACCAAATATGCAAACCAAATTTTAGCAAGCTCTATGTATTTATTCATTAATGGGTACAAGGTACATGATGCAAGAGCTTAAACAAGATCTATATGAGCACAACAATTGCCAAGTATCACATTATTCAAGACATTACACCAATTACTACATGTAGCATTTCCCGTTTCCAATCATATAACAATTAACGAAGCAGTTTCAACCTTCGCCATGAAAATTAAAAGCTAAGAACACATGTGTTCATACGAACCAGCGGAGCGTGTCTCTCTCCCAAACAATCATTTATTCAAACAAAAACAAAAACAAAAACATACAGACGCTCCAAGTAAAGTACATAAGATGTGACCGAATAAAAATATAGTTTCAAGAAAAGGAACCTGATACTTTGTCGATGAAGAGGGATGCCTTGGGCATCCCAAGCTTAGACGCTTGAGTCTTCTTAAAATATGCAGGGGTGAACCACGGGGCATCCCCAAGCTTAGAGCTTTCACTCCTCTTGATCATAGTATATCATACTCCTCTCTTGACCCTTGAAAACTTCCTTCACACCAAACTTCAAGCAAACTCATTAGAAGGTTAGTGCATAATAAAAATTTACATGTTCAGAGGTGACACAATCATTCTTTACACTTCTGGACATTGCATAAAACTTCTGAAAGTTAATGGAACAAAGAAACTCATTCAACTTAACAAAAGCGGCAATGCGAAATAAAAGGCAGAATCTGTCAAAAACAGAACAGTCCGTAAAGACGAATTTTAAAATGGCACCAGACTTGCTCAAATGGAAAAACTCAAAACTAATGAAAGTTGCGTACATATCTGAGGATCACGCTCGTAAATTGGAAGATTTTTTCGAATTTTCTACAGAGACTTGTGACCAGATTCGTGACAGACAGCAATGCTGTTTCTGCGCAGCGATCCCAAATATAACATCAACTTTAACATAGAAACTTTACTTGGCACAAAAACATGATAAGGAGAGGTTGCTACAGTAGTAAACAACTTCCAAGACATAAATATAAAACAAAGTACTGTAGTAAAAAAACACATGGGTTATCTCCCAAGAAGTTCTTTCTTTATAGCCATTAAGATGGGCTCAGCAGTTTTAATGATGCACTCGCAAAAAGAAGTTGAAGCAAAAGAGAGCATCAAGAGGCAAATTCAAAACACATTTAAGTCTAACATGCTTCCTATGCATAGGAATCTTGTAAATAAACAAGTTCATGAAGAGCAAAGTAACAAGCATAGGAAGATAAAACAAGTGTAGCTTCAAAAATTTCAGCACATAGAGAGGTGTTTTAGTAACATGAAAAATTTTACAACCATATTTTCCTCTCTCATAATAACTTTCAGTAGCATCAGGAGCAAACTCAACAATATAACTATCACATAAAGCATTCTTATCATGAGTCTCATGCATAAAATAATTACTACTCCCAACATAAGCATAGTCATTCTTATTAATTGTAGTGGAGCAAATTCAACAAAGTAGCTATCAAATATAGGAGGTATATTGTAATCATAATCAAATTTATCCTCCATAACAGGTGGTAACAAAAGACTACTATCATTATAATCATCATAAATGGGAGGCAAAGTATCATCAAAGTAAATTTTCTCCTCAATGCTTGGGGGACTAAAAAGTATCATGCTCATCAAAGCCAGCTTCCCAAGCTTAGAATTTTCCATAGCATTAGCAACAATAGTGTTCAAAGCATTCA
This sequence comes from Lolium multiflorum, assembly GCA_030979885.1. Lineage (NCBI taxonomy): Eukaryota > Viridiplantae > Streptophyta > Magnoliopsida > Poales > Poaceae > Lolium > Lolium multiflorum. The sequence goes on along the minus strand of CM061749.1, from coordinate 186,094,281 downwards.
TATTAATATGTTCCATGGGTTTTTTAATTTTCGCATCAAACCATCCATGTCTTAAATCAGGAAATAGAATAAGAAGCTCTTTGTTGTCCATTATGCCTAACTAGTGTAAACAAGAAACCAAATGTCGCAATTGCAGAGTCTAAAGGAAATAGCTTCGAGCACACACACAATGGCGCCAGAAAAGTATGTTACCTGGAACCGGAGTATGAGTGCCTTTTACCTTTCCTCAGCAACGGCGCATAAAAGTGCTTGATGTCTACGGGTGCTTCTATTCTTGTAGACAGTGTTGGGCCTCCAAGAGCAGAGGTTTGTAGAAGAACAGCAAGTTTCCTTAAGTGGATTACCCAAGGTTTATCGAACTCGGGAGGAAGAGGTCAAAGATATCCCTCTCATGCAACCCCGCAACCACAAAGCAAGAAGTCTCTTGTGTCCCCAACACACCTAATAGGTGCACTAGTTCGGAAGAGATAGTGAAATACAAGTGGTATGAATGAATATGAGCAATAGTACGGCGCCAGAAAATAGCTCATTGCGTGCGATTGATGGTAGTAATATTGCGAGTAAACATGCGTAGTAACGCAGCGAGTAGTAATTCAAGTAAAACAGTAACAAGCAGCGATAGCAGTATTTAGGAACAAGGCCTAGGGATTAGACTTTCACTAGTGGACACTCTCAACATTGATCACATAACAGAATAGATAAATGCATACTCTACACTCTCTTGTTGGATGATGAACACATTGCGTAGGATTACACGAACCTCAATGCCGGAGTTAACAAGCTCCACAATTCAATGTTCATATTTAAATAACCTTAGAGTGTAAGATAGATCAATACGACTAAACCAAGTACTAGCATAGCATGCACACTGTCACCTTCATGCTTATGTAGGAGGAATAATACACATCAATACTATCATAGCAATAGTTAACTTCGCAATCTACAAGAGATCATGATCATAGCATAAACCAAGTACTAACACGGATGCACACACTGTCACCATTACATCGTGCAGGAGGAATAAAACTACTTTAATAACATCACTAGAGTAGCACATAGATAAATTGTGATACAAAACACATTGCAATCATAAAGAGATATAAATAAGCACTTCACTACGCCATTCATAACAGTGAATAAGTATTCTGTGAAATATAGCCTAAGAGACCCACACGGTGCACACATCACCTTTACACACGTGGGACAAGGAGTCTCCGGAGATCACATAAGTAAAACCCACTTGACTAGCATAATGACATCTAGATTACAAGCATCATCATATGAATCTCAATCATGTAAGGCAGCTCATGAGATTATTGTATTGAAGTACATGGGAGAGAGATGAACCACATAGCTACGGTACAGCCCGAGCCTCGATGGAGAACTACTCCCTCCTCATGGGAGCAGCAGCGGTGATGAAGATGGCGGTGGAGATGGCGGCGGTGTCGATGGAGAAGCCTTGGGCACTTCCCCGTCCGGCGTGTGCCGAACAGAGACTCCTGTCCCTGCATCTTGGCTTCGCGATGGCGGCGGCTCGAAGGTTTTCTCGTGGCTTCCTCCGTAAGGGTTTTCGATGCGGGGGCTTTATATAGGGAAGGGCAGCCTCGGAGGGGCACAGGGCCACCACACCATAGGGGCGCGGCCAGGGCCGGCCGCGCCACCCTATCATCAGGCCCACAGGGCCTCCCAACGGCTCGGGTGTTTTGGATGCTTCCGGGCAAAATAGGAACCTGTGCGTTGATTTCGTCCAATTCCTAATATTTCGTTACTACTAAAACCAAAAACAGCAAAACGAGGGCACTTGGCATCGCAATTGTTAACAGAAAAGCCGCAAATATGACATAAAGTGTCATAAAACATGTAGGTATCATCAATAAAGTAGCATGGAACATAAGAAATTATCGATACGTTGGAGACGTATCAATAGTTTATATCTAACAGCATGTTGTGCAATAAGCTTTTTAAGGTTACTTGTACTAGTAGTAGCATTGCATTTATGAATAAAATCATCATCGAGTTCCACATAATCTTCATCAAGATCATCAGTCTCAGGTGAATTTGTGTAACAGTATTTTCATTAGAAATTTCAGTATTTTCAATTTGTCTAGACCTAGCAATTGTAGCATCTAGAAAAGGACCTAATGAACCAGTATTATCAAGCACAGAGAAGCATCATCAAAATTATCGGAGGAATTTTCAGATTCAGCAGAAATACCAACACGTGAAGCTTGTGGTGGTGAAACAAATTGACTTATCACAGATGGTGTATCAAGAGCAGAGGTACTCGAGTTGTACCTTTTCTTGTAGTGGATGGTAATATGGCGACTTTAGCATCGCGAGGTTTACCCATGATGGAGGATTTGCAGCGAACAATATCAATCCAAGTGAACTTGCAAATAAAGCTATGCTCCCCGGCAACGGCGCCAGAAAATAGTCTTGATGACCCACAAGTATAGGGGATCGCAACAGTCTTCGAGGGAAATATTACCCAATTTATTGATTCGACACAAGGGGAGACAAAGAATACTTGTAAGCCTTAACAACGGAGTTGTCAATTCAGCTGCACCTGGAAACAGACTTGCTCGCAAGAGTCGTCTCAAACGTATCTATAATTTCTTATGTTCCATGCTACTTTTATGACAATACTTGAATGTTTTATACATACTTTACATCATTATTATACATTTTCCGGCACTAACCTATTAACAAGATGCCGAAGCCAGTTCTGTTTTCTGCTTTTTTGGTTTCAGACAAAGGAAATATTCTCGAATTGGACGAAATCAACGCCCTAGGGTCATATTTTTCCACGAAGCTTCGGAAGACCGAAGGGATAACAAAGTGGGCGACGAGGCGACGACACCACACGCGGCCTGGGTGGGGCCCGCGCCGCCCTATGGTGTGGGCCCTCGCGCCGCCCCCCACCTTTCGCCTACTTAAAGCCTTCGTCGCAAAACCCCGTACCGAGAGCCACGATACGGAAACCTTCCCGAGACGCCGCCAATCCCATCTCGGGGATTCGGAGATCGCCTCGGCACCTGCCGGAGAGGGGAATCATCACCGGAGGGCTCTACATCATCATACCCGCCTCCGGATTGATGCGTGAGTAGTTCATCCTTGGACTATGGGTCCATAGCAGTGGCTAGATGGTTGTCTTCTCCGCTTGTGCTATCATTGTTTAGATCTTGTGAGCTGCCTAACATGATCAAGATCATCTATTTGTAATGCTACATGTTGTGTTTGGTGGGATCCGATGAAATAGAATACTATGTCAAGTTGATTATCAATATATCATATATGTGTTGTTTATGTTCTTGCATGCTCTCCGTTGCTAGTAGAGGCTCTGGCCAAATTGATACTTGTAACTCCAAGAGGGAGTATTTATGCTCGATAGTGGGTTCATGCCTCCATTTAATCTGGGACAGTGACAGAAAGTTCTAAGGTTGTGGATGTGTTGTTGCTACTAGGGATAAAACATCGATGCTTTGTCTAAGGATATTTGTGTTGATTACATTACGCACCATACTTAATGCAATTATCTTTGTTTACAACTTAATCTGGACGGGTTTCGGATGAAACCGAAGGTGGATTATTTAGGCATAGATGCATGCTGGATAGTGGTCTATGTACTTTGTCGTAATGCCTCGATTAAATCTCATAGTAATCATCATTGATATGTATTGAATCTTTATTTGTCAATTTCCCACCTGTAATTTGTTCACCCAAGATGCTAGTTATCTTATTGGAGAGACACCACTAGTGAACTGTGGACCCGGTCCATTCTTTTACATCTGAATACATTCTCCGCAATTATTGTTCTTTTTTGTTCTTTGCAAACAAACACTATCTTCCACTCGATACGCTTAATCCTTTGTTTCCAGAAGCTGGTGATATTGACAACCTCACTTTGTTGGGGCAAAGTATCTTGATTGTTTTGTGCAGGTTCCACGTTGGCGCCGGTTTCACCGGTGTTGCGCCGCACTACCTCCTCCACCAACAACCTTCACGTGCTTCTTGGCTCCTACTGGTTCGATAACCTTGGTTTCTTTCTGAGGGAAAACTTGCTGCTATGTGCATCACACCTTCCTCTTGAGGTTTTCAACGGACGTGTACATCACGCGCATCAAGCTCTTTTTCCGGCGCCGTTATTGCGGGAGATCAAGACACGCCGCAAGGGAGTGTCACATCCAATCTCTTTACTTTGTTTTTGTCTTGCTTTATTTTATTTTATTTACTGTCTTGTTTGCTTCATATTAAAAACACAAAAAAATTAGTTACTTTACTTTCTGTCTTATTTACTTGCTCTATATCAAAACACACAAAAAATTAGTTACTTGTCTTTACTTTATTTGCTTAGTTTACTTTATTACTACTAAAATGAGTAATCTTGAAGTTGAAGTTCGTTCTTTTAAGCAACAAGGTGGAGAAAGTTTTAAAGATGCTTGGTATAGAATTAGTAATGCTCAACATAGGTGCATTAAGAAACACTCCACTATTATCCTTCTTACGAACTTTTATGTTGGCCTATCTAGTTGGAATAGGTATGTTCTTGATACTCTTTCGGGAGGTAATTTCCTAGGTACTCCCGCTTTAGAAGCTAGTTGCATCATTGAGAGTCTAGTTGGAATACCACCTGTTAATGAAGTTAAAATTGAAATCTCTCTTGAGGATGTCATGAAAAAGTTGGAAGCCAGAGAAAAAATTTCCAAGTGTTGAAACTAAATTGGGAATGCTACTTGATAATACTGATAAACTTGATAAATCCCTAGGAAGAATGGATGAAAGAATTGGTGTCCTAGAAACTTGTGTTGTCCATGATAATCAAACCAATAGGATTAGTGAACTTAAAAAAGCTATGGGAACCTTGGGTTCAACCTTTTCTTCTCTTAAATTTAAGGAGAAAGCTTATGTGGGTAAAGAGCAAAAATTCATGTATGTCTCCAAGGTGCTTAAACCAAAGAATTATTATAGGCCTAAAATTGATAAAACCCCTAGCACCAGCATGGGAAATTTGGATAATGGAGCATCTAAGGTACCCTCTGCAACAAGTTGTGCTTGTAAGAAAAATTATGATGTTGATGCTTCATCTCTAGACAATACTTGATTTGCACTTTCTGCTAGCTGAAAGGCGTTAAAGAAAAGCACTTCTTGGGAGATAACCCAAGTTTGATTTTATTTACTGTATTGTTGAGTCTTGGAAGTTGTTTACTACTGTAGGAACCTCTCCTTATCATGTTTTTGTGCCAAGTAAAGTCTCTATGGTAAAGTTGATGCTAGATTTGGATTGATGCGCAGAAACAGAATTGCTGTCTGTCACGAATTCGCGCAGAACTCTCTGTCAAAAAATCAAAAAAATCTGCCAATTTACGTGCGTGATCCTCAGATATGTACGCAACTTTCATTAGTTTTGAGTTTTTCCGTTTGAGCAAGTTAAGTGCCCCTGCAAAATTCGTCTTTACGGACTGTTCAGTTTTGATAGATTCTGCCTTTTATTTCGCATTGCCGCTTTTGCTATGTTGAATGCGTTTCTTTGTTCCATTAACTTTCAGAAGCTTTGTGCAATGTCCAGAAGTGTTAAGAATGATTATGCACTAACCCTCTAATGAGTTTGCTTGAAGTTTGGTGTGGAGGAAGTTTTCAAGTGTCAAGAGAAGAGGATGATACATTATGATCAAGAAGAGTGAAAGGTCTAAGCTTGGGGATGCCCCGGTGGTTCATCCCTGCATATTTTAAAAGACTCAAGCACCTAAGCTTGGGGATGCCCAAGGCATCCCCTTCTTCATCGACAACTTATCAGGTCACTTCTAGTAAAACTATATTTTTATTCCATCACATCTTATGTTCTTTACTTGGAGCGTCGGTTTGCTTTTATTTTCGTTTTTGATTTGAATAAACTTGGATCCTACCATCCTTATATTGGAGATATTATGCTCCGCTTTTTCATATGGAACACTTGTGTTCTTAATTGTGCTTTAATGTTCATGGCGAAGGCTGAAATTGCTTCGTTGATTGCTATTTGGTTGGAATCAGAAAATGCTTCATATGGTTTGGATTAACTTGGCAATTGTTTTGAACTCTCATAGATCATGTTTAAGCTCTTGCATCATGTAGTTTAATCTATTAATGGAGAACTACCGTAGAGCTTGTTAAAATTTGGTTTGCATGATTGGTCTCTCTAAGTCTAGATATTTTCTGGTAAAGTGTTTGAACAACAAGGAAGACAGTGTAGAGTCTTATAATGCTTGCAATATGTTCTTGTGTAAGTTTTGATGTACCTGTTCATACTTGTGTTTGCTTCAAACAACCTTGCTAGCCCAAACCTTGTACTGAGAGGAAATTCTCGTGCATCCAAACACCTTGAGCCAAAACCCATGCCATTTGTGTCCACCATATCTACCTACTATGTGGTATTTTTCTGCCATTCCAAAGTAAATTACTTGAGTGCTACCTTTAAAATTTCATTCCTTTATCTTTGCAATATATAGCTCATGGGACAAATAGCTTAAAAACTATTGTGATGATGAATATGTAGTTATGTGTCTTAGTTCTTATAAGTTGCTTGTTGAGCGGTAACCATGTTTCTGGGGATGCCATCAACTTTTTACCTTTGTTGGATATCAAGTGAGATGCTATGCATGTTCGTCTTGTCTGAAGTAAGTGCGATTTCATGATCAAATGGTTTGAGTATGCATGTGTTAGAGAAGAACATTGGGCCGCTAACCAAAGCCATGTATCATGGTGGAAGTTTTCAGTTTGGACATACAACCTCAATCTCTTATGAGAATATTATCCGTTGTTGAAGGCTTAAGCATTAAAAGAGGAGTCCATTATCTGTTGTCTATGTTGTCCCGGTATGGATGTCTAAGTTGAGAATAATCAAAAGCGAGAAATCCAATGCGTGCATTCTCCTTAGACCTTTGTAAGGCGGCATAGAGGTACCCCTTTGTGACACTTGGTTGAAACATATGTCATGCAATGATAATCCGTGTTATCCGAGCTGATTAGGACAAGGTGCGAGCACTATTAGTACTCTATGCATGAGACTTGCAACTTGTAGGAAGTATTATGCATAGCGCATATGAATTATTACTACCGTTGACAAAATTGTTTCTATGTTTTCAAAACAAAAGCTCTAGCACCTAAATAGTAATCCATGCTTCCCTCTGCGAAGGTCCATTCTTTTACTTTATGTTGAGTCAGTTTACCTACTTCTTTCTATCTTAGAAGCAAACACTTGTGTTAACTGTGTGCATTGATTCTTACATGTTTACTTATTGCACTTGTTATACTACTCTATGTTGACAAATATCCATGAGATATACATGTTACAAGTTGAAAGCAATTGCTGAAACTTAATCATCCTTTGTGTTGCTTCAATGCATTCTACTAAGAATTTATTGCTTGTGAGTTAGCTCTTATGCAAGTCTTGTTGATACTTGTCTTGAAAGTACTATTCATGAAAAGTTTTGCTATATGATTCATTTGTTTAGTCATTATCTTTTGTTAGCAATCTTTTGCTTCAATCACTCCATCCATCTCATATGCTTTACAATAATGTTGATCAAGGTTATGTTGGTAGCATGTCACTTCAGAAATTATTTGTGTTATCGTTTACCTACTCGAGGGCGAGTAGGAACTAAGCTTGGGGATGCTTGATACGCCTCAAACGTATCTATAATTTCTTATGTTCCATGCTACTTTTATGACAATACCTGGAATGTTTTATACATACTTTACATCATTATTATACATTTCCCACACTAACCTATTAACAAGATGTGACACCAGTTGCTGTTTTCTCTGTTTTTGGTTTCAAATCCTACAAAGGAAATATTCTCGGAATTGGACGAAATCAACGCCCGGGGTCCTATTTTTCCACGAAGCTTCCGAAGACCAAATGGATAACGAAGTGGGCGACGAGGCGCCGACACCATAGGCGCCGGCCTGGGTGGGGCCCGCGCCGCCCTATGGTGTGGGCCCTCGCGCCGCCTCCCGACCTACCCTTTCGCTACTTAAAGCCTTTCGCGAAACCCCTGTCCGAGAGCCACGATAAGGAAAACCTTCCACCGGTGCCGCCAATCCCATCTCGGGGATTGGAGATCGCCTCCGCACCCTTCGGAGAGGGGAATCATCACCGGAGGGCTCTACATCATCATACCCGCCTCGGATTGATGCGTGAGTAGTTCATCCTTGGACTATGGGTCCATAGCAGTAGCTAGATGGTTGTCTTCCGCTTGTGCTATCATTGTTTAGATCTTGTGAGCTGCTTAACATGATCAAGATCATCTATTTGTAATGCTACATGTTGTGTTTGGTGGGATCCGATGAATCTAGAATACTATGTCAAGTTGATTATCAATCTATCATATATGTGTTGTTTATGTTCTTGCATGCTCTCCGTTGCTAGTAGAGGCTCTGCCAAGTTGATACTTGTAACTCCAAGAGGGAGTATTTATACTCGATAGTGGGTTCATGCCTCCATTTAATCTGGGACGAGAAAGTTCTAAGGTTGTGGATGTGTTGTTGCTACTAGGGATAAAACATCGATGCTTTGTCTAAGGATATTTGTGTTGATTACATTACGCACCATACTTAATGCACTTATCGTTGTTTACAACTTAATACTTGGAGGGTGCGGATGCTAACCGAAGGTGGATTATTTAGGCATAGATGCATGCTGGATAGCGGACTATGTACTTTGTCGTAATGCCCTGATTAAATATCATATATAGTAATCATCATTGATATGTATTGAATCTTTATTTGTCAATTGCCCACCTGTAATTTGTTCACCCAGCATGCTAGTTATCTTATTGGAGAGACACCACTAGTGACTTGGACCCCGGTCCATTCTTTTACATTTGAATACATTCTACCGCAATTATTGTTCTTTACTGTTCTTTGCAAACAAACACCATCTTCCACTCGATATGCTTAATCCTTTGTTTTCAACAAGCGGTGAGATTGACAACCTCACCGTTACGTTGGGGCAAAGTATCTTGATTGTGTTGTGCAGGTTCCACGTTGGCGCCGGTTTCACCGGTGTTGCGCCGCACTACACTCCTCCACCAACAACCTTCACGTGCTTCTTGGCTCCTACTGGTTCGATAACCTTGGTTTCTTTCTGAGGGAAAACTTGCTGCTGTGCGCATCACACCTTCCTCTTGGGGTTCCCAACGGACGTGTACACCACGCGCATCATTTATCAGTAGCAACAGTTTTATAGCAGTAGGAATAGTGAAATAACAGCAGGAGTGAAATAAAGACAGCAGTAATGATTATAGTAAACAGAGGATTAAAATACAGTAGGCACGGGGATGGATAACAGGCGTTGCATGGATGAGAGAATTCATATAACAATCATGATAGGGCATTTGCAGATAATTATAACGGTATCCAAGTACTAATCAATCCATAGGCATGTGTTCCGTATATGTACGTGCTCGCAATGAGAAACTTGCACAATATCTTTGTCCTACCAGCCGGTGGCAGCCGGGCCTCTAGGAAACTACGGAAATTAAGGTACTCCTTTAATAGAGTACCCGAGCAAAGCATTAACACTCGTGAACACATGTGATCCTCACATCGCCTTCCCCTCCGGTTGTCCCAATTGTCACTTTGGGGCCTCGGGTTCCGGACAGCAACGTGTGTATACAACTTGGCGTAAGATCATAAAACAACGTATATCATGATGAAACAATAATATGTTCAGATCTGAGATCATGGCACTCGGGCCCTAGTGTCAAGCATTAAGCATAACAAGTTGCAACAATATCATAAAAGTAACATCTACGGATACTAGGCACCATGCCCTAACAATCTTATGACTATTACATGATCAATCTCATCCAATCCCTACCATCCCCTTCAGCCTACAGGGGGGAATTACTCACACGTGGATGGGGGAAACATGGCTGGTCGATGGAGAGGCGTGGTGGTGATGGCGGCGATGATCCCCTCCAATTCCCGTCCGGAGTGCTAGAACGGAGTTTCTGGTCCCGAGATGGAGTTTCGCGACGTGGCGGCGCATCGGATGGTTTCTGGCGACTTCGACTTCCCTCTCGCGTTTTTAGATCGAAACCCTTAAGTAGTCCGGAGGGCGTCAGAGGCTGGCCGAGGCGGCCACACACTAGGCGGCGCGCCCCTTAGGCCGTGCCGGCCTGGCCGGGCTGGGCCTCCCTGTGCCTGCCCTTCTCGCTCCGTGATTCTTGTGGAAAAATAAGCCCTTTGACATAAATTCCAGGATTTTCCCGAAAGTTGAATTTCTGCACAAAACGAGACACCAGAGCAATTCTGCTGAAAATAGCGTTAGTCCGTGTTATTTGTATCCAAAATACACAAATTAGAGGCAAAACAATAGCAAAAGTGTTCGGGAAAGTACATACGTTTTGGACGTATCAAAAACCTCTCCTCCCAGGAGGACGGAGATTTTCGCCAAACAGAGCACCGCCACCACCACGATCTATGTTTTGGGGGTCAGATTGGTCATGCTCTCCACGCCGGAAAGAGGGATTTTAACGCCATCTTCACCACCATCGTCATCAACACCGTCTCCATCAACCATGTGCTCACTCTCCATCACCATGAATGGGTAGTTCTGTGTAGGCATGTGGGTAGGTGGGGATTGGATGACATTGATCATGTAATCATGAATATGTATCGAGATTTGATGTATTTGTCTTGAGAATATTCACGTATGGTGTTGATACACCTTTGATATGTTTAATGCTTGTTGCTAGGGGCCGACTGACATGATTTTAGCACTGGAAATTTATTGCCCCATCATATATTTTAGTTTGGCATTTATCTGCAAAGTGTATCACCTATTATTATATTGAACATGTGAACCCTAAAGTCACAGTTAGGGAAAACAAGGGAAATATGAGGTAGTTTGAGGATATTGTGTGTTCATGCAGTGCTAATACATTGTTCTGGGTTATTCTAAAAGATAGACCTTAATTACCTGTAGTTCCAAGTTGGCCCCAGTGAAATGGACAGGTAGGACAATAGATGTTGTGCAAATTATCTTGTTTATTACTCTCTCCATTCAGATTAAATCGACACGGGCTCTACAGAGAAAGTAGTGCATGCATGTAGAAGCTAGCGTCGATTAAATAAGTACCAAGGTAGTATGTATAATTGTATTTGGAACACATACCTACACACAACAGAGTTAGAGATTAACACTATGTAATTTATATTTCATTATATGATCAATCTTATTCATGCAACATCCTGCTATCACCTCATGCCTACGCTTTTAGCCACTAAAGTTTCAACTTCACTACTTCCGATGAAAACTGGAATCTGCTACTATTGTCTACTATTTTATTTTATTGCTTTGATTCAACTGCTGCAATCACCGCCTCCTTTTTGAGAATATTGATACACATGTGTGTGTGGTTGAGAGTGATGCCTCAATTGCTAAAATCTTATTATTATTCTTGTGTTCCCTTGATTCGAACTATAAATTTGGGTAATACTTCCCATCGAAGATTTCAGTGATCCTCTATACTTGTGGGCATCACGGCCTCGCGCTCGGCGATGAAGAGGAGCTCCCACATTTGGCTATCAGCGCCCTAGTTAGGGTCCTCCTGCTCCTCCAACGTGAGCTCGCTCTATCGCGACGCGACCTAATCATCGTACACGTGGCCATCCGACAAAGGCGGCACGATGTACCCCTCGGTGCTAATCGTCCATCAGCTAGGGAGCCACCAATACAGCTGGATGAGGAGTTACTCCTCACATAGGGCATGCAACTTGATGATGGTGATCTTTCGCAGCGTCCACACTCTTCTTCACCGCTACCCCCGCTCTTGCTCTCGATGGTGTCATGGTTGTGCGACATGGCGAGGTATGGCTGGGATTTGGCGAAGATGGCGAGAATAATGGCTAGGGTTTGAGGTGTAGGACGAGTGGCACTCACCTTTTACCGAGCGACAACCAAGCGGCTGGTATAGGTGGGTGGACTCCATTACGTTGGTGTCAGGGGCCGCGTCAGAAAACCACAAAAACATGCTACGTCTGCTATGTAGAAATCTTGACCGAGGCATCGTGTCGCTACCAGCACACGCCCATTCGGCTTTTTACGTGCCAAGTGTTGTCCGCGCCCCCTGTTTGACCCCCTACATACGAGGTTAGCACAGGAGTACCAATCAAACTTACCTGGCTTACTTTGGCGCGACACGGTTTGGGGGGCCCCGATGGGGGGAGATATTGGTCCAGAGCCCAAAGGCCGTTTGGGGGGTGGTCTTTGGGGGCTCCCGATGGAGATGATCTAAGTTTTCATCAAGTCCTAGCTACTCCAAAAGTTGCATGATCATAATCATCATCATGCATGCATCACCACCACCACCAGGGCGCACTACACATAGTAGTGCTTGACCGTGTAGATCCAAAGTTAGAGTTCCCTATGGTCCTCTGTCATCCCAACAAAGCCATTACCTTGAGACATGTTCTCGAGGAGGTGGCTCCGAGTCACCATTAGAGCCTCGAAAATGAACCCAGTGGACTCCATGATGGCACCACATAGGTAGGGGTGCACACCGGTAGGTATATTGTCTCTGATGGAGGATGCCACCTCTTTCATGGCATCGGTCATGCATACACGTGATGGTGACCCCCCTCATCCGCCAAGGACCACCTCTTCCTCCTCTTACTAGCATCATTAGCAGTAGCACTAGGGCCAGCAAAAAGGCCATCACCAGTAGCAGGGATGTTATCACCATCATAATCATCATCATCATCAAGGACAACAGTTTTAGGCTATTGGGTCTCTACACAGCCAATGGAAAGTGTGTCAGGAGGATTTATGGAACCCATGGAAAATCTTCTAGTAGCCAAATCATAGGAGAAGATCTGTTGCATCTGTCTATAGTTCTGGATGGGATTATTGAGGTATTTTTTTCCTTGTGGTTATCATAAGATAGGCGAAATGTTAGATATGCTAAAATAAGTCTTAGGGCTATGATGTGGCCTCTGTAGAGCTCAACCTCCAAGACAATGTGTTATCACCAGATTTTGGCCAAATCAGGAGATGGGCCGTAATGGAGATGGGCTTGAAGTATATACACGTGGAGTATCTCTGAAGCGGCCTTGTGCGAAGAGTTTGGGCTAGATTGCGTGCATCTGTAAATTATAGTAGATTGCATCTTAGTTTAGAATTAAAAGATAGAGTTTAACCCGTGCACGGTTAGGTGCACGCCTCAAATTAGAAAGTCCCTTGGACTATAAATATGTATCTAGGGTTATGAGAAAGGAGGACAATCGCGTTCACAACAAACACAAACCAGGCGCATCGCCACCCCTTGTTTCGAGGGTTTCTTCCGGGTAAGCATCATGCTGCCTAGATCGCATCTTGCGATCTGGGCAGCGTACGTTTATTCGTTTATCTTGTGTTGCTCGTGCTGAAGCATTGTTGATGGCGAGTAACACTATTTATCACAGATGTCTTGGGGCTTGCATTGATGCTTTTCTTACGCATATTTGCTTAGCTATGCCGTCCTCGATATCTAGCTGCCCTTATACCTATCTAGGTGTAAGGGCAGCACCTTGCTTGTTCATTGTTTAGTAGATCCAATCCGTTATAGTTGCTCCTTGTTTCTCAAGAATTAGTTTAATATCCGTATGGTTAGGCCTTGCAAACGGGTTGAATGATCCGGTAGTGCGTAAGGTATAGTTTGCTATCTCTAAGAGGGATTGTTCCGGGAATTAACGTAATGTTGGTTTTTAGGCCTCTTTAGGGTTAGTTTTCTATCATCTTTCGTGTCTGTTAGGCTCAACCACGCGTAGGATGTTCCGATCATATGGTGAAAACCCTAAACTGTCGTGGATTGGTTTAACTTCGTGTTGATCAAGCAGGAGCCCCATGTCATCATAAACCCAACGTGAATCATGGGCGAGGCTCTTTGAGCCGATCCATAGGGCAACCCGAGAGCCGATCGGCTCGTATTTAATGTTTACGTGTCTACCATGAAACTAATCGAAGCAATCCAACACCTTCCCGACCAGGTATAGGTCAGGTGTGCAACAACGCCAGACGTGTGCCGGAAACATTGCGGGACGACGTCGAGGACCAGGGCCCACCCAGTCTTGGCAGCCTCCCGGCTCTTTGTGTTGCTTAACCACCGCTCGCCGGTGGGTTTTGGCAGGCAACACGCACGCCCGGTGGGACCATCTTCTACAACAACCACGTCAACATCCGAGATGGCGGAAGAATCGATCAAGTACGAGGATCTACCTCCTAAGCACAAGAAGAAATATGATGATCTCAAGGCCATCTTCGGCCGATCTCATCGGCTCTTTCGAGAAGACCCGTTCGCACGGGATTAGGTTCAAAGGGTTCAAACCCGAAGGCGCGCTTGAAGGGATAGATCTGTCTCTCCCTTCGGAGGACCGTACTCAGAGCTGCGCCGGAAATCAACTATGCTGTGGCTCATTCCCTACATCGGCATTCGAGAGCCTGGTGAACACTTTGGAGCGTGTTGCGCTTCGTGTGGTGCAAGAAATCATGAAGCATCAGTATTCTCCGTCAGGACCTGCTCTAGGAACTCATCAGGGAGAAATACCGTTCTACACTAGGCCACCACTTCCGTACACGTTGGCAGCTCCACAGCAACAAGGTTCACCAACATACGTCGTCTACAAGGTTGGAGGTGATCCTGGCGATTATCAATTCTTGTATGAGCCGCCCAAGGAGGTCCCGCATGGATACGTGTGCACATACGTGCGGATCGCAACAAGCTGGATGAACCGAGAAGAGGAGGGATTGCCACAGCGGAGGGATTGCTGGAGCAGGAGGAAGTTCGGAGCAGATGCGGAGAAACAAGCGTGGCTAGCTAAATATGCCACCGGAACAAGTCATGAAAGCTCAACCTCTACAGCTCCTACCGTGGATCGATCGGTGCAATCTTGAGAGACCGTTCGGTATCCCTGCCGAAGAAAAGAGTAATCGGCTATTCCAAGCCGTATCCTAACGAGTATGACCTGATCCCACTACCGCCTAAATATCGGCTCCCGACTTCACAAAATTCAGTGGATCAGAAGGGGTCTAGTTCAATCGAGCACGTGAGCCGATATTTGCACGGTTGGGCATGGTCTCAGCTTGGATCAGCTACGTGTGAGGTTCTTTTCGCAATCTCTGGGCCCAACCTTTGGGTGGTACACCTCGTTGCCACCGATTCGTTCGGACTTGGAAGCAATGGAAGAGCAGTTTCACATACAATATCATTCAAGTTACTGAAGCTGGCATTGCCGATCGACCCAGGTTCGGCAAGGCGAGGAGGCTGTCGACACATTCAGCGTTTGAGATGTCAAGAACCGATGTTATTCGGTTCGTTTATCCGAAGAGCAGTTGAGCTGGCAATAGCAGGACTCTCAGCGCCGCTCAAGGATCTGACTTTCCAAGCGACTACAATTCACCGGCGCACATGGTTCAGAAGTTGACATCATATGAACAGCCACCGCAGTGTACCAGGACAAGTTCAAGCGCGTCCTGGGTCGAGACTAAGAAGATGAAGACTGCAGAAGATCAGGAGGTCGCAGTAGCTGAATGGGCTCGGGGGCAGCACCCGTGTCCTGCAAATGGGTGAAACAACCAGGGGCAAAAGGGTTTGACTTTGATTTAAGCAAAACGGAGCAGATTTTTGATTTGCTCCTGAAGGAGAAACAACTAAAGTTACCCGAAGGCCACAAAATAACTATGTTACAAGAGATGAACGGTAGCCATACTGGAAGTGGCATCACACGTTCACCCATGCCACCAACGATCAAAGTGTTGCGGACAGATTCAAATGGCGATAGAACAAGGCCGATTACTCT
Source organism: Lolium multiflorum (assembly GCA_030979885.1). NCBI lineage: Eukaryota > Viridiplantae > Streptophyta > Magnoliopsida > Poales > Poaceae > Lolium > Lolium multiflorum. The sequence continues at coordinate 186,078,465 of CM061749.1, read as the reverse complement.
TCGGTCAGGTTGCCATGAGAGTTGACACGCATCCGTTTCCCGACGTCAACATGGTCGATCTTAGTCACTGCTTAAGGAGCGAGCCAGGCTTCTCGTTTGATATCAACATGGCAGGACTTATAGACCGCCATGGCAAGGATAAGCCGAGAGCAGTCACTCCCGTGGCAAAGATAAAACGGAGGCCGATCCACGCGACCGGCCCCATGATGACAGACGGTACTTGACAGAGAGAAGAAGTGAGAAGCGTGCGTATCAACGACCACTCTGCGCATCTTCTTAACAAATATGAGCAACACGACCGACGTCGGCACTACGACGTAGACGATGAGAGATATCGTCGGTCTGATGCAGATGACAAGAAGTATCGTCGATATGTTAGAGACCAAGAAGGGTATGAGCGTCACGCTAGAGGGAGGTCAAGAGAGAAAGATGACATGGATAAACATTGGGACTGTCCTTTCTTCAAACACTGCTGGGACTCAGAATGAGCCGATTGCCAACAATCGAGAACTGCCCAGAATGTAGACGGAAGAGGAGGGAGCAAATGAAATATCGGTGTTCAAGCGTCTAGGGCCTCTCCCACCTCGTAACAAACGAGCTGAGTCGTCTCAAGATGAAGACTTCGCGGAGTCGATGAAGAAGAAGATAGGTATCACCGGCCTCGGTGGTGTCCTGATGGACTCACCCTCTCCTAAGCGTAGGGTGCAGCGGCTACGAAGCTTAGAGGAAGCCGAAGCTCGGTACCTATATACGTTGAGGAAAGCACGGCCCGATCTGGCCGTGAAAATTCAGCAAACATTGGAGACAGGCACGGCCACAAAAGAAAGTGTGGCGCCCCAAAGACAAGAGCCGATGCGGAGTCAGATACAAACATGGTGTTCATACTCCGTCGAAATTTTGTGCTCCAAAAGACGAGGAGGTGTCAGTAGATTTGATTGCGGTCCACGGCCGTCATCTTTGAGAAGCGGCGAGATAGAAGCTAGGCATTTGGAAGCCCTATACCGAAAGGTTACATCATGGGCAGCCTATCGGCAAGATGTTGGTTGATACAGAGGCGTCAATATAATGCCGTACTCTATGCTACGACGTTTGGAACGTTCCAATGAAGATCCGATCAAGACCAACGTCACATTAGCGATTTCAACGGCCAAGCGTCAGAAGCAAAGGGTGTTCTGAACGTAGACCTGACTGTAGGCCGAAAAACCATCCCTACATCGTTCTTCATCGTCGACAGAAAAGCACTTATGTTGTCCTGCTAGGGAGAGATTGGATCCACGCTAACTGTTGCATTCCATCCACAATGCACGAGTGCATCATACAATGGGATGGAGATGAAGTGGAAGTGGTTCATGCAGATGATTCGATCGAGATCTCGCTAGACGCCATGAACATTTGGGATGCAAACGACCAAGAGCCGCTCTCTGGAATTAATCTGGACGGCTGTGAGCGCATCGAAGCTTCAAAAAACAGGGTGAGGCTGGTCTTATCCACTGGCCTGATAGTAGCAAGATCCAAGTTTATAGACATGCGTGACAAGGCCGATCCCAGCGATCGGCCCCAAAAATAAAAAGCAAAGGTCTTCCCTCAAGCTTGTCACGAAGCCATAGTAGAGAACCAAAAAGTTGTAAATCCGCATTGAACGTTGCAATGAAAAAGGAGGCCGATTCTAGCAATCGGCTAAAATTATCCTCACCACATGTGTTAGCCTCTGTGCTAGTTAGCATGGTGTGTTGTGTGTCGGGCCTATAGATGGCTGGAAAGCCGATATATTCAATAACTTGAAAGATTCGGCTCGGGGGGCATACATATAGAGAAGGTATGAGGCCACGAAGTATGTACCCAGGAGGGGCCGATTCATGAAATCGATCGATCGGCCAGTAAAAAATTCAAAAAATAAAAAAAATTTAAGTACAGCTGATGCTCGGACATCGACTTAAGAATAAAAAGCCGATGCACAGCCATCGACTCAAGAGGTACAAGCTGTTACAACAGAAGTACATGCTCAATGGAGCAGTTATCATTACATGGAGGAGCTCTACCGAAGGAATGCCTCAAGGGCACGGAGTGCGGAAGCACGGACACGATCCACCTCGGCGATCTCAGCCTCGTCATCTTCATCCTGGCCCGTCACCAGCTGCTTGTTCAAAGCACGGATTTTGGCCAGATCAGTCTTCAGTTCAGCTTTGAGACCTTCTGCTTCTTCGTGGGAGCGGGCAATGAGAGCTTCTTTATCTTGGATGAGCTGCTTGGTTACCCGCACCCTCTCTTCAAGGTCCGCCAACTCCTTTCGCAAGATCTCCAGTTCAGCGGTACTGATAGACGTGTCAGTTTTTGCGTCCAAAGCTGCCTTTTTCTCATTTAGCCGCTGACACTTGTCTGCAATATCGGCTTTCAATGGAAGCTGAGCATGGCGCAAGCCGATTCTCTGACGAGCCAAGGTCACCCTTGACCTATAAGCAGACAAAGTCACCACTGGCCAGAGTTTCACCTAAAATGTCACCGGGAGATGAGGCTGGAGGTCTTCAAGAATGCTCTTGATTCCCTCGGTATCTTCAACCAATGTTTCGACTAAGGAGGAGAGCAAGGCCTTGAGCTGTTGGAGTTGACTATGGGTAGCGCTGGGTCCTGACTCTTCGCTTGCTTTAGCAGAGGGTTCGATGAACTCAGGGTCGAACGTTAGCAGGTTTGAGAGGTCATAACCCTGACGAATAACAGGAACAACGTCAGTATGCAGCGAAGAAGCGAGGAAGAGCTGAGGGAAGGAAGTATACCTTTCCTAAAACCATAGGAGCGGCTGATGAAGGGGCGATCGGCTCTTGTGTTTCTGCTGAGGGCATGGCCAAGATAGCGGCCTTGTCGACTCCGCCTTTGGAGGTTGCTAGGTCCAGGGTGGTGGATGGCATTACTACCTCCTTGACTTCCCCACTAGAGGTGTCATCAGTCTGAAAAGGGAATAGTTAGCCGATGGGAACAACAATAGGTCAGCACCAAACATGAGTCAAAAAGAGTGTGGAGAGCAATTACGTTCGAAAGCTCCTGGTCTGATGAAGAGGTTTGTGGCGTCTTGCGAGCCCTCTTGATGCAACGACTCTTTGTGCGCAGACCACCCTGTCCTGCTTTTGCAGAAGCCTGGGGAGAAGCAGGTTCGGGAGCTGACCTTTTCTTGAAAGCCGACGGTGGCAAGTCTGGCTGGCTCGGCATGGTGTTATCCCCGGAGGTGCCTGAACTTGAGTCCTCTCGGCTGGACTGTGTATCCTCGCTGGAGATTTCTTCAGTAGAGGTCTGTGAAAGAAATACGAACATATTGCAAAAGCCTAGAAGAATGAATGAAACCAGCCAAGGCGTGGATTAGCTTACATGCATAATTTCTTGGGTGGAGAGGAGGTTTGGCGCCTCAAGGTCTTTCAGCAGCTACTTTCCTCATGATGTTCTCGGCGGCTCGGGGGCAACTGGCCTAGAAGATGCTCCGCTCTTGGGAGCCAATTTTGGTAAAATCGGCTGGTTCTGCATCACGACCTTCTTCAAGGATGGTGAGTTTTGCAGAAGAGGACCACCGGAGCTGGTGGGTGGAGTGTGAAAGAGGAGCCGTCATCATGTACGTGCTCTAGACCATCTTGTTGCTGCAAGGAAACGGAGCGGGTTGTAAAAAGAAGGAAACTGCAGTAAGCTACTTCAAGGCAAAATTATGAGCAGTGGTACCTGTTCTGCAGGGATATCATATTCAGCATCAAGTTGTTTCAGCAATGGTCCTAAAGCTCTTCGGAAGGCATGAGTCTTCCGCATTGCCCACCAGGCCTCGAAATCATCCGTTGATGAAGTGAAAGAGAGGTTGTGAGGAATTGGGATGACTAGAGCATCAAAGAAGGAGTAACACCTCTGACTAGTAAGGACATCGGGCAAGTCAGCCCTGCTTTCTGTTAAGAAGTGGAGAAAGAAGTGGGGAGACACTTGCCCAAGACCAAATCGGGCTGCTACGACCGGCTGATAGGACTCATAACCAGGTTTGATGATCCTGTTGGAGGTGCTCATGCCCACCGGAAGAAAACAGGGACGAATCATGATGGAGTATAATTGCCGGGTGCTGGTGTCATCGGCGAAGCTATCTAACCTGAAGGAGACTGGATTTCGAAATGCTCAGACTCGTGTAAGGAAGAAGAGAGGATGGTCCAGACCTTGGAAGAAGATGCTGAACCATTTTGAGGTTTCTTGGGGATCCTTCTGCTTGGGAGGCGTACAAGGCTTGGCCGTAGCTAGTGCATCGGATTTGCTTCCCGGTGGCATCTGGAAGGTGCAGTGGCACAGGGAAGTTTGGGATGTGGTTCTGGAAGTATAGTTGGGCCCATAGCTGAATAAACCACCACGGCCTCTGTTTTTGACTGTTTTGGGAAAAGGTTTGACGACATCACTGGAGATATCGATAGACCTCTCCAAGGAACAGTTTGCCAATGCCAAGTTGGGTGCCTTTGGCAAGTTCATAGGCCAAGGAGAGGTAATTCTTGGTGGGAGCAAGGGAAGGGCCACAGAATATGAAGTGCTCCAACCAGAAATTTAAGAAGGCCGTGTGTTCTTTCTCAGGGCCTTTGGTTTTCATGTGGCGTCAAGATAAGCACCCCATTGTGCGGTCTTTTGGAGGAAAGCTGGAAGGGACCTTTGGCAGCATGAAGGCAGAGGGACTTGGGGATGCGATATCTAGGACAGTGATCATGGCCACATCTAGTAGGGTTGGGGTCATGGGGCCGTGGCCAAACATGAAACAATTCAAAGCATCAGACCAAAAGTAGCCGATGGTTTTCAAAAGGTTTTCATGTTTTTCAAGAGGAGACAGTGATAGCGCTAAGGCATCGGCTATTCCAGTAGTTTCCCAGGTGGATTGGTGGGTCTTGGCTACCCTATTATACCATGAAACCCAATCCTCAGGAGGATTAGGCTAGGCTCGCAAGCAATCAGCCCAAGAGGATGGATCTAAGTTCTGGTTCACGAAGGGAATCTTATTGGCCTCGCATGAAATCAGATGAGCAGGACTCTCGGTGGAGCGAGGGCCAAGACAAAGAGAACCCGGAAGAGAGGGATGGACAGCAGAATATCTGATACCTAAAAATTAATGACGCAATGAGACATTAATTCAGGTGTTTGTTGTTAATTCTAGCAATTTGCTCGGATGGTGAGGAACGGTTGGGGATTACCTTCAAGCCAGAGACATCAGTGTTGGCATGGAACGATTCCGCCATTGGATTCCCCGCGGAGAAGTCTGCGCGATTGGGATCTGAGAGTTGTGTGGCTGGAAGTTGGATCTGTGTGAACAGCGATTTGGGGATCTGAGTTGCTCTTGTAGGCGAGGGTTGCAGGTTACCGTTTGAGTAGGCAACTGGGTTGGCCTTGCTTGCGTTTTGTGATAAAGGCCGACGTTTTGCCATCGGCTCTTTGCGTGTTGACTCGCATTGACAATCGGCAAACATTCTGTGGTAAAGGCCGATGCGCTGCCATCGGCTCTTTGCGCGTTAATTCGTGTTGACAATCGGCAAATCGATAAGGAATCGAATTTGGCATAAAAACACTTTCTTCATTTATTAAAAGGATTTTTACAGAGAAGAGCCGATTGCTCGAAAGGGGAAGAACAAAAGAGCCGATTACTACTACTAGTCTAAAGCTACTAATCCTAGCCTAAGGGCCGTCGCTGCCCTCATCGGTGCCGTCAGCGCTGCTGCCGGCGGGCTCCTCGTCGCTGCTGTCGTAGCCTTCGGCAGGGGCCCCGTACTCCTTCTCGTCGTCGTCGTCATCATCATCATCCGACCCGGCGCGGAAGCGCTTGGCCGGCGGCTCGTCGGAGAAGGAGGAGGTGTCCTCCTCGTCTTCCTCTTCCTCGTCAGAGGAGGTGAAGTCGTCCCAGGAGAAGCGGTCGTCCTCGCTCTCCACCTCTTCCTCCCCATTGACGAGGAATTGAAGGTCGGCTTCTCCGTCGGTCAAGGATTTGTCATCCTCGGACCAGACGGAGGAGTTGTGGTCTTCCTTGTCCCACGTCGTTGGGGCGAGGATGTCGTACGCCACCTGCGTACCCCACTCTAGTGTCGACTCTCGAAGGGGAGAGGACACGTAGGAAAGCCCTGAGGAAGCCGTGGAGGAGGAAGAGGAAGACATGGCTACAGAGGGAGAGGGTTTTTTGGCTGACGGCTAGTTTGGAGCAGGGGGATGAAGAGGAATTCGATGCGGTTAAATAAAAGGAGATTTAATGCTTGAGCAGTTTTCGAGGATGTGGTGCCAAAACTGTCAAATCGAGAGAAGTTGAGAAGGCAAGGTATCATGATGAAGAATACTGACGGTTCTGCTCGCGACATGACCCTTCGAAGGAAAAACAGGGTGGTTTTGAAATTATCATTACCAAAACCAGGGGGCATGTGTTATCACCGTATTTTGGCCAAAAGGAGATGGGCCGTAATGGAGATGGGCTTGAAGGATATACACGTGGAGTATCTTTGAAGCGGCCTTGTGCGAAGAGTTTGGGCTAGATTGCCGTGTATCTGTAAATTATAGTAGATTGCATCTTAGTTTAGAATTAAAAGATAGAGTTTAACCCGTGCACGGTTAGGTGCACGCCCGAATTAGAAAGTCCCTTGGACTATAAATATGTATCTAGGGTTATCGAAAAGAGGACAATCACGTTCACAACAAACACAAACCAGGCGCATCGCCACCCCTTGTTTCGAGGGTTTCTTCCGGTAAGATATGCTGCCTAGATACATCTTGCGATCTAGGCAGTACGTTTATTCGTTTATCTTGTGTTGCTCGTGTTGAAGCGTTGTTGATGGCGAGTAACACTATTTATCATAGATGTCTTGGGGCTTGCATTGATGCTTTTCTTACGCATATTTGCTTAGCTATGCCGTCCCTCGATATCTAGCTGCCCTTATACCTATCTAGGTGTAAGGGCAGCACCTGCTTGTTCATCGTTTAGTAGATCCAATCCGTTATAGTTGCTCCTTGTTTCTCAAGAATTAGTTTAATATCCGTATGGTTAGGCCTTGCAAACGGGTTGAATGATCCGGTAGTGCGTAAGGTATAATTTGCTATCTCTAAGAGGGATTGTTCCGGGAATTAACGTAATTTTGGTTTTTAGGCCTCTTTTAGGGTTAGCTTTCTATCATCTTTCGTGTCTGTTAGGCTCAACCACGCGTAGGATGTTCCGATCATATGGTGAAAACCCTAAACTGTCGTGGATTGGTTTAACTTCGTGTTGATCAGCGGAGCCCCATGTCATCGTAAATCCAACGTGAATCATGGGGCGATCGACTCTTTGAGCCGATCCACAGGCAACCCGAGAGCCGATCGGGCTCGTATTTAATGTTTACGTGTCTACCATGCAGAAACTAATCGAAGCAATCCAACACCTTCCCGGGTATAGGTCAGGTGGCACGCCCTTGCAACCGCCAGACGTGTGCCGAAACATTGCGGGACGACATCGAGGGACCAGGGCCCACCCAGCAGTCTTGGCAGCCTCCCGGCTCTTCGTGTTGCTTAACCACTGCTCGCCGGTGGGTTTTGGCAGGTAACACAATGGTTAAGGTATCATCATTCCATTGTGCAATGTCAATGTCTCTAATATTGGACACATGGATCTACCTACTATCCACTTCCTAATTAATATGGTTCTACACCTATTGTGAGGACGCCTCTGTGAAACAGAATTCAAAGACCTTATTGGCAACAATGTTCAGGTGCACCTCCTTGAACCCCTTTTTATTCCTGACACCTCTCATGGTGAGATCACATATATTGTTAAGGACGAAGGTGGACAAGAAAGGAGGCCACTTCATTAGTGTCTCCTTCATCCCCTTCGTTTTTCCAGTGTTGTGTGCCTTACTAGCTTTGATTGGCAGCAACACTCCTAGCCTGCTCCACCACAACAGAACACATGCCATGATCCAAAATCACATCTGCATTATGTGGTTAGGTGAGCATCGACAACAACTGGGCCTGACAAAGAAAGGAGGGCATATCCTGGGTATCGAACATGGCCTTTCTAAATTCATATTTTGTCATGTCTTCCTACATTGGTAACCATTAGTACTAGATATGTGATGAAGAATAATTCTAATTAAGGTACAATGAGAAGTGCAAAGGGAGAAGAACTGAAGAAGACAAATTAATGCTAAAGTACAACAAGATCTACAACACTGACATACATAATCCACATCTACAAAATACCATACTACACACAAGAAAGATTTTAGGAACTAAACAAGAACATACTGTACACTAACATGAGCAGAACGTGCAAAGCTTGCCATACGACCACAAAACATTCGATCTATCACTACATCGTGAACATCACTACCTATAAGAAAAAACAGCTATGTGATCATAGATCTACTACATCATTTACATAGATCTACCACATGCTCAAAGATCTTAGCTACCATCTAGGATTTGATAGTACTCACTACCATCGGAGGAGCGGAGAAGGCAACAAACATATCTTGGAAAAGAGGAGGAAGATCACTTTCTGCATCTATCTATTCTGCGACCTGTCGCTGCTTACCTGCTCGTTGGTGAAGACGCTTGCCGAGATGGAGAGCTCAAGGTGGGAGGGGAATGGTGGCGTAGTTTTGTTGGTGAGCCAAACGGTGATAAATAGATGGTGTGAATTGGCGAGAGGTGAAAAAATTATCTCGCCGACTTTTCGGGGGAAAACGCGAGCCCATAGAATCCCCTCTCCCCATTTTGGTTGCGCAGAGCTTGGGTCTAGAAAACACGATGATTCGGGTGTTCCTCTGCAAGCGCTCTGAAAACTAAATTAAGAACCGTACTGGACGAGATGCGGCGTTGGCCCACGCAACCGAACAACCCAAATTTGGCTCACTAGGGACTGCATGCAACATTGTTGGCAATACATCACATCTTTTGTGTTTACCAGTAGTACTTGCCGTGACCAGAACAACACTACATGTCGTAGCGTGCAATTTGTTGGCATAACATTCATGACATACCATTTCATAAATATTACACAACTCATAGTGGTACAACCGAAGCATCGCGGGTCCAAACTCATCTCTCTTTATAAACTTAAGGTCGCAAATCAAAATTCTACAAATAATTTGAGATTCTCCTTAGTACAATGAGGAGTCAAAGCAAATGAAAACTTCAAATCGAAGGTCTTGAAGCAAGATGACACATCTCGGTCTGACGTCATTTGAGCTCGGCAACTTATTTAATAGGGTATTACACAACTCAGCTCATCTATCTTAGTCCAAAGTTCTAAGGTCATGTCTCTAGTTCCCCCTCCTTTATTGCGTAAACTATATCATAGTCTATTTCTTCGGTGCATCCGGACATATATGGTTCTGCATAGTAGACCTCCTCTCCTCCGGGTTCTTCGGTAGCATCCTCGTCATTCGTATCGAACTATAAATAAATGGGTACAAAGTAATAGATTGAGTTCAGTAGTACTCAGTAAGTTCTATGGTGGTTGTTTGATGTATAGTCATGGATCAGGAGATCCTGGAAATCTGTAGGTTTTCTAAAATGGGTTTTTAGAAAAGGTAATATTTAAATTATAAAAACTACGTCCTTTAGTCCACACGGGTTGTGAGAACTTCCTAGAGTTCCTTGCCTGTCTCGATCTTAGTTCTTTACCCTAGAACAGGGAGTATCATGACACGTTCTATACACTCTCGAGTTGTGTGCTACTTTCCATACAAATGTTTTAAGCCTTGTTGCTCAACTGGGAGTAGGTCCTTGTTCACACTATCCAAAATGGTGTGAGGCTCAACTAAAAGACAAGCCAATCAATACCCTTCTTCACGACCCCACATTCCACCCAGTGTAATGAGTTTTCGTTGAGAAAACCTACACTCAATTACCCTCCCTTGTATAATAACGTAGTTATCATTCTGCAACCGCTCCCACCCTGCTTAGTTCCACCATGGAACCATCCCAACTGAGTATGTGAGGAATGTGAAAGGAAAAAAAAGGTATAGCTGACTTTCCCATCCCACTAGCTCTAGGATCAATGGTAAGCATTATGTATATGATGCTAGGATGACTGACTACATTTGTTGTTTAATTCTTATGGCCTTGTTGGTACAATGGAACCTCCACTATATATTGGGATTCACCCTCAACCATGGTTCTGTTGCCAAGCCAATAGAGTACACACCTTTTGTACGGTAACCCTCAATTTTATAATTTACAAAAATATTTTTTAAATTTGAATGAAATGAGGGTTTCCAAAAATGTTTTATAAAACTTATCAACTAAATGCAAGACGAATTTGCCTAGTGACTTTTAATTACCACAGTTCACAAAATCTAAGTGGCCCTATTCCTTGGACTCTGAAAATAACATCATTGTCCGATAAGGACAATGTTTAAGATCCAAATGATACTATGGTGCATACTATGGGATGCTTTAATATTTTGTGTGTTGTATCCCTCCCTTTTAGCGATGCTTTTAAGATTTAGGTCAAATATTTACCACTGTTTGCCTTAAGGCAAAGTGGTGAATTTTATTTTATAAAAGGATTTTAATTTTATGAGTGTAGCATGATACTTGAAGATGTGGAAGATTATGACCTATGTATTTCGCACACTTTCGTTGGCATGGTGGGATATCACAATGACACCAACGTGTTGCATTAATCTCAATTATTCACGAGACTTGCTTAAATCCATGCTCTGGAGTGCAACTATGAGATCAATTGCCATCCATATACCAAAGGGACCTACCTAGCCAATGACATTTATGCAAGATGGTTGAAATTTGGGAAGACAATCTCATACCCTCTAGTCAGATGAAATCTTGGTTTAGTTCATGCTAGGAGAGTTGTAGGAAGGATGTCGAGTGAGTATTTGTTGCTCTCCAAGCTTGTGGTGCTATTGTTAGGTATCACGTTCTTATCTGGTCGACATCTCAGATGTGTGAGGTCATGAATCCTTGTGTGGTGTCATGCACAACATGATCATTGAGAGTGAGTTTTGCCTTTGATGATTATTCATGACTCGTAGAGGTCCTCTTGCCTAATTTGATCACAAGGTTCCAACCGAGTTTTCTGATTTCCTCATGTGCATGCGGAAATCCGTGGAGATCAACTTTTGCACCAACTGCAAAATGACCTAGTAGAGCATTTGTGGGTTCTCAAAGGAAACGTCCCCGCTTATTTGATACAGTTGAACTTCTTGAATTTAGATTTATTTGAAGTGTATCAATTATGTTATTTCTGTTTTTAGTTTTTTAAACTATTTTATGTCATAAACCATGCAACTTTGTAACAATAAATGTTGGATTAAGGATAAATTTGTAAATATTATATAGGGATGTTGTTAGTGGACGGAGGAATGGTCGGCCAGTTTTAGTGGATGGAGTAGTGGCCGGCCAACTCTGGGAAGCTAATGTACACCTCATTTGCAACTGACATTGCCGAGACTCGCATATGATTGCCCATGATGTCGACGATGTCACTCCATTGTAGCGCACGCTCCCTCGCATGCACCTTTGGTGTGAGGTAGACAATGCAAGCTCAGATACCTTCCAAAGCAGACATTCACTTGATATGATGGTTTTCGGAGTGGCTCAAGTAAGGAAAAAATCGTCCAGATATCTTCTCTTTTCACCTTTTATTAGTTTGAGGGGTTCTCCAACCATCAATGATATCTTCTAGATATGCCTAGACATTGTCATATAGTTTAAGCACATGGTTAGTCCACTAGTAATGATAAGGGGTGGCCCGATCTTCTCAGTATGCAACGGTGGTGATGATGTTCACGGGATGAACACAGTAGAGATATCACGATGATGAAGTGGATGATAACTTATATGATGCAACGAAATCTCTCAATTGGTCCCTGTCGCAATTGCAATACAGCTCTCAACCCTGCAAGATATTCGCAACTCCACACACTTGTACACGTAGCCGCCGACCACGAAGCGGTAAGTTGCAACCGTCTAATTCCCAATGGAACAGCAGATCACACAAGACTTTCGGGGGTAAACACCAAATCAATGCAATATGGTGTAGAGATTCAATAGAGTTGCAAAGCAATCAACTATGAACTAGGGTTTATCTTAAATGTGGTCTAAACCTAATTTGGGGCGTCCTGGACATATATAGGGGTTCGGATGACAAGGGATACAAACCGACCAATCGGATCTGGTCGAGACAGACTCGAAGTCGGTCGGTACGGCCGACCGGGCCCGGGACCGGCCATCCGTTTCACCTGGTCCGACACCGTGATGATGGTCGGTGTCCCCCTGATGGTGGCCCGGGTGACGCCAGTCTGGCGGCAGTGACCGCCTGGTTGGCGGCATGCCGGCGTGGCGGCCGTTCTGATCCGCCGCGCTGGCCTTCCTCTTTCCTCGCGCATGCCTCCCGGTCCTTCCTCGCGCGTCCATGTGATGTCTTCATGTACAACTCCATGTCCAGCTCCATGTCCAGCTTCTTGTCCAGCTGCTCCTCTCTTCCTCGTTCGATGCCTGCTCCTTCTTCGTACCTGATCATACATAAGTAATAGGACTTAGCCAGTATAAAGTTCTCATCGATCAAAGTATCACTTAAGAACAAGTTCACCTGTTGTCTGAGTAGCTTCGCACGAACTCTTGTGATGGGTCCAATCCTGACTTCATTGGACTTGAACTTCACAGCAGCATCGTCTTCATCTTGCAATGACGGAGGTAGTGGTGTAGTAGTAGGGATGTCTTCATCAAATAATCTTGTCATTAACACCAAAACGACTGAGGGGGTAAATCCGTAAATGCACTTTCACCATTTTTATTTGTTAAAATGATAAATACGCCAAAATAATTATGTTAAAACAATTAAAAATACATTACTTTCGAACTGATCACATCACATTGGATACTTTGATGCTTGATTCCCCCGAACCACTTGAAATAAAATTAAAACGAAAAAAGCATGATAGCTAAGATCAAAATGCATATACAAATACCACCAGCAGCAAATGGACACCAGTACGTACGTGTACGTAAGCCAGCAAGTAGCAGCAGCTGCTTCATAAAACAAAGCAAAGATTGGGCCGGAGCCAGGCTGAAAAGATTAAATAATTATCTGACCATTATTTAGTGCTTAATCACTCGACCAAACCAGGTTCGATTATGAGGCGATTAGCACAGGGACGTAGATTTTTTGGATCCATCGTGTCGCCGGCTGCATCTACCTATCGTACAGGATGGCCGGTGGGCCCGTACGTCTCCTCCTGAGGGCAAGCATGTTAATCGAGGCCGATGATAATATGTTTTGTTTGAGGCTGCGATTTGTATACCGTTTTTGCCTCGATGACGTTTAGCTGTCTGTCAAATTTGTGTCATGTTCTAGATCACCACCTAAGGCTGTTCCCGATGTTCCCTATGTTTTTTCTGTAATGCATATGAAATGTTATGTTTTTTTTCGAAACAATATATGATGTAGACGCTCACAAATAGGGCATACACTTACTCAGGTGAATGTACATACCAATATCCTACCCTATGAGCAATTTCGAGTGATTGAGTTTCGAAAACTAACCCGACGAGTTTTGAGGTTGAGGAAGTCACCATAGGCACATCACTATCAACGTAAATGTTACCTCTCACTGAAGAATATTCCGTCTTGTATAAGACACCAAAGTGTTAAACTTGGGGGGTTTGATCCCAGGTGGGCTGGTCATTTAACCACATATTGATTCTCTGTGTTATGTCTAATTAACTATTCAGCGGTAATAATATTGAACACATACATATTGTTATGTGTGCTTAGTACTTAATAATATTTACTGTGAGCTTAGTTCTCAGCCAAATGATGATATAATCGAATTTTAGTTGTAGCCCATGTTGCAACTTACGATTAGCACGAAATATGAAGCAAATCTAGCAGTTCAGAGGTGTTTTTATAGTTGTAACCTCATATGAAACTGAAAAAATCACAGTCGCGACCAACTTAAAGCTCAAGTGCTTAAATTATAATACAAATCTGATAGCTTAGGACTCGACTAAAAATAAAGTTAGTTTTCAGCTAGTTAGTTCTTAGCTAACAAAGAACTAGCAAAACGGACAAAGAAAAGATGAGACAAAAATAAATTCTCCTAGATACACCACAAGATACAAAGTTAAGAGAGTTGTATCTAACAGAAATTCAGTAATACGTGTACAAAATAAAACATCAGATTTTTTTGTACTGTTCTAATTGTTTTTCATAACTTAAAAGAGGTGAATATCAGAGCGACACTTTAGTGACACGCATATTAAAAAGGTTCGGGAAGCGATCTCTAAGTGGTCTAGGGCCTCCGTTTCCCGTAGAACCTTCAGCCAGCCCGCCTCGGAAGAATGGAGACTGCTGCATATGCTTCTACAGAACACTTCCCTTGGCCAGGGACTTGACAAGGTCATCTGGGGCCTTGATCCCTCTGGAGAATTCACGGTGAACTCCATGTACAACAAGCTTTCCCAAGGTGCCTCGGTTGCCCATTTCAAGGTCCTGTGGGCCGCCAAACTGCCCCTCAAAATAAAGATTTTCTCTTGGCATCTTGCTCTAGGCCGGCTCCCGTCGAGCGAGCTCATCGCCGCACGCCATGGCCCGGCCTCTGGGCGTTGTGCTTTGTGTAATCAGCCGGAAAATGTAGATCACATCTTTTTTTCCTGCTCAACGGCTCGTTTTATGTGGAGTGTGGTTAGACAGCTGTTAGGGTGCAGCTGGTCTCCATCCTCCTTTGCGCACTTCTACTCAATCCTTTCGAATTTCGCGGGGAGACCCCGACGCTTACTCTGGATGTTGTTTTTGGCTCAAAGTTGGGCGCTTTGGCATATTCGCAACAAGCTTACCATAGAGTCTAAGTTAATCCGTCAACCAGCTGACATTATATTCAAAACTGTCATCTTCCTGCAGCTGTGGTCTCCACTGGCAAAACCCCAAGACAAGGCAAGCATCATGGAGTTGATAAGTCGCCTAAGACGTACTCACGCGGAGGTGGTGGCAAGTGATGGCTAGGCGCTTCGGGAGGGGCAGGCAAGGGAGTCCAGGCCACCCAGCAGCTTCCCAACATCTCTAGTGTTGTCTTGTGTCCCTTTTTCTTGGTTTTATCGGCTAAGCTGTATGCCGCAGCATGTAATAACTATCTATGTGTTCCAAACCTGAGGGCTTTATTAATTTAAAGTCGGGCAGTTGATGCCTTTTATCTAAAAAAAAAAACTTTAGTGACACGCATGTTTATATTATTTTCATACTCTCATATAAAAACATCCTACGTTGTATTCCATCCGATGCATATTAATTGTATATCTACAACTAAAATGTGTCTAGATATATCTATATTAGCATCAAGTAATATGGATCGTAGGAGTACAAGAACTTAAGCTATCGAATTGCTGCTTAATTGAATTTAAAACTGACACAAAATGGACAAGATTAACAACACATTAATCATATGGTAGGTCGCTGTCTGCCACGGCTGTATTTTATTCCGCTGATGGCATGCAGACAAGCGTCAACGTAGACATGCCATGTGCCACCTCATCTCTGCTTAAACATTACTTTGTGATCGCAGCGGCAGTGACAGGAAGCATGATTTGCTAGCCGCACTTGGTTACGTTGCGGTTTCCACTCTGACGTCTTTGCATTGCAGAAATTAGAGAACCTGGTAATAGGAAACATATATAGACTGAGATGGCATGTGCGATCAGTTTCTAATAGTATTATTTTATTCAAAGGATTTTAAAAGGAAATTTAGATTGTTGGAATTATTATAGCTTTTTTTTCCTTCTGTTTGGGTTGTTTGCTTTGTAGAATTGAAGGAGTTTTTCTTAACATTTTATACGGATTCTTCATTGATGCAAATATTTGGGATTTGGAAATATGTACGTATTTTTCCTAGGGTGCACAATAGATTTGGTGAAAATTTGAAAATGTGGGAGTATTAGCCATATAATCAATATGGTTATTAAATTATGTGGATATTATAGCATTGTTGCACTAGCAAAATCAACCAAAAACCCAAACTGATAGAAAATAGCTAGACAATACATCTATATTCAACACCCCTCCTCACGTTTAGGCTATTTTAGTGCTTAGCGTGAGTTCGGTGTAGATCGCAATTTTTTTAATATTATGTAAGCAGGTTCTTAGACTTAAGAGCTACGTAAATATATTCATATTAAACACATATATGGAGATGGTGCCTAAATGGATGTTCTCATGTTAAGATAATTATTTGCATGTCTCATACACATATCTACGCTTGTTGTTGTTTCGTGCCAGAAATGATGCTAGTGAACCTATAAACCCCATCCCTATTTTAAACATAAGAAAACACCAACAACAAACTTTATATATTTTGTACTA
Organism: Lolium multiflorum; assembly: GCA_030979885.1. Taxonomy (NCBI): domain Eukaryota; kingdom Viridiplantae; phylum Streptophyta; class Magnoliopsida; order Poales; family Poaceae; genus Lolium; species Lolium multiflorum. Next base: position 186,062,147 of record CM061749.1, on the reverse strand, counting down.
GTTGATCTAAGACGCTGGGAACACAAGACTAATATCTAGCATTTATTTCAGGTTTGCTAGATGCTTCGAGAACTGTCGCCTATTACATCTCTTGGATTGATAACCTTAGGTCACTCACTTGAGGAAAAAAAATCATGCCATTATCTATAAACAAGCACATAGGTTATCTATAATTAAGCAGGAATATCTCGGAGAAGGTGAATTTGTGGACATCTACAATATATATGTGACTCAAAAGAGATTAGCAGATCTTATCTTTTTTGGATAAAGTTTTTTTTTATGAAATCAATAGTTCGCATCAAAGCAATACAACCAAATGCATAACAAAGATGCACACAAACCACAAACAAAACAAAAAAATGTTTAACATAGACGGTTTCACATGCGACATAAACGATAAAACAGCCTAACGCGACAAAGGACTGATAGGCACGATGATATCTATGTTGGTGAAAAACTCCTTGGCTGCTCGCACTATTTGATAACATGTCACCATGAAGATTTCCTTAGAGCATCCGTTCGAAACCCGGAAAATAACCGCTAGTATGCTAGATGTAGTTGGCTTGTATAAGCACGTCGCTCGAATCATGGTTCCCACACCATTTTTTCCAATTTTATTTGTACTTTTTATATATTTTGAATACCCATTTAGAAAGTTCTGGGCCCGCTCATGGGTACCGGGCCAAAATAAATGTTCCGAACAGATACGGCAAAAATGCGTGAGCCCAATTTTTTTTGTAGCAAACCCCCATCACTTCGTCAAATGTTGCATATACACGACCGAGCTATTCAGTCCGCCGCATTGTTGGCGTGAGGGAAATTCTAGGCACTTGGTTTCCTTGCGCGGTCAAAGCCGGCCAATTTGGCGAACCTCGGCCAATTTCTGGCGAATCTCCTGCAGAAGGAGTACGATGGGACCGCGTGGGAGCATGGGATGCTGGAGCCCCTCGTGATCGAGCTCGGGGCCGAGCCGGGTGACCTCCGCTGGGGGCGGAGCGATGGATAGACATGGAGTGGACAAGCAGCAGGTGTTCGAGGTGGTGGGCATGCCCGAGCAGCGGGAGGGCAGCTAGGCAACGGGAGATGGCCGGCCTGTGCGGGAGGGGGCGGGTGTGTGGCCGTCTCGCATTTGGGATGAAAGGATTGGAGAAAAAGAAAATGATTTTTTTACGGTATTTGTTTTGCCGCTGCGATTATCGCCCCGTAAAAATACATGCGGTTAGCTGCATCCGTGTTTTACAGTCCTGCGTTATATGGGGCACGTTTGGTAGGCAGCATGCCCCTTGGCTCGCATCGGCCCAGCTTTTTTTGGCCCGTTTGGTTACCTGGTCGACGCCGCGTTCTTGTAGGAACCGGTTCTCAAAGCACACTCGGGCCAGGCCCTGGAGGAACGCCCGGTTCGACCGTTTCTAGCGAGCCACCCCCGTTTTCGCAGAAGTGGAGAACGCGGCGTCCTCACAGAGCCACCGCGGGAGATGGCGGGAGCTCGCGTGGGACGGCGAAATCTCGGCGCCATGAATTCGGTCACCGCGCTTGAATATTCTCCACCGTATATAGGGGCGGCTCTCTCACCGGCAAATCCAAATCCCACATTTCCTCACATTTCGAGCTCATCCACCATCCCCGATCTAGCGACATGGCCGGCTCACCCGCACGGTTGGCGAGGCTTGCGGCGGCGACAGCGGCAACTGGCCGCGGAGGATGGTCGTCTTATTCGTCTGCTTCGATGACTTCGTGGTAAGCTTCTGTACACCCTAGCGTTAGATCTAGATCTTATGGGTACACAACCGGGGTCTAAACGAATCCATTGTAGGACATTCCTTCGTCGCCGGTGGAGGTTTTCCATGTTCCATCTGACTCTATGACGGGGACGGTGCTGCTGCCTGCATCTTCCACTGGGACGGTGGTGATGGATGCATCTTCGCCAGGGTCCCTGCTTCCCCTACCTCGGTGCTGCGTGTGGCTCCTTTGACTGTAAGGATGATCTTACCTACATCGCTGTTCTTTGATGTGGTACTGGTAGTTCATAGATCTGCTAGTGCTTAAGGATGTCCATGTGGTAGTTCATTGATCTGCTAGTGTATGTCATGTAGACCATCATACCTTTGGGCTCCCCTCATCTGTCTGCGCCAACTGTGAATGCTCAGCCATCTCTGATAGCAAGCAAACCAGCCATGGTTTGGAAACCTAAGCTATCAGAGTTTATGATGAACCGGTTGGTTCAGCTCGTCCGTAGCGGCGTCTGCTTCAACATGGGATTCAAGGAGCAGCAGATGAAGAAGGTAGGCGCGGATGTTCTTGCATTCGCCGGCTTACATGTCACCACTCTTCAGCTGTACAACCACATCAGAAACTGGAGGACGAAGTGGAGCGTTATCATGAAGATGAAATCCGATCGCATTCGGGACTGGAGCGAAGATGGTTGCTGCTTCTGCATAGATCTGAAGGGGCGGCGGACGAGTACATCATGGTACGAATCCTCATTGAGCTCCTGCATAGATCTGAAAGTATATACATGTCAATGCCATCCGCACTAACAGGTGTTCCTTGTTGATTGCAGCGGTACCCGAAACACCGTCAGTACGTCGGCACTCTGATCACCAACTACGCTCAGATGAAGACGTTCTTCACTCCCCGGTTCGTCTGTAAGGCGCGGCTGTTCCATCCTAACTTGCTGGTGAAGGCTATCGACTTCATTGCAGAAAATGAAGCCGAGTATGCCGTCTACCGTAAGCTGCAGCCACCGGAGAGAAGGAGCTGGCTTAGGACCTGGCTCCGCAACCAGTTTCCTGCCTAGTGCTTCTACTTCCTTCTCATGATCCGCTGATTTTGGGAGGGGATCTTGTATCCCTCCATTAGCTAGGACTTGCTACAACCTGATCCCCGGTTTATAATGATGAACTTCTTCGAGGTGGTATATACTAACCCCTCATGACGAACCTGTGATGCATCACGAAGTAGTTGCTTCGTTCGTGATGCATCGCCCACTTAGTACTAGTTGCTGTGTATTATCAGCATCTTTTCTGATGAACTGAATCTCATGTGTGTTGTTATTCAGTACTGGGTAATCTCACCACTCTAAGTGAAGGGGTTACCACAACACTGAGCTATCTGCAACCAAACAGGCTGTAGGCTGCATGACCTAGGAAGAATAGGCTGGAAACGGGCAACCAAACGATGGGGCATGGGTTCCTTCTTCGGTGCGCAAAAGGCCGCACAGGCTACCAAACGACCCGCCAAAAGTAGCCCATGGCCCGTTCGCGACGCGCAATGCCTCCCATCTCGCTTGCGCGGGCATGCAGGTTTTCGGCCCAGGCAACCAAACGCGCCCATGGTATCTGCTAAAGATGCTCTCTTATGCTTCGATTGCTGCAAGTGGCTTCACAATGCGTGCACTAATAAATTACCTGCAAGCGTAGGAGAAACTTCTTTTTATCAGAAACAACATCATTACAGCAGAGCCACAATATAAGGCTGCCGCTGCCATGAGTATATGTGTTCTTGTATTGAAAAGGAACTTCTCGTAGCTAATTGCCAAATATATTTGCAACAGACCGTGGTAGATATAAATCCGATGAAACATGAATAATAGACAAATCTGCGTGTTAAAATTTAAGATTAAAACATAGGTGTTTAATTTGAACTAATATAGGGATTGTAGATGCGTTTTCAGGTAGTCTATTATTTATTTATATTTTCAAAACTTGGTATGTTTTGTCCGCAACCCTCGTCTGGCAGGAATCAAGTATGGACTGGTTTTACTCTTTGGGGTAGCATTTTATTAGATTGACTTGAATACCATCTGCTTTGGCATTTCTGTTCCCCATATAATTCAGTTTTTGTTGCTTGCTCCAACCTCCAAGTTCTCTTGACAATTCTTTTACGATATACAGATAGGGTTAAGCGGTGTGTAGAATATAGGAAAAAAGACTCTCTCCCGAGTCGCTCCCTCCCGGGTGGCTCTGGAGGCGCCCTCCCACCTCACCCCCCCCCCCCACACCCTGGCCGTCGTCGCTACCCTCGCCAGCAGCGGTAGTGGCACCCTCCACGTTAAAAACGGTGGCTGGGATGGCGAGGTGCGGCCCGTTGGGATTCCTTGGAAGATGGGGAACTCCAATGAGAGCACATGGCGGAGGGGCTTTCTAGCTGGGCCCTGAGGCCCTCCGCAGGTGCGGCGGCAACGAGGAGACGGTGCGGCCCCAGCGGGTCTATGATGAGCGTGGCGGTGTGTTGGATCATCGGGACGAGATCTAGGCTGAGGCCGATCTAGCCAGATGGGTTCAGCCACGGTCGGGGCAATGTGATCTAGAGGCTCCTCTGATCGCGGGTACCTGCAGACTTGCGCCTGGACTGACTCTTTCCTCCCCGACCAATCCGGCATGGAGGCAACTGAAGACGTGGGGGCCTGCCGGTCTCGCGAATAATGGTGGGGGTCCTAGGGTTTCACCTCCTGTCAAGATGAAGACCTACCGGTTGCCTGGCCTCATTGATCTGGCTACAGTGGCGTGTTCCAAAAGCCTCCATCGGCGTACTCCACCATAGATTGATGAATCGGGTGGGATCTGGTTGTGTGCGCACCCGTATTTTTTCTCTGGCCGTTTGGTTTCAGAGGGAGTGCTTCGAAGCTCTACTAGCTGTCAATATCATGGGGCATGTTCTCGTTCTATGGTGCTGGTGGAGAAAGTCATGGAAGTCGAGATCTGAGGACTAGCAATGTTGGTTCGATTTCGGACGGCGATGAGGAATTTTTTTTTTTAGGTAAAACAGTGGGAAAGGCTCCCACTGCAAAAAAAAATTATATATATAAAGCAAACTGTACAAGCATATTTACAAAAAAGAAAAGAAGAAGAAAGAAACATAAAAGCTACACTACACAGGCTAGCCCAGAAGCATAACAAACTTTGTGCTTCTTTTTCATCCTATAAGCTAGGAGTTTGAGCTCTTCCATGTAAATAGATTTCCATCATTGAAAACTTGCTCTCTATCCTCTGAAGATTTTATTATTTCTTGTCATCCAGAGCGCCCAGGAAGCCAAGATTATAATTTCCATAGAAAAGGGTAGCTTTAAAGAATCTTTTAAATCCATGTAAGCTTCATTTACAGAGAGGTTTCTTTGTCGACTGGGGCAGATGAAGTTCCAACATTCTACCACAAAGGGGCATGTCCAAAAAAGGTGATGCAGGGTTTCCTCTCTATTACATTCCAAAGTTGCACAGTTATAAGATTGTAATACCATTTTCTTCCTCCCAAGAAGATTTCTTGTATTGAGTCTATCATTGAGCAGCAACCAGAAGAAAAACTTATGCTTTGCTTGACAAGATGATTTCCAAATCCGTAAGAAGAGAGGAACTGCTGGTTGAGTTCCAACTAGAGCTTTATATGCCTTTTGTGAAGAAAATTCAGAATTTTCCCAAATGTAGGACCATATATATTTTTCACCTGAGAGCACTTTTTCCATAGCATTTTGACAAATATCCTCCAGATCATTAAATTCATCAAAAGCTTCTTGAGACAGGGGAAGATTAAAGAGATCTTCTGTGTATTCAGTAAGGACAGCCTCATTGACCGAGATATTCGGGTTTTTTTTTTGCAAAAGTGATAAGGTGTGGAAATTTTTGGTGCAGACATTGGTCATTCCATAAATCTCCCCAGAAGAACACACTCTTTCCATCTCCAAGGTTACATCTAGCCAAAGCTTTATAAGTGTCTAGTAATTTCAAATGTGCTCTCCACCAAAAGGAACCCAGTAACCTTTGCCCAGGAACAGCTCCAGATGCATAATATGAATTCCAAATCAAGTTCACCCATGGAGTATCTTCTCGGTTAAACAACTTATGAACATTTTTAAGGAGCAAGGCTTTATTTTGCAAGTCTAGATTTAAAACTCCAAGTCCTCCTTGTTGTTTTGGTCTACAAATCTTTTTCCAAGCAACCAGAGCAGAACCTCCAGCTTGAACATCATTAGTTTTTTTTCCTCCATAAACAGTGTCTCAGGTATTTTTGGACTTGTTCCTTAATTGTAATTGGAACATCCAGACAACACATAAAGAAAATAGGTAGAGATGCAAGAACTGACTTGTGATGGGATTCGTAGCATAGAAAACAAAAAAGTTCCTACCGCAAGAACGAAACACAAGCCAAGATCTAATCTAGTAGACGGTAGCAACGAGGAGATGAAGAGACTAACCCTCGAAGATTCGCAAAGCTTAACAAGATTAGATCTCGGGGTGGATGTAGACGATCACTTGCCGCTTGCAAAAGCGCGTAGAAGATCTTGATCTTGACGGTGCCACAATCGGGAAGCACCTCCGTACTCGGTCACACGTTCGATGTTGATGAAGACGACATCCATCTCCCCGTTCTAGCGGGCAGCGGAAGTAGTAGATCCTCCTCGGAATCCCGGCAGCACGACGGCGTGGTGGCAGTGGTGGTGGAGAACTCCGGCAGGGCTTCGCCTATGCGCCGCGGGAGTTACGGTGGAGGAGGCGGCTAGGGTTTGGGGAGAGGCTTGGGTTTTGGGGCGCCGACCAAGGGGGTGCGGCCAACTTGTGGTCTTGGGGTGGCCGGCCCCCTCCCCTTGCCCCTCCTTATATAGGTGGAAGCCCCAAACCTTGTCTCCCAAGTCTTCGAATAAGACCCCAACACCAAACCTACCTTTGGTGGGAAACCTACTAAAGGGGGGAGTCCTACTCAAGGTGGGACTCCCACCTTTCCTTCAGGTGGGGTGGCCGGCCACCCTTGGTGGAGTCTACCTGGGACTCCCACCCTTAGGGTTTGGCCGGCCAAGGTTGTGGAGTCACCTTCCATAGTGCCTTTCTTCCGGACTTTTCTAGAACCTTCTAGAACCTTCCATAAATGCATCGGATCATTTCCAAACTTGGAATATGACTTCCTATATATGAATCTTATTCTCCGACCATTCCGGAAATCCTCGTGATGTCATGGATCCCATCCGAGACTCCGAGAAAAACTTCGAACTCCATTCCATATTCCATATCTACTCAAACGACATCAAACCTTAAGTGTGTCACCCTACGGTTCGCGAACTATGCAGACATGGTTGAGACTTCTCTCCTACCAATAACCAATAGCGGGATATGGAGATCCATAATGGCTCCCACATATTCAACGATGACTTAGTGATCGATTGAACCATTTACATACGATACCGATTCCCTTTGTCACGCGATATATTACTTGTCCGAGGTTTGATCATCGGTATCACGATACCTTGTTCAACCTCGTCTCCTGACAAGTACTCTTTACTCGTATCGTGGTATGTGGTCTCTTATGAACCTTTCATATGCTTGCAAGCCATTTAGACGACATTCCACCGAGAGGGCCAGTATATCTATAGTCCATCGGGATGGACAAATCCCACTGTTGATCAATATGCCTCAAGCTCATACTTTCTGGATACCTAATCCCACCTTTATAACCACCCATTTACGCAGTGGCATTTGATGTAATCAAATTACCCTTCTGGCATAAGTTATTTATATGATCTCATGGTCGAAAGGACTAGGTAACTATGTATCGAAAGCTTATAGCAAATGAACTTAATGACGTGATCTTATGCTACGCTTAATTGGGTGTGTCCATTACATCATTCACATAAAGATATAACCTTGTCATTAATAACATCTGATACGTCTCCAACGTATCTATAATTTCTGATGTTCCATGCTAGTTTTATGACAATACCTACATGTTTTGTTCACACTTTATATCGTTTTTATGCATTTGGAACTAACCTATTAACAAGATGCCGAAGTGCGTTCCTGTTTTTTGTTGTTTTTGGTTCGGAAAGGCTGTTCGGGCAATATTCTCGGAATTCGACGAAACGAAGACCAAACATCATAATTCACCGAGACGGACCAGGACACCGAAGGGGAGCCGACCCCTTTCATAGTGTAATGGTGACAGTGTGTATGCTATGTTAGTACTCGGTCTAAATTGCAAAGATCTATTATGCTCTAAAGGTTACTTAAATATGAAAGCCGAATGTTGTGGCGCTTGTTTACTCCGGCTTGAGGGAGCTCTTGTAGCCCTACACAATGAATGGTGTTTGTTATCCAACAAGAGAGTGTATGTAGCACAAGTGAGGAGAAGTTATTTATTTATTATGTGATCAATGTTGAGAGTGTCCACTAGTGAAAGTATGATCCCTAGGCCTTGTTTCCAAATACTGCAAACATCGCTTGTTTACTGTTTTGCTGCATCTTTACTTCCTGCAATATTACTACCATCTATACCACCTATGTTTTACTATCTCTTCGCCGAACTAGTGCGCCTATACATCTGGCAAGTGTATTAGGTGTGTTGGGGACACAAGAGACTTCTTGTATCTTAATTGCAGGGTTGCTTGAGAGGACTACCTTTGACCTCTACCTCCCTGAGTTCGATAAACCTTGGGTGATTCACTTAAGGGAAACTTGCTGCTGTTCTACAAACCTCTGCTCTTGGAGGCCCAACACTGTCTACAAGAATAGAAGCACACGTAGACATCAAGCTATTTTCTGGCGCCGTTGCCGGGGAGGTAAGGTAAAAGGTATTCACATCCTCCGACTACTAAGCTATTTCCTAGCACTATTGCCGTTGTGTGAGTGCTCGAAGCTATCTCCTTTAGATTCTGCAATTAAATCTTTTTGTTTCTTGTTTTTATTTTCACTAGTTAGGCTTAATGGAAAACAACAAAAAAATAGAGATCTTTATAGTATTTATCTTGAATTAGGACATGATGTGTTTGAAGAGAAAATTAAAAAACCCATGGAACTTTGTTTGCAAAATAGTTGTAGCAATGTTATTAGCATGAACTCTTTGAACACCATTATTGCTAAAGCTATGGAAGAATTTAAGCTTGGGGAAGCTGGTTGTGATATTTTTAGTCCCCAAGCATGGAGGAAAAAATTTACTTTGATGATACTTTACCTCCTATATATGATGTTTGCAATGATGAATATGATATTTTTAGTCCACCTACTATTGAGGAGAAAATTAATTATGATTACAATATGCCTCCTATATATGATGATTATGGTGATGAGAATAATAATGATAGCTATTTTATTGAATTTGCTCCCACTACAACTAATAAAATTGATTATGCTTATGTGGAGAGTTATAATTTTATGCATGTAGCTCATGACAAGAATGTTTTATGTGATAGTTATATTGTTGAGTTTGTTCATGATGCTACTGAAAGTTATTATGATAGAGGGAAACATGGTTATATGCATCTTAATAATATTAAGTTTCCCCTCTTTATGTTGAGAATTTTGAAGTTACTCGTGTTTTATCTTCCTATGCTTGTCACTTTGTTCTTTTTGAATTTATTTGTGTACAAGATTCCTTTTCATAGGAAGTGGGTTAGGCTTAAATGTGTTTTGGATTTGCTTCTTGATACTCTCTTTTGCTTCAACTCTTATTTCTTGCGAGAGTATCATTTAAATTACTGAGCCCATCTTAATGGCTATAAAGAAAGCAGATAACCCATGTTTTATTTTATTTTCTGTATTGTTGAGTCTTGGAAGTTGTTACTACTGTAGCAACCTCTCCTTATCATGTTTTTGTGCCAAGTAAAGTCTCTATGGTAAAGTTGATGCTAGAATTGGATTGCTGCGCAGAAATTGTCTGTCACGAATTTGCGTAGAACTCTCTGTAGAAAAATAAAAAAATCTGCCAATTTACGTGCGTGATCCTCAGATATGTACGCAACTTTCATTAGTTTTGAGTTTTTCCGTTTGAGCAAGTTAAGTGCCTCTGTAAAATTCGTCTTTTGACTGTTCTGTTTTGACAGATTCTGCCTTTTATTTCGCATTGCCGCTTTTGCTATGTTGAATGGGTTTCTTTGTTCCATTAACTTTCAGTAGCTTTGTGCAAAAGTGTTAAGAATGATTATGTCACCTCTGAATATATGAATTTTTGATTATACTAACCCTCTAATGAGTCTGCTTGAAGTTTGGTGTGGAGGAAGTTTTCAAGGGTCAAGAGAAGAGGATGATACAATATGATCAAGAAGAGTGAAAGGTCTAATCTTAATCTTGGGGATGCCCCGGTGGTTCATCCCTGCATATTTTAAGAAGACTCAAGCATCTAAGCTTGGGGATGCCCAAGGCATCCCGTTCTTCATCGACAACTTATTAGGTCACTTCTAGTGAAACTATATTTTTATTCCATCACATCTTATGTTCTTTACTTGGAGCGTCTGTTTGCTTTTGTTTTTGTTTTTGGTTTGAATAAAGTTGGATCCCACCATCCTTATATTGGAGATATTACGCTCCGCTTTTTCATATGGAACACTTGTGTTCTTACTTGTGCTTTAATGTTCATGGCGAAGGCTGAAATTGCTTTGTTGATTGCTATTTGGTTGGAATCAGAAAATGGTTCATATGGTGTGGAATAACTTGAAACTTGGCAATTGTTTTGAGCTCTCATAGATCATGTTTAAGCTCTTGCATCATGTAGTTTAATCTATTAGTGGAGAACTACCGTAGAGCTTGTTAAAATTTGGTTTGCATGATTGGTCTCTCTAAGTCTAGATATTTTCTGGTGGAGTGTTTGAACAACAAGGAAGACAGTGTAGAGTCTTATAATGCTTGCAATATGTTCTTATGTAAGTTTTGTCCGGTTCATACTTGTGTTTGCTTCAAACAACCTTGCTAGCCTAAGCCTTGTATTGAGAGCGATTACTTCTCGTGCATCCAAAATCTTTGAGCCAAAAACCATGCCATTTGTGTCCACCATACCTACCTACTACATGGTATTTTTCTGCCATTCCAAAGTAAATTGCTTGAGTGCTATCTTTAAAATTCCATCCTTTGTCTTTGCAATATATAGCTCATGGGAGAAATAGCTTAAAAACTATTGTGGTATTGAATATGTACTTATGTATCTTATTTCTTAATAAGTTGCCTGTTGAGCGATAACCATGTTCCTGGGGACGCCATCAACTTTCACCTTTGTTGAATATCATGTGAGTTGCTATGCATGTTCGTCTTGTCTGAAGTAAGGGTGATTTGTCATGATCAAATGGTTTGAGTATGCATATTGTTAGAGAAGAACATTGGGCCGCTAACTAAAGCCATGATCCATGGTGGAAGTTTAAGTTTTGAACAACAATCCTCAATCTCTTGTGAGAATATTATCTGTTGTTGAATGCTTATACATTAAAGAGGAGTCCATTATCTGTTGTCTATGTTGTACCGGTATGGATGTCTAAGTTGAGAATAATCAAAAGCGAGAAATCCAATGCGAGCTTTCTCCTTAGACCTTTGTACATGCGGCATAGATGTACCCCTTTGTGACACTTGGTTAAAACATATGATATGCAATGATAATCCATGTAAATCCAAGCTAATTAGGACAAGGTGCGGGCACTATTGGTATACTATGCATGAGACTTGCAACTTATAGGATATCTTATACATAACACATATGCTTTATTACTACCGTTGACAAAATTGTTTCTTGTTTTCAAAATAAAATCTCTAGCACAAATATAGCAATCCATGCTTCCCTCTTCGAAGGGCCATTCTTCTACTTTTATGTTGAGTCAGTTTACCTACTTCTTTCTATCTTAGAAGCAAACACTTGTGTTAACTGTGCATTGATTCCTACATACTTGCTTATTTGCATTCATCATATTACTTTGTGTTGAAAATTATCCATGAGATATGCATGTTGAAAGTTGAAAGCAATTGCTGAAACTTATATCTTCCTTTGTGTTGCTTCAATGCCTTTACTTTGAATTTATTGCTTTATGAGTTAACTCTTATGCAAGACTTATTGATGCTTGTCTTGAAAGTACTATTCATGAAAAGTCTTTGTTATATGGTTCAGTTGTTTACTCATTGTCTTTACCATTGCTTTGAATCACTTCATTCATCTCATATGCTTTACAATAGTATTGATCAAGATCATGTTGGTAGCATGTCACTTAAGAAATTATCCTTGTTATCGTTTACCTACTCGAGGGCGAGTAGGAACTAAGCTTGGGGATGCTTGATACGTCTCCAACGTATCTATAATTTCTGATGTTCCATGCTAGTTTTATGACAATACCTACATGTTTTGTTCACACTTTATATCTTTTTTATGCATTTTCCGAACTAACCTATTAACAAGATGCCGTTCCTGTTTTTGTTGTTTTGGTTCCAGAAAGGCTGTTCGGGCAATATTCTCGGAATTCGACGAAACGAAGACCAAACATCATAATTCACCGAGACGGACCAGGACACCGGGGGAGGGGAGAGGGGCAGGGGGGCCCACACCACGGCGGCGCGGACAAGGAGGGTGCGCCCGGTGTGGGAGCCCACCTCGGCACCCTCGCGCCGCCTCTTCGCCTATAAGACCCCTCGTGACCTAAAACTTCGATACCGATTGACGAAACTCGAAAGACTCCAGGGGCCGCCGCCATCGTGAAACTCCGTTTCGGGGGACAGAAGTCTCGCACCCTGCCGGGACGGGAATTGCCCCGGAGCCATCTCCATCGACACCACCGCCATCTTCATCGTCGTTGCTGTCTCCTATGATGAGGAGGGAGTAGTTCTCCCTCGAGGCTGAGGGCTCTACCGGTAGCTATGTGGTTAATCTCTCTCTCATGTACCTCAATACAATGATCTCATGAATTGCCTTGCATGATTGAGATCCATATGATGAGCTTTGTATCACTATTAATCTATGTGCTACTCTAGTGATGTATTAAAGTAGTCTATTCCTCCTTCATGATGTAATGGTGACAGTGTGTGCATCATGTAGTACTTGGCATAGGTTATGATTGTAATCTCTTGTAGATTATGGAGTTGACTATTACTACGATAGTATTGATGTGATCTATTCCCCCTTTCATAGTGTAATGGTGACAGTGTGTATGCTATGTTAGTACTCGGTCTAAATTGCAAAGATCTATTATGCTCTAAAGGTTACTTAAATATGAATGCCGAATGTTGTGGCGCTTGTTTACTCCGGCTTGAGGGAGCTCTTGTAGCCCTACACAATGAATGGTGTTTGTTATCCAACAAGAGAGTGTATGTAGCACAAGTGAGGAGAAGTTATTTATTTATTATGTGATCAATGTTGAGAGTGTCCACTAGTGAAAGTATGATTCCTAGGCCTTGTTTCCAAATACTGCAAACATCGCTTGTTTACTGTTTTGCTGCATCTTTACTTCCTGCAATGTTACTACCATCTATACCACCTGTGTTTTACTATCTCTTCGCCGAACTAGTGCGCCTATACATCGACAAGTATTAGGTGTGTTGGGGACACAAGAGACTTCTTGTATCTTAATTGCGGGGTTTCTTGAGAGGACTACCTTTGACCTCTACCTCCCCGAGTTCGATAAACCTTGGGTGATCCACTTAAGGGAAACTTTTTTTTCTACAAACCTCTGCTCTTGGAGGCCCAACACTGTCTACAAGAATAGAAGCACACGTAGACATCAACATCCAATGTTCATGATCACGAAACGATGATCATCTATTAATCAACAAGCTAGTTATACAAGAGGCTTACTAGAGACTCCTTGTTGTTTACATAACACACATGTATCAATGTTTCGGTTAATACAATTGTAGCATGGTATATAAAAATTTATCATAAACACAAAGATATATAATAACCAATTTATTATTGCCTCTTGGGCATATCTCCAACAGTCTCCCACTTGCACTAGAGTCAATAATCTAGATTACATTGTAAGGTACCTAACACCCATGGCATTCGGTGTTGGTCATGCTTTGCCCTAGGGAGAGCTTTAGTCAACGGATCTGCTACATTCAGATCAGTGTGTACTTTGCAAATCTTTACTTCTCCATCTTCGATGTACTCGCGAATCGAATGAAAACGCAGCTAGATATGCTTTAGCTTCTTGTGTGACCTTGGTTCTTGTGCATTGGCGATGGCACCCATGTTGTCACAATAAATGACTAGTGGGTCCAATGCACTAGGAACCACAACAAGCTCAACAATGAACCTCTTCATCCATACCGCTTCCGATGAAGCCTCCGAAGCCGCTATGTATTCCGATTCAGTTGAAGACTTCGCCACCGTGCACTGCTTGGAGCTGCACCAGCTTACTGCAGCACCATTCAATATAAACACGTACCCAGACTGAGACTTAGAGTCATCAGGATCGGTGTTCCAACTTGCATCGGTGTAACTTGTTACAACGAGCTCTTGGTCACCGCCATAACAAAGAAACATATCCTTAGTTCTTTTCAAGTACTTCAGGATATTCTTGACCGCTGTCCAGTGTTCCATTCTTGGATCACTTTGATATCTGCTAGTCAAACTAACAGCATGTGCTATATCCGGTCTAGTACACATCATGGCATACATGATAGAGCCTCTGCCGAGGCATAGGGGATCTGATTCATCCTCTCTCTTTCTTCTGCCGTAGCCGGACCTTGAGTCTTACTCAAGACCTTACCTGGCAACATCGGTAAGAATCCTTTCTTACTTTCATCCATTCTAAACTTCTTTAGAATCTTGTCCAGGTATGTACTCTGTGAAAGCCCTATTAGGCGTCTTGATCTATCTCTATAAATCTTGATGCCTAAAATGTACGCTGCTTCACCAAGGTCCTTCATTGAAAAACACTTATTCAAATAACCTTTTACACTGCTTAATAGTTCTATATCATTCCCAATCAATAATATGTCATCTACATATAATATCAGGAATGCTACAGAGCTCCCACTCACTTTCTTATAAATACAGGCCTCTCCATGACACTGTATAAAACCGAAGTCTTTGATCACCTTATCAAAGCGTCGGTTCCAACTCCGGGATGCTTGCTTCAGTCCATAAATGGAACGCTGAAGTTTGCATACCTTGTCAGCATTTTTAGGATCGACAAAACCTTTGGGTTGTACCATATACAACTCTTCCTCAATGTCACCATTAAGGAACGCCGTTTTGACATCCATCTGCCAAATCTCATAATCGAAAAATGCAGCTATTGCTAACAAAATCCTCACAGACTTTAGCTTCGCTACAGGTGAGAAAGTCTCATCGTAGTCAACACCTTGAATTTGTCGGAAACCCTTTGCGACAAGTCGAGCTTTATAGACAGTAATACCATCAGCATCTGTTTTTCTCTTGAAGATCCATTTATTCTCAACAGCCTTGCGGCTATCAGGTAGATCTACCAAAGTCCATACTTTGTTATCATACATGGATCCCATTTTGGATTTCATGGCTTCTTGCCATTTGTTGGAATCTGGGCTCATCATCGCTTCTTCATACGTCGCAGGGTCCTCATCATTGTTGTCCACAATCATGAGATTTAGACAAGGATCATACCAATCAGGAGTGGTACGTTCCCTTGTCGACCTGCGAGGTTCAGTAGCTACTTCGTTCGAAGTTTCATGATCATTATCATTAGCTTCCTCTGTTACCGGTGCCGGCGGCACAGGAACATCTTCCGGTACTGCGTTACTCTGATCAATGAGAGAAGGTTCAGTAACCTCGTCGAGTTCTACTTTTCTTCCAGTCACTTCTTTAGTGAGAAACTCTTTCTCAAGAAAGGTTCCGTTCTTAGCAACAAAGATTTTGCCTTCGGATCTGTGATAGAAAGTATACCCTATATATAGTTTTCTTAGGGTATCCTATGAAGACGCATTTCTCCGCTTTGGGTTCTAGCTTGTCCGGTTGTAACTTTTTTACATAGGCTTCGCAACCCCAAACTTTAAGGAACGACAGCTTAGGTTTCTTATTAAACCACAATTCATACGGTGTCGTTGCAACGGATTTAGATGGTGCCCTATTTAAAGTGAATGTTGCTGTCTCTAACGCATAACCCCAAAATGATAACGGCAAATCAGTAAGAGACATCATAGAACGAACCATATCTAAGAGAGTTCGATTACGACGTTCGGACACACCATTGCGCTGTGGTGTTCCCGGTGGTGTCAACTGTGAAAGTATTCTGCATTTCTTTAAATGCATGCCAAACCCATAACTCGGATATTCGCCTCCGCGATCAGAACGCAGAAACTTGATCTTCTTGTTACGTTGATTTTATACTTCACTTTGGAATTCCTTGAACTTCTGGAAAGTCTCGGATTTATGTTTCATGAAATAGATATACCCATATCTACTCAGATCATCTGTGAAGGTTAGAACATAACGATAACCACCGCGCGAGGCTACACTCATTGGTCCGCACACATCGGTATGTATGATTTCCAATAAGTCTGTAGCTCGCTCCATAATACCAGAGAATGGAGTCTTAGTCATTTTTCCCATTAGACATGCTTCGCATCTGTCAAGTGACTGAAAGTCAAGTGACTCAAGTAGTCCATCGGAATGGAGTTTCTTCATGCGTTTCACTCCAATATGACCAAGACGACAATGCCACATATAAGTAGAATTATCATTCAATTTAATTCGCTTAGCATCAATGTTATGAACATGTGTATTGCTACTATCGAGACTTAATAGAAATAAACCATTCTTCTCAGGCGCATGACCATAAAAGATATTATTCATAAAAATAGAACAACCATTATTCTCAGACTTGAATGAATAACCGTCTTGCATTAAACATGATCCAGATATAATGTTCATGCTCAACGCATGCACTAAATAACAATTATTGAGGTCTAAAACTAATCCCGATGGTAGATGTAGAGGGAGTGTGCCGACAGCGATCACATCGACCTTGGATCCATTTCCAACGCGCATCGTCACTTCATCCCTCGCTAGGCTTCATTTATTCCTTAGTTCCTGTTTCAAGTTACAAATGTGAGCAACCGAACCAGTATCAAATACCCATGCACTAGTACGAGAACCAGTGAGATAAACATCTATAACATGTATATCAGATATACCTTTCTTCTTCTTGACAAGGCCGCTCTTCAGATCAGCCAAGTACTTGGGGCAATTCCGCTTCCAGTGCCCCTTCCCATTGCAGTAATAGCAGTCAGTATCAGGTTTAGGGCCACCCTTAGGCTTCTCAGGAGGCGCGGCAGCTTTCTTGCCGCCCTTCTTGAGGTCCTTCTTAGGTTTGCCCTGCTTCTTGAACTTGGTGGTCTTATTGACCATCAACACTTGGTGCTCTTTCTGTATCTCAACCTCAACAGATTTCAGTATGGAGAAGAGTTCAGGTAACTCCTTGTTCATGTTCTGCATATTTTAGTTCATCACGAAGTTCTTGTAACTTGCTGGGAGTGATTGGAGAACACGATGAATACCCAGCTGGTTAGGGATCACAATCCCCAAGTCACTGAGCTTCCTCGCGTGTCCGGACATAGCGAACACGTGCTCACTAACGGAGCTGCCCTCTTCCATCATGCAACCAAAGAACTGTGATGACCCACAAGTATAGGGGATCGCAACAGTCTTCGAGGGAAGTATTACCCAATTTATTGATTCGACACAAGGGGAGACAAAGAATACTTGTAAGCCTTAACAACGGAGTTGTCAATTCAGCTGCACCTGGAAACAGACTTGCTCGCAAGAGTTTATCAGTAACAGTTTTATAGCAGTAGGAATAGTGAAATAAAGCGGTGAAATAACGACAGCAGTAGTGATTATAGTAAACAGGATTAAAATACTGTAGGCACAGGGACGGATTAACGGGCGTTGCATGGATGAGAGAAAATCATATAACAATCAAAGCAGGGGCATTTGCAGATAATAATAAAACGGTATCCAAGTACTAATCAATCAATAGGCATGTGTTCCATATTTAGTCGTACGTGCTCGCAATGAGAAACTTGCACAACATCTTTTGTCCTACCAGGTGGCAGCCGGGCCTCTAGGGAAACTACTGGAAATTAAGGTACTCCTTTTAATAGAGTACCGGAGCAAAGCATTAACACTCCGCGAACACATGTGATCCTCACATCACTACCATTCCCTCCGGTTGTCCCGATTTCTGTAACTTCGGGGCCATTGGTTCCGGACAGTGACGTGTGTATACAACTTGCAGGTAAGATCATAAACAACGAATATCTTCATGAATCAATAACATGTTCAGATCTGAGATCATGGCACTCGGGCCCTAGTGACAAGCATTAAGCATAACAAGTTGCAACAATATCATGAAAGTGACATCTACGGATACTAGGCACTATGCCCTAACAATCTTATGACTATTACATGACCAATCTCATCCAATCCCTACCATCCCCTTCAGCCTACAGGGGGAATTACTCACACATGGATGGGGGAAACATGGCTGGTCGATGGAGAGGCGTTGGTGGTGATGGCGGTGAAGATCTCCTCCAATTCCCCGTCCGGCGGAGTGCCGAACGGAGACTTCTGGCTCCCGAGATGGAGTTTCGCGATGTGGCGGCTCTGGAGGGTTTATGGCGACTTCGACTTCTCTCCGTGCGTTTTTAGGTCGAGGCGATTAGTAGTCCGAAGGAGGGCGTCGGGGGCCAGCCGAGGCCGCCACACACTAGGGCGCGCGGCCCCTGGGCCGCGCCGGCCTAGTGTGTGGGGCCCGTGCCCCCACCTGGCTTGCCCTTCGGCTCCGCCAATATTCTGGAAAAATAGGGCCTTCGTATAAATTCCGAGGTTTTTCCCGAAAGTTGGATTTCTGCACAAAAACGAGACACCGAGCAATTCTGCTGAAAACAGCGTTAGTCCGTGTTAGTTGTATCCAAAATACACAAATTAGAGGCAAAACAATAGCAAAAGTGTTCGGGAAAGTAGATACGTTTTGGACGTATCAACTCCCCCCAAGCTTAGCTTATTGCTTGTCCTCAAGCAATTCAGTTAACAACTGAGCGATAAAAGAACTTTCACGAACACATTTGCTCATATGATGTATATATTCTCATGCTATGGCTAATACTTAAGCAGTTCATAATGAGATACATGCAAGTAAGATCATCCAACAGCTATGTCAATCATGGAGAGGTACCAACAATTAATAATAAGCATCATGAATCATGTATATAAGCAGGATTGCAATGTTCATAAGAGAATATGATAAAGTGGTATCTTGCTTGCCCGTATTTGATCGGCAAAACATAAATGCCCGGCACCTCTTGAGTTCATAGAAAGACTAGAAGTAGTGATTGTCAAAGATAAAAGCATCAAAGTTATACCACAATCAATCATATTTTGATACAAGCATATTATACTAAGAATGACAGTTGTGCTCTCAAGATAGTGCTCAAAGAAAGAATGGAGACACAACATAAAAGTAAAAGATTGACCCTTCGCAGAGGGAAGCAGGGATTAACATGCGCTAGAGCTTTTCATTTTTAAAACAGGAGTAAAATTATTTTGAGAAGTGCTTGTTGTTGTCAACGAATGGTAATGGGTACACTAACTACCTCGTCAACCGGACTCCCAAGAGCGGCTCCCATGAATTATTTGTATGTTTATGTGGCACTCCTTCCAACCTTTCTTACACAAACCATGGCTAACCGAATCCTCGGGTGCCTGCCAACAATCACATACCATGAAGGAGTGCCTTTTTATTTAAGTTTTATTATGATGATGACACTCCCCCAACCTTTGCTTACACAAGCCATGGCTAACCGAATCCTTCGGGTGCCGTCCAACAATCACAAACCATGGAGGAGTGTCTATTTAAGTTAATTAATTTGGGACTGGGAATCCCATTGCCAGCTCTTTTTGCAAAATTATTGGATAAGCGGATGTGCCACTAGTCCATATGAGAGTCCGTCAAAAGTAAATGACAAGGTTGAAAGCTAAACACCACATACTTCCTCATGAGCTATGAAACATTAAGCATTTTGAAAGTTTTAAAGGTAGCGCATGAGAATTTACTTAGAATGGTTTGAAATGCCATGCATAGGTATTTATGGTGGACACTTTGGAACAACTTGGTTTTCAGGTGTTTGGAAGCACGAGCGGCGTTCCCGCTCAGTACAAGTGAAGGCTAGCAAAAGACTAGGGAGCGACAAATCAAGAGAGCAGTAACTGTCATAATCATGCTTGCGGCAAAATAAATTAACGGAGGCATAAAAGTGATACAAGAACTCTGAAGCAATATAAATCATCGAGGCTTAATTAACTTTTTGTTCAGTCATATGCATGCGTGAGCATGTGCCAAGTCGATATAAATGAATTATTCAGAGGAGGATACCACAATGCCATACTTACTTATGAATAAAACAATGCAAGCGAACATCCATGACATGCTACTCATATTAATAAATTGGAGCTAAACATGAGAGATCATGAACTACTAGACTTTCTCACATAACATATACCTCACATGAACCAAATAAGCATGCTCACATGGATGAGTATATGTACAAAAATGAAAACAAATAGAGTTCATACCAGCCTCTCACCACAATCCAATTGTTGTAGATCGTCATTATTGCCTTTCACTTGTGTAGCTTGGATAATATGAAATGAAAACCACGCTCCAGCCACCGAAGACCATTGAACTCATGATGAACTTTACAAACCAAAGAAGAACAGCAAATATTTTTGGTGTTTTCGAATTGGAAACAAGAACAAAAGAAACAAGAAAACAAAGCAAAATCTTTTTGGGTTTTCTCATAGCAAACCAACGATAGCAAATAAAGTAAACTAAGAGCAAAGAACCAAATAAACAAATGGTGAAGAGAAACAACAGAAATATTTTTGGTCTTTTTGTGTTTTAGGAAAGAAACAAAGCGAAAACAAAAGAATGCAAACTAACAGAAACACAGAAAAGCAGGATGACAAAAATCTGCCAAATCCTGACAGCAGTACAGAAATCGAAATTAACAAAAATCTTCCATTGCTCAGCTCAAAAAGTGTTCAACTAATGAAAGTTAGATAACAACCTGGGGCACATGCTCAAAAATTGGCAACTCAAAATAACGTTCTGGCTGTGCGTACGAATGTTTTTGGTAACAGCCCAGAATCTGTTTTTGGACAGCACTTCCCCAAATATCATCTCCCTCTCATTAGAAAACCACTCTAAGAAACTAAACAAGTATGTACAAGTATCCAGCAACCATAGTATGCGAAGAATGAATGATGCTGGTATACCTCCCCCAAGCTTAGGCTTTTGGCCTAAGTGGAGTTCATTCCCAACGAGGGTCGGAGTTCCACGCCGGTGGATCATACATGGAGTGATAATAGGGCCCCTGCGCAGAAGAATGTCATGGAGGTTCCACATGACCATAATGTTGATATGAGGAGCTCGCTGCATCGGATGAAGAGTCGGGGTGCTCCTCGGCCTCCTCCGTGCCTTCCCTTGCACGATGGCCTTCCCTTTCTATGTATGCATTTAGCTCATTTTCTGTGATCGACCACCCTTTCCTGGCATCAAGGTTAAGCAGAGCAGGTGCAGGCAATCGTACTAGTTTTTCAATTTTCTTAGTTATTCTCCAATTTTTCTTATACAAAGTTATCCTATAATACAGGTTATTCAAATTAGATGCATCTGAAATAAACTCATGTTTAATCATGGAAACAACATCAAGTTTCTCTATGGAAAGCGGAATATCTAGATGGTGAGGTTCTACACCATGCATAGCTAATAAGCGAGAGGCGATAAGACCTCCACAAATTCCTCCTTTCTCACGGTTAGTGGCAAGTCTACAAGCTATTAAAGCACCCAAATTATAAGTCCTATCATGTTGCAAAGCGGCAGCTAAGAAGGCCATATCTTGGACAGACAATTTACTTGCATTCTTTCTAGCAAGAACGCACTTTGTAACGAAATAAGCAAAGTAGCGGATAGCTGGTTGTTGAATGCTACTAATCTTACCACCATCATCGGAGAAGCTCCTCCCATTACAAATCATTGTATAAAGATTCGAGAGCTCCCGCGGCGTTCCCCTGACCTTCTCGCAGGATCCCCACCGCGGCACTCTAATTGCTGCACAAAAATCACTGAAAGGCAAGTTGATAGTTTTGTTATAAATCTTGTACCGGACCATGGGGTTAGTTTGAGACCGATGAAATTCGAAATCCTGCACAACCGACACCGTTAGTTTAGCATATTGGTAAGGTTCACCAACAGTAAAACCTTCCAACCCTGCATTGGAAATCAGTGTTTGAACATCTTGCAGGATTCCTGCATTCCGCATAAAATCCGTGCATGGGTAATAAGAGGGGTATACTCCCTCTTCGCGATGAACTCTCATGACTTGTTGTACCTCCAATTCTTGTTGATTTAGTTGGTGCCTACTCCCTTCCATTTTCTGAAATTTTTCAACAATCATTATAAAATTTGATTTCAAGATATATAATTGAGGGGAACTACTATAGGAACTTGCTAGAGTACTACACATGCATCAAAACTAATTTCTACCACTTAGAACAAGCATGCAAGCTCACTAAACATGTTATCTACAGCAGCAAAATATTCAAGATATACTCAACCAAACAAAATTCTAATTGGACAATCAAAGGAGTCACATACCAAGGAGCAAATGTGCCAAATTTCAGACAGAAATCTGGGCTGAGCAAAGAGATCGAGAAATCGCGAGTTTTTCAGCAGAAACGCGAGTGAGAGAAAGTGAGTACGAGTTTTTTCGGGAGAGGGAAGAGAATGAGTGAAAGAGATGATGAAGTGGGGCAAAGGAGGGGCCCACACACCAGGGTGGCGCGCCCCCTTCTGGGCGCGCCCCGGGTGCACCACTGGTCAGCCCCAGTGCTCCAGTGCCTCTTCGAAAAATAGGACTACCAGTATAATTTTTGTAAATTTTTGAGAACTTCGAAAAATGCACATTTCTGGGTGTTAAATTAATTATTACTGCGCAGGAAAATGATTTCCAAAATCTTAACAACTAAAGCATATTGCAAAACAAAAAGTGCTATAGCAAGTAAAACAAATGGAGGGAGAAAGAAAGAAAGAAATGTTGTTTAGCTCTCTTATGCATTAAAATATACTTGTTAACAAGGTTGATCAAGTCTTGTTACCAAATAAATTTTATATGACATAAGAAGAAATAAACCTCAAATCAATCATGTTACCTTATATTGAATTGATATGGATCCAATCACAAGAGTTTGATATTCTTCTTTAGGCTCATATATAGGACAATCAATGGATCCCACTTTGATAGTTTTCACATTAAAAATTGTATTAACTCCATATACTTTATCAATCCTCTTGGGAAAATAGACAGTATGTTCCTTATAATCAACATTGAAAGTAACCTTGCCTTTATTGCAATCAATAACAGCCCCTGCAGTATTAAGAAAGGGTCTTCCAGAATAATGGACATATTATCATCTTCAGGCATTTCCAACACAACAAAATCAGTTAATATCAAGCAATGCCGAGTAACTTGAACATGAACGTTTTCGCATACACCAACAGGAATAGCAGTAGATTTATCAGCCATTTGCAAAGATATATCAGTCGGTATTAACTTATCTAAATCAAGTCTCTTATAAAGAGAAAAAGGCATTACACTAACACCTGCTCCCAAATCACATAGAGCAGTTCTAACATAATTATTCTTGATAGAACAAGGAATAGTCGGTATACCTGGGTCTCCAAGCTTCTTTGGAACCTTACCACTGAAGGAGTAATTAGCGAGCATAGTGGAAATCTCCTCATTGGGAATTTTCCTTTTGTTAGAGACAATATCTTTCATATACTTTGAATAAGGAGGCAATTTAATAGCATCAGTCAAAGGGATTTGCAAAAATAAAGGTTTCATCCAATCACAAAATTTATTATAATGTTCCTCCTCCTTTGATTTTAGTTTCTTAGCAGGAAAAGGCATTTGCTTTTGAACCCAAGGTTCTCTTTCATTACCATGTTTCTCAGCAATAAAATCTTCTTTAGTGTACTTTTTATTTTTAGCATGCTTTTTAGGTTCTTCTTCAACCTCTTCTTTATCAGGAGTATCATCCTTATCATTATCTTTATCATGTTCATTACCACTTTCAGTTTCAGCATCAGAAATAGAAATACTATTAGGATCATTAACAGGTTCAGAGGATTCTACAACATTATTATGTTTCTTTTTCTTTTTCTTAGATGGAGCACTAGTTTTAGTTAGTTGAGAATCTTGTTCAACTCTTTTGGGATGCCCTTCAGGATATAGAGGATCCTGGGTAGAAAAACCACCTCTAGTTGTTACTTCATAAGCATGTTTTTCTATAGAATTATTTCCCAACAAGTCATTTTGCACTTTAGTGAGTTGATCAATTTGAGTTTGAACCATATGAAAATGTTTAACAAGTATCTTAACATCATTGGAGGTTCTCTCCATAATATCATGCAATTCACTAATAGCTCGAGAATTTTCCATTAAATGATTCTCTACTCTCATATTAAAGTTTTCTTGCTTAACAATATAATTATCAAACTCATCTAAGCATTGAGCAGGAGGTTTTGAATACGGAATATCTTCCCTAGTAAAGCGTTGAAGAGAGTGTACCTCAATCATGGATGAAGGGGAGTTATCTTACATAAATCTTCTATAGGAGGTAAATTCTTCACATCTTCAGGTTTAATACCCTTCTCTTTAAGAGACTTCTTGGCTTCCCTCATATCTTCATCATTTAATTAAATCATACCCCTCTTCTTCAATATCGGTGTCGGGGTTGGTTCAGGTGTAGACCAATCATCATGATTCCGGCCTATTTTAGCCAATAATTCTTCAGCGTCGTCTGGAGTTCTTTTCCTGAAAACACAACCAGCACAACTATCCAGGTATGCCCTAGACTCAATGGTTAGTCCACTATAAAATATATCAAGTAAATCATGCTTTTCCAAATCATGATCAGGCTGAGCTCTAATAAGAGAGCAAAATCTCGCCCAAGCCTCAGGAAATTTCTCTCCATCTTCCTGGTCAAAATTATAAATTCTCTGCAAAGCAATATGTTGAGCGCTAGCAGGAAAGTATTTTCGAAAGAAAACATCACGCAAGTCAATTGGACTTCTAATAGAACCAGGAGGCAAATTATTATACCAAGTTTTAGCATCATCCTTTAATGAGAAAGGAAAAATTTTAGCGACAAAATAAGTACGCATCTTGACATCATCAGAAAACAAGCTACTCAGAGTAGATAACTCAATCATGTGTTCAACAGCACTTTCTTTTTCAGTACCACAAAAGGGTGTTTTCTCAACAATAGCTATATGAGATAGATCAAGAGAAAAATCATAATCTTTATCCTTAATGTTTATAGGAGATGTGGCAAATTTAGGATCAGGGGAGAGTTTATATCTAACAGCATGTTCTGCAAGCAACTTTTTAATTTTTCTTGCATCAGTAGTAGCATTGCATTTTTCAATAAAATCATCATCAAGTTCCACATAATCTTCATCAAGATCATCACTAGAATGTTCAACAGACTCAGGTGAATTAACAGGTGTAGCAGCATTTTCATTAGGAGTTTCAGTATTTTCAATTTGCCTAGACCTAGCAATTGTAGCATCTAGAAAAGATCCTAACGAACCATTATTATCAAGCACAGCAGAAGCATCATCACAATTATAAGAGGAATTTTCAGATTCAGCAGAAGTACCAGCATTTGAAGCTTGTGGTGGTGAAACAAGTTTACTTATCACAGATGGTGAATCAAGCAGCAGAGGTACTAAGAGTTGTACCTTTTCTTGTAGTGGATGGTAATATGGCGATCTTAGTATCGCGAGGTTTACCCATGATGGAGACTTTGCAGCGAACAATATCAATCCAAGTGAACTTCCAAATAAAGCTATGCTCCCCGGCAACGGCGCCAGAAAATAGTCTTGATGACCCACAAGTATAGGGGATCGCAACAGTCTTCGAGGGAAGTATTATCCAATTTATTGATTCAACACAAGGGGAGACAAAGAATACTTGCATGGATGAGAGAAACTCATATAACAATCAAAGCAAGGGCATTTGCAGATAATAATAAAACGGTATCCAAGTACTAATCAATCAATAGGCATGTGTTCCATATTTAGTCGTACGTGCTCGCAATGAGAAACTTGCACAACATCTTTTGTCCTACCAGCCGGTGGCAGCCGGGCCTCTAGGGAAACTCTGGAAATTAAGGTACTCCTTTTAATAAGTACCGGAGCAAAGCATTAACACTCCGTGAACACATGTGATCCTCACATCACTACCATTCCCTCCGGTTGTCCCGATTTCTGTCACTTCGGGCCATTGGTTCCGGACAGCGACGTGTGTATACAACTTGCAGGTAAGATCATAAACAACGAATATCTTCATGAATCAATAACATGTTCAGATCTGAGATCATGGCACTCGGGCCCTAGTGACAAGCATTAAGCATAACAAGTTGCAACAATATCATGAAAGTGACATCTATGGATACTAGGCACTATGCCCTAACAATCTTATAACTATTACATGACCAATCTCATCCAATCCCTACCATCCCCTTCAGCCTACAGCGGGGGAATTACTCACACATGGATGGGGGAAACATGGCTGGTCGATGGAGAGGCGTTGGTGGTGATGGCGGTGAAGATCTCCTCCAATTCCCCGTCCGGCGAGTGCCAGAACGGAGACTTCGGCTCCCGAGACGGAGTTTCACGATGTGGCGGCTCTCTGGAGGGTTTCGGCGACTTCGACTTCTCTCCGTGTGTTTTTAGGTCGAGGCGATAAGTAGTCCGAAGGAGGGCGTCGGGGCCAGCCGAGGCCGCCACACACTAGGGCGCGCGGGCCTCCTGGGCGCGCCGGCCTAGTGTGTGGGGCCATCGTGCCCCCACTGGCTTGCCCTTTCGGCTCCGCCAATATTGGAAAAATAGGGCCTTCGTATAAATTCGAGGGTTTTCTGAAAGTTGGATTTCGCACAAAAACGAGACACCAGAGCAATTCTGCTGAAAACAGCGTTAGTCCGTGTTAGTTGTATCAAAAATACACAAATTAGAGGCAAAACAATAGCAAAAGTGTTCGGAAAGTAGATACGTTTTGGACGTATCAAACTGCTTCGAGGCTTCATAGCTTTCCACGGCCGCATGAGTTTCAAAGATAACTTTGAGCTCACGGATCATCTCACAAGGGTCGTGGTGCTCAAAACGCTTTTGAAGCTCTGCCTCTAGGCTGCATAGGATGACACACTGAACTTGAGAGTACACTTTAGCCCGAGTTTCGAAAAACATTCTTTTCTTCCTCGAATACTGCAGGTGGTGGTGGGGGACCTAGTGGTGCTTCGAGCACATATTGCAGATTTCCGCCATTGAGGAAGATCCTCACATGACGGAACCAGTCGGTGAAGTTGCTACCATTGCTTTTAAGATTTTCTTTCTCTAGGAACTGGTTAAAATTGATTGATGGGGACGCCATGATCTACAACATATATTTGCAATAGTTTAGACTAGGTTTATGACAAATTGAGTTCAAATTTTAATTTAACAAAATTAAAAACTAGGTGAACTCCCACTCAAAACAATATTCCTCGCATTGTTTTAGTGATCACACGAACCAAATCCACCACACCAAGCCCGATCATCACGAACAAGATGTAATTTCAATGGCGAACACTCAAAGTGTTCATTATATCAATCATATGACTCATGCTCTACCTTTCGGTATCCCGTGTTCCGAGACCATGTCTGTACATGCTAGGCTCGTCAAGGCAACCTTAGTACCCGCGTGTACAAAACTGGCTTGTACCCGTTGTATGCACATGTAGAATCTATCACACCCGATCATCACGAGATGCTTCAAAACGACAAGTCTTAGCAACGGTGCATACTAAGGATGAACACTTTATTATCTTGATATTTAGTGAGAGGGATCATCTTACAATGCTATCGTCGCGATCTAAGCAATATAATATGCATAAAAGGATTAACATCACATGCAATTCATATGTGATATGATATGGCCCTTTTGTCTTTGCGCCTTTGATCTTCATCTCCAAAGCACGTACATGATCCTCCATCATCAACGGGCATGATCTCCATCGTCGGCGTAGCACCAAGGTCAATGGCGTCGTCTTCATGATTGTCCTCCATGTAGCAACTATTACAACTACTTTGAAATACTACTCAACATGAAATTTAAAGACAACCATAAGGCTCCTGCCGGTTGCCACAATACAATAATGATCATCTCATACATATTCATCATCACATCATGGCCATATCACATCACCAAACCCTGCAAAAACAAGTTAGACGTCTCTAATTTGGTTTTTATATTTTACATGGTTTAGGGTTTTCGAGTAAGATCCAATCTACCTACAAACATGAACCACAACGGTGATACTACTGTTGTCAATAGAAAGAGTAAATTGGATCTTCACTATAGTGGGAGAGACAGACACGCAAATCCACTTATGCAATACAAGTTGCATGTCAAACGTGGAGCAAGTCTCATGAACGCGGTCATGTAAAGTTAGCCCGAGCCGCTTCATCCCACTATGCCGCAAGATGCAAAGTACACGAACTAAAGACAACAAAAGCATCAACGCCCACAAAACAATTGTGTTCTACTCGTGCAAATATGTATGCTAGATACGCGATGGGATTCGTAGCATAGAAAACAAAAAATTTCCTACCGCAAGAACGAAACACAAGCCAAGATCTAATCTAGTAGACGGTAGCAACGAGGAGATCAAGAGACTAACCCTCGAAGATTCGCAAAGCTTAACAAAATTAGATCTCGGGGTGGATGTAGACGATGACTTGCCGCTTGCAAAAGCGCGTAGAAGATCTTGATCTTGACGGTGCCACAATCGGGCAGCACCTCCGTACTCAGTCACACGTTTGGTGTTGATGAAGACGATGTCCTTCTCCCCGTTCCAGCGGGCAGCAGAAGTAGTAGATCCTCCTCGGAATCCCTATGCGTTGCGGGAGTTGCGGTGGAGGAGGAGGCGGCTAGGGTTTGGGGAGAGGCTAGGTTTTGGGGCGCCGGCCAAGGGGGTGCGGCCAACTTGTGGTCTTGGGGTGACCGGCCCCCTCCCCTTGCCCCTCCTTATATAGGTGGAAGCCCCAAATCTTGTCTCCCAAGTCTTCGAATAAGACCCCAACACCAAACCTACCTTTGATGGGAAACCTACTAAAGGGGGGAGTCCTACTCAAGGTGGGACTCCCACCTTCCAAGGTGGGGCCACCTTGGTGGAGTCCACCTGGGACTCCCCCCTTAGGGTTTGGCCGGCCAAGGTTGTGGAGTCCCTCCGGGACTCCACCTTCCATAGTGCCTTTCTTAGGACTTTTCTAGAACCTTCTAGAACCTTCCATAAATGCACCGGATCATTTCCAAACTTGGAATATGACTTCCTATATATGAATTTTATGCTCCGGACCATTTCGGAACTCCTCGGATCCCATCCGAGACTCCGAACAAAACTTCGAACTCCATTCCATATTCCATATCTACTCAAACGACATCAAACCTTAAGTGTGTCACCCTACGGTTCACGAACTATGCAGACATGGTTGAGACTTCTCTCTGACCAATAACCAATAGCGGGATCTGGAGATCCATAATGGCTCCCACATATTCAATGATGACTTAGTGATCGATTGAACCATTTACATACGATACTGATTCCCTTTGTCACGCGATATATTACTTGTCCGAGGTTTGATCATCGGTATCACGATACCTTGCTCAACCTCGTCTCCTGACAAGTACTCTTTACTCGTACCGTGGTATGTGGTCTCTTATGAACCTTTCATATGCTTGCAAGCCATTTAGACGACATTCCACCGAGAGGGCCCAGAGTATATCTATCCGTCATCGGGATGGAAAAATCCCACTGTTGATCCATATGCCTCAAGCTCATACTTTCCGGATACCTAATCCCACCTTTATAACCATCCATTTACGCGTTTGATGTAATCAAAGTACCCTTCGGCATAAGTGATTTATATGATCTCATGGTCAAAAGGACTAGGTAACTATGTATCGAAAGCTTATAGCAAATGAACTTAATGACGTGATCTTATGCTACGCTTAATTGGGTGTGTCCATTACATCATTCACATAATGATATAACTTTTTCATTAATAACATCCAATGTTCATGATCACGAAACGATGATCATCTATTAATCAACAATCTAGTTATACAAGAGGCTTACTAGGGACTCCTTGTTGTTTACATAACACACATGTATCAATGTTTCGGTTAATACAATTATAGCATGGTATATAAAAATTTATCATAAACACAAAGATATATAATAACCAATTTATTATTGCCTCTTGGGCATATCTCCAACAACTTTACCATCAGAAGTTTTCCTCCATAATTCAGAAAATCGGCAATACCACATAATCTTCTTTGTACTCTCTGAACTATTGGCAAGAA
The DNA here is from genome assembly GCA_030979885.1 of Lolium multiflorum. Taxonomy (NCBI): domain Eukaryota; kingdom Viridiplantae; phylum Streptophyta; class Magnoliopsida; order Poales; family Poaceae; genus Lolium; species Lolium multiflorum. The sequence continues at coordinate 186,031,974 of CM061749.1, read as the reverse complement.
ATGTTCAATTGTAGCCTTAGTAAGTCCCAGTGGCAAACCAAGGTATGTGAAAGGAAGACTCCCAGTCTGGCAATTCAAAGTGAGAGCAAAATGGTGTAATGTATGCTCATTTATATTGATGGGAATCATATTAGATTTACTATAATTGACTTTTAGCCCAGTAGAGGTGGCAAAGGATTGCAGAAGAGCTTTTAAGCAAATCAATTGTGTGGCATCAGCTTTACAAATCACCAGAGTGTCATCAGCATATTGGATCACATGGAAGTCTGGACAGGAAGGACATGCAATTGGCATTGAGATAAGACCAAGAACCAAAGCTTTGTTTAGGATTGATTGCAAAAGGTGAGCAGCAAGGACAAACAACAAAGGTGATAAAGGGTCTCCTTGTCTAACCCCTCTTTTGTAGTAAATATTTTTCCCAGGCACTCCATTCAACAAAACAGCTGAAGTACCAGAGCTAAGTATGAGATGAATCCACTTTAACCATTTTGCCCCAAAACCTTTTGCTTTAAGAATATCAATAATGGATGAATGATCAATAGTGTCAAAGGCTTTGGCAAAATCCAATTTGAGGATGAGAATTTCCTCTTTGGACTTGTGACATTGGTATAAATATTCAAAAGCCCAACCTAGGCAATCCTGAATTGATCTGCTCTTTAGGAATCCATATTGGTTTTTGTGCTCAATCTTTAGGATAATTTTCTGCAATTTGTTCGCCAAGAGCTTGGTGATTATTTTGAGAACTAAATTTAGGAGGGAGATTGGTCTAAAGTCACCAACATTTAAAGGAGAATCATTCTTGGCAGTAAGAGTGATGAAAGAAGTATTGATGCTTTCAAGCTCCACCTCTCCATTATAAAAGTCAGTAACCAAGGGCAATTTTTTCACAATGTCTTCAACCTCTTTCTTCTCAAAAGGTTTCTCAAGGGAGTTTCTCATGTCACTAGAGATTGGTTCACAAAGATCTGCCAAATTGAATTGCATAGAAGAATTGCCAGCTGTACCCATCCTTTCTTTGAAAGCTTTCCAAAGGATTTCTGCTTTTCCATCATGGTCAGTAATATCAGCAAGATCATCATTTTGTAGAACAACAATCTTGTTGTGCCTAAAATTGATTGTTGCCTTTGTATGGAAGAACTTTGTGTTTTCATCTCCCAATTTTACCCACTTGATCTTTCCCCTTTGCTTCCAGTAAATATTCTGGTTCTTTAAGAGGGTGAGCACATGAGACTTTAATAAGTCTCTCAAACAATTTTCCTCCAGTTTCTCATCTCCTCAATCATATCAAGAAAATCAATTACTTCATTGACACTTTTTATCAAATTCTTCAAACAAGGAAGATTTTTTGTCCACAGTTTAATGGCCCTTCTTAAATTTTTCAGCTTTGCATTAATCCTTTTGGCACTGTTTGAATGGTTAACAAGTATATCCCAAGCATTTTGCACAATTTGCATAAAATCACTGTGATGCAGCCAATAGTTTTCAAACCTGAAGATATTTGATCTTGGAATTTTCGTGTCAATAGCAATAACACAAGGAATGTGATCTGAGATTGGTTTCACAAGAGAATACACCATAGAATTGGGATAAGAAAGGGTCCAAGAAGCAGAGGTGAAGAACCAGTCCAGTTTTTCCAAGAGGGGTGAACTTTGCATGTTGCTCCATGTGAATTTTCTTCCTTTCAAGGGTAATTCAATGATACCCAAGTTACTAATTGCTCCATTGAATAACAACATACTATTTGTGTCTCCTCCTGGTTTATTTCTATCAGAGGGAGCTCTGATGAAGTTAAAGTCTCCCACAATTAACCAGTCAGTATCATGTGGCATATCAATGTTTGCAAACCAATCAAGGAATCTTGCTTTTCTTTCAGCTTGACAAGGGCCATAAATATTTGTGAGAATCCACCAATCTAGGGAAATTTTGCTGGTGAATTTTATAGAAAGAGAAAATTCGTTGGAGAAACTAATTTCCCCATCAAAAATGCTGCCATTCCAAATTAATTCCTCCTGAGGCACCCACAGAAGGCAAGTATTCAAACTTACTGAATTTTTTAGGACAGAATTTTTTATGTAATCCATGTCAGAAACATTAGGTAATTCCACGATCTTACAAGATGGAGCCAGAGAGGAAACGCATTTATCAGGTATGCCAAACAGAAAAACTTGCTCATTTGCATCAGTTGCAGAAACAATGTCCCATAAAGGAGATCTCAGCAAAGAGGAAGTCCAATCAAATTTTTCAGGGGTGAGCAGCATCATGGTAATAAAGTTGAACCAACTTACTGGGATCTTGCAGAAACTCCCCTTCTTCTGCAAATCTGACTCAAAGTGAGGAGCAAAATATTTTTTCCCAAAGCTCCATCCCCTGAGCAGAGAATTTGTTCTACTCAACCTCATGGTCCACAGGAAAGAAGAAAGTCTGAACCATCCCCAACTGCAGGTGTGCAACATTTGGCTAGACAAGGGCATTTCCTTCAAACATACCCAAATCCCCATCATCACTAGAATTGCTAGAGTTGCTTGACTGCCCTTCCTCCATCTCACTTTCATCAGAGGCATAGGTTTCTAAGATGCTTTGCAGTTCAGCGATGAGGAATTGGCTTGGTGATTCGTGACTTGGAGCAACCGCATGCTAGTGGGGACGACTACACAGGAAAAGTTCATAGTCTTACCTTTTAGGGTGAAAATCCAACGTCTGAACTTAATTGGTTGTGCTTGAAAATGTCCTCATTGAAGTTATTGTTTTGAGAGTGATAACTTTGCTAGATTTCTGGTGTTGTCTCAGTGGTGTCAGTTCTGCTGCTCCAAGAAATAGATTATTGTAGCGAAAATTTTCTTTTATGTAATTCTTTTTTTATTGTGTGCATTTCTAATACTTCTAGGGCGATGCGTTGTTGTACATGCTGGATGTAATTGATATCTCCGCGATATTAATATATGCTTTTTGTTTTAAAAAAAGACAGGGTTAGGCAACTAGACAGACATATCTTGCACAAACTCTTCGTAGCTTTCATCACATAACCATCACAGTACTACCCAATGTTGTGAAGTGTATAAGTAGATTGGCCTAGCCCTTTCCATCAGTTCGGACTTTTGGTTCAAGTGGCTAGTGCATGAATCTTAACACCCAACAGTTTTTTCTCTACATCATAGTTGAATTAAGAAAGGCGGTCTGCTTTGGATGAAATTGTGTTAAATATATGCTGTACTCCGTATTTGTTTTGGTCTTTTGCGCGATAAAAGCACTCATGCACACGTGACTTCTTGGTCTACCTTTTACAGCACAGCATCATTCAGATAGTAACAAAGCTGCAGTTCTCTTTAGCATGCAAAGGTGGGATCCAACTTTTCGATCAGAAGATGATAAAAAAGAGAAGACACATGAACACAGATGAACCAATGATTACAAGATAATTGGCGCAGCGTGGCTGGGCTAGCTTTTGCTGAACCAAGTCAAGCAAAACAGCAAGGCTAGATTTTCTTGCAAGGTGAGCAATCACAAACAACGTTACATATCAGTCACGAACACAATCAAACATCTCCAGACAATAGTAAAACAGAGCCCTCCTTGCCTACCCATGTCAAGATCAATCTGCTAGAATTGTGATCGAGCATGATTTTTAAAAGGCGGTCAAGGTGCGAATTATGAGCCCGAATATAAGCATGTCTGCATCAAGAAAAGGACAGGTCCCTCTTGCAAGTTGCAGTCACAATTTCTGAATCTGGTAGCATAACGAATTACTACAGCAGTTGGGGGAAGAAAGCTCATGATTCAGAAGCAGGAGCCATGAAATCAGGGTCTCCTGATCCCCAGGGCAATTGCACGTAAGCACGTTACCTTGACCGATGAAACCATGGGTTTTACCGTCGTCGAAACGAAGAACAGAACAGACCGATAGGGCGAACTGTTGTTGACGAGTAGAAGGAACACAACTTCTTGGATGGACTGTGTGACGGTATGTGGTGAACATGAGGACAAGGCACTAATCCGTCTTCACGGAGTGTCGTTGATGTTTTCACGGAAGAGTCACACGTGATAGGCTCCACTTCTGACTGAGGAAGTTGTAAGGCGACAGCTGCATCCTGCGAAGCTGTCTTTTTTTCGAGAAGAGGAGATCTGGGAGCCTATATATTAACATACTCCGTAGATAGAAGATTTTTTTTACAACTCACCGGTGCCACACTCGGCAGCCAGGTGAACTCCACATCCACCAAAAAACAACTGGAGTACTAGAGAAAGTTGTCCCCTAAATACTGATTCCAGAAATATATGCACAGTACAATATGAGTGGGTGGCACTGAGAAATGCACACTCTCTGGAGGTACTGAAACCCAGAACTGCCTAACCTTCCTTCCTGCTTCTTATCTCTGAAATGGCGACCAAACAAGATATTCGGCTGTTGCTGATCAAATAATTCATAATAGCCTGAGTGCAAATTCAGACATGAATAGGTCAAGGCTCTGATTTTGTTGATTTAGTTAAAAGATACGGTTCCCTCGCACAAAATAAGAAATGTACAGTTGAGCTCACCTTGATTTAGACATGTAAATAAATATTTCAAGCTCGGTAAAAAATTCTCATTGCCACCAGACATGCTGGACGGCTGGCTAGAAGAGACACGAACAAAGTCCTGAGATTTTCCAACCGCGGATTCCACCTCATCATTCTTCCTGTGGGCATTGACTCATTCCATTACTGAGAGATGAATGGCAACAATTCAAGAACAGTGAAGTGCAGAGTACACACAGGAATGGCCCTATCAGCAATTTAACAGAGGCTGTGCCGACTGAATTCAGAGGCCTCGGTCTTTAGACATGAAGTGAACGGATGCAGGAGTTTCCTGTTTGCTGAAGCAGATTTATCCAGAGCAGCTGTTTTTTGTCAGCCAGACTGAATGCTCCCTGTTCTGGATTAATACGATTGCAGTGCTAAAGTGAGAAAGACAAGAAGCAAAACTGTGTCAAAGTCCGATTGACGAATCAAGGTCAGATTTGGTTTCATTGGAGAAGTAGCACATGGCATTTTGCTGAATTCCTCGGTCCTAGGAATCAAACCCAGCTCCACTGAAACTTCATAGATATTGCCATCGTCACCAATGAAGGGCCAGATCGACATCAATGTGTTAGATTGGAAGAGGATTCTGCTATAATGTTCAGATAAGTTGGCATATCTATGGTAGCACTCAATTGCAGCAAGCTTGAACAAGCGTATTATCAAACACATTTCTCGTTGTAACGTTTTATAGAAATGTCTCCTCATAAACAAGGGTGGTAGCTAAGCATAAACGTGAGGCTGTGTAACCTTTTTACTTTGTTGAAATTTGTGTGTGGGTTCTTCATATGCAAAAGGAAATAGTCTATTTTAAACCTTGAAGTTGTAGGGGTTGGACCAAATGAACCCTGAATTCAAAATCCCTGTCGTTTGTACCCTGAATTATCTAATCCTGGTCTAAATGGAACCTTGGACTTGTTTGGCTTAACGGGAAAAGAATAATCCCGATCGGGAATGAACATTGACTCACTGACTAGCTGAGCCCGCATGTCAGGTTCATCTCCAATCCTAATCCATCTCTCCTCCGGTCAACTACTCCTTCGCAAGCACGGAAAGCCCGACGACGCGTCCATCGTCTGTGAGGCACCCTGTGAAGCCGCCGCCACGCTCTCTATCGCGAGCGGCGCGGCCGGAGGAGCCGGTGGCCGAGGGGGCCTCGCCGGAGAAGCGCACAAAATCGTGCGGTGCAGTTGCAGACGTATGGCTTGGCGCGCGACGGCACGGTCTACAGCCTTGCTGCAGCAGCACGAAATTGGCGCCATCGCGATGGCGACAAAGCCGAGCGCCGCCATATCTTGTTCAGGGTGACGCGAGCAGTGCAGGAGAGCTTGAGTTTCTGTCAAAAAATTGGTCACGATTTTTTGCCAATTTCATTCTGTGCTAGTCGGACATACCAACTATAGCTATACTAATTTAATTCGTGAGGCCTAGATGTGTGTATTAGTACGATTTTTACCAACAGATGCATTTGGCCCCATGGATGGCAGCGAGGAGCTCATCTTGGCCAGACCTGAGCCTCCAGGATGCGCGCGAGCAGCTTTCGCGTGGCGTGCGCGCACCGGCCGCATGCTACAGGCGTCAAGCACCACAGGAGCGGAGGCGGGATTTTGTGCCACTGCGGCATCGGTTTGATCTGTCCAAAACGAGGTGAGGTCGATATTCTGGAGCTGCGCGAGGTCGCCGAGCTCATGTTTGATGGGGCTCAAGAAGGAGTTAGTCGGAGGCCGGCTATGCTGCTGAGTCGCGGGCGGGGATGGGTCCCGTGGGTGAGTTGCAAACCTAATGAAGATTTGGGAGGGAGATGAATATGACAGGTAGGCCCATATTGTCAGTCAGAGTAGCAATTTAGAATTTTATTTTTGTATTCTAAAAACAGATCTAAGGTTTAATTTAGACCAGGATTAAATACTTTAGGGTGCAAACGACGGGAATTTCGAATTCAGGGTTCATTTCACCTAGGCTCTACAACTTCAGGGTTTAAAATAGACTATTTCCTATGCAAAACCCAGGGTTAAACTCTTGCGCAGTTATGTCAGCTTGATACGACGATAAGAATGATACAAGATTTCATTAATGGAAATAATCACAAACCGTCGTCAAACATACGGTAAGAAAACAAGAAGTTAAACATGAAACTATTCCCGAAAAAAAAAAGTAACTAACACATACGCATGTATTCAACACACATATTCAACAATGCGGCCTCGAGAAAATCACATAATACCCATATCTAGCCCCAAAACATTTTGCATTTGTTATAAAGTTTTTCATGTTGTGATTAGTAAAACTGTTTGCAACATGGCAACAGGGCTACTCATATTAGCGAAACAGGGTTTCTTGGATGAATTAAAACGGTCTTCCATCCAAGTTAAATACCCCAGTTTATTTTGCTTTAGAAAGGGGCTTCAAATGCTTTACAAGTGCATATTCCTTCATTCACGTGAAACGAATTATGGGTTGTAAACCAGGCTGGTCCTTGAACAATCAAATTGTTGACTATATGGTTGATAGTCTTTAAAACAAACTGTGGCTGAATACTGGACCTCTGAGGACAAATCACAATAGAACAATTGCAGTTCTTCTTTGCAAAAAAATAAAAGAAAAGAATACCAATCGTTGTGGCTTCGACAGTGAGACATGTCAACTGATGGCCCATGCGAAGTCCTTTTAGTTACGGCTGAAGAATAGCAAATCGAGGTCTTAAGCTTCTTCAAGCAGTAATGTTCAGATAAGTTGGCATATGGATGGTAGGACTCAATTCACGGGTACAGTTAGGAGAAGCAGATCAGAGATTACCATCGATGCAAATTTTTTTTTGGAAGAACCATGATTTTAGCGATCTGTTTACTTCTTTGCCATGTACTTCCTACCTGAAGTTGATTGTTAGGTACATATATAAGGACACCCAACTACGTATAAGGAATGTTGAAGATGCAAAAAATAGAAAGAACCGTGATTTAGCAATCGGTTTACTTCTTTGCCATGTACTCCTACCTCACGTTGATTGTTAGGTCATATATTAGGAAACCCAACGAAGATACCTGTCATTCTTTCTCAGAAAACCTACGCTGCTATAAACGGGAACCAAACAAGCCTGCTTAGTATTTTCTCTGTTGAACGATAGAGAGAGGTTTGGCGTAATGTGTTGGATGTTGTATTGAGCCTCTCGGGCGAGTATATATAGTGGTACAGACTTGGAGGCTAAGATAGCTCTACTAGAGATATGGTAGGCAGAGATTACAAATCCTAGACTACCTAATATACCTATACCAAATATATCTCTAACACTCCCTCGCAGTCGTAGCGGTAGTAACGTGAACAACAGTAACGTCGCGGACGGTCAGACTGGAGAGAAACCGAGGGTAGGAACCAATGGGCTGAGCGTCGTGGATGATGTCGCGTCACGAATGCTTGGACTGTAGAATAAGCCGAGGTGCTCATGCAAGGTGATAGCCATTTGTGCCGATGTAGAGGTAGCCGAGAGCGTGGGTGCTGCAACCTTGGTCGAGGGAGCCGCGCGAGGGATTTCCGTGGTCGATGTCGTGGCCGGGTGCCGGTGTCGATGTAGCCGCAGGCGAGGTGGTGTGCGAGGAGAGTGATGGAGACGCGCCGAGGCAATCGTGGAGATGGTCGATAAGTCGATGCGTGCCGTCGGACGAAGTGCAACCATAGTTTTGCCAGAACCGGCGCACGTCGGGGACGAAGGCATACTCTGGTATTACCAAAACCGAGTACGCATAGAACTCGGCGGTGACGCGGTCGAGGCAGTCGTAGAGGCGATGCCGACGAAGACGTCGTCGAAGCCGATGAAGACGAGGCGTCGGTCCAAGCTTGCCTGGCCCGGGGACGCGTCAGGGACGAAGGCACGTACGGTGTTGCACCGGGCGTGCGGTAGGGAACAGTACAAAGTGCGCGCCATGTCGGAGTAGACTAGCGAGAGGAGGTCTCGACGACGAGTGTCGGAGTAGAGGGGCAGGTGGTGTAGTCGGGGAAGAGGCGAGGACGCTGGCGGAAAAGTTGTAGTGTACGAAGACGTAGAAGGCGGCTAACCCAGCGGTGACCTAGGGTGGTATTGCTGGACGCCTAGACGGGCGTTGCGGTGGTCGGCGAGCCCAGCGCGACCTGGAGTGGTTGGCGAGCCCTGCGGCGACCTGGGGTGGAGGCGCAACGGCGGTACACGAAGTAGGCGAGGAAGACCAGCGGTGTGACGAAGACCATGCGCGGACGGAGGTGACCCGCGTCGAAGGGGCGGCGTGGTGGCCTCGGACATCGATGCGCGGGTTGATCAGACCGACGGCAGCGCTACATGTGCCATGGCGTTGACGACACTCCGCAGATCGGAGTCGTTGGCGATGTTGTCGGTGATTTCCTGGGCGATGACGGCGAAGACGAACCTGCGATGGAGACCGTGCAGGCGAACGCGGCCGGCTGTGACGCAAACGGCGTCCCATGTGCATCGCGTGTAGCCGTGCCCTACGGTAGATGGAGGCGGGCCGGCGAGCCAGGCGAGCCGGTCGCGGCAGCCTACCAAGGCGGCGCTGCGCCCGGCCAAGTCGACCGCGGTGGCCGGCGTAGGGCGGACGATGGAGAGAGCGGTGCGAAGTCGACGCCGAGGTTGGAGTAGAGGCGCGTGATGACGGCGGCGGTGGGCGACTCAATCCGATCTATGATCGGTAAACCAAAAAAGGTCGAGCGACCGGCGGAGCAAAAAGAAACCAATCTACGGATTGGAAAAAAAAAGACTCGGGAGCAGCGGATCAACGGATCGGCGAACGGACCCTCATACGGGTTGCGCGGCCCCAGAGTAGATCATGGAGATCGACCTCCCCGGAGGCGGCGCGGCGCGGAAGCTTGGGCGGCGGTTAGGATCGGCGCCGCTCTGATACCATGTTGAACGATAGAGAGAGGTTTGGCGTAATGTGTTGGATGTTGTATTAAGCCTCTGTGGCGAGTATATATAATGGTACGGACTTGGAGGCTAAGATAGCTCTCCTAAAGATATGGTAGGCAGAGATTACAAATCCTAGACTACCTAATATACCTATACCAAATATATCTCTAACATTCTCCACGAAAAAGTATAGGAATCGCTCATATACACCAAGCATACTCTTGGTGCTTCTTCTCACGAGTTTTGCTACCCATGCGCAGTGTAAGTTGCAGATAAACTCTTGATCTACTACCTATTTTGATGCTTCAGTTGACTTTTCTTCCAGTAATGATCTTCCACGATCCAGCAGTGAAGGCACATGCTATGCATAATTTTTACGTCTTATAAGAACTGCGTACGGCTTTTCTAAGTGATTTTGTCTGTTTGTTGTATGAATTACTGATACTTCTTAGTTGATAAACAGACTAATTTGAATATTATTTGTTTTCATGTTCCGTAGGCAGAATATTGGAAGACATGGAAAGTGCTAAGAGCATCTCTAGCCGTTGGAGACTCCCGGGGCACAAGTCGGATGAAAATTGGTCCGGATTGAACCTATTTTTTGCATGGGGATCAACGATTTTCCAGCGTCCCCCCACACGGCCGCCTAGTTTTTGGCTAATCTTCACTGACACGCGGGCCAGAGCACAGAATTTGCTCCATCCAGAGTCCCCGATAACTCCCCGGAAACCGAGAATGGCCTGGGCAGTCCGGATGGATTTAGGCCTAAATCTGGACGAAAACAAGAAGAGACATGGCTGGAGATGCTCTAAGATCAGTACACACGGACTGTGTATCCGCCGGTGTCCGGTACCGCCCTCTTGCTTCTTCTGCTGTTTAGTGAAGACCAAATGCTACGACACTGGGGAAGAGTGCATGATTGATTGTCCCAAGACTTCTCCCCTGGACCTGCCGCTGACGATGGCATCATCACCTCCCATCTAGTCTGATCATATAGCTTTCCAAGGATTGTGCCCCTATGAATAATTTGGATAATAATAATAATGTGGTAATGGTTGCGTTTCCATGAGTTGAGAATTATGTTACATAATTGTGTTCGTGCATAATGTCTTACGTAGTAGTATGATGTAAGGCAACTCCATTTGGAATGTATTTTTGGCCCCGGGTCAAGTCTGTCTACGTATCCATCTTCAGTTCTCCATGTTCGAAAATATGAAAATGGAGAGTAAACCATCTCACCTTTCCAAACAACTCAATCCAACGGTCTATGTTGCTCTTAAGAAACAAACACAATTGATGCACAGTCATGCCATGATGCCCAAACTCACCTCGAAAAAACGTCCTGACCTGCTTCCTTTGCCGTCAATGTGCCCTGCCATCGCCGGCAGTAAGGTGCCAATGGGCTTAATATGAAACTTGTTCTGCTCAAAATATAGTGCACATGATGATATTAACAAAAAGAAAAAGAGCAATAGAAGCGGAAATTCAATTCGGCTCCCGGGTGCATATGCCCCCTCTATCAAAAAATTATATTTTGAAATGTCGAAAAATTTTGACAAAAAATTCTACATATACATCTCCACAATATACGTACGGTCGTCAAGTTTCGCGAGGAACCAATATGTTTTGTGGTCTGTGTAAAAAAGAGAAAATTTATCTCCTGAAAAGACTTATTTTCAGCATTGTTTTTTTTACACACGTCACACGACAAGTCGGATTTTTATGAAACAACTTTGTGAGCGTCTAGCACGTGAAGATGTACGTTCGAATTTTTCGTTTCAATTTTTTAAAATTTCAAAATATATGTAACATGCATTTTAAAATAAAGGGAGCATATGCTCCCATGTGCCAAAACACCATTCCCCAATAGAAGAGTGACCGAAATGCCATAAACTAAGTAACTTGCAGTAAGTAACTGTAGCATTACTGTGATGGGACATCGGACGATAAACTTAAATAGCCGTACTAGAAAATCAGTCTGAGAATAAAATGACAGTTTGGTCTGGTTGGGTATGAATGCTACTTTCATTATTTTATTTCAGATTTACTTATTTCATTGTAACGCAATCTCATGCTCCCATCTTGGAGAATCCGGTTTCACCGTGATGGGCACTTGGCTATCATGGTATAGACCTGAATCATTATGGCCGGTATTTGGTCATTCACAACAGGGAGTAGCGTACATCAAGCCGTACAAAAAAAACGCTAGGATGATCTCAAAAGGAGAAAACAAATCCTAGGGAAATGTTACATATATGTTTCTGCCAGATTTCGCCACATCTGCTTACTCTGTACGATGAGAAGACGTTTGTGAAGTACATAAAATCTAAATATTGCATTTCTTTTTCCCAAATCCTAGGGAAATGTTACATACTCCTATATGTTTCTGCCAGATTTCGCCACATCTGCTTACTCTGTACGATGAGAAGACGTTTGTGAAGTACATAAAATCTAAATATTGCATTTCTTTTTCCAATGCAGAGAGTAAAAAATGATCAAGGGTAAAGCAACAAAATAGCTATACATCAGTCCTTTTTTTGTGTGCGAGAAGCTACACATCAGTTCATCACTTCTTCAGTGTGAATCTGACCGGAAGAGGAGGCTTTCGCCAGGTTGACACGTGAAGTAACTTATCCAGTTCCCATGACACGCAACACTTACAGGTTCAGGTGCAAAAGGTTGGGATCAATTGCTTTCACGAGTGTGACAGAAATATCCCAATACTAAGATACAAAAATACACCTCAGGTGAAAAATTGACGCAAAAGCACAACAAAATAACCAGGAAGGTCATCATCATCATCATCATACAGTGCAATTAAGACTCTGACTATGTAGTGAGATGGACAGTAACGGTACCGAGCAACTGGTAGCAGGGTTAGAGAGAGACATAACTCAGATGTCTCCTTCGTATGGCAAATCCTGAGGTGATGAAATGCCATGTGAGCCTCTCTCAGTGATCATGTGAAATGTAATTCAAACTTGATGGGATAACATCTGAGACTTCGACAGCAAGTAGGCACAGGGTAGGTCGGGACGAAGCCTCCGATGAAGCAATAACAACCATACGCAGTCCAGCTAATACTTGGGACACTTTTGATTCTGCCTGTCCTTGTGTCCCACGGTCTCCAGAGGAGTTCCACGAGCAATTCTGAACCAAGAGATAAGAGATCCTGGCCTCCCAGGCACTCCAATGCATGGAAGTTCAAACCATCCAATGCACTAGGCTAACACCAGTCTCCAGCAGAGGACCCATGGTTCTGGCTCAGCTGTGCCTAAAATCATATTGATCAAGAATAAAATAGCAAGCTTTAGCTGCCATTATCACGGGGCAACAAAGTAGCGCTTACTTTGCCAGAAGAATCTCGAGACCCTGAAAGCAGAAAAACATACATATTCCTTTTCCCTACTTCTGATAAGCACAGTAGATACTTAATTTTTATAACAAAGCAGCTAAACACCGTCTGCTGCACGGGGCGTGTCCATGGGGAAGCATCTTTTAATAGACAGCCCAACAGAAGTAAATGTGTACGTACTGAATCAACCTGACAAGAGGTCCTATAAACCAGCCTTTGTTAGGAACTGAATAATGACATCAAATCTCCAGCATTTCGCCTTGTGAGCCAGTGTAGCTTAATTTTTCCATGATACAAATAAAGAAACTACATCAGATTCCATGCCAACGCTGCAGATAAACTTATCACTAAACCAATGGACCCAGGAAATAACAAGATCTGTTTCAATATTTCTACAGGCCTTAGACTGTATTTCTCCAAACAAAAATATCTTGGACGAATGTTAAGATGATTTGTTTGAGAAGGTACTGAACTGAACTGTCTATTACTGTAGGTTGTAATAGAACTCACTCTCAAATTTCACTAACCAGTAACCACTTAAAAATGGAGTAGAAAAGGCTAATACTTCGATTTAGAATAAACCTACTAAAAGTGAGAAAGTAGATTTGTCACATGGAAATTACTTTAACTACATTCAATTATATAGCCATGAAAAATGTGTTTTCATAAAGCTACTTTCTAACTGCCGATAGGACTGGCGAAAACCAGTACCAGTCTGGTCCCGTCCTGGCTGGTTGCTATAAAAGACCGTTTTAGAAAATAAAAAGAAGGGGAAATTTTTGCATTTTAACTCTGAGCATAGAATTCAAACCAAGAAACCTTCTCAGCTGTTCAAGATGCAAAGGGAGCAGTGCAGTCCAGTCCTGTTATTGGACCACCGTACCTGTAGTAGAATTGGAGGTTCGGCCCTCCTGCTCTACTCCTGTGTGCTCTGCGGGCGCCATAAGCAATTCTTAGCTTTGTTTGCGTTGGTTTGCCTGAGTGTTTGTGTGAGTGACTGAATCTGCACTAGTACCGTGCGGCTATGTATTTTATACGAGCTAAATGCTTGGTTAACTGCTTTATGGTTGGGTATCAACGACGGCAGATGGAGAGGACAGAGGAGAGGTCGAGGTTGGAGGGGCAGCCGCGGGGGAGAGCAGCTACAAGAGAAGGGGCAGGGTACGGCATGGTGCGCAAGCTAATGGCGCCCTTGGCTGCGAGTGCATACCGCAGCGCTCCGGCGGTAGGCATCTTGCACTGCTCCAGCGGTGGGGGCGACTTGAAGACAGGAGGGGAGGGAGCGGCTAAAGGGTGGAGAAGCCGGCGGGGGGTTGAGGCTCTACTCTGACGAGCTCTAGGTGCTCCCACGCTGTGCGCGCCTCGCAGCGGCTGGCGGCTTCTTGGTCCTGTGGCGGCACATTCATGTCGCTAAGAGCAGCGCGCAGGTATGGTTCGACCCCAGGGCCGAAAGTGTATTACCCTAGCTGGACCTGAAATTTCGCGCGTTGCCCCACTACCCTAATGGTGCCAAAATACAGGTTCGGTCCAACAGGACAATGGATAGAACCGGACCACTTGTATCTTCACAAGCTGTCTACTACTTCCTCTGTTATAAAAAGGACTAGAGGGAGTATCATATGAATTGAAGTTGACTTAATTAGTAAAATTGCCAAAACGTCTTATAAAAAGGAACAGAGGGAGTATCATATGAATTAAAGTTGAATTAATTAGTAAAATTATTTAAACATAATATCTCCAAAATGTTGTTAGACCATCCTAAATGGTGGCCGGAGAAGTGAAACAGCTGCTTCAGCAAGCCATTAGCCCCAACAGTTTCAAAAGAATATGATAAAACTCATGCTCAAACTTATGTCTAGGGAGGTAGTGAGTAATCACAAGTAAAAATAAAATGTTTTACCAGAGATGTATAATTCCTAATTATGAATACTCCCTCGGTTCCAAATTATAAGATGTTTTGGATATTTCAATATGGACTACATGCGGACTGAAATGAGTGAACAAACACACTGAGTTGCCTCTAGATAGATAAGATTCAGAAAAACTAGAACATCTTATAATCTGGAACAGACTGTAAAAATCAAGTTTCAAGATTCAACACTACGTCCTCAAATTTCGCAAAGAAATGAATAAACATTTGCAAACTAACAGATTATTGCTAACATATCAACTATGAAAAGGAAACATTTCAAAATCTAGAGTCAATTAACTCGGAGCAACTTCCCAAGTGTGGTTCATAAGAATCACATGTGAAAGGTGGAGGATTAAAGAAGGAATTCATCATACCAGCAAGCTTACATCCAACATTACAGAAGTGAGTTGAAAATAATCAAACTTTATGTACCCATTGTGACTCTTAGCCTAGTTCTGCAAAAACAATTTTGTGAAATTTCTTGGCAACAAAAAATCATATTGTATTTCTGTTAACGTACCAGATTATATCAATGGCAATGTGCAGTTACAACAAGAAAACTGGGCCGAAAGTATCAAACAAACCGCACACTCATGCAGATGAATTCATCACTAGACAAGAGCCAGATATACTGCACAAAGAAAAGAAAAAGTAGTCTACAGGTACCAAGAGTAGTATACTCACACTTTCCTGAGTTTCCTCTAACTGCCAGCACCAAACAAGAATTCCTGCAGAATTCTAGAAGCCTCTGAAACTTCGTGCTGAGTGTTTACTGATCCAAGCACTGCAGTAGAGTCAGTAAGCAAACTTTTCCTTTGATGTGAACTATCTTCTTTGAATGAGTTCTTCTCATCGAGAAGTGGCGCTGAGCTCTGTCTCTGTCTATTTGGATTGACATTTTTATCCCCTTCTGTAGCCTGTGGCCCACCAAAATTCTTATATTTACTGCCATTTGGATTGACATTTTTATCCCCTTCTGTAGCCTGTGGCTTCTCAGTGGGCGGAGCATCCTGATGCAGCATGCTAGAATCTGATCTGTCTTTACTAGAAGTACGAAACTGTACACCCTTTGGTGTACGGGCTGATGCTTTTTGAGCACTTACTGAGCTGCCGGCAAGGTTTTGAAGAATGGAGTTAGGTTTGGTAGGAGCAGAGGTTACGTGTTCACCATCATGCACTGCCAATGTTTTCTGACTACTTCTTTGATCTCTGCTGATTGTTTTTTCAGACACCAATGACATATCAGATTTCTTTGCATCCGATTTGGAAGGACCATCTGCAGTTGGTACCTGATAAACAATGCAGTTTTGTCAATTCACAGAGTGAGATTAACATTTTACAAGGCTATTTGATTTCCAGATAACAGAGAATGATTTTTTTAATCACGTACCACATGAGAAAATTTGCATTTATCACCCCTGAAGCACGTTCCATTTTCCACAAAATTGCGGCAAGGGTACTTTGACAACTCATGATCATAAGGACAATCATCTCCTTTCAAACAAGAACCACGTGCAAAATGTGTGCACGGCTGTAAAATTAAGAAGAACAATAAGCGGGTACCAAAACAGAAAAAAAGATAGGAAATGCACAGAATGAAGCTAGCTGCTAAATACTTGGATTCAGATATACTAGAGTACACTTTAATACTTCACAACTACATACATAATGTACACAAACTAAAACTGAACAGGCACCATTTTGTGTACACCTGGGTAAACCATCTACTTTAAGCACCAATGGGCATTACTGAGTTACGATGTTGCAAAACTTGAGTTCACCATTGATAGCTCTTGAAATATGTTTTGTATAGGTAAGCACAAAACGTGCGGGTGGAGCGAATTGATGCAGCCATACAGGATATAAACCAACATCACTGCAATACATAATGAATACTGCACACATACCTTAGATTTTGTCAAAGGCGTAGTATCATGGGAGAACTTGCAAGTGTTGCCCTGCAAAGAGAAAGAAGACAATCAGGTTTGTTCAAGAAAATAATGAGAATCTATTTATCAAGTACTTTTACAGACGTGTTTCTATTTTATCAAAAGTAACATGTCTACTGACAAAATGGACACAGTTTTACATGAAGCAGTTCAAACATTTAAGTCATTCACATTTAATATGACTCATCGTAGAATTATACAAACCCAACAAGCAATGTTCCTTCATTTTTTTGGCTAAATGAAGACAAAAGAAAAATGTAACTGAGAAGCATGCATGACTATAACATCTGTTCCAACTGAAAAACAAGTTAGAGGCCAAAGAAAAGCTCACCTGCTGGCACTTCCCGTTCAAGTAGAAGTGGCAATACTTCACTACTTTTGGCTTCATAATTGGCGCAAGTTTCAGTCTTTTCACACCATCAGCTTCCCGTTGCTGTGCTCTCTTAACTCGTTTATTTTTCTACATGTCAATAAAATTGCAAAGCAAGTTCAATACTCCCATAATAAGAGAAAAAAAAAAGCACAGTTGAATAAAATATGCGTTGAACTCAAATGGTGGTGAGAATCGACATACCGTCTTCTTAGCCTTTCTTTCCTCTGTCAAATGTCGCTTTCTTTCCCCTCTTCTGGGAGCCTGCAAAAGATTGTCATGGAACATATTTAGTATACGTACTTCTGTAGTCACGCAGAACATAGGAACCAAAAAAAGAACTGATTGGGCTCTATTAGCGTGAGTTCTGTACTCTACTCTTAAAGTGCATGAGATTAAGAAAGAAATCTATGGTATGTTTCAACAAAGCTAAAGGCACTGAAAGTTAACATACATCATCAAATGATAAGTTGCATCTCACTAGCTACATTTCCAGGCGAACACATATTTAGACAAGACGAAGCAACATGCCAAGAAACATCCAATAATCAATACTGGTTAATCAAAAATGGTATGTTCAGTACCTCAACATCATGCACTGGAGTCTCGTTCCATTCCACAATTTCATCGTAACTGACTACTTGCGTCCTGGGATCATGCATTAGCGCATCACTCTTGATAGTATCTTCCTTGTCCAGTATAATATTAAGATCACCGGTCCCTTTGATTTTAGGCGTTGAAAGCAAATTCAGACACCGCATGTCATGTCCAGATGATTCATTCTCCCCAGACCCTCTGGTAACACAATCCTCTTGTAATTTCTCACCATCTGCATCTTGATGCTCCGAATCATCAGAACCATTGTCCACATCCTGCAAGTCACCCTCAATCTCTCCTTCCTCAACGCCGCCAGCATTAACTGACTGATGATCCAAGTTGCCCACAGGTCTGTCTTCTTCAATTCCAACTCCCAATTTTGTCACGCCATCGGCTATCCTGCCATCATTCGGTGGCTCACCTTCAGAAACCCCATAGGATGCTGTGCCGCCACTGGCATCACCAATCAACCCTGAGAAGTTGGTCATCATTGTGTCAAGCAGCAGATGTCCATCATCATTGACGACCGCTACCTCTACCGATTCCTCAACCTCCCCCTCCAAACAAGCCTTCATCGTCCTCAAAACATCGTCTGCCCCCACAAGTTCAGCTTCACCACTGAACTCCTCAACTAACGCACCTGGCTTACGGCAGGCGCTTCCTACAACAACCATGTCCTCTACACCCTGTACCTGCTCAACCCCAGCGACCTCATGCTCCACAACGGATACCTGTGGTGCCACGTCCAGGTCGGCAATAGGGTTCCCGGCGGCTACCGAGGGCACGGGAGCCTCGGGGACAGAAGTGCTTACTACAGCCGACTCCTCTGCTAGATGCCCAAACTCGGCGTCCTTAGGCGGCACCGAGGCCCCCTGCGGCGAGTCATCGCAAATAGGGTTGGCGGCGGCGGCGGTCTGGACCTCCGGATGCGCCGGGACCGCATGGTGCTGAGGGTGGAGGTGGAGGCAGTGGGAGAAGAGCCGAGAGAGCGTGCGGTAGGAGGCGCTGTCGAGATGTGATCGACGGCGAGTGAGGAAAAGATTGGCTGGGGCGGCGGCGCCTGCCGCAAGTGGGGCAGGAGGCACCGGCGGCATGAGGGCATCCTCCATGGCGGGGGAGTTAGAATTAGGGTTGGGAGTTGGCTGGGTTGGGGTTAGGGTATCGAGCAGCGCTTGGCCTCGCCGTCAGAGCTCGTCGGCGGCGACGGGACAGTCCGATGAGGAGAGGAAAACGGACCCATTGTGATTGAAGGCAGAGGCGGCAAATAAGGAATGGGCCCGAATGTCGTAATACTGGTCCATAAGTAAGGTATCCGGCTCTTATAAATTGCCAACTTAGGCCGTAGTCCAGTTGTAACATATGGCCCATCAACAATGGCCGAGTATCTGGTTAAAGTGTTTCTTTTCCTTTTTTTTGTGTGGATAGCTCTAAAAAACTGTTTTTTTACTTATAATAATATACTTTATATTGCTCGCTCGGAGACACGGAGTCACTTAATTTGGATCGGATGGAGTAAATAAATTGAACAGTTACAACCAGATCACGGGGTAACTGAATCCATGGACGCGAAAAAACCCTAACAAAGTGGAAAACGCAACCAAAAACGGAAGCCTCAAAATTCTCGCCCAAAGTCATAGATGAACTCGTCGTCGTTGCACCATCATAGCTCTCAGTGATAGACAACACCAAAAAATTCACCACTGAAAAACTTGTAGATACTTCGAATTGTTGCAATGATAGATTAACATGTAGGGTGGAGATTGGCAATCACATTCCCATATTTTAGATGGATATGGTGGTATAATCACTGAAAATTACATGTTGGTACTGCCGCCGTTTCGGTTTTCTTTTGCAATTTTTTAGCACAAGGGGCTTTCTGGTTTTTACAACAATGGATGAGAAAATCATGGCCCCTCCGCCCCACATCACCAAAATGGTGGCCTGAGATGGAGGCAGACATTGAATCTAGAGGTGGCTGAAAGGATCGTATGCCGCACCTAGAGGGGGGGGTGAATAGGTGCTAACTAATTTTTAGTTTTTTTTCAATTTAGGCTTGACACAAAGGCAAATTCTATAGATATGCAACTATGTGAATTTACCTATATGACAAGGTCAACGACTAAGCAAGATATAGCTACGCAATATATATGGGAGATAAAGGATAGAGGTAACCGAGAGTGGAGCACACGGAGACACGGAGTTGATTCTCGTAGTTCCCTTCCTTTGCAAGAAGGTACGTCTACGTTCGGAGGAGTGTGGTCGCTACGAAAGCCAGAACAACGCCACGAAGGCTTCTCTCAGGTCTCCTGTGAGCAACGCCACAAAGGCCTACCCCTTCCACTAAGGGATTTCCTCGAGGCGGAAACCGGGCCTTTACAAGGTTCTTGGGGCACACATCCACAACCAAATTGGAGGCTCCCAAATCTGTAACAACACAACAACAAGAACAAATATCAAGTATAAATATCTAGGGTTTCTCAAAAGAGGAACACTAGCAAAGGGCCCTCAAGAATATGAGGGGGAAAATCAAATCGCTTCGGTGAAGATGTAGATCAGGGTCTTCTCCTTCGAATCTCCAAAGATCAAGAGCTTTGGTTGGGTGAAGGAGGAGATCTTGTGAATCTTGTGTTTCTTGAGGTGGCTTGAGTTGGCTCTAATGGGGATGAACTTTGTGAATGATTGAGCAGGTTGGAAGGAAGAAGAAAGGGGGGTATAAATACCCCCTCTCAAAATCCAGTCGTTGGAGATCTTCGAGTGCCGGATAATTCAGCCTAAGTTGGGGCCGGATAATCCGCCCCCCCCTGAAAAGTCCGGCCCCTGGGAAATTCCTGGCAAAAGTCCGGCCAAAAATTCGGCCTATGTCCAGGGATGTACTGAGCCACATCGCCAAAAGTCCTTAGCCGATTTTGGGGGGCCGGATATTTTGCAAATATCCGGCCCGGATTATCTGGCCTGGAGAAAAACTTCTGCTCCTTTTTGTCTCGTTTTTCCACGCAAGACACCCATATACATGTATATATATATTCTCTGCACCACTACATCAAACATTAGTGTATCACATATATTGACATCAAACACTTCAAAACATAATGTGAGAGATGTTCTTTCAATCTCCCCCTTTTTGGTGTTTGATGACAATATACGGATTTGCAAGAAAAAACACTATAGAGAACAAGCATGTTGGCAAAACATAGAGGCACTCCCCCTACATGTGTGCATACAAGTAATTTGCATTTGAATACAAATGCACAACATATAGGTACGAGGTGCCTCAACACAAGAGATATCCAATATGAGCTCAAACAAAAGACATAGGTATATAAGAAGTTGAGACAAGGTGATAGAGATCATACCCATATGGAGATATATAATACCGGATATATAATATCACACACCATATCATAAACCTTGGTCTCAACATATAGAATTCCGAAAACCTTAACATAATGTCTCACAACCACACATACTTTTTATAACTAAATGGAGGCTTAAGAGCGATGGCTGGGAGAGAAGCCCCAGTAGAGCCATCGGATGAAGCTAATAGAGAGACCGGTCTATGGTCAGAGCTGCCAGGTCCGACATCGACACTAGGTAACGGATCACCTGGTGGTAGCCGAACTTCGTCCACCATGAAAGCCACTTTTTCATTGGATTGGGAATAACACATAGTTTTGAACGAACAAACCAAGCCAAATAGTTCAAATAAATGACATAAAAGAGGACACAAGCAATAAAGGAATGGTAAACGCATATGCTTGTGCCCTAACCATGCAAATCCCCGTAGAGAAGTCCTAATAGAAAACTTCTCCCCCTTTGGCATCGAGATGCCAAAAAGGGAAAAGCGCGATGCTACGCGTCCCATGGAGATCACTCGGAGTCCGTCTCGGAGGCATAGGCATCATCACTATCAGCCGCTGGAGGAGAGTCGTGAGCAATGTTTGCCCTCTGAATGCTCTGCTCAAGATCAGTCCATGGAATCTGGGAAGAGTGCCACGTACTGTAAGCTTGGTGAACTGGAGGCTGAGGCGGAGGTCCTTGCTCACCACTGAGCTTGTGAAGAATGACCGCCTGAGTATGCTGAATATCTGCGCGCTGACGGCTGGCCTCAAAGTTCTCCTTGTGAATTTCAATGTTCATGCATAGAACATTGTGCTGAAACCAACTGAGCTTTTACATGCTTCTGAATCACAGGGGTATCAACATGGCGACCGGGGGCAAAACCACTAGAGCGGGCATCTCCCATAAAGGAGCCAGAAGCAGGTGCAGCAGGGGGAACATGCTTCTTCTTGTAGGCCTTCTTGACAGTGTGACTTGATACGTCTCCAACGTATCGATAATTTCTTATGTTCCATGCCACTTTATTGATGATACCTACATGTTTTATGCACATTATATGTCATATTTATGCATTTTCTGGAACTAACCTATTAACAAGATGCCGAAGAGCCATTTCTGTTTTCTGCTTTTTGGTTTCAGAAATCCTAGTAAAGAAATATTCTCGGAATTGGACGAAACTTTCGCCCGGGGTCCTATTTTTGCACGAAGCTTCCGGAAGACCGAAGACCTAACGAAGTGGGGCCACGAGGCAGCCGGGGGTGGCCGCGCGGCCAGGCCCTTGGCCGCGCGGCCCTATCCCTGGGCCTCGTGTGGCCCCTCGCGTTGACCCTCCGCCTACTTAAAGCTTCCGTCGCGAAACCCCGACCGAGAGCCACGATACGGAAAACCTTCCGAGCCGCCGCCGCGAATCCCATCTCGGGGATTCAGGAGATCGCCTCCGGCACCTGGGGAGGATTCATCTCCCGGAGGACTCTACACCGCCATGGTCGCCTCCGGAGTGATGAGTGAGTAGTCCACCCCGGACCATGGGTCCATAGCAGTAGCTAGATGGTCGTCTTCTCCTTGTTGTGCTTCATTGTTGGATCTTGTGAGCTGCCTAACATGATCAAGATCATCTATCTGTAATACTATATGTTGTGTTTGTCGGGATCCGATGGATAGAGAGTACTATGATTATGGTGATTATCAATCTATTGTTTATGTGTTGTTTATGATCTTGCATGCTCTCCGTTATTAGTAGAGGCTCTGGCCAAGTTTTTGCTCTTAACTCCAAGAGGGGGTATTTATGCTCGATAGTGGGTTCATGCCTTCATTGAATCTGGGATCGTGACAGGTTCTAAGGTTGTGATGTGATGTTGCCACTAGGGATAAAACATTGATGCTATGTCTAAGGATGTAGTTGTTGATTACATTACGCACCATACTTAATGCAATTGTCTGTTGCTTTGCAACTTAATACCGGAGGGGGTTCGGATGATAACCTGAAGGTGGACTTTTTAGGCATAGATGCAGTTGGATGGCGGTCTATGTTCTTTGTCGTAATGCCGGATTAAATCTCACTATATTTACCATGTCATGTATATGCATTGTTATGCCTTTCTCTATTTGTCAATTGCCCGACTGTAATTTGTTCACCCAACATGCTTTATCTTATGGGAGAGACACCTCTAGTGAACTGTGGACCCCGGTCCTATTCTTTACATAGCATACAATCTATTTGTTTTACTGTTTTCTTTTCAAACATCTTCCACTCGATACGTTTAATCCTTTGTTACAGCAAGCCGGTGAGATTGACAACCTCACTGTTTCGTTGGGACAAAGTACTTGGGTTGTGTTGTGCAGGTTCCTAGTTGGCGCCGGAATCCCTGGTGTTGCGCCGCATCACATTTCGCGACCATCAACCTTCAACGTGCTTCTTGGCTCCTCCTGGTTCGATTAAACCTTGGTTTCTTTCTGAGGGAAAACTTGCTACTGTGCGCATCATACCTTCCTCTTGGGGTTCCCAACGAACGTGTGAGTTACACGCCATCAAGCTCTTTTCTGGCGCCGTTGCCGGAGATCAAGACACAAGGGGAGTCTCCACTTCTCAATCTCTTTACTTTGTTTTTTTTCTTGCTTTATTTTATTTACTACTTTGTTTGCTGCACTAAAACAAAACATAAAAAAATTAGTTGCTAGTTTTACTTTATTTACTGTCTTGCTCTCTATATCCAAAACACAAAAAAATTAGTTACTCGCATTTATTTTATTATCATGACTAGTCCTGTAGTTGTTACTTTATCACCTGAGGAATCGATCTTTACCTTTAAACAAGGGGGTGAGGAGAGTTTTGAGAAAGCTTGGTCTAGAATTTTTGATTCATATAGTAGAACTGAACCTAAAATGCCTCTAAGTTTGCTTCTTAGTAACTTTTATTTTGGTCTTACTCTTCGTTATAGATACGCCCTAGATGCTGTAGTAGGAGGAGATTTCCTCCATTGTGATGGAGATCAAGCTTTTAATGCCATAAAAAAATTAGTCACATCATCTGGCTCTGCTAGTAACTTTGATTTATCTCTAGCTAGCATTCTTGATAGATTAAACACTCTTGAAACAAATATGTCTTGTTTAAAAGAAGGGTACAACCATATTCGCGAATTTTATGATTATGTTCCACTAAGCTTTGAACCTTCAATGTGGGTGCCTACTATAAAAGCTACCATTTGTGATGAAATTTTTTATGCCCGCTGTGATATTATCTGAATTCTGCCTTATGCCTAAAAGCATTTATGAATCTTTGCCACTTTGGGAACTTACTGAAGGAGGAGAAGGAATAACTCTTACTGATAATTCTGTTATAATTCCTAAGGGAGTAGCTGAAGGTGTTTTCACAACCTTTCTTGGAAGAACGGTATCCACTGATTATCTTGTCATTGAATGTGTAGGGACAGGACAAATTACGTTTGGAAGATCCCTGTTGAAACTCATGGGAGCAATCATCGATACGGGAAAGGGCACTCTAAATTTTACCTCTTCACCAGGATGCGGTCATGTATTCCCTAAACCAAAAAGTAAGAAGAGTAGGCTCAAAGCCTCTGGTAAGAATGTCAATGCTCCATCTCATCTCTCGATGTTACTTGATTTGCACTTTCTGCGCCTAGCTGAAAGGCGTTAAAGAAAAGCGCTTATGGGAGACAACCCATGTTTTTACCTACAGCAATTTTTTGTTTTGTTGAGTCTTGGAAGTTGTTTACTACTGTAGCAACCTCTCCTTATCATGTTTTTGTGCCAAGTAAAGTTTCTATGTCAAAGTTGATGTTATATTTGGGATCGCTGCAGAAACAGCATTGCTGTCTGTCACGAATCTGGGCACAATTCTCTGTAGAAAATTCGAAAAATCTGCCAATTTACGAGCGTGATCCTCAGATATGTACGCAACTTTCATTAGTTTTAAGTTTTTCCATTTGAGCAAGTCTGGTGCCATTTCTAAATTCGTCTTTACGGACTGTTCTGTTTTTGACAGATTCTGCCTTTTATTTCGCATTGCCTCTTTTGCTATGTTGGATTTATTTCTTTGATCCATTAATGTCCAGTAGCATTATGCAATGTCCAGAAGTGAAAATAATGATTGTGTCACCTCTGAATGAGTGAATTATTAATTATGCACTAACCCTCTAATGAGTTTGCTTGAAGTTTGGTGTGAAGGAAGTTTTCAAGGGTCAAGAGAGGAGAATGATATACTATGATCAAGAGGAGTGAAAGCTCTAAGCTTGGGGATTCCCCCGTGGTTCACCCCTGCATATTTTAAGAAGACTCAAGCGTCTAAGCTTGGGGATGCCCAAGGCATCCCCTTCTTCATCGACAAAATCATCAGGTTCCTCCCCTGAAACTATATTTTTATTCAATCACATCTTGTGTTCTTTACTTGGAGCGTCGGTTTGTTTTCGTTTTTGTTTTTGTTTGAATAAGATGGATCCTAGCATTCACTTTGTGGGAGAGAGACACGCTCCGCTGTTGCATATGGACACATGTGTCCTTAGGCTTTACTCATAATGTTCAAGGCGAAGTTTCTTCTTCGTTAAATTGTTATATGGTTGGAATTGGAAAATGCTACATGTAGTAATTCTAAAATGTCTTGGATAATGTGATACTTTGCAATTGTTGTGCTCATGTTTAAGCTCTTGCATCATATGCTTTGCACCCATTAATGAAGAAATACATAGAGCTTGCTAAAATTTGGTTTGCATATTTGGTTTCTCTAGAGTCTAGATAATATCTAGTATTGAGTTTTGAACAACAAGGAAGACAGTGTAGAGTCTTATAATGTTTACAATATGTCTTTTATGTGAGTTTTGCTGCACTTGTTCATCCTTGAGTTTGCTTCAAATAACCTTGCTAGCCTAAACCTTGTATCGAGAGGGAATACTTCTCATGCATCCAAAATCCTTGAGCCAACTACTATGCCATTTGTGTCCACCATACCTACCTACTACATGGTATTTCTCCGCCATTCCAAAGTAAATTGCTTGAGTGCTACCTTTAAAATTCCATCATTCACCTTTGCAATATATAGCTCATGGGACAAAATAGCCTTAAAAACTATCGTAGTATTGAATATGTACTTATGCACTTTATATTTTATTAAGTTGCCTGTTGTGCGATAACCATGCTTCTGGGGAACGCCATCAACTATTGTTGAATATCATGTGAGTTGCTATGCATGTCCGTCTTGTCTGAAGGTCTATCATTTTAGTGGTTGGAGCATGCAAAATTGTTAGAGAAGAACATTGGGCCGCTAACTAAAGCCATGAACCATGGTGGAAGTTTCAGTTTTGGACATATATCCTCAATCTCATATGAGAACAATAATCTTTGCTACATGCTTATGCATTTAAGAGGAGTCCATTATCTGTTGTCCATGTTGTCCCGGTATGGATGTCTAAGTTGAGAATAATCAAAAGCGAGAAATCCGAAATGCGAGCATTCTCCTTGGACCTTTGTACAGGCGGCATGGAGGTACCCTTTGTGACACTTGGTTGAAACATGGCATGTGAAGACCCGGTAGTCCAAGTTAAGTAGGACGAGGTGCGGGCACTATTAGTATACTATGCGTGAGGCTTGCAACTTGTAAGATATAATTTTCATAACTCATATACTTTATTACTACCGTTGACAAAATTGTTTCATGTTTTCAAAATAAAAGCTCTAGCACAAATACAGCAATCGATGCTTTCCTCATTGAAGGACCATTCTTTTACTTTTATTGTTGAGTCAGTTTACCTATCTCCTTCCACCTTAAGAAGCAAACACTTGTGTGAACTGTGCATTGATTCCTACATACTTGCATATTGCACTTATTATATTACTTTATGTTGACAATATCCATGAGATATACATGTTATAAGTTGAAAGCAACCGCTGAAACTTAATCTTCCTATGTGTTGCTTCAACACCTTTACTTTGATTTATTGCTTTATGAGTTAACTCTTATGCAAGACTTATTGATGCTTGTCTTGAAGTACTATTCATGAAAAGTCTTTGCTATATGATTCAGTTGTTTACTCATGTCATTACTTTTGTTTTGATCGCTGCATTCATTACATATGTTTACAAATAGTATGATCAAGATTATGATGGCATGTCACTTCAGAAATTATCTTTGTTATCGTTTTACCTCGGGACGAGCACTAAGCTGGATGCGATACGTCTCCAACGTATCGATAATTTCTTATGTTCCATGCCACTTTATTGATGATACCTACATGTTTTATGCACATTATATGTCATATTTATGCATTTTCGGAACTAACCTATTAACAAGATGCCGAAGAGCGGTTGCTGTTTTCTGCTGTTTTGGTTTCAGAAATCCTAGTAAAGAAATATTCTCGGAATTGGACGAAACTTTCGCCCGGGGTCCTATTTTTGCACGAAGCTTCCAGAAGACCGAAGACCTAACGAAGTGGGGCCACGAGGCAGCCGGGGTGGCCGGCGCGGCCGGCCCTTGGCCGCGCGCCCTATCCCCTGGGCCCTCGTGTGGCCCCTCGCGTTGACCCTCCGCCTACTTAAAGCTTCGCGAAACCCCCAGACGAGAGCCACGATACGGAAAACCTTCCCGAGACGCCGCCGCCGAATCCCATCTCGGGGATTCGGAGATCGCCTCCGGCACCCTGCGGAGAGGGGATTCATCTCCGGAGGACTCTACACCGCCATGGTCGCCTCCGGAGTGATGAGTGAGTAGTCCACCCCTGGACCATGGGTCCATAGCAGTAGCTAGATGGTCGTCTTCTCCTTGTTGTGCTTCATTGTTGGATCTTGTGAGCTGCCTAACATGATCAAGATCATCTATCTGTAATACTATATGTTGTGTTTGTCGGGATCCGATGGATAGAGAGTACTATGATTATGGTGATTATCAATCTATTGTTTATGTGTTGTTTATGATCTTGCATGCTCTCCGTTATTAGTAGAGGCTCTGGCCAAGTTTTTGCTCTTAACTCCAAGAGGGGTATTTATGCTCGATAGTGGGTTCATGCCTTCATTGAATCTGGGATCGTGACAGTAGGTTCTAAGGTTGTGATGTGCTGTTGCCACTAGGGATAAAACATTGATGCTATGTCTAAGGATGTAGTTGTTGATTACATTACGCACCATACTTAATGCAATTGTCTGTTGCTTTGCAACTTAATACCGGAGGGGGTTCGGATGATAACCTGAAGGTGGACTTTTTAGGCATAGATGCAGTTGGATGGCGGTCTATGTTCTTTGTCGTAATGCCCGGATTAAATCTCACTATATTTACCATGTCATGTATATGCATTGTTATGCCTTTCTCTATTTGTCAATTGCCCGACTGTAATTTGTTCACCCAACATGCTTTATCTTATGGGAGAGACACCTCTAGTGAACTGTGGACCCCGGTCCTATTCTTTACATAGCATACAATCTATTTGTTTTACTGTTTTCTTTTCAAACATCTTCCACTCGATACGTTTAATCCTTTGTTACAGCAAGCCGGTGAGATTGACAACCTCACTTTTCGTTGGGACAAAGTACTTGGGTTGTGTTGTGCAGGTTCCTAGTTGGCGCCGGAATCCTGGTGTTGCGCCGCATCACATTTCGCGACCATCAACCTTCAACGTGCTTCTTGGCTCCTGGTTCGATTAAACCTTGGTTTCTTTCTGAGGGAAAACTTGCTACTGTGCGCATCATACCTTCCTCTTGGGGTTCCCAACGAACGTGTGAGTTACACGCCATCATGACTCTCTTTAGGGAATCGACCCAAGTCTTTCGTAAGTGCAGCAGTGTTGTTGATGAGAAGCTGAATATATGGAGCATAGGGCATAGTGGTTCGGGAGACCATGGCATCATGAATCTCATTAAAGATGTAGTCCATGATATCAAGAGTGAAGTCTAATTCCTCATCCCCATCACGAGCACACTTAAAGGCGAGGTGCATAAGGTCCACAAGAGCTCCACGAATAGCATCATTGTTTCCACCACTTGGAGCAATGGTGGCTCGAAAGAAGCGGAGCAGCTGACTATAGATAGGAAGAAGCCCCTTGGTAGAACCAACAGCTCCAGATGAGTCATAGAGATCAAATAGCACATTCTTATCCGTCTTCTGAGGGCCATGGAGGCGGTGACCATCTACCTCGGGAAGACCAAGAATCGAAGCAAACTGGCGCAAAGTGGCCTCACATTGGGTGGAGACAGTCATCCACTGCATAGTGCGCTCTTCATCCTTCTTGAAGGCAAGTGAGCAAAGAATTGCTTGACCAAATCAGGACTGTAGTCACACTGTATCTTCATCAGCTCCTGCAATCCCATCCTTTTTGTGACCCAAATGGCATCCTCAAAGTGATCATTCACAGCCAAGAGCTCCACAATAATTGTTTGCATAGGTCTCACTTTCTTCATAGGTTCATATATATCCTTGAAGATATAACTTTGCTCCATGCACCAGAAGGGCTTGTCCTCAATCTCCCAGTCCCCTCTCAACAACCTCATACCAGTTCTTCATCCTGATAGCAGCATAAGTGATAACATCCATAGACTTGTAGTTCCTAAAATCCCCTCGCAACCAGCCCAGGCCGGATATTCCTGCCCTATGAAGGGGCGGATAATCCGGCCGGGCCGGATTTTCCGGGGTGCCAACAGGCCGGATTATCCGGTTTTCTGGAGAATTCCAGAACACCGGAAACCCTTCCTATCTTTTGTTGGTTATTTGCATATGCCCATATGTGATGCAATGAAGTATCACTTCACATATAAGATGCATATTGACCAACAATATGGGGCACCCTAGATCATCCAACCGAAACTCCTCAAACTCAAAGTTTTTACCAAAACATGACATAAGAGCAAGATGGAAATGGCTTATAGATGAGTGTAGGCTTGGGTTTAGAACGCTCAAACTGTTAATGGTACATGATCACTCAAGTTTGCAAGATATGAGCAAATAAGGCCAAACTAGAGTGATTTCCCATAAGAACAAGGAGATGTCAAATAAAATCATTAAGATCCAAATAACTCCAACTCTTCACAAAGAAGAGTGTGGTGGCCTAGGCCACCATATATGAGTGTTATGGCATGGCACCGCGAAGATATATCTTGGGCCCAAAACCACTACTCATCATTGAAGCTCACATATCAACATATGATATAAAGAGAATGATTTCTTAATGTTGGCATTATGGGGGAGGGATAGCTCAATAGTTTAAACCGCACTCCCCCTATTTCCATGCCCACATCTAAACCAAATAAAGTTTTGAGACAAAGGTGTGTTTGCAAGATGGTCAAGCTATACTCCTTGAATCAATGATATTTAGCTCATTCCTCAAATAGCAAAACCTTGCTTCATCAAGAGGCTTCGTGAATATATCGGCAAGTTGATCTTTGGTAGGAACATAGATAGCTTAATATCACCACGGGCAACATGATCCCTAATAAAATGATTCCGGATCTGAATATGCTTCGTTCTTGAATGTTGCACCGGATTATAGGCAATCTTGATAGCACTTTCATTATCACATAATAGAGGCACTTTGTCACAAGTGACACCGTATTCCTTTAAAGTTTGCCTCATCCATAACAATTGAGTGCATCCACTTGCGGCGGCAACATATTCGGCTTCGGCGGTGGAGAGAGATATACAATTTTGCTTCTTAGAAGACCAACACACCAAGGACCTACCAAGGAATTGGCAAGCCCCGGAGGTTGATTTCCTATCATCCTTGTCTCCCGCCCAATCCGCATCGGTGTATCCATTGAGAATAAAACTTGAGCCTTTAGGATACCAAATACCATATCTTGGGGTATCAACTAAATATCGAAAGATTCTTTTGAGAGCCATCATGTGACTCTCCTTAGGAGAAGCTTGATACCTTGCACACACACCAACACTCAACACTATGTCCGGTCTAGATGCACAAAGGTAAAGCAAGGATCCAATCATGGAGCGATATACCTTTTGATCCACCTCTTTACCATTGGGATCTAGTGCAAGATGACATTTAGTAACCATAGGAGTGGCTACACCCTTCATCTCGGTCATCTTGAACCTCTTGAGCATGTCTTGGAGATATTTTGCTTGATTGATGAAAGTCCCTTCTCTCAATTGCTTGATCTCAAAACCAAGAAAGAACCTCATCTCTCCCATCATAGACATCTCAAACCTATCGGTCATAAGCTTTGAGAATTCATCATTGAAAGCTTTGTTAGTAGAGCCAAAGATAATATCATCAACATATAATTGGAAAACGAAAAGCTCCCCATTAACCCTCTTAGTAAAAAGAGTGGGATCGATTAGCCCAACATCAAACCCACGGTCTATCAACAATTCTTTAAGGTGCTCATACCAAGCTCTAGGAGCTTGTTTGAGACCATAAAGTGCTTTATCAAGCTTATAGACATGGTTAGGAAAGTTGAGATCCTCAAACCCCGGGGGTTGCTTAACATAAACCTCTTCATGCAAAGGACCATTAAGAAATGCACTTTTCACATCCATTTGTTGTAATTTAAAGTTATGATGTGATGCATAAGCAAGAAGGATACGGATGGACTCAAGGCGAGCCACGGGAGCATAAGTTTCTCCAAAGTCAATTCCTTCAATTTGGGAGAAACCTTGAGCCACCAATCTTGCCTTGTTCCTCACAACATTTCCAAATTCATCTTGCTTGTTCTTGAATATCCATTTAGTGCCTATAACATTGCGGCACTCCTTTGGCTTCTCTACTAAAGTCCACACTTTGTTGCGCTTGAAGTTGTTGAGTTCCTCGTGCATAGCTTCCAACCAATCCGAATCTTCAAGGGCTTCAAATACTTTCTTGGGTTCCACTAAGGAGATATAAGCATGATGATTGCTAAAGTTAGCCAATTGCCTTCTTGTGGAAACTCTTGCTCGTACATCACCAAGAACCTTGTCATGTGTGTGTTCACGAATTTCAAGGTTCCTGTCTCTTCTTGCAAGACGACGGGCCTCGATCTCCTCCTTGGTTATTCTAGGACTTGGAGGTATCACTTGATCAACTTGATCGTTTGGGTCCCCGTCTTGACCTTCAACTTGAGCTTCCTCAATTTCTTGAGATTGATCACCTTCATTTGCTTGATCTTGGACATTATTCGGTGAATGACAAGAATTGAATGGATCCTTCATGATCTTGTCCTTGATCTTGCACACAAGAGGGAGGGTTTTGTTCTTGTTCTTGGGTTGGTGCATCATTAGCTTCAAGAGATGGAGTTTGTTGATGTTGAGAAGATGAGGGCTCCACCGTAGTAGAGCATAGTCCTTCCCGAGACGCCACACCGTGTCCCTCAATGGGGCGGAAAAATCCCACACCCATTCTTACTATGGAATCTTGAGGTATTTCATCACCTGCACAAACATCAACTTGCCCCACTTGGGAGCCATCATTTTCTTCGAACCTCACACTACAAGATTCGATGATAATCTTGGAAGATATATCGAAGACTCTATAAGTGTGAGATTCGGCACCGTAACCAACAAATATACCCTCCAAAGCTTTAGGAGAAAATTTAGATAAATGAACTCCTTTGATTTTATAGAAACACTTACACCCGAACACCTTGAAGTATGAGATATTAGGCTTGTTGCCGGTGAGTATTTCATATGGAGTCTTGTTCAAGCCCTTACGGAGATAGAGCCGGTTAGAGGAGTGGCAAGCGGTGGAGATGGCTTCTACCCAAAAATTATAGCGGGATTTATATTCCGCCATCATAGATCTTGCCATATCCAAAAGAGTCCGGTTCTTCCTCTCCGCAACACCATTTTGTTGAGGGGTGTATGCAGCGGAATATTGATGTCTTATCCCCTCATCACTAAGAAAATCATTGAGTGTGTAGTTCTTGAACTCGGAGCCGTTGTCACTTCTTATTGCCATAATAAGGAGGTTGTGTTGACGTTGCACCTCGGTAGCAAAGTCAATGAAGATTTGTTGAGTCTCGTCTTTCTTCATGAGAAAGTAGACCCAACTGTATCTTGAGTAGTCATCAACAATTACCAAGCAATATTTCTTCGCACCAAGACTTGCATGAGTGGTAGGACCAAAGAGATCCACATGAAGGAGCTCCAAGATCCTCTTGGAAGAGATGATAGTCTTGCTTGGGTGCGGAGAGTCATGCATTTTGCCTTCAACACAAGCCCTACAAACACGATCTTTGGCAAAAGAAACATTTTCCATTAGTCCCACAATATGGTTCCCCTTGTGGAGACTTTGCAAAGTTCTCATGTTGACATGGGCTAAGCGGTGATGCCACAACCAACCCACATCCGCCTTTTCGAATAGGCACATCGCACTTGAAGTGGTGGTGACATAGGCATCCCCAATGGGCCTGCCGAAGGTGGTACCCGGGGTTTATTGAAGGCCCAGGACTCGAAGAATAAGAAGATTCGGAAGCCCATTTAGTGTTAAGGAAAGATAGATTGTATTAGGAAATATAGAGACTTGTAATCTTACGAGATGGGTACGAAACCCTCCCGAACTCTGTAACTTGTGTATTACGAAAACCCTTGGCTCCACCTCCTATATAAGGGGGAGCCGAGGGACAAAGAAAGGATCGAATCTATTGTCAACAGAACCCTAGTTTTTACAATCAGCGAGTACTTTTCGGCTGAAACCTTCGAGATCTACTTGCCCTCTACTTCTAGCAAAACCCTAGTCTACAATCTGTAGGCATTGACAAATTAAACCTTTGTCAATTGGTGTCGTCTGTGGGAATTAGAGGTTGCAAGGAACTGATCTCGATGGCACGTCCAGAATCGTCGACTTCGTCGGTGGCTAGCAATGCAATGGATCGAGGTAAACGGGAAAAAACTGATCTAGTCGATTTTATTCCTCACCCGCCCTCCCGTTTGGATGCATGTGCCTATCTGGAGGAGCCCATCATCATGATGTTCATAGAATTCCGATTTGGCGTCAACAAAGAAGGATCCTATCGTCTCGAAGTTCCGATCTCGTTGGAATTTTCAGCGATCGATTCTGACTTTTCATCGAGTGATGAGGAGTTTTCGTCGCCACGCTTCGTCGACACCAAGGCAAGCGGAAAGCTCGCCAAGATCTTCAGCGACACATCTTTCGAGTCGTCTGCGGACTCCGTTATAAGCAGCGATTCCGACAGCGTCGACAGCTTCAACTTCATCGACAAATCTGCTGCCATCGGAAAGGTCTTCACCAATCTCTATGATGGTGTCACCAATCCCGACAAAAATCAATACTCAAAATACCATCAAGTCTATGCAATTGATGAGGCAAGCCGAGCAGAACCAGAGACGTCAGAGGCGTTCGATGATTTGGGAAACCCATACATCGATCCCGCTGATCTCAGAAGAGGCCTAGGCACTAAATATGTCGGGTCTTCACCTCGTGAAAGAGTCCAACTCCCTCAAGCAGCGTGGGATAGGGCCGCAAGAGCCATGGATGGTTCAGAACCAATGACCACTGCTACTGCAGAAGAATTACAAGCCTATCAATATAGACTTGCTCGTGTGAGTAGGGAGCTGGAAAAAGAGACAACATCCCTGAATAGAAGAAAAGAGGCAGCATCCGCGTCAAGCAGGCGTCGAGCAGAGCTCAGTCGACAATCAGGAACTTCGGGAGATAGTCACAGAGAAGCTCGGAGGAGGGCAAGATCTCGGCTGCAAAATATACCCGAAGCAGAGAGAGGCAACATAATTCAAAATCTCGACATGTCCTTCATGACAATTGATATCAGGGGAAATATCATACCAAAAACACCAGAAGCTGGATACTTGGCAACGCAAGCTTATATCCTTGCGTCCAGACCACCCCCTGGGGACCCGAGAGAAGCATTGTTTAATATGGCAATGGCTGGAGTTGGAGTTATGGGAACAGCGTTTGCAGCTACACCTCCCGAAGGAACTACAAGACAAAATAGTCCACGACCCACGACAATGGAAGATCCACCAAGGACAAGTGGAGCAAGGGATACGACGGCAAGCAAGGGTGGATAGAGCGCGACAAGAAAGAAGAGAACATCGGCAGTCACCAGAAGTCGCCGATGAAGATATGTGCGGGTTACCATGCTTTACAAGACGAGGTCGAAAAACTCGAGTCCCGAAAGGGTTTAAGTTACCCGAAAATTTCAAGAAATTTGACGGCCTACAAGATCCTGAGGATTGGCTCGTTGATTACCTTGAGATGGTGAAGTTGGTAGGCGGAACCAGAGCAATAGCCATGCAAAGCATCCAAGTACACTTGAGCGGTGCCGCGCGATCTTGGATAAAGAAGCTTCCCCAGGTTCCATCGACAGCTGGGATAGTTTCGAAGATATCTTCGTGAAGAACTTCCGATCCACCTGCAAGAAACCCGCGTCATTGGAAGAGCTGAGGGCGTGCAGGCAGAAACACGACGAATCGATGAGAAAATATATACAGAGGTGGAACATTATTAAAAACTCGGCAGAGGATATATCTGACGAGAGAGCAATAGACGCGTTCGTGGCAGGAATTCGACGAGGAGATTTCGTCGAGGACTTAGGGAGAACCAACCCTAAGACAATATCAGCACTGATGGAGATAGCAAACAAGTGGGCAGATGGAGAAGACGCGATATACAACAAGCGACATAGGTCACCAGAGGAAGATCGCGGTCGAAATTTTCAAAATAGAAGGCGATTTTCTCGCCAGTTACAATAATGATGCTCGGCCATATATCGGCTGGTTTCCGAGGAAACTCGGAGGAAATAATCGAGATGATTACCAAAGGAGTAACGAGCAGCAAAGTGACTCGAGAGGTGATTTCCGTGGTAACAGGCAAAATAGTGGACCAAGGTTCCAAAGACCTTATGTGTCTCCCGAAGAAATGATGAACGGGCCCTGTCAGATGCACTTCTATCTCGACAATAATGGAAAAAGACAGTCAGGTCATCTCCAGAAAGATTGTCGCAATTTGCAAGCAATGTTGCGAGCCGCAGGGATCGCCAATGCCCAGGCAACGAATAGAAACCCCCAGGGACCAAGGAGTGAGATTCACCTCCCACCTCCTCCCGCAATTACGGACGAAAATCGGCACCAGCTCGAATAGCGGCAGCACCACATCCACCTCCATATGTTGACCCCAACTCCAATGGTGCGGTCTCGATGATTCAGAAAGCTAGGCCATCTAACAGGGCGCAGAAGGTAATCTCGCGGCAAGTGTTCATGGCAGAGAAGATGCCTCCACCAACAGTTGAGTACCTAAATTGGTCGGGGCAAGACATTGGCTTCACAATTGCGGATCATCCGCAGCAAGTTCCTCGACCAGGGCAATCTGCACTCATCTTACCCGCAGTAATTGCTGGTTTTGATGTGTCGAGAGTTTTTATAGATGGCGGTGCAGCTTAAACCTTATGTATGCAGATACATTGAGGAAGATGAACCTATCCTGGCAAATCTAAAACCAACCGACACACGTTTCCATGGGATCACGCAGAGAAGCCAAGTTATCCGGGCAAGATCAATCTCGACGTTCGCTTTGGGACCCGAGAGAACTACAGATAGAGAATCCGGAGTTTGAAGTTGTGGATTTCCCGTCGCAATATCACGTCTTGTTGGGACGACCAGCATATGCCAGGTTTATGGCGGTACCTCATTACACGTACTTATTATGGAGGTTGCCTGGACCTAAGGGACCAATCACAATTAAGGAAGCTTCGCACTAGCCGATAAGTGCGGATTTTCATCGACTATCGAAACCTTCGGGATGCAAGCAGAATATATGGCGCCAAGGCTCACTGATTATGATGTGCTGCCACAGGGAGACCACAGGAACCAACTTTAATACGCCAAGGATTCAAAAGGGCAGATCCACCCGACAGACCCAAAGAAAACGACATCCATTGCAGCAAACATGGATCTCGCATAGGAAAGCGCGCTCGTCGAGTTCCTCCGTGAGCACTGGAAAATCTTCGCATGGTGTCCAGCTGACATGCCAGGAGTACCCAGGGAACTTGCCGAGCACCACCTCAACTTGGATCCTCTCGCGAGACCAATCAAACAACCTTTGCGGCGTTTTTCGGAACCAAACCGCAAAGCTATGCTATCAGAAATAGATCGACTCAAAGATGCTGGTTTTATTAAAGAAATATCTACAGAGGCCACGTGGGTAGCTAACCCAGTGATGGTGCCGAAGAAAAACACGAAAGTCCTTCACATGTGTGTCGACTTTACGTGTCTCAATAAACACTGTCCTAAGGATCACTTTCCCCTCCCAAGGATCGATCAAATCATCGACTCCACGGCAGGATGTGAACATCTTTCCTTCTTGGACGCGTACTCTGGTTATAACCAGATCAGATTAAAAGAAGATGATGAAGCGGAAATAGCATTCATAACACCTTACGGCGTGTTCTGCTATAGAACAATGCCCTTTGGTTTGAAAAACGCGGGAGCAACATATCAGCGGATGATGCAGAAGTGCCTTGCGACACGATTGGAAAAAATGTACAAGTCTATATTGACGATGTCGTGATAACATCAAAAAAGGGGACAACACTGATCGAAGATTTGAAAGAAACCTTCGACAACCTCGACAAGTTCTGCCTTAAGCTGAACCCGACAAAATGCTCTTTTGGTGTTCCTGCGGAGAACTTCTCGGGTTCCTAGTATCGCAAGAGGGATTGAAGCCAATCCGAGAAAATACAAGCCATCGTAACTATGAGGAAGCCGACAAAGTTGAAATAAATACAAGCTGACAGGGCGAGTCGCAGCTTTGAGCAGATTCGTCGCCAGGCTGGGAGAAAAGCGCTGCCGTTCTATGCATTGATCAAACAAGGAGAGAAATTTCAATGGAACGAGGAAGCAGATAGGGCTTTCGAGAATCTTAAGCGCACAATTTCGACACCACCAATCTTGGTGGCGCCTAAAGAGAAGGAACCCCTCCTGCTATACATTGCAGCCACGCCTCAAGTAGTCAGCACGGCCCTGGTAGTAGAGAGGGAGGAAGAAGGAAAGCTCCATGGAGTACATCGGCCAGTATATTTTATCAGCGAAGTACTGTCGCCCTCAAAACAGCGGTACCCTCAATACCAGAAGTTGGCGTATGGAGTATTTACGACAGCAAGAAAATTGCGACACTATTTTTCGGCGCATCCGATAATAGTGGTCAATGAAGCTCCTCTGTCAAATATACTAAACAACCCAGAAGCTACGGGTCATGTCTCCCTTTGGGGAATAGATTTCCCCTCGGGACATCACGTATGAAAAAAGAAAAGCAATAAAGTCACAAATTCTACCAGATTTCATCGCATAGTGGATGGAGCTACAAAACACAGGGCCTCCAGATTTATCGAGAACCTGGACTATGAACTTTGATGGGTCCAAAAGGTTAGAAGGCGCTGGAACAGGCGTAATACTAGTATCACCTGAAGGCGACAAATTGAAGTATGTCTTACGGATGACGTTCCCAAACGCGTCTAACAATGAAGCAGAATATGAGGCTCTCATACACGGGATGAAGATGGCGAAAGCCTGCAGTGCAACTCGATTGATAATCTTTGGTGACTCACAGTTGGTAGCACAGCAGGTCATGAATCAATGTGATGCAGTCAGCGAGAGTATGATAGCATACAAGGAGATGTACAATGAGCTAGAAAAGCTGTTTGATGGATGCGAGGTAAACCACATCAGCAGGTTGAGCAATGATGAAGCCGATGTTCTTGCAAACATCGGGTCTCAATGTCTCGCTATCCCTCCAGGCGTGTTTTGGGAAGAAATAAGCGAGAGATCAACGAAGCCAATGAAAACAAAGAAGAAGGAGAAGGAAGAAAAACCTTCGAGTGTCACCAAAGAATCATTGGAAGAAGAAGAAGAGGAACAGGAGCTAGTCATGATGGTGCAAATTCCATGGATGCAGGCGTATATATCATACATCTTAAGGAAAACGATACCCGACGATCCAGTTGAAGCAAGGCGAGTAATCAGACGATCTAAAGCTTTTACTGTGATAAAAGGGGAGTTGTACAAGC
The DNA here is from genome assembly GCA_030979885.1 of Lolium multiflorum. Taxonomy (NCBI): domain Eukaryota; kingdom Viridiplantae; phylum Streptophyta; class Magnoliopsida; order Poales; family Poaceae; genus Lolium; species Lolium multiflorum. The sequence goes on along the minus strand of CM061749.1, from coordinate 185,993,049 downwards.
GAAGTATTTCGGGTGTGCTATAGAGATGTGTCACACCCGAAGAAGGAAGGATCATCCTGAAAGATACACGAAGGAATATGTGGGCATCACGCAAGCAGCCGAGCTATCGCGGCTAAAGTCTTCAGGGCAAGATTTTATTGGTTAACAGCAATTGAGGACGCAAAGGAAATAGTGCGAACTTGCGACGCGTGCCAGAGATTCGCCGCAAACCTCACTCTCCGGCAGCAGAACTGATGCCAATCCCACTATCTTGGCCCTTTGCTCAATGGGGTCTCGATATGGTGGGAAAACTACACAAAGCTTCGCCAGGAGGATATGAGTATATGCTCGTTGCTGTCGACAAATTTACCAAGTGGATAGAAGCAAAGCCGATAAATTCACCGGACGGCGCATCAACAATCAAGTTTGTGAAAAGCATTGTCTTTCGATTTGGAGTTCCCCATAGCATCGTCACAGACAATGGCAGCAATTTCACATCCAAGGAATTCAAAGCGTATTGCGAAGAAGTGGGCATTAAATTGAGTTTTGCGTCCGTTGCACATCCACAGACCAACGGTCAAGTCGAGAAAGCCAATGGCATCATCTACAATGGTATCAAGAAGCGCCTGTTAGGACCATTGGAAAAAGCTCGGCATACTTGGCCGAGGAGCTGCCAAGTGTGTTGTGGAGTATTCGAACAACACCAAACACGGCGACGCAGGAGACGCCGTTTTTCCTGGTCCATGGAGCTGAAGCAGTACTGCCGATAGAAATAGAGCATGATTCTCCAAGAGTTACAGAATATGATGAAGAAACTTCGAGAAGAGCTTTGGAGGATGATGTCGACGCACTTGATGAGGCTCGAGACGAAGTATTGTCACGAGTCGCCAAATACCAACAGGACCTACAGTCGACGATTGCGACCAAGATCTTTTCAAGTTGGGGACTTGGTTTTACGACTCAACCAAAAAAGCCATGAAAAACTTGAGTCACCGTGGCTTGGACCTTACATCGTCACAGAGGTAATCGAAGGAGGAGCATACAGAATCAAGGACAAGAAGACGGGGATTGCTGAGCCAAACCCTTGGAACGTGGCGCAGCTCAGGCGTTTCTATGCTTAGATGCCGAAATATAGTCTCCTCTGTAAACATACAATGTACTGAAACGCCCGCGAGTTTTCAGACGCACTCTTTTCCTTTTTCGGGGCACCGAGTGGGGCCGGGAAAGGTTTTTAATGAGGCGGGCTCGCGGTGCTGCAATATAATAAAGATAGTGGAATTATATATCTTTTCGACAGGCTCGGGGGCTTCCCAGATACAATATATACACAATGCCGACAAATATAACCTGTAAAATATCTCGCCTTGGTACAAAGTAGCTCGCCAAATAAAAATGTCGCTAAATAGCGATCAACATAAAGCTCGGGGTTTCGCACCCGCAAAAAATAGTGCACAAATATAATTTATATTGCCTTGGGACAACCTCGCATTATAAAAAGAAAACATCGCCATCAAAACGCCCGGGGGCTTGGCATTGAAAAACAGAAATATAGTGACTTTACAATATAGATTATGTCTACTACACACAAGATACAATCTTTGGAGCAACAAATCTTCAAGGATTACCCAGTATATTGTCTATCGTCAGTCGTTCATTATTTATCGCGCGAGTGCTATGTTCAGCATAGCTGCCCTTCACGAAGAATTCGGCGTCCATCCGAAGAAGTTCATCCATCATATCTTCGGCAACAGGGGTCACAACGTCGTCATATTTGCTGAAGTTCTTCCTCCTCTTCGCCATCTTGGCCAGGCACTTTGGAACAACTTGACCCACGTCTAACTTCGGGTAGCAGATTTTTATCATGATCATAGCAAACCTTGCGCCAGCAGCTAATTGGGCCCGCACAAAGCCGTGGATTCGAGGAGCATCCCGAAATTTGTCCATTAAAGCAGGAAGAGTCTCTGGCATCTTATTACGAGGAAACATGGTGCCATAGACCAGAGACAAGGTCCTTGTACAAAAGTCGAGATAATCGCGAACCTGAAGCGCGCGATCCTGAAACCTGACGATCTGGCGAGTCCGTTCAGGCGTGCCCCAAAAATTTGAACCATGATCACGCGCAAGCCTGAGAAGTGCATTGGAGCGAGCTTCGACACGTTCATCTTCGGTAGTAGCATCCAAGAAGGAACCTATTTTTGAAAGAATCAGCGGGCAACGAGGAGACAAGCAAAAAAGAAAAATAAAGCATGACAAAGATAATGAAGCACACCTGCCATATCCAAGCTAGCATCTGTCAAAGAATCGAAGCATAAAATTCTCTCAAGATGTAGCTGCAGCAGCCTCAGCAACCGCGGAGTCCTTTTCAGCCATGGCATCTTGAGCCTGTTGGAGTGCAACCTTTTCCCTCTCGGAGGATTTCCGAGATTGTTCCATGAGCATAAGCGACTGCCTCTTCGTAGATTGAAGTTGCTGCCGAAGCTCTTCCAAATCTTGTGCTGAGTCTTTACCCGACGAATCCTCAACAAATTCGACAGCTACAGGCTTTTTCTTTAAATGGGATGAAGGAAAATCTCGGAAGGACCAGGAGTTGCAGTATAGTTGTGAAAAATCAACTGAAAACAAAATTTTCGACATCAATCATTAAGCAAAGATAGATTTCCATTCATTCTGAAAGTATGTTGATGCGCGTAGATGTACACGTCCGTTGGGAACCCCAAGAGGAAGGTATGATGCGCACAGTGGCAAGTTTTCCCTCAGAAAGAAACCAAGGTTTAATCGAACCAGGAGGAGCCAAGAAGCACGTTGAAGGTTGATGGTGGCGAAATGTGATGCGGCGCAACACCAGGGATTCCGCCACGTGGAACCTGCACAACACAACCAAAGTACTTTGCCCCAACGAAAAAGTGAGGTTGTCAATCTCACCGGCTTGCTGTAACAAAGGATTAACCGTATTGTGTGGAAGATGATTGTTTGCGAAGAAAACAGTACAATTGCAGTAGATTGTATGCGATGTAAAGAATAGGACCGGGGTCCACAGTTCACTAGAGGTGTCTCTCCCATAAGATTAAAGCATGTTGGGTGAACAAATTACAGTCGGGCAATTGACAAATAGAAATGGCATAACATTGCACATACATGATATGATAAATATAGTGAGATTTAATCAGGGCATTACGACAAAGTACATAGACCGCCATCCAACATGCATCTATGCCTAAAAAGTCCACCTTCGGGTTATCATCCGAACCCCTTCCAGTATTAAGTTGCAAGCAACAGACAATTGCATTAAGTATGATGCGTAATGTAATCAACAACTACATCCTTAGACATAGCATCAATGTTTTATCCCTAGTGGCAACAACACATCCACAACCTTAGAACTTTCTGTCACTGTCCCAGATTTAATGGAGGCATGAACCCACTATCGAGCATAAATACTCCCTCTTGGAGTTAAGAGCAAAAACTTGGCCAGAGCCTCTACTAATAACGAGAGCATGCAAGATCATAAACAACACATAGGTAATGGATTGATAATCACCATAACATAGTATTCTCTATCCATCGGATCCCGACAAACACAACATATAGTATTACAGATAGATGATCTTGATCATGTTAGGCAGCTCACAAGATCCAACAATGAAGCACAATTAGGAGAAGACGACCATCTAGCTACTGCTATGGACCCATAGTCCAGGGGTGAACTACTCACTCATCACTCCGGGGCGATCATGGCGATGAAGAGTCCTCCGGGAGATGATTCCCCTCTCCGGCAGGGGCCGGAGGCGATCTCTGAATCCCGAGATGGGATTGGCGGCGCGTCTCTGGAAGGTTTTCCGTATCGTGGCTCTCGGTACAGAGGGTTTCGCGATGAAGACTTTAAGTAGGCGGAAGGCAACGCGGGGCCACACGAGGGCCCACACGCTAGGGCCGCGCGGTTGGGCCTGGCCGCGCCGCCTAGTGTGGCGCAGTGGCCCCACTTCCTTTCCCCTCGGTCTTCCGGGAAGCTTCGTGCAAAAATAGGACCCTGGGCGTTGATTTCGTCCAATTCCGAGAATATTTCCTTACTAGGATTTCTGAAACAAAAACAGCAGAAAACAGCAACTCGGCTCTTCGGATCTTGTTAATAGGTTAGTGCTTAAAAATGTAAATACGACATATATGTGTATAAAACATGTGGCAACAATTAGTGTTCTCATATGAGATTGAGGATATATGTCCAAAAACTGAAACTTCCACCATGATTCATGGCTTTAGTTAGCGGCCCAATGTTCTTCTCTAACAATATGCATGCTCTAACCATTAAGGTGGTAGATCTCTCTTACTTCAGACAAGACGGACATGCATAGCAACTCACATGATATTCAACAAAGAGTTGATGGCATCCCCAGGAGCATGGTTATCGCACAACAAGCAACTTAATAAGAGATAAAGTGCATAAGTACATATTCAATACCACAATAGTTTTTAAGGCTATTTTGTCCCATGAGCTATATATTGCAAAGGCGAATGATGGAATTTTAAAGGTAGCACTCAAGCAATTTACTTTGGAATGGCGGAGAAATACCATGTAGTAGGTAGGTATGGTGGCACTACAAGAAAAGTTGCCATGGCCGACGAAGTTGAAGTCGCGTGGTTGTTGCTGGTGTACCATGGCCGACGATTTTTGGTCCCTCCGTGGTGCATGTCAAAACTTTTTTTCTCGTTTTTGAGGCCACCTAGCCCGACGAAAGCGGCCAAAACGTCGCGTATGGTGGCCCGGGACGTGGTGCATCTCGAAATCTCGGGTTCGCCGGCCGAGTCAACGCAAATCCGCACCGCCGAGGGATGTAGGGCCCAGATGGCAGCCTCTCTGGCATTGTTTTTTTCTAGATCGCGCCATCTCGTTCAACGTTCTCCGATCGAGCCGTTTACGATGCAGGATCATGGGTCCCGCATGTCATCCTCTATGAACCAAAATTCTTTCTATTCTTGGATTCTTTTGACCCCCTGATTTCCGGCTACTTCCTTTTTCTTTTGATCCCTTGCCGCCTTGGAAACATTGAGACCGCTGCTGGTAAATGGGAACCGCATGTCATCCTCTATGTGCAGTCAACTTTCTTTTCTTGGAGTTTTTTTTGGCACCTCAAATTTGGTCACTTGCTTTTTCTTTCGATCCCCTGCCGCCTCTCAAACGGTGATACCGCTGCTGCTAACTGGGACCCGCATGTCATCCTCTATGTACTATAAAACTTTCTTTTCTTGAATTATTTTGGCACCTCATATTTGGTCACTTACCTTTTTCTTTCGATCCCCTGCCGCCTCTCAAACGGTGATACCGCTGCTACTAAATGGGACCCGCATGTCATCCTCTATGTACTATAAAACTTTCTTTTCTTGAATTATTTTTGGCTCCTCATATTTTTTCACTTGCCTTTTTCTTTCGATCCCCTGCCGCCTCTCAAACGGTGATACCCGCTGCTAAATGGGACCCGCATGTCATCCTCTATGTACTATAAAACTTTCTTTTCTTGAATTATTTTTGGCTCCTGATATTTTTTCACTTGCCTTTTCTTTCGATCTCATGCCACGTTTGAAACGTTGAGGAACCTGCTGCCCGCATGTCATCCTCTATGTACTATAAAAGTTCATTTTCTTGGTTTTTTTCACCCTCTGATTTTTGGCAATTTCTTTTTTCTTTTGATCCCCGTCGCCTCTCAAACGGTGATACCGCCGCTGCTAAATGGGACCCGCATGTCATCCTCTATGTACTATAAAACTTTCTTTTCTTGAATTATTTTTGGCTCCTGATATTTTTTCACTTGCCTTTTTCTTTCGATCTCATGCCACGTTTGAAACGTTGAGGAACCTGCAGGCTCATGGGACCCGCATGTCATCCTCTATGTACTATAAAAGTTCATTTTCTTGGTTTTTTTTCACCCTCTGATTTTTGGCAATTTCTTTTTCTTTTGATCCCCTGCCGCCTCTCAAACGGTGATACCGCTGCTGCTAAATGGGACCCGCATGTCATCCTCTATGTACTATAAAACTTTCTTTTCTTGAATTATTTTTGGCTCCTGATATTTTTTCACTTGCCTTTTCTTTCGATCTCATGCCACATTTGAAACGTTGAGGAACCTGGCTCATGGGACCCGCATGTCATCCTCTATGTACTATAAAAGTTCATTTTCTTGGTTTTTTTTCACCCTCTGATTTTTGGCAATTTCTTTTTTCTTTTGATCCCCTGCCGCCTCTCAAACGGTGATACCGCTGCTGCTAAATGGGACCCGCATGTCATCCTCTATGTACTATAAAACTTTCTTTTCTTGAATTATTTTTGGCTCCTCATATTTTGTCACTTGCCTTTTTCTTTCGATCTCATGCCATGTTTGAAACGTTGAGGAACCTGCTGGCTCATGGGACCCGCATGTCATCCTCTATGAGCAATCAACTTTCTTTTCTTGGAGTTTTTTTGGCACCTCATATTTGGGCACTTGCCTTTTTCTTTCGATCTCATGCCACGTTTGAAACGTTGAGGAACCTGCCTGGCTCATGGGACCCGCATGTCATCCTCTATGAGCAATCAACTTTCTTTTCTTGGAGTTTTTTTGGCACCTCATATTTGGGCACTTGCCTTTTTCTTTCGATCTCATGCCACGTTTGAAACGTTGAGGAACCTGCTGGCTCATGGGACCCGCATGTCATCCTCTATGTGCTATAAAAGTTTCCTTTGTTGGATTTTTTTCACCCTCTGATTTTTGGCTTGCCTTTTCTTTTGATCCCCTGCCCCCTTTGAAACGTTGAGTAAGCTGTTGGCTCAAGGGACCCGCATGTCATCCTCTATGTCCATCAACTTTATTTTCTTGGATTTTTTTCACCCCCTAATTACTAGCTACTTTCTTTTTTTTGATCTCAAGCCGCATTACAAACATTGAGACCGCTGCGCAAAATGGGACCCACATGTCATCCTCTATGTACAATAAAGTTTCTTTTCTTGGATTATCTTTTGCTCCTGATATTTTGTCACTTGCCTTTTTCTTTCGATCTCATGCCGCCTTTGAAACGTGGAGTAAGCTGCTGCTCATGGGTCCCGCATGTCATCCTCTACGAACAATAAAAGTTTCCTTTCTTGGAGTTATTTTTGACCCCTAATTTCTGGCTATTTGCCTTTTTCTTTGGATCTCCCGCCCTTTGAAACGATGAGGACGTTGTTGGCAGGTCGGTCCCACAAGTCATCCTCTATGAACAATAAAAGTTTCCTTTGATGGATTTTTTTGAACCCCTAATTAATTTCTGGATATTTCCTTTTTTTCTTTGATCCCCTGCCGCCTTGGAATCGTTGAGGATGCTGCTGCCTCATGGGTCCCGCATGTCATCCTCTCAGAACGGTAAATGTTTCTTTTCTTGGATATTGTTTACCAAATGATTTTTGGCTTATTTTTTCTTTCGATATCCTGCCGCCTTTAAAACGTTGAGGACGCTGCTGGCTCACGGGTCCCACATGTCAGCCTCTATGAACAATAAACGTTGAGGACGCTGCTGCCTCATGGGTCCCGCATGTCATCCTCTCAGAACGAAAATGTTTCTTTTCTTGGATTTTTTACCAACAGATTTTTGGTTTATTTTTTCTTTCCATCCCCTGCCGCCTTTAAAACGACGCTGCTGGCTCATGGGTCCCCGATGTCAGCCTCCCCGTACAAGAAACATGTGATATCTTGATTATTTTGCAGACAATAAACAGTGTATTGCGCTCTGAGCTATTTCAACGGATAAATTAAATCTTTATTTTTACATAAACAAATTTATATGCTGAATCTCCTTGTTTTTTGTTTTTGCGAAGCATAGGACTTTCCTGTTTTTTTTAGAAAAATCCGAACTATCCTGTTTTGGAGTGGGCTGAAATTGTACGAGTCAAAAGGCCCAGCAGGATAGTTCGAATGCCCAGATGTCCACATGCAGCCCAATTGAAATCGTTCTTTTTTTTGGATTTTTTCACCCCCTGATTTCTGGCTACTTCATTTTTCTTTTGGTCCTGTGCCGCCTTGGAAACGTTGAGCCCGCTGCTGCAAAATGGGACCCGCATGTCATCCTCTATGTACAATAATTTCTTTTCTTTGATTATTTTTGGCTCCTGATATTTGGTCACTTGCCTTTTTCTTTCGATCCGTGCAGCCTCTCAAACGGTGATACCGCTGCTGCTAAATGGGACCCGCATGCCATCCTCTATGTACAATCAAGTTTCTTTTCTTGAATTATTTTTGGCTCCCGATATTTGGTCACTTGCCTTTTTCTTTCGATCTCATGCCACGTTTGAAACGTTGAAAAACCTGCTGGCTCATGGGACCCGCATGTCATCCTCTATGTACAATAAAACTTTCTTTTCTTCGATTTTTTTTGGCACCTCATATTTGGTCACTTGCCTTTTTCTTTCGATCCCCTGCCGCCTCTCAAACGGTGATACCGCTGCTGCTAAATGGGACCCGCATGTCATACTCTATGTACAATCAAGTTTCTTTTCTTGAATTATTTTTGGATCCTGATATTTGGTCACTTGCCTTTTTCTTTCGATCTCATGCCACGTTTGAAACGTTGAAAAACCTGCTGGCTCATGGGACCCGCATGTCATCCTCTATGTACTATAAAAGTTCATTTTCTTGGTTTTTTTTCACCCTCTGATTTTCGGCTATTTCCTTTTTCTTTTGATCCCCTGCCGCCTTTGAAACGTTGAGGACTCTGCTGGCTCATCGATAAAACTTTCCTTTATTGGAGTTTTTTACCCCCTAATTTCTGGCTACTTTCTTTTTCTTTTGATCTCAAGCCGCATTTGAAACGTTGAGACCGCTGCTGCTAAATGGGACCCGCATGTCATCCTCTATGTACAATAAAGTTTTCTTTTCTTGGATTATCTTTGTCTCCTGATATTTTGTCACTTGCCTTTTTCTTTCGATCTCATGCCGCCTTTGAAACGTTGAGTAAGCTGCTGGCTCATGGGTCCCGCATGTCATCCTCTACGAACAATAAAAGTTTCCTTTCTTGGAGTTATTTTTGAACCCTAATTTCTGGCTACTTCCTTTTTCTTTTGATCCCGTGCCGCCTTGGAAACGTTGAGACCGCTGCTGCTAAATGGGTCCCGCATGTCATCCTCTATGTACAATAAAATTTCTTTCTTCGATTATTTTCGGGTCCTGATATTTGGTCACTTGCCTTTTTCTTTCGATCTCATGCCGCCTTTGAAACGTTGAGGAAGCTGCTGGAGCATGGGTCCCGCATGTCATCCTCTATGAACAATAAAAGTTTCCTTTCTTGGAGTTATTTTTTACCCCTAATTTCTGGCTACTTCCTTTTTCTTTTGATCCCCTGCCGCCTTTGAAACGTTGAAGACTTTGCTGGCTCATGGGTCCCACATGTCAGCCTCTATGAACAATAAACACTTCCTTTCTTGGAGTTATTTTGTACCCCTAATTTCTGGCTATTTGCCTTTTTTCTTTCGATCCCCAGTCGCCTTCTAAACGTAGAGGACGCGGCTGGCTCGTGGGTCCCAGATGTCAGCCTCCATGGACAATAAACCTCTCCTTTGTTGGATTTATTTTTCACCCTCTGATTTTGGCTATTTCCTTTTTCTTTTGATCCACTGCCGCCTTGGAAACATTGAGTAAGCTGCTGACACATGGGGCCCGCATGTCATCCTCTATGTACAATCAACTTGCAAGATCTTCGAGCGAAAGAGCTTGTATTAGTGGGACCCATATGTCAACCTCTATGTACAATAAAAGTTTCCTTTCTTGGATTATTTTTAGCTCCTGATATTCGGTCACTTTCCTTTTTCTTTCGATCTCAAGCCGCCTCTGAAACGTTGAGTAAGGTGCTGGCTCATGGGACCCACATGTCATCCTCTATGTACAATAAAGTTTCTTTTCTTGGATTTTTTTACCCCTGATTTTTGGTCACTTGCCTTGACGCTGCTGGCTCATGGGTCCCACATGTCAGCATCTATGAACAATAAACCTTTCCTTTGTTGGATTTATTGTTTACCCCTAATTTCTGGCTATTTGCCTTTTTCTTTTGATCCCCACCGGCCTTTGAAAACGTTGAGGAACCTGCTGGCTCATGGGACCCGCATGTCATCCTCTATGTACTATAAAATTTCTTTTCTTGGTTTTTTTTTCACCTCTGATTTTTGGCTATTTCCTTTTTCTTTTGATCCCCTGCCGCCTTGGAAACGTTGAGTAAGCTGCTGACTCATGGGACCCGCATGTCATCCTCTATGTACTTTCTTTTTTTGGAGTTTTTTTACCCCCTAATTTCTGGCTACTTTCTTTTTCTTTTGATCTCAAACCGCATTTGAAACGCTGAAACCGCTGCTGCAAAATGGGACCCGCATGTCATCCTCTATGTACAATAAGTTTCATTTCTTGGATTATTTTTGGCACCTGATATTTGGTCACTTGCCTTTTTCTTCCGATCTCATGCCGCCTTTGAAACGTTGAGTAAGCTGCTGGCTCATGGGTCCCGCATGTCATCCTCTACGAACAATAAAAGTTTCATTTCTTGGAGTTATTTTTGACCCCTAATTTCTGGCTACTTCCTTTTTTCTTTTGATCCACTGCCGCCTTTGAAACGGTGCGGATTCTGCAGACTAATACAAGCTTTTTCTCTCCAAGATCTTGCAAGTTGATAGATTAAATCATGGAATTATTAGGATATGTTTTAAATTTCAAATCCACTTTATGAATTATTAAAAATACCGTTATCCATGTGGGTATGGAGCGAACAAGGATTTTCATATTGGGCATGAGCAGTTTCAAAAATTGGAACCCAATAATTCAAAATAAATAAAAACAACTTTTATGTAGAATCTCCGCGTTTTTTTCTTTTGCCATTCATAGGATCTGTGTTTCATTAGAAAAGGGCCGAAATTGCATGAGCAGAAAGGCCCATTTGTAGTTATTGGGCTTCGACGGCCGGAGCAAGTAGGCCGAGAGCAATTACCATGTAGATGGCCGTTGGCAACCCAAAGTGAAATATTGGGCCCAACAGGGGAAGGCTGAACAGTACTATTTTCTAATTGGAAGGTGGTTGATGGCGTGTAACTCACACGTTCGTTGGGAACCCCAAGAGGAAGGTATGATGCGCACAGTAGCAAGTTTTCCCTCAGAAAGAAACCAAGGTTTAATCGAACCAGGAGGAGCCAAGAAGCACGTTGAAGGTTGATGGTGGCGAAATGTGATGCGGCGCAACAACAGGATTCCGGCGCCAACGTGGAACCTGCACAACACAACCCAAGTACTTTGTCCCAACGAAACAGTGAGGTTGTCAATCTCACCCTTGCTGTAACAAAGGATTAACCGTATTGTGTGGAAGATGATTGTTTGCAAGAAAACAGAAAACAAGTATTGCAGGAGATTGTATGCTATGTAAAGAATAGGACCGGGGTCCACAGTTCACTAGAGGTGTCTCTCCCATAAGATAAAAGCATGTTGGGTGAACAAATTACAGTCGGGCAATTGACAAATAGAGAAGGGCATAACAATGCATATACATGATATGATAAATATAGTGAGATTTAATCCGGCATTACGACAAAGTACATAGACCGCCATCCAACTGCATCTATGCCTAAAAAGTCCACCTTCAGGTTATCATCCGAACCCTATTCAGTATTAAGTTGCAAAGCAACAGACAATTGCATTAAGTATGGTGCGTAATGTAATCGACAACTACATCCTTAGACATAGAATCAATGTTTTATCCCTAGTGGCAACAGCACATCACAACCTTAGAACTTTCTGTCACTGTCCCAGGTGTCAATGAAGGCATGAACCCACTATCGAGCATAAATACTCCCTCTTGGAGTTAAGAGCAAAAACTTGGCCAGAGCCTCTACTAATAACGGAGAGCATGCAAGATCATAAACAACACATAAACAATAGATTGATAATCACCATAACATAGTATTCTCTATCCATCGGATCCCGACAAACACAACATATAGTATTACAGATAGATGATCTTGATCATGTTAGGCAGCTCACAAGATCCAACAATGAAGCACAATTAGGAGAAGATGACCATCTAGCTACGCTATGGACCCATAGTCCAGGGTGAACTACTCACTCATCACTCCGGAGGCGACCATGGCGGTGTAGAGTCCTCCCGGAGATGAATCCCATCTCTCCGGCAGGTGCCGGAGGCGATCTCCGAATCCCCCGAGATGGGATCATGCGGCTCTCTGGAAGGTTTTCCGTATCGTGGCCTCGGCATCGGGGTTTCGCGACGGAGGCTTTAAGTAGGCGGAAGGGCAACGCGGGGGCCACACGAGGGCCCCACACCCTAGGTCGGCGCGGCCGGGGCGCCGCCCTATGGTGTCGGCGCCTCGTGGCCCCACTTCCTTCCTCTTCGGTCTTCGGAAGCTCCGTGCAAAAATAGGACCCCGGGCGAAGATTTCGTCCAATTCCGAGAATATTTCCTTACTAGGATTTCTGAAACCAAAAACAGCAGAAAACAGAACGGCTCTTCGGCATCTTGTTAATAGGTTAGTTCCAGAAAATGCATAAACATGACATATAATGTGCATAAAACATGTAGGTATCATCAATAAAGTGGCATGGAACATAAGAAATTATCGATACGTTGGAGACGTATCAGCATCCCCAAGCTTAGTTCTGCTCGTCCCGAGCAGGTAAAACGATAACAAAGATAATTTCTGAAGTGACATGCCATCATAATCTTGATCATACTATTTGTAAACATATGTAATGAATGCAGCGATCAAAACAAAGGTAATGATATGAGTAAACAAGTGAATCATATGACAAAGACTTTTCATGAATAGTACTTCAAGACAAGCATCAATAAGTCTTGCATAAGAGTTAACTCATAAAGCAATAAATCAAAGTAAAGGTGTTGAAGCAACACAAAGGAAGATGAAGTTTCAGCGGTTGCTTTCAACTTATAACATGTATATCTCATGGATATTGTCAACATAGAGTAGTATAACAAGTGCAATATGCAAGTATGTAGGAATCAATGCACAGTTCACACAAGTGTTTGCTTCTTAGGTGGAAGGAGATAGGTAAACTGACTCAACAATAAAAGTAAAAGAAAGGTCCTTCAAAGAGGAAAGCATCGATTGCTGTATTTGTGCTAGAGCTTTTATTTTGAAAACATGAAACAATTTTGTCAACGGTAGTAATAAAGCATATGAGTTATGTAAATTATATCTTACAAGTTGCAAGCCTCATGCATAGTATACTAATAGTGTCCGCACCTCGTCCTACTTAGCTTGGACTACCGGATCTTTGCATGCCATGTTTCAACCAAGTGTCACAAAGGGGTACCTCCATGCCGCCTGTACAAAGGTCTAAGGAGAATGCTCGCATTTTGGATTTCTCGCTTTTGATTATTCTCAACTTAGACATCCATACCGGGACAACATGGACAACAGATAATGGACTCCTCTTAAATGCATAAGCATGTAGCAATGATTATTATTCTCATATGAGATTGAGGATATATGTCCAAAACTGAAACTTCAACCATGATTCATGGCTTTAGTTAGCGGCCCAATGTTCTTCTCTAACAATTTTTGCATGCTCCAACCACTAAAATGATAGATCCTTCAGACAAGACGGACATGCATAGCAACTCACATGATATTCAACAATAGTTGATGGCGTTCCCCAGAAGCATGGTTATCGCACAACAAGCAACTTAATAAAAGATAAAGTGCATAAGTACATATTCAATACTACGATAGTTTTTAAGGCTATTTTGTCCCATGAGCTATATATTGCAAAGGTGAATGATGGAATTTTAAAGGTAGCACTCAAGCAATTTACTTTGGAATGGCGGAGAAATACCATGTAGTAGGTAGGTATGGTGGACACAAATGGCATAGTAGTTGGCTCAAGGATTTTGGATGCATGAGAAGTATTCCCTCTCGATACAAGGTTTAGGCTAGCAAGGTTATTTGAAGCAAACTCAAGGATGAACCGGTGCAGCAAAACTCACATAAAATACATATTGTAAACATTATAAGACTCTACACCGTCTTCCTTGTTGTTCAAAACTCAATACTAGATATTATCTAGACCTTAGAGAGACCAAATATGCAAATCAAATTTTAGCAAGCTCTATGTATTTCTTCATTAATGGGTGCAAAGCATATGATGCAAGAGCTTAAACATGAGCACAACAATTGCCAAGTATCACATTATCCAAGACATTTTATAATTACTACATGTAGCATTTTCCAATTCCAACCATATAACAATTTAACGAAGAAGAAACTTCGCCATGAACATTATGAGTAAAGCCTAAGGACATATTTGTCCATATGCAACAGCGGAGCGTGTCTCTCTCCCACAAAGTGAATGCTAGGATCCATTTTATTCAAACAAAAAAAACAAACCGACGCTCCAAGTAAAGAACACAAGATGTGACTGAATAAAAATATAGTTTCAGGGGAGGAACTTGATGATGTTGTCGATGAAGAAGGGGATGCCTTGGGCATCCCCAAGCTTAGACGCTGAGTCTTCTTAAAATATGCAGGAATGAACCACGGGGGCATCCCCAAGCTTAGAGCTTTCACTCCTCTTGATCATAGTATATCATACTCCTCTCTTGACCCTTGAAAACTTCCTTCACACCAAACTTCAAGCAAACTCATTAGAGGGTTAGTGCACAATTAATAATTCACACATTCAGAGGTGACACAAACATTCTTTTCACTTCTGGACATTGCATAAAGCTACTGGACATTAATGGATCAAAGAAATGAATCCAACATAGCAAAAGAGGCAATGCGAAATAAAAGGCAGAATCTGTCAAAAACAGAACAGTCCGTAAAGACGAATTTAAAGCTGGCACCAGACTTGCTCAAATGGAAAAACTCAAAACTAATGAAAGTTGCGTACATATCTGAGGATCACGCTCGTAAATTGGCAGATTTTTTCGAATTTTCTACAGAGGCCTGTGCCCAGATTCGTGACAGACAGCAATGCTGTTTCTGCGCAGCGATCCCAAATATAACATCAACTTTGACATAGAAACTTTACTTGGCACAAAAACATGATAAGGAGAGGTTGCTACAGTAGTAAACAACTTCCAAGACTCAACAAAACAAAAATTGCTGTAGTAAAAACATGGGTTGTCTCCCATAAGCGCTTTTCTTTAACGCCTTTCAGCTAGGCGCAGAAAGTGCAAATCAAGTAACATCGAGAGTAGAAGCATCAACATCATAACTTGTTCTAATAATAGAATCAAAAGGCAACTTCATTATATTTCTAGGGAAGTGTTCCATACCTTTCTTGAGAGGAAATTGATATTTAATATTACCTTCCCTCATATCAATAACATCACCAACGGTTCGAAGAAAAGGTCTTCCCAACACAATAGGACAAGATGCATTGCATTCGATATCCAAAACAACAAAATCAACGGGGACAAGGTTATTGTTAACCGTAATGCGCACATTATCAATCCTCCCCAAAGGTTTCTTTTTAACATTATCGGCAAGATTAACATCCAAATAACAATTCTTCAATGGTGGCAAGTCAAGCATATCATAAATCTTTTTAGGCATAACAGAAATACTTGCACCAAGATCACATAAAGCATTACATTCAAAGTCATTAAATTTCATTTTAATGATGGGCTCCCAACCATCTTCTAACTTTCTAGGAATAGAAGTTTCAAGTTTTAGTTTCTCTTCTCTAGCTTTTATGAGAGCATTTGTAATATGTTTTGTAAAGGCTAAATTTATAGCACTAGCATTAGGACTTTTAGCAAGTTTTTGTAAGAACTTTATAACTTCAGAGATGTGGCAATCATCAAAATCTAAATCATTATGAGCTACAACAATGGGATCATTGTTCCCAAGGTTGGAAAAAATTTCAGCAGTTTTATCACAGCAGTTTCAGCAGTTTTAGCAATTTCAGGCAGTTTTGTTCGCTTTGCACTAGGAGTAGAAACATTGCCAACACCAATTATTTTACCATTGATAGTAGGAGGTGCAGCAACATGTGAAGAATTAGCATTACTAGTGGTGGTAATAGTCCAAACTTTAGCTACATTATTCTCTTTAGCTAGTTTTTCATTTTCTTCTCTATCCCACCTAGCACGCAATTCAGCCATTAATCTTATATTCTCATTAATTCTAACTTGGATGGCATTTGCTGTAGTAGTAATCTTATTATCAATATCATTATTAGGCATAACTTTCAATTTTAAAAGATTAACATCAGAGGCAAGTCTATCAACTCTAGAAGCAATAATATCAATTTTATCAAGCTTTTCCTCAACAGATTTGTTAAAAGCAGTTTGTGTACTAATAAATTCTTTAAGCATGGCTTCAAGACCAGAGGGTACACTCCTATTATTGTTGTAAGAATTCCCATAAGAATTACCATAACCATTACCATTAGCAGAAGGATATGGCCTATAGTTATTACCAGAGTTGTTCCTATAAGCATTGTTGTTGAAATTATTATTTTTAATGAAATTCACATCAACATTTTCTTCTTGAGCAACCAATGAAGCTAAAGGAACATTATTTGGATCAACATTAGATCTACCATTCACAAGCATAGACATAATCACATCAATCTTATCACTCAAGGAAGAGGTTTCTTCAACAGAATTTACCTTCTTACCTTGTGGAGCTCTTTCCGTGTGCCATTCAGAGTAATTTATCATCATATCATCAAGAAGTTTTGTAGCCGCCCCCAAAGTGATGGACATAAAGGTACCTCCAGCAGCTGAATCCAATAAATTCCACGAAGAAAAATTTAGTCCTGCATAGAAGGTTTGGATGATCATCCAAGTAGTCAGTCCATGGGTTGGGCAATTCTTTACCAAAGTTTTCATTCTCTCCCATGCTTGAGCAACATGTTCAGTATCTAATTGCTTAAAATTCATTATGCTACTTCTCAAAGATATAATTTTAGCGGGAGGATAATATCTACCAATAAAAGCATCCTTGCATTTAGTCCATGAATCAATACTATTCTTAGGCAAAGATAGCAACCAATCTTTAGCTCTTCCTCTTAATGAGAAAGGAAACACTTTCAATTTAATAATATCACCATCTACATCTTTATACTTTTGCATTTCACAAAGTTCAACAAAATTATTGAGATGGGCAGCAGCATCATCAGAACTAACACCAGAAAATTGATCTCTCATGACAAGATTTAGTAAAGCAGGTTTAATTTCAAAGAATTCTGCTGTAGTAGCAGGTGGAGCAATAGGTGTGCATAGGAAATCATTATTATTTGCATTTGTGAAGTCACACAACTTAGTATTTTCAGGAGTATTCATTTTAGCAACAGTAAATAAAACAAACTAGATAAAGTAAATGCAAGTAACTAATTTTTTTTTGTGTTTTTGATATAGCAAACAAGATAGCAAATAAAGTAAAACTAGCAACTATTTTTTTGTATTTTGATTTAGTGCAGCAAACAAAGTAGTAAATAAAATAAAGCAAGACAAAAACAAAGTAAAGAGGTTGAGAAGTGGAGACTCCCCTTGCAGCGTGTCTTGATCTGCAACCGGCGCCAGAAAAAGAGCTTGATGGCGTGTAACTCACACGTTCGTTGGGAACCCCAAGAGGAAGGTATGATGCGCACAGTAGCAAGTTTTCCCTCAGAAAGAAACCAAGGTTTAATCGAACAGGAGGAGCCAAGAAGCACGTTGAAGGTTGATGGTGGCGAAATGATGCGGCGCAACAACAGGGATTCCGGCGCCAACGTGGAACCTGCACAACACAACCCAAGTACTTTGTCCCAACGAAACAGTGAGGTTGTCAATCTCACCGGCTTGCTGTAAAAGGATTAACCGTATTGTGGAAGATGATTGTTTGCAAGAAAACAGTAAAACAAGTATTTAAAGAGATTGTATGCTGTAAAGAATAGGACCGGGGTCCACAGTTCACTAGAGGTGTCTCTCCCATAAGATAAAAGTGTTGGGTGAACAAATTACAGTCGGGCAATTGACAAATAGAGAAGGGCATAACAATGCATATACATGATATGATAAATATAGTGAGATTTAATCCGGGCATTACGACAAAGTACATAGACCGCCATCCAACCGCATCTATGCCTAAAAAGTCCACCTTCAGGTTATCATCCGAACCCCATTCAGTATTAAGTTGCAAAGCAACAGACAATTGCATTAAGTATGGTGCGTAATGTAATCGACAACTACATCCTTAGACATAGAATCAATGTTTTATCCCTAGTGGCAACAACACATCACAACCTTAGAACTTTCTGTCACTGTCCCAGGTGTCAATGAAGGCATGAACCCACTATCGAGCATAAATACTCTCTTGGAGTTAAGAGCAAAAACTTGGCCAGAGCCTCTACTAATAACGGAGAGCATGCAAGATCATAAACAACACATAAACAATAGATTGATAATCACCATAACATAGTATTCTCTATCCATCGGATCTCGACAAACACAACATATAGTATTACAGATAGATGATCTTGATCATGTTAGGCAGCTCACAAGATCCAACAATGAAGCACAATTAGGAGAAGACGACCATCTAGCTACTGCTATGGACCCATAGTCCAGGGGTGAACTACTCACTCATCACTCCGAGGCGACCATGGCGGTGTAGAGTCCTCCGGGAGATGAATCCCATCTCCCAGGTGCCGGAGGCGATCGCCAGAATCCCCCGAGATGGGATTCGCGGCGGCGGCGTCTCGGAAGGTTTTCCGTATCGTGGCTCTCGTACTGGGGGTTTCGCGACGGCTTTAAGTAGGCGGAAGGGCAACGCGGGGGGCCACACGAGGGCCCCACACCCTAGGTCGGCGCGGCCAGGGCCGCGCCGCCCTATGGTGTCGGCGCCTCGTGGCCCCACTTCCTTCCTTCCCTCTTCGGTCTTCTGGAAGCTCCGTGCAAAAATAGGACCCTGGGCGAAGATTTCGTCCAATTCCGAGAATATTTCCTTACTAGGATTTCTGAAACCAAAAACAGCAAAGAATGGCTCTTCGCATCTTGTTAATAGGTTAGTTCCGAAAATGCATAAATAACATATAATGTGCATAAAACATGTGGGCATCAATAAAGTGGCATGGAACATAGAAATTATCTAATTGGAAGGTGGTACATGGCGTAATCCTGCCAAAAAAAAAGATGGACACGGGTTGCTGAAATTTGCCCATCTGCGCCTAATATCGCCGCCGCGGCTCCGCTTCCGCCGCCGCCGCCATGCCTCGTCTCGCGTCGAGCTCGCGGTACTGCCGCGTCTCGGGCACGGGGTACCGCGGCGTCCGCGCGCGCCCCAAAGGTACGTATTACGCGGAGATACGTGACGGCGGCGAGCGCATCGGCCTCGGCACCTACGAGACCGCGCACGAGGCCGCGCGCGCGTACGACGCCGTGGCGTGGCGGCTCGGGCGCCCGCGATCGTCGATGAATTTCCATGACGTGTGGACGCGCCAGCAGGCCGAGGATCTCGCGCCGCCGCCGTACATCGTTAGACAGGAGGAACAGCACCGCCGCCGCGAGACGGAGCGCCGTTTGCGCATTGCCGAGCGGGACGAGCGCGCGGCGCGCGAGTGGGCGGCCCGCTTCCCCGAGGACGTAGCCGCCGAGAACGAGCACTTCCGCAGACGGAGGGCGGAGAAGGCTACGAGGCGGGCTGCGAAGAAGGAGGACCGCGCACAACGGAGGGCGGAGAAGGCGACGAAGCGGGCCTTCATCGAAGCGCAGCTCGCCGGGCCGACCACCATTGGCGAGGACGACCCCCGTTGGATTGACCTCTTCTCGTCGGATCCGGTGTCGGGCACGACACCTGACTCGTCAGATGTCGAGTTTTAGTTTAGTTTTATCGCACTACTTTGTACAAATATGAACTACGGAGTATCTATCAAGCTAATTTTCTCCTATTTTATGTCTATTTCTAGTCTTTATTTGATCTTCTGTTTTACTGCACTCTATTTTTCATTATATTCTGTTTTTGGCGCTGCATTATAGCGCCTCTGAAAATACGCTGTTTCAGCCCTGCATTTGGCCGCCACAGTTTGCAGCTTCCGGTGAAGCTATTGCCGGCTCCATGCGCAGCATCAGCCCACAGCGCCAAAATATAGAGCCACTGCTGGAGTTGCTGTAATATGTTTGTCAGCAGGAGCTTACCTAATTAGTGAAAAAGATGTTCAGCGTGGGATTCGATAAAAGGATCTTCATGTTTTTTTCCTAGCGATCCTAGTTCGGACTTTTGATTGTGTTGGCTAGTGCATGAAGCTTGACACCTGTATTATGTGATCCTGATATGAGGATAAGAACACCTTCAGGTTGCATTGCTAATGGTGTCTACTGCAGCAGTGGCGTACCTTCAATGGAGACTGATGCAAGAGAGTTGGTACTGGTGAACCTGCACCTGACATCATCGTGCCACCTGAAGTAGGTTGTGTATTGGGATTAGACTGATAAGCATAGCACCTTGCAAAGAACAAGATGCTGCTAGTGTTGGTTAACGTGATTTTACGACAAAAGTCATGTATGCTCAACAGGTGCCGTACCTAGTTTGGATATTGTGTTGTTACCCTTTTGTGGTTTGGTGTTTGTCCAACAGAGAAAGCTACTCTTTTCCCGTGTAAGTGTTATTATGTGAACAAAAGTTGTATGTACATATATATCGGTCAGAGAACCAAGATTGCATATTCTTGCCTGGTTATAACACATAAGTCATAATAACAATTAAAGAGAAAAGGAACATTTGCCTTTGCAATGTGATTGTGCCAAGTAGATTAGACAACCAACCACAAACATTACAGGTCAACAGCCAAACGCATGCGAAAGTCCTAAGGTAAGCTCCATAATACATGTTGAAACCAAAAGCCTAGAAACCATAAGAAAGGTAGCTCCACATCACAGTTCCACGACAGCAGCATACTGATCATAAAACATATATCAAGTCAGGACAGCTGCACCACTGGGTAAGCATCCATGGGGTCTGGCTCAAGAGCGAAGACTGTGTGAATGCTGCAAAATGTGGCTCTTGCCTCACCCCACCCATACATCTTATCATGGAACCTTACCAAATCAGCATGAATCATCTTGACATAAACATAGCTCCTCTCTCCATGCTGATGGGATTGAACAATGCGCCAGTTGCAGTGCTTCAGCTTGTCAAACAGTATGCAGGAGATAACGAAGCATGCTGGCTGGTCTTTTGTAGTGACAATGGCTTGGAGTAGCTGGTCCTGTGAACCACCCAACTGGATCTTTAGAGCTTGAAGGACAGTCCGTGCCATATAAGCTACCGTTGCTGACTTCAGCTCGGGTTCAGGTGAATGACAGCTGACATCTTGTCCTCGAGATGCAGATCCTTCTTGATCAGATTCAGCGGAATCATCACCACTACTTACAGGTGCATCAGGTTCTACAGAAGGCACATCAGGTACATGCTCCAGTTCATAGGAGTTGGGTGGGACAGCACTGTTTGCTGAAATCTCTACAATACCAGCTCCAGGTAGACCACCAGTATCTACAGAGGGTAAACCACCAATATCCACTTCAGAGGATTCTCGTGGCACGACACCTTTCGCTAGAGGCTCTACCCTACCAGCTCCAGGTCCACCACCAGTCAGTACTGTGGGCATAGTCATGACGGGTTCTACCAATACAAAACCTCCTTCGGGTGGCGTGGCAACTTCGGGTGCAGGATCATCAGTAGCAACTCCAGCATCAGCACCAGTTACATCGGTCTTGACAATAGGTAAACCGTCTTGCTCTAGTTCAGAGAATTCCCGTGGCACGACACCGTTCACTAGAGGCTCTACACTAGCAGCTCCAGCTGCACCACCAGTTTCTACAGCAGGGGGTAAACCCAATCCACAACCTTCTTCATGTGGCACGATGATGCCACGTATAGGCTCATCAGTACCAGGTCCAGCTGCATCAGTCTCCATAGACAGTAAACAAGGTGGCGTCGGAGGTTTAAAAGACTGGCATGCCATTTCACCTTTGTCATCAGACAATATAGAGTTTTCTTCAACTCTATGTTTCTGCAATAATAAGCACATGAACAGAAATTAGACCAGAGCATCTAGCCATCTAACGGGGGCAGCAGCAAAACAAGCGTCGGTCCATATGTTTACCTTGTCATCTGGGATATCAGAACACACAGATTTAGAAGTCATTTCACATAGCATCCGCTTTTTCGTTCCTTCCCCTACGTCCATCTGGAATAAGTAATACTATTGATCACATAAAACTAATTAATCAAATAAATGCATATGTTGAGAAGTTTGCACGGCAAATTGTGGATTCTGCTTTCATCACCTACGAATCATCGTTCTATATATTTACCTTGTCATCTAGGATATCAGAAGTCACAGAATGAGAAGTCATTTCACTAAGTATCGGTTTTTTCGCTCTTTCCCCTCCATCCATCTGCAATAAGAAGTAATATTGATCACATAAAGCCAATTCAACGAATATATGCATATGTTGAGAAGTTTGCACAACAAATTGTGGATTCTACTTCCAATCACCAAGTAATCTCGTGAGAAATGCATGATCAAGATATGTTTCTCCCTCTTGATCGACATCTGCATCTCCATTAAGACTAATCATCGTGCGATGGTGCTCTTCAGAAGAGCGCATACAATTCCAATCACCAGACAAGCAAAAAATTGTTGATTCTAGTAATGATTAATCAGCAGTGGCCATGGAACGACCACAGATCGACCAAGCAAAAAAAAAATCATCAGCCTACTGACCACCAAGCAAAGGAAACAAACTAGGCCCATACATGGCCTCACAAATCATCATCAAACGTCGATCAAACTAGCAAGTTTGAACATGGATTACTAATTTATTTTCTGATAAAGTGAGTATATTAATATCGAAAGATATTGATTACACTGAGCCTCTGCAACAACGCAATACCTTACTGGTAGTACGGATGCACAAGGATTCCTAATACTCCCTCTGTTCGGTTTTAATTAGTCGACGCGAGGGAGAGAAGAAAATGAACTGTCGATGCTTTCAACTAGAGTCAATTAAATACGAACGGAAGAAGTACGTACTCTAGTAGTATTGACAAATATCCGGATCTAGTCTAAAAACAAATTGGCATGTAAATCCTAGTAGTCTACTAAACTAGGATCAATACCCTAGATTAGGGTTGCAAGCGGCGTCCGCGAATCGTCCCGCAAAGCAGAAAATTAGAGCAAATAGTGGTTGAGATTAGAGCAGATTTAAAGCACTCGCACTGAAACTAGCTAGCCCGCTACCCACCCCGCTTGACACCCTGCCCTAGATGTGAATCTACACCAAATATTCAAACAAGGATGAGCAACCGCCAATAAAATTTTATCCGCACATCATCATCTCTACCATACAAAAGGGTATGGTGATTTCACATACAACCATTGTTGCCGCGGGACGAGGATGAGTGATGCGCCGCGGAGAAGGTGCCTCACGCCTCTGTCGCCGCCGCCGTCGAAGAGGAAGTCGAAGCCGCGCGATTGTGGTCCGTCGCCGATATGGAGGTGGAGCTACTAGGGAAGAGATGGAGGTGGAGGTGGAGAGGGAGTGATGGTTTGTACTAGTGGCGGCCGGTGAGGTAGTTATAAATACAGCCTCTCTCTCTTTTTTGGCAAGGAATGCAGCTTCTCTTGGAAGGCAACGAGGCAACGCACTCCAGATTTCGTATATTACTATAATAATATGGACGGAGAAATTTGGACGCATCTGTGTTGTCTTGTCAAATGAATCACCAGGATTTGCTTTTAGTACTCCAGATTTGGGCGACCCAAGGAAGTAGAGATAGTAATGTACGCCATCTAGCTGCACGCTATCAAATCAAATAAATGGTCATGCCATTTACTTTTAAGATGGTGCAGCAGTTATTCTGACCAAAGAAACATGCACGTCTGCTGATTATTTCTGATGGGTATACATTTACCGTCCGCTAGCAAAGATTGTTTGGCACATTGTTCTTATGGCTTTCAACATCACACCCCTTAATAATATTATTAATCAATGTTTGGGCAATCAATTGAGTGTGTTAATAAAAAATTAAAACCCACAAATCCAACTGTACTATTTTTAGGGCCATATGAAGGACAAGGAATGATTTTAAATGCCATATGGAGTACCTCCAACCATGTGAAATATGGTTCTGTCATGCAGGTGATACCCATGGCTTCGCATTGGATCTGTATGTTGTCCTACATACAGTCAACTATGAAGTACCACGATTTGGTTTTTGGGTGCAACCGGCTAGAGAATGATGCACGGGTTTGTACAGCCAGTACAATTCACATTAAGATTTTCTGATAGGATGTTGATGTGTATATGTAAGAATCATACACTAGAATGTCTTCTATGTTTAGATGGTTGATCTACGTTTATACTTTCTGTGAACCATGAGGTTAAGACCTTTGTACTGTAATAAAGATTGCTAAATAACAGTATATATGTATGCCTCTAGGGACACTGAAACAGCCAAACAACCATGCATGTGTATAGACCGTATTTGATCAAATTAAAAGAAGCACCTGGGTTCATGCAAATAGCATAAATTTATCACCTAAGTACATTAGCTATAAATAGTTAAATAGGAGTCAAGACCAACTGAGCTAGCTAGTAGTATGATCCTACTATTACATAAATATCCCTAACTCTGATTGTCTTTGTTCCAGTCCAGCGCGTTGGTGTAGCTTGGGATGAACCAAAACCCCGTATGCCAGTTGGCCCCTGGACCGCTGCTTGAGAAAGATATGCTTTGGTGGTCTTCGCCATTTAGACTGAAGCGGAAAATTTCTTGATGTGATGTGTCAAACTGAGAGCCAATGGCCTGAGGCGTGGTGTAGATGCAGTTTCTTCTTGTCAAATATCCTGGGGGAAATGTTGCACCACCCACTGGCATGAAAATCGGATAGTTCAACCCAAGGAACATAGAATAGTCTCCAAGATTAGTAACCCTTTCCCACGGGTTGGCTGGAAGTAACCGACTAGTGTCATTCGAGAATACAATGCAGGTATACCCCGAATAGCTGTGAACAGCGCGACCGCAATGGACAGAAGGGGTACTATCATAATAAGTTGGAGCACCGTCAGCGTCAAAATCCATTACGCCACGTGCATAGACCAGGAGAAGTCTAGAACGATCTTGAGATCTTGCCAGCCACCACGTACGACTATTAGAGTCAAAATCATCATCGCCATCAAATCCAGCCGTCCACGGAATGAATGGAGCAGGGAGCACTATAGGACCTTGAAAAAGGAAAGAACACGTCACATGAAAATATATTTCATGATTTATCTACTAGTGATATTGATTTGATATTGGGATGCCAATACTAGTACTTTATAAAATCATGGTCGAACATAAGATGGTTTGAAATATATTTCGAACATCTTGGTAAAACTTCATATGGATTTAAAACATGTTCCCGAAAATATTGGTCCAAATTTTAGATGGTTTGAATATAGTACTCCTTATTCTCTAGAACCGGGGGAATATAAACAAATGAAAGTCTTTATCAATATTGCATGGCACCTTTATTGATTCTATTTCTACTCTACCTTAAATTTTCTAGGGAGTAATAATAAAGAAACTTAATTACTAGGGGGCCTTTTTCCTAAGGAACAACATGCACATTAGACCATACTAAAATTCCTATAGATGTTAAATTCTATATATGTCCATACCACAAGAGGGTTATGGTGTGCGCCTATGGAATTCCTTTAAGCCAAAAGATGCCAAGACAGTTCAACAAATAAGAGGTGAAATACTATATAAGTTACGTATATAAAAAAGATAGGGAGGAAATGTTACCAAATTGATTAGGATCCCATGCATAAACATTTCCAAGCTCAGTAACGGCGAACACAAGTCCGTTATGTATAATTGCATCGCAGTATATGGCGCCGTACTGAAACTGGTTTTCAAGAAATATCCATGTACGAGGATATTCGCCATGGAGGTAGGCAATTGCAAAGTCGAAGATTGCGACAAGGGAGAAATCTTGATACCCCCTAGCAGCTGTAGGAACTTGGCAAATAGCTATCTTCTGCAGTTGAATAGCAGAACGCTGATACTCGAATATAAGTGGATTGCGTGTGGTTTCCAACTTCTTCCTCAAAGATGGAAGCTTAATCTTGCGATGAGTGTAGACATTGAGGAGGTTCCACTTGCCTTCGGGGCCAACCATGGCGATCCAATCTCCATTGGCGCCTGCCCGCTCCTCATCCTTACCGTGTGGCATTAGGCCATCATAGGAGAACCTGTCCAGCGGCAGTAGTTTGCACTTGCTGTGCACCGGCAAATCCTCCTTGAACACCGCCCATGGTTTATCCGCCGGGTCACAACAGAGAACACACGGAAGGCCAAACGGCTGAGAAGCAGGCAGAGTGGCACTGTATTTGGCTGACTGAAGAATACTTTTGGAGGAACCGACTAGGGACGCGGCGGTGATGGCGTCGCACTGGCTGATGAGCACTTCAAGGGGGCCTTCCGTAAACACCTTGTGAAACAGCCCAGATCCACAGACCCTGCTCGATTTCGCCATCGCAATGAGGCAGGTGGTACAATGGGGTTGGTATTTTCTTGGGAGATCTACTGATTCGAACTTTGGGAGAGAGATGGCGATCAATGGCGGCAGGTGGGGGTTTGAGTTGGAGAACAGAGGCTCTCAAACTGGGCACTGCTGGATAGGATGCGAAAGCGCCATGGCGGAGACGCAGGCGCGTGCTATGGAAGATGGGCGGAGTGGGGATAGACGACGGAGGTGAACCGAGACGCTCCTCCTCTTATGCATATACTGCCTACTGCAGTTTCGAGGAGAGTGTGAATGTGTTCAAAAAAAGAGGAGAGTGTGAATGTGTTCAAAAAAAGAGGAGAGTGTGAATGTGTTCAAAAAAAGAGGAGAGTGTGACTGTGACCCGACACCCGAGTAGGAGCAGACGGACTATAGGAGTAGCCCCATCATTACAGAACATTAATCGTGCTTCCTACAATAAATAAGTGAAACATCCCAGGCTTGTGTTGTCTAATCAAATCGATGGCCATGTCAGTATTATGGTGAACAAATAAAACAAATACACACCAACCTTGTTCTTTTTGCAACGTACACCAACCTAGCAAGGCATCAACCTTCTCGCCATCAACTACGACTCCGTGGCTCCGTCCCACCAAAGTTGTCTCAACTTTGTAAAAAAAATACATCTATCCATCTAAATTTTAACAAAGGTGAGACACTTTTGGTGGGACCGAGGGAGTACAAAAAAACTTCACTACTCCATGCTAGTATCGGCCACTAATTCAAATTTCAACTGAAGGCGTGCTATTTTATGG
Organism: Lolium multiflorum; assembly: GCA_030979885.1. NCBI lineage: Eukaryota > Viridiplantae > Streptophyta > Magnoliopsida > Poales > Poaceae > Lolium > Lolium multiflorum. The sequence goes on along the minus strand of CM061749.1, from coordinate 185,965,763 downwards.
TCCTGAAAATTGCCAAAAAAAAAATACAACCCAAAAATGCAACAGATCCATGTTAAGGGGGTACACCCTACGCAATATACATTAAGAAACTTCGAAACTTCAGCGACCTTGTAAGAATGCCCATGACAGTGCAGTTTTGCCAAATTAGGAAGAGACGAAATATGAATTCAACCAAAGAAATCTAAACGAATCCTTAGACAATAGCATAGTTAACACGTTCAGAAAAAAATGATGACTCCAAAAGAACAACATTAGCAAGAAATACTCCATTTTAGTTTGAATTTGCAGTCACATACATATACTAGTAGTACTGCCAAAATACTATAATACTCCGAGCTGCATTCTAGCACTCCAACTAGCTAGCTAATAGTTCTGGAGTAGTAGTACTACTATACAAGTCCAAAATACATCCGAACGAACCCTACTTCGAACTAAACTACTCCCTCCGATCTTCGAGTAACTACATTGCAGTATGACTAAACGAAGATTATTGTATAACCTTCTTGTTGATGCAAACGCAGATAGGCAACACACGCTGCCCTCCATTCTGCTTCGCGTAACGGGGCGGCACCGCCAGGAAAGAAGTGAGCTGCTGCAACATGATCGAGCTAGGCGTCGGGGAGCTCGTCGGCTCGATTACCGCCATCAAGGTGTCCGTCGAGAGGTCACTGGTCCCAGCCGTCGCCGGCGCCGGCGGACCAATCACCAACAGCTGCGCCTTGTACATCGGAAACAAGCACGCGGCCGACCTGATGCACACACAGGACACAATGGTGGTCGGGCCGAGCGCTCCAACGGTGATGGCGAACACGCTACCGTCTTCTTCCCCACTGCCGATGAACAGGTGTCCCCGCGGTTGTACCGGAACACGAACTATGCACCAGGCGGGTATGCCATACTGGAACGTAAACACTGGGATGGAGTGGGATGCTTGGAGGTGTACCAGGAGCTCCCGCGGCGGGCCGGTGAAGCTGCAGCCGGTATTGATGGCCTCTGTGCAGCCGCACGGACCATGCGGGCACGCGATATAGTGCTTGTAGGACTCCGTGGAGGCGACCAAGCTCTGGCAGCCGACGCACTTGACCATTGCCCCAGATCGATTCGACGGCGGCAATCTTGGCCCAGATCGATTCGACGGCGGCAACCACGCCGGCTGCTCGCACTTCTTGCACGGGTTCGGCGCAAGCTCGCCGACGCAGCGCCGACAGCCCATATGACCGCCCTTGCACTGCACGGAACAACGTACGTGGCATCAGTTGTCATTGACATTTCTCACAGGTGAACCTAAGAATGAAATCGGAAGGGAGCGACCTTGGATATGGGGGGTTTGAAGGGCAGCAGGCAGAGGGGGCACAAGAAGAGGGCCTCCTCCATCTTCAGAGAAGAGTGATCGGGAAAACGAGAACGGGATGGGTTCTTTTTTTTATACATGCCTTGGAGTGGAGTATGGATACTACTACTTATAGGAAGAACTTCCTTGCTAAGAATCGGCGTCGGCCGTACGCAAGCATAGATGCACCAGCGGCTCTGCAGTTTGTCAAAATAAAAGGACAGAGCTGCAGTGACTTGAAGTCTCCAAATCTCATTGTGACTTGGTGCCACCATCTACCAACCATTTGAGATCCAACGTTCCAAACTATCTCTTATTTCGAACCTAAAAACAAAAATTATGAAAAAAATCCAGTAAAATGTAGATGCCTTGTTCTAAAATCTGTGAATATTTCATCCCACTCGGACGATTAGCTTGTGATTAAAGAGCTTTTTACGTATACGAGCACTAGTTTAAACTAAATACTCCCTCTGATTCATATTAATTGACTTCAATATGGATGTATCTAGAACTAAAATGTGTCTAGTACATCCATATTAGAGTCAATTAATATGAACCGGAGGGAGTATATATTTGCTCACAAACCTTTGATTCAAATCGAATGAAACTTCACCAAAATATAAATCGAAATATGCACGATTAACTGGAAGTTCTTGAAATATTTCTGAGCAATTATAATAATTATTTAGTTTAAATTCTAAGTCGATCGCATACATTGGATCTGAGATGGATGGTGGATGGTGGCACCAAGTCACTGTGAGACTTGGAAGTATCAAGTCAGTGAAGCTCTATCCCAAAATAAAAGCTTCGTGAAGGGGGCAGTTTGGTTCAAAAAAGAAGACAGTGCCAAGCAGTTGTCAAACAATACCCATATAGTCAAATGTACTCCCTCTGATTCAAATGAATTGACTCAACTTTGTCTAGATATATGGATGTATCAAGTCACTGAAGCTAAAATAAAAGCTTCATGAAGGGGGAAGTTTGGTTCGAAAAAAATACAGTGCCAAGCAGCTGTCAAATAGTACCATAACGTCAAATGTACTCCCTCCGATTCAAACGAAATGACTCAACTTTGTATTTTGCATGTTAAAGGTTTTTCGTAAAACTTGGCCAATCTTAACATAGTTTGCCTTTCTAAAAAAAGATATAAGCCCTAAGGCTCCTTTGATTCATAGGATGGGAAAACCATAGAAATATGAAAAACATAGGATTGAGATTTAATGGCTAGTTGAATCATATAGGAAGATGAGTTGTGTTTGATTGTGCCAAAGGAAATTTTCCATGAGGTATGACCTAATGTTTTATTCTTATAGGATTTGCACTGCAAGATTCCTATAGGATATGTTCCTATGAATCAAACAACTAGTGTGGGGAAAATTCACATGTGATCTAAATCCTACATAATTCCTATACAAATCCTATATATGAATTTTAGTTGTTAGGTCACTTAAAATGACTTCACTTGAAGAGTTACATTTTTGTTTTTTTCTGAATTAGTAGTGATGCCTAACCATATATATACCTAAACCAAGAGAATCAGCATAAACTTATGTATATTAATAGTAAGCGCATATATGAATGTTTTTTATCTACAAACCCAGGGTCATATATATGTACATAGAAACATGCATATATGCTAGTTTTTGTACCTTGGTGTGTTCCTCTTTTGGGCTATCTCTTTTTTGTTCACCGATTCACAACCAACGCCCTAGATTAATTTGGCACTTAGAAAATAACATTTTGTTTTTGGCGCACTAACACAAATAGTAGTAGCACGGTCAACACTGTAGAGAAGTACAAAATAAATGTGTGTGGGAAAAAATGACTTAAAGTGACCATTACATTGAGAAAAAGGGTAGAACCAAGCATTGCACAGGGAAAAAGCAGTGTAGTGCCCAGAAGAAAAAAACAAGTTGGGTTATACTCCCTCCATCCTGAAATAATGGGTGTAGAGTTAAAATTTGTCCATAAAAGAGTGTACTTCTCGTTTTGCAATGCACTTCAAAATTTGTCCACAAAAGAGTGGTAGTAAAAAATATTTCTTTCTCATCACGAGGGATATAGTTTCTTCACGACTAGTACGTACTACCTCCATCACAAAGCTTAAGTCTTTTTTTAAGAGTCAAAGCAAGTAAAGGTTGACGAAAATTTAGAACAATCTATCAACTAATATAATATTTTGTAGATACCATACCAAAAAAAATCGTTGTCTATGTATTGATATTAATTTTGTATTTTGCATGATAATGATTTTTGGTAAAATCTTAGTTTACCTTGACATAGTTTGAGCTTCTAAAAATAATATAAGCCTTACGCTTTGGGATGGAGGTAGTAGTATTTAGCATAATATGGTTTTCTTATTTACTACATGCATTTAGATCATTGGAGGTGGAAAAGTTGAAGAGGAAAGTGATGGTCGATGACAGTTTCCCAATGTAATAATAAAATCCTTAATATGCCTTGAAAACCCACACGTACGCTCTTTCTAGGACAGAGGCAGTATGAGGTAATGCACCCACGCGCTGTCATCTGCCGGTTCGTGCTATGTCTCCCAAATCTTGAAATATCGTCAGTTATCCATTTCACGTCCACACTTCTCCCTCTCTCCACGGACTAGGAAAAAACCCTCTCTTCACTTCCCCTTCCCATTCCACCGATGGAGAGCCCAACCGACGCCGTCAACGCAGCGAAAGCGAAAGCCGCGCGGCTGGCCTTAGCCGCAGAGGAGGCGTCCAGAGCCGCGACCGCAGCACGCATGGCCGCAACGGCGGCGATCATTGCCGCAGCGGATGCCAAAGACGAAGCGGAGGCCATTGCCGAAGGTCGGGCCATCGGTCGCTCATCGGCATCTGATGCTGTTGGTAGATGGGTCCACTCTCTTGGGAAGCATCCCCTAGATGACGAGGACGAGGTTGAACTCATCTTTGAACCGCCGCCGCCGACCTTCGACGAGAATATCGTCGACGAGGGGGAGGAAGTATGTTCCGATTCACCTCTCTCCCTTATTCAACATAGCCCTGTATCGATTTGCGCTATGGTCTCTCCCTCTTTTTTTGCGCTATAGCGTTTTGAATTAGCGTCAGAATCTTTTTAGATTCATATTCAGTATTAGTTGCAACTGCTACATATTTGCTTCACATCCGATTCACCTCTCTCCCTTATTTAACATAGCCCTGTATCGATTTGCTCTATGGTCTCTCCCTCTTTTTTTTGCGCTATAGGGTTTTGAATTAGCGTCAGAATCTTTTTAGATTCATATTCATTATTAGTTGCAACTGCTACATATTTGCTTCACCTGTTTATTTGGCATGTATCAGGTTGCTACTGATGAGGTTGACAGCGATGTCGAGTCGCGTCATAGGAAGGCCAGGGCCACTCTCAACAAGCTTAAGGCGGGGAAGTTCGACAAGTATTGGAGTGAACCCTGGACTGGTGCCAGGAACAGCTGCCCCTTCTGCACAAAGAGCATAAAGGTTGACTTTCGAAGCGTCCTGCAGCATGCCGAAGCCGGTGGGTCCGGCTGTCTCAAAGTTGGGGAAACTGTTAACCGATCCGGCTTCATAGCCAACCACATGGCCTATGGGCTATTCCTAAGGAAGAAATTGAACCAAGCTATCGAGACCGGTCGTGTGCCTCCTCCCAAGCCCAAGCCACCAAAGATTAAAGGTATGGGCAGCAAGAAGCAGAAGAAGCGGGACCGGGAGGAGGCGACAGGAAGAAGATGGTAAATATACTCCGTAACTGTTGTGCATGTTTGTCTCTCCTACTGCTTCAAAAGCAGCATCTTTTGTTGAACTCTGTTTATGTTTGCTGCTCAGCAGCGTTTGTGGTGAACCTATTAGCTTAATTAGGGGTTGTTGAACTATGTCTGTGTTGAACCTTGCTTAATTAGGTTGTGTTGAACTCTGTTTGTGTTGGCGTGGGAAGGGGGGCATGATGCTACCCTGAATTTGCGGGACCCCCAAAAAACTTGCAAATACGAGTGATGCATCCAAAAGGAACAAACTTTTACATGGTAGACCCCAGTCTGAAAGCAAGAAATGCGATCGGGTCCTTAACAGCCACCGCCCGGATTGATCGGGTATTTTGCCTGCCTACCGCATGTGACTTGTGCTCACTGAAGTTTGGGACCTCACGCATGGGCACCACACGTAAGTGACAGACCTGTTGGTGTAAAAACTCGGGTGATTATTATACTGCATTAGTACAAAGTTTCCTATGGATTCAAGGGTTGGAAAGCCAAGTTAACTCATTTTCATGACTAAGAAGGAGCCAGGCTTACTTTTTCATTTTCATGTTTTAACTTGTTTAAATCTTGGTCAAACAAAGGATTTGACCAGGATTCAAGTGGGCATAAAAATTCAAAAAAGAAATCAAAAAAAAACCAAAGCACATAAGCTTCTTATGTCATATAGTAAGCATTACAGTTGATCAACGAAGTCTAGACATATTCAAACCAGAAAAATATTGTATATACCCCCTAACCCTAAACTCTGTCTTATGAAGTCAAGCATGAAGAAAAGTGGTTTTGGGTTTCAAACATTGGAAATTGAAAAAACTCCCAAAAGCTTCATTTTGGAGTGACTAAGAAGAATCCAGGCTTTCATTTTCATTTTCATGTTTTAAATTGGTTTAAATCTTGGTCAAACCTAGGATTTGACCAAGATTCAAATGGACATAACAAATTCAAAAAAATCAAAACCAAACACATAGTCTTTTGATGTCATATAGTAAGCATTCAAGTTGATAAACAAAGTCTAGACATATTTAAACAAGAAAAATCATGTATATACTTGGCCCCTAACCCTAAACTCTGTCTTATGAAGTCAAGCATTAAGAGGAGTGGTTTTGGGTTTCAAACATGGAAATTTAAAAAACCTCCCAAAAGCTTCATTTTGGAGTGACTAAGAAGAATCCAGGCTTACTTTTCATTTTCATGTTTTAAACTGGTTTAAATCTTGGTCAAACCTAGGATTTGACCAAGATTCAAATGGGCATAACAAATTCAAAAAAAAACTAAACACATAGTCTTTTGATGTCACATAATAAGCATTCAAGTTGATAAACAAGGTCTAGACATATTCAAACCAGAAAAATCATGTATCTACCCCCTACCCCTAAACTTTGTCTTATGAAGTAAAGCACGGAGAGATATCATTTTGGGTTTCGAACATGGAAAATTTAAAAAAACCTCCCAAAAGCTTCATTTTGGAGTGAATAAGAAGGATCCACACTTACTTTTCATTTTCATGTTTTAAACTTGTTTAAATATTGGTCAAACCTGCAAGGATTTGACCAAGATTCAAATGGGCATAAAAATTCAAAAAAAAAACGAAAACCACTTCTCTTCGTCCTTGACTTCATTAGACAGAGTTTAGGGTTGGGGTATATACATGATTTTTAATGTTTAAATATGTATAGACTCCGTTGATCAACATGAATGCTTACTATAACTTAAGAAGCTTAATTATGTGCTTTGGTTTTTCATTTTTTGAATTCTTTATTGAATTTTTATGCCTATTTGAATCTTGGTCAAATCCTAGGTTTGACCAAGAATTAAACAAGTCAGTAACATGAAAATGAAAAAGTAAGCCTGGATCCTTCTTATTCACTCAAAAAATGAAGCTTTTGGGAGGGTTTTTGAATTTTCCATGTTTGAAACCCAAAACCATTCCTCTTATATGCTTGACTTCATATATATCACAGAGTTTAGCCTTAGGGGGTATATACATGATTTTTCTAGTTTGAATATGTCTAAACCTTGTTTATCAACTTGAATGCTTACTATAAACCAAAAATTCATGTATCTACACCTAACCCTAAACTATGCATGAAGAGAAGTGGTTTTGGGTTTCAAACCTGGATATCTCAAAAACCCTCCCAAAAGCTTCATTTTGGAGTGAATAAGAAGGATCAAGGCTTAATTTTTCATTTTCATGTTTTAATCTTGTTTAAATCTTGGTCAAACCTAGGATTTGACCAAGATTCAAATGGGCATAATTTAAAAAAATGAAAAATCAAGGCACATAGTCTTCTTATGTCATATAGTAAGCATTCAATTAAGTTGATAAACAAGCTCTAGACATATTCAAACCAGAAAAATCATGATGAATCTACCCCCTATATATCCCTAAACCCTAACTTATGAAGTCAAGCATGAAGAGAAGTGGTTTTTGGTTTAAATCATGGAAATTTCAAAAACCCTCCCAAGAGCTTCATTTTGGAGTGACTAATTAAGAAGCATACATGCTTACCTTTTCATATTCATGTTTTAAACTTGTTCAAATCTAGGTCAACAAACCTAGGATTTGACGAAGAATCAAATGGGTATAAAAAAATTAAAAACAAGCTCTAGATAAGCTCAAGTTGAAAAACAAGTTCTAGACATATTCAAACCAGAAAAATCATGTATCTACCCCCTATATATCCCTAAACCCTGACTTATGAAGTCAAGCATGAAGAGAAGTGGTTTTTGGTTTCAATCATGGAAATTTCAAAAACCCTCCCAAGAGCTTCATTTTGGAGTGGCTAAGAAGGATAGATGCTTAATTTTTCATATTTATGTTTTAAACTAGTTTAAATCATGGTCAAACCTAGGATTTGACCAAGATTCAAATGGGCATAAAAATTCAAAATAAATGAAAATAAATGAAAAACCAAGGCACGTAGTCTTCTTATGATATAGTAAGCATTCAATTAAGTTGATAAACAAGGTCTAGACATATTCAAACCAGAAACATCATGTATCTAGCTACCCCTAGCCCTAAACTCTGTCTTATGAAGTCAAGCATGCATGAAGAGAAGTCGTGGTTTTTGGTTTCAAACATGGAAATTTTAAAAACCCTACCAAGATCTACATTTTGGAGTGACTAAGAAGGATATATGCTTAATTTTTCATATTCATGTTTTATTAAACTTGTTTAAATCATGGTCAAACCTAGGATTTGACCAAGATTCAAATGGGCATAAATATTCAGAAAAAACAAAAAATGGAAAATCAAGGCACATAGTCTTCTTATGTCACATAGTAAGCATTCAATTAAGTTGATAAACAAGGTCTAGATATATTCAAACCAGAGAAATCATGTATCTACCCCTAACCCTAAACTCTATCTCATGAAGTCAAGCATGAAGATATGTGGTTTTTGGTTTCAAACATGGAAATTTCAAAAACCCTCCCAAGAGCTTCATTTTGGAGTGACTAAGAAGGATATATGCTTAATTTTTCATATTCATGTTTTCAACTTGTTTAAATCATGGTCAAACTTAGGATTTGACCAAGATTCAAATGGGCATAAAATTAAAAAAAACAATAAAATGAAAAACCAATGCACATAGTCTTCTTATGTCATATATATAGTAAGCATTCAATTAAGTTGATAACAAGGTCTAGACATATTCAAACGAGAAAAATCATGTATCAAGCTACCCCTAACCCCAAACTCTGTCTTATGAAGTCAAGCATGAAGAGAAGTACGTGGTTTTTTGGTTTCAAACATGGAAATTTCAAAAACCCTCTCAAGAGCTTCATTTTGGAGTGACTACGAAGGATACATGCTTAATTTTCATATTCATGTTTTAAACTTGTTTAAATCATGGTCAAACCTAGGATTTGACCAAGATTCAAATGGGCATAATTTAAAAAAATGTAAAATCAAGGCACATAGTCTTCTTATGTCATATAGTAAGCATTCAATTAAGTTGATAAACAAGGTCTAGACATATCAAACCAGAAAAATCATGTATCTACCCCTATATATCCCCAAACTCTGTCTTATGAAGTCAAGCATGAAGAGAAGTGGTTTTTGGTTTCAAGCATGGAAATTTCAAAAACCTCCCCAAACTTCATTTTAGAGTGACTAAGAAGGATACAAGCTTGCCTTTTCATTTTCATGTTTTAAACTTGTTTAAATTATCTTGGTCAAATCTAGGATTTGACAAGATTCAAATGGGCAAACATATGATAAGTGATGCAAATATCATTTCTAAGTGCGGGCAAACCAGCCTTTAGCTTAACATATTTCTAAGTACAAGGTTTCAGAAAATTGAGTGGGGGCGGCTGCCCCCCTTGGCTATAGTCTGGATCCGCCCATGCTATAGTTTGAGGCCATTTGGATGACGTCGAAAAAATTCTTTGATTAGAAATGGGGTTGTTCGAACCCCGTAGTTGGATTTTTTATGAACTTGATCTGTAGTACTGGGAAAAACCCTAGTTTAACGTATTTAATTATAGATTCGTAGGTTGATTTTTCTACCTTTTTTTATTATTACTATGCAGCACATATGTGTTTGCCCGTCGAGTGAAACTCGGAGGAAGAGGGATCACTCGGAAGGAGAGAAGAAGGGAGAGAATTATGGTGTCTCCCTTTTTCGGGTGATGATGTTGACTGCATGGTTTGTCATGAGCAGGAGGTGCGAGCGAGCGAGTCGAGCGAGGCCGAGAACGAGAGAGATTTGTTTTTTTATGAGAGGGACAACCGAAGGATCCCGAATGACCCAGACTTCCAATACGCATCCCGATGCGTCTTCTCTTGACAAAGAAAATGGCTGGGAGTTGCGTGCCTACGCACGTGACTTGTGCTCACTGAAGTGTGGGACCCACGCATGGGCACCACACGTAAGTGACAGACCTGTTGGTGTAAAACTCGGTTGATTATTATAGTGCATTAGAACAAAGTTTCCTATGGATTCAAGGGTAGGAAATCCAAGTTAACTCATTTACATGACATTATTTTTTCCATGAAGCAAAGTTAACACATCTATCAATTGGTACATTTTGGAGTGACTAAGAAGGATCCAGGCTTACCTTTTCATTTTCATGTTTTAAACTTATTTAAATCCTGGTCAAAACTAGGATTTGATCAAGATTCAAATGGGTATAAAATAAAATAAAAAACGCACATAGCCTTTTTCTGTCATATAATGATCATTCAAGTTGATAAACATGGTCTAGACATATTCAAACTAGAAAATCGTGTATCTACCCTGTCCCTGGCTAACCCTAAACTCTGTCTTATGAAGTCAAGCATGAAGAGAAGTGGTTTTGGGTTTCAGACATGGAAATTTTGAAAACCTCCCAAAAACTTCATCTTAGAGTGACAAAGAAGGATCCAAGCTTACCTTTTCATTTTCATGTTTTAAGCTTGTTTAAATATTGGTCAAGCCTAGGATTTGACCAAGATTCAAATGGGCATAAAAATTCTGGAAAAATAAAAAAAATAAAAACCAAAGCACATAGTCTTCTTACGTCATATATATCTATAGTAAGCATATTCAAGTAGATAAACAAGGTATAGACATATTCAAAACAGACAAATCCTGTATCTACCCCCTAACCCTAAACTCGGTCTTATGATGCCTAGCATGAAGAGAAGTCGTTTTGGGTTTCAAACGTTTAAGCCAAAAGCCCCATTTCATATATTTCAAACTTATTCAAATTTGGTTCAAATTTGAAAGACATACAAGTTATAGCACACATAGTGCATACATGTTCACACATACTGCACTAGATGCTAATTAACCCTATAGTTTGAGGCCATTTGGATGAGGTCGAAAAAATCTTGGATTAGAAATGGGGTTGTTCGAACCCCGTAGTTGGATTTTTTATGAACTTGATCTGTAGTACTGGGCAAAACCCTAGTTTAACGTATTTAATTATAGATTCGTAGGTTGATTTTTCTACCTTTTTATTATTATTACTATGCAGCACATGTGTGTTTGCCCGTCGAGTGAAACTCGGAGGAAGAGGGATCACTCGGAAGGAGAGAAGAAGGGAGAGCATTATGGTGTCTCCCCTTTTTCGGGTGATGATGTTGACTTTTGTGCAGGGTCGTGAGCAGGAGGAGTAGCGAGCGAGCGAGCGAGTCGAGCGAGGCCGAGAATGAGAGAGATTTGTTTTTTTGTGAGAGGGACAACCGAAGGATCCAGAAGGACCCACAGACTTCCAAAACGCATCCTGATGCGTCTTCTCTTGACAAAGAAGATGGCTTGGAGTTTGCGTACCTACTGCACTTGACTTGTGCTCACTGAAGTGTGGGACCTCACGCATGGGCACCACACGTAAGTGACAGACCTGTTGGTGTAAAAACTCGGTTGATTATTATAGTGCATTAGAACAAAGTTTCCTATGGATTCAACGGTAGGAAATCCAAGTTAACTCATTTACATGACATTAATTTTTCCATGAAGCAAAGTTAACACATCTATCAATTGGTACATTTTGGAGTGACTAAGAAGGATCCATGCTTATTCGTTTTCACGTGTTAAATTTGTTTAAGTCTTGCTCAAACCTAGGATTTCACCAAGATTGAAATGGGCATGAAAATTCAAAAAAAATGAAATACCAGAAAATTCATGTGTCTAGCTACCCCTAACCCTAAACTCTGCACGAAGAGAAGTGGTTTTGGGTTTCAAACATGGATATTTCAAAAACCCTCCCAAAAACCTTCATTTTGGAGTTAATAAGAAGGATCAAGGCTTACTTTTTCATTTTCATGTTTTAATCTTTTTTAAATCTTTGTCAAACCTAGGTTTTGACCAATATTCAAAAGGGCATAATTTTAAAAAAATGAAAATCAAGGCACATAGTCTTCTTATGTCATATAGTAAGCATTCAATTAAGTTGATAAACAAGCTCTAGACATATTCAAACCAGAAAAATCATGATGTATCTACCCCCTATATATCCCTAAACCCTAACTTATGAAGTCAAGCATGAAGAGAAGTGGTTTTTGGTTTAAATCATGGAAATTTCAAAAACCCTCCCAAGAGCTTCATTTTGGAGTGACTAATTAAGAAGCATACATGCTTACCTTTTCATATTCATGTTTTAAACTTGTTCAAATCTAGGTCAACAAACCTAGGATTTGACGAAGAATCAAATGGGTATAAAAAAATTAAAAACAAGCTCTAGATAAGCTCAAGTTGAAAAACAAGTTCTAGACATATTCCAACCAGAAAAATCATGTATGTACCCCCTATATATCCCTAAACCCTGACTTATGAAGTCAAGCATGAAGAGAAGTGGTTTTTGGTTTCAATCATGGAAATTTCAAAAACCCTCCCAAGAGCTTCATTTTGGAGTGGCTAAGAAGGATAGATACTTAATTTTTCATATTTATGTTTTAAACTAGTTTAAATCATGGTCAAACCTAGGATTTGACCAAGATTCAAATGGGCATAAAAATTCAAAATAAATGAAAATAAATGAAAAACCAAGGCACGTAGTCTTCTTATGTCATATAGTAAGCATTCAATTAAGTTGATAAACAAGGTCTAGACATATTCAAACCAGAAACATCATGTATCTAGCTACCCTAGCCCTAAACTCTGTCTTATGAAGTCAAGCATGCATGAAGAGAAGTCGTGGTTTTTGGTTTCAAACATGGAAATTTTAAAAACCCTACCAAGATCTACATTTTGGAGTGACTAAGAAGGATATATGCTTAATTTTTCATATTCATGTTTTATTAAACTTGTTTAAATCATGGTCAAACCTAGGATTTGACCAAGATTCAAATGGGCATAAAAATTCAGAAAAAACAAAAAATGGAAAATCAAGGCACATAGTCTTCTTATGTCACATAGTAAGCATTCAATTAAGTTGATAAACAAGGTCTAGATATATTCAAACCAGAGAAATCATGTATCTACCCCTAACCCTAAACTCTATCTCATGAAGTCAAGCATGAAGATATGTGGTTTTTGGTTTCAAACATGGAAATTTCAAAAACCCTCCCAAGAGCTTCATTTTGGAGTGACTAAGAAGGATATATGCTTAATTTTTCATATTCATGTTTTCAACTTGTTTAAATCATGGTCAAACTTAGGATTTGACCAAGATTCAAATGGGCATAAAATTAAAAAAACAATAAAATGAAAAACCAATGCACATAGTCTTCTTATGTCATATATATAGTAAGCATTCAATTAAGTTGATAACAAGGTCTAGACATATTCAAACGAGAAAAATCATGTATCAAGCTACCCCTAACCCCAAACTCTGTCTTATGAAGTCAAGCATGAAGAGAAGTACGTGGTTTTTTGGTTTCAAACATGGAAATTTCAAAAACCCTCTCAAGAGCTTCATTTTGGAGTGACTACGAAGGATACATGCTTAATTTTCATATTCATGTTTTAAACTTGTTTAAATCATGGTCAAACCTAGGATTTGACCAAGATTCAAATGGGCATAATTTAAAAAAATGTAAAATCAAGGCACATAGTCTTCTTATGTCATATAGTAAGCATTCAATTAAGTTGATAAACAAGGTCTAGACATATCAAACCAGAAAAATCATGTATCTACCCCTATATATCCCCAAACTTTGTCTTATGAAGTCAAGCATGAAGAGAAGTGGTTTTTGGTTTCAAGCATGGAAATTTCAAAAACCTCCCCAAACTTCATTTTAGAGTGACTAAGAAGGATACAAGCTTGCCTTTTCATTTTCATGTTTTAAACTTGTTTAAATTATCTTGGTCAAATCTAGGATTTGACAAGATTCAAATGGGCAAACATATGATAAGTGATGCAAATATCATTTCTAAGTGCGGGCAAACCAGCCTTTAGCTTAACATATTTCTAAGTACAAGGTTTCAGAAAATTGAGTGGGGGCGGCTGCCCCCCTTGGCTATAGTCTGGATCCGCCCATGCTATAGTTTGAGGCCATTTGGATGACGTCGAAAAAATTCTTTGATTAGAAATGGGGTTGTTCGAACCCCGTAGTTGGATTTTTTATGAACTTGATCTGTAGTACTGGGCAAAACCCTAGTTTAACGTATTTAATTATAGATTCGTAGGTTGATTTTTCTACCTTTTATTATTATTACTATGCAGCACATGTGTGTTTGCCCGTCGAGTGAAACTCGGAGGAAGAGGGATCACTCGGAAGGAGAGAAGAAGGGAGAGCATTATGGTGTCTCCCTTTTTCGGGTGATGTGTTGACTTTTGTGCAGGGTTTGTCAGTGAGCAGGAGGTGCGAGCGAGCGAGCGAGCGAGTCGAGCGAGGCCGAGAATGAGAGAGATTTGTATTTTTTGTGAGAGGGACAACCGAAGGATCCAGAAGGACCCACAGACTTCCAAAACGCATCCTGATGCGTCTTCTCTTGACAAAGAAGATGGCTTGAGTTTGCCTACCGCACTTGACTTGTGCTCACTGAAGTGTGGGACCTCACGCATGGGCACCACACGTAAGTGACAGACCTGTTGGTGTAAAAACTCGGTTGATTATTATAGTGCATTAGAACAAAGTTTCCTATGGATTCAAGGGTAGGAAATCCAAGTTAACTCATTTACATGACATTAATTTTTCCATGAAGCAAAGTTAACACATCTATCAATTGGTACATTTTGGAGTGACTAAGAAGGATCCATGCTTATTCGTTTTCACGTGTTAAATTTGTTTAAGTCTTGCTCAAACCTAGGATTTCACCAAGATTGAAATGGGCATGAAAATTCAAAAAAAATGAAATACCAATTCATGTGTCTAGCTACCCCTAACCCTAAATTCAAGAGAAGTGGTTTTGGGTTTCAAACATGGATATTTCAAAAACCCTCCCAAAAACCTTCATTTTGGAGTTAATAAGAAGGATCAAGGCTTACTTTTTCATTTTCATGTTTTAATCTTTTTTAAATCTTTGTCAAACCTAGGTTTTGACCAATATTCAAAAGGGCATAATTTAAAAAAAATGAAATATCAAGGCACATAGTCTTCTTATGTCATATAGTAAGCATTCAATTAAGTTGATAAACAAGCTCTAGACATATTCAAACCAGAAAAATCATGATGTATCTACCCCCTATATATCCCTAAACCCTAACTTATGAAGTCAAGCATGAAGAGAAGTGGTTTTTGGTTTAAATCATGGAAATTTCAAAAACCCTCCCAAGAGCTTCATTTTGGAGTGACTAATTAAGAAGCATACATGCTTACCTTTTCATATTCATGTTTTAAACTTGTTCAAATCTAGGTCAACAAACCTAGGATTTGACGAAGAATCAAATGGGTATAAAAAAATTAAAAACAAGCTCTAGATAAGCTCAAGTTGAAAAACAAGTTCTAGACATATTCCAACCAGAAAAATCATGTATGTACCCCCTATATATCCCTAAACCCTGACTTATGAAGTCAAGCATGAAGAGAAGTGGTTTTTGGTTTCAATCATGGAAATTTCAAAAACCCTCCCAAGAGCTTCATTTTGGAGTGGCTAAGAAGGATAGATGCTTAATTTTTCATATTTATGTTTTAAACTAGTTTAAATCATGGTCAAACCTAGGATTTGACCAAGATTCAAATGGGCATAAAAATTCAAAATAAATGAAAATAAATGAAAAACCAAGGCACGTAGTCTTCTTATGTCATATAGTAAGCATTCAATTAAGTTGATAAACAAGGTCTAGACATATTCAAACCAGAAACATCATGTATCTAGCTACCCCTAGCCCTAAACTCTGTCTTATGAAGTCAAGCATGCATGAAGAGAAGTCGTGGTTTTTGGTTTCAAACATGGAAATTTAAAAACCCTACCAAGATCTACATTTTGGAGTGACTAAGAAGGATATATGCTTAATTTTTCATATTCATGTTTTATTAAACTTGTTTAAATCATGGTCAAACCTAGGATTTGACCAAGATTCAAATGGGCATAAAAATTCAGAAAAAACAAAAAATGGAAAATCAAGGCACATAGTCTTCTTATGTCACATAGTAAGCATTCAATTAAGTTGATAAACAAGGTCTAGATATATTCAAACCAGAGAAATCATGTATCTACCCCTAACCCTAAACTCTATCTCATGAAGTCAAGCATGAAGATATGTGGTTTTTGGTTTCAAACATGGAAATTTCAAAAACCCTCCCAAGAGCTTCATTTTGGAGTGACTAAGAAGGATATATGCTTAATTTTTCATATTCATGTTTTCAACTTGTTTAAATCATGGTCAAACTTAGGATTTGACCAAGATTCAAATGGGCATAAAATTAAAAAAACAATAAAATGAAAAACCAATGCACATAGTCTTCTTATGTCATATATATAGTAAGCATTCAATTAAGTTGATAACAAGGTCTAGACATATTCAAACGAGAAAAATCATGTATCAAGCTACCCCTAACCCCAAACTTATGAAGTCAAGCATGAAGAGAAGATGTTTTTTGGTTTCAAACATGGAAATTTCAAAAACCCTAGCCTAGTTCATTTTGGAGTGACTACGAAGGATACATGCTTAATTTTCATATTCATGTTTTAAACTTGTTTAAATCATGGTAGATAGGATTACCAAGATTCAAATGGGCATAATTTAAAAAAAATGTAAAATCAAGGCACATAGTCTTCTTATGTCATATAGTAAGCATTCAATTAAGTTGATAAACAAGGTCTAGACATCGCAAAAGCCTTTATCTCTATTATCCCTAAGCCATGCTTAGAAGTCAAGCATGAAGAGAAGTGGTTTTTCGAGCATGGAAATTTCAAAAACCTCCCCAAACTTCATTTTAGAGTGACTAAGAAGGATACAAGCTTGCCTTTTCATTTTCATGTTTTAAACTTGTTTAAATTATCTTGGTCAAATCTAGGATTTGACAAGATTCAAATGGGCAAACATATGATAAGTGATGCAAATATCATTTCTAAGTGCGGGCAAACCAGCCTTTAGCTTAACATATTTCTAAGTACAAGGTTTCAGAAAATTGAGTGGGGGCGGCTGCCCCCCTTGGCTATAGTCTGGATCCGCCCATGCTATAGTTTGAGGCCATTTGGATGACGTCGAAAAAATTCTTTGATTAGAAATGGGGTTGTTCGAACCCCGTAGTTGGATTTTTTATGAACTTGATCTGTAGTACTGGGCAAAACCCTAGTTTAACGTATTTAATTATAGATTCGTAGGTTGATTTTTCTACGTTTTCTAGGTTACTGGAGGTTGCCCTCGAGGAAACCCAGGAAGAGGGATCACTCGGAAGGAGAGACTTCGGGAGACCCGTTACGGGGTCAATCCTTACGCGTGTCATGGTCTCGGCGAGCAGGAGGTCGTGCGAGCAGCCAGCGAGTCGAGCGAGGCCGAGAAGGAGAGAGATTTGTTTTTTTGTGAGAGGGACAACTAAGGATCGGTTGGACCTGAGACTTCCAATACGCATCCTGATGGTTCTCTTGACAAAGAAAATGGTCGAGTTTGCGTTACCGGACGTGACTTATGCTCACGGACGTGGAGACCATAGACCACATGAACCTGACGTAAAAACTCGTTGATTATTATAGTGCATTAGGAAACCTTCTATGGATTCAAGGGTAGGAAATCCAAGTTAACTCATTTATATGATGAAGATTGGTGGATACATCTATCAATTGGTACATTTTGGAGTGACTAAGAAGGATCCATGCTTCTTATCCCGTTTTAACGGTTCTGGTAGTCGAGCTTGACCAAACCTGGTTTACAAAGGAAAATGGCTTTAAATAAAAGAAGCTCAACAGAAAACCCGCATACCCGCTTTACAAAATGTTGTACTAAGTCTTCTGAGTCCCTGTACTAGCTTAGCATATTTGTTTCAGAAAGTTGCTAAGCCGAAGGTGGTTTCTATTTAACATCGACTAGTAGTTTGGGTTTCCCAGGCAAAAGCCCCAGACATATGGACTGGACACGCTTTATGTTATGCTACTTAAGCCCTTTGCTACTTGTTATTTATGAATAACATAATTTGATTCCGTTGCTTGTTGAATGTTGGGTTGTGAACCTCTGGTGTAATAACTGGATCTTACTCTGCTAACCTAGTTTAATATATTCTTTTGATTCGTAGAGTCACTTTTTATTATTATTCTCACACTGTGTCTCGTCGAGCTCGGAGGAAGAGGGATCATGGAAGGAGAGAAGAAGGGAGAGTATTTGTCTCCCCTTTCCCGGGGGTGCCACAGGTTTTGGTATCAGAGCAGGAGGTGCCAGCGAGGAGCGAGCCTTTCTATTGGCCGATGTTGAGAGTGTTTGTTCTATTTGAAAGCCCAAAGATTTCCGAAAATCTGATTAGGCTTCTTTTTACTCCTTATCTGCGTATCTCTCTAAAAGAAGGTGCCTTACCTTGTGTTGATTTGAAAGTTGGACTATCTCTTCTAGTGTTTCAAACATAGGTGCCTAAGGACAGGTTTGCTTGCAAACCGGTTGACCTAGTGCAGAGTTCTCTAAAGTAAAAGTGTTCTCAGGCTTCCTCTTATTTGTTTTCATTTGAGAAATTTTTCCATCATGCTCAATCTAGGATTCCACATTTTTGTTCTAGGCATCGAAAATTCCTTTCACTTGATACCTCCTTTTTCTTGCTTGGGTATTTGGAAGCATGCATTGCTTGAAGATCTACACATGATTACTACCTGCATGTGTCCTTGTAACACCTATTTAGTAGTTAATCCTTTTTTTGTTTCAAACCTGGATTTGAAAATCCCCGAAAGTGCTAATTCTAATGAATAAGTACATAGCTTCTTTTCAACCCAAGTTCCATTCCGTTGAACACCTGTTAATATTCAAACATTCATCGGGATGTCTAAATTCAAATCAATATAGGCACAAGCTTGTGGTTATTGTCGTTTGAATTGCGGAAAAAAATCCACTTCCACTAGCTTCACATATGGAGTTCTAACCAAATGGATCAGATAAGTGCTCTCTTGTGAGTCTCGTATCAAGTCTGTGTCGCCACACCTCTTTAAAAGATCAAAGGCCCTACAAAGTTTATTTTGCATCTACATCTCAGAAATCATCCCGATCGTGTTCTTCCTCTTTATATTCTTCAACTTTGTCTGCTAGTTAGCAGAAGAGAAATGTGCATTGGTTTCAATGCATGGACCCTTGTGGTTCGTCAAGACATTCCACCAGTGGTCAGGAGAAACAAACCCAAAACCTTGACTATTTCAAGCATGGTCAAAGTATTTAATCCAAGATTAAGGGCCTCGTTAGCTTCTGTTTGTTCTACCTAAGGAGTATCACCTTATTCTATATATGATTCTGTTTGTATCATGGTCATATTAAAGTGAAGATCTTACATAGCTACCCTCGCCCTTCCTGAAAGTTGTTGTGTTGGGAAGGTGGGGTGTACTTATTGATATGGCATTCAAAACTTAGAAAATCTTATTTTTGAAACCAAGGACATATGTTCATTTTAGCATATTGTTTTGCCAACTATTAAGCGAAGTTTGATCGTGTTGCCAAGTCCAATTGTGCACATCTTCGGTCAAAGAAGGTTTATGCCAAATTCTCTCCCATATCGTGTTTCTTTGTAAACAAAGTTTAAATCTTCAAACCAAAGATATACCGGTGGTTCGTGATATTCTAGTTATCTTTCTAGAAGTATCGCCGTGTTGTTACCTGACCGTGTTGTCAAGTTCATGAGTAAGTTGGTTCTTTGATCTACTCCTTTCTCCAAGCAATCTTGCTGGATAACCATGTACTAGTTGGTTGAGCCTAAACAACAACTTGGGGAGTTGAAAGACAAATGCTCTACTCAACTTTGTTCCTTCATAAAGGTAGTTTTGTCTGTGTTGGACGCCGTAGCATCTCCTTTATGGAAATGTTATTTTCCCCATATTTGATTTGAGTTTGGGCTATCGTCAAATCAAACTCAGTTCCAAGGACTATCTTGATGATGTTTATACTCATGGTGTCTCGTCTGAGTATACCTTCATGTCCTTTGCGACCAATACTTTTGTCTTTGCTCATGCAACATATGAGTCTCTCATTGGAGTATCTTGATAAGTTTGTTATTGAGCCCATCGATGACATTCTTATTTCCTCCATGTTTAAAGAGATTCATATTGAACAGTTGGCACTAATATTGGAAACTTTTGAGAACCATCTTTGTGTTATCATGAAGTATGTGTTCTGGATGTTGGAAGTGGCCTTCTCTGGTTCACGTGCATTGTTGAAAGATGTCGCCGTGAATCTGAGTCGAGTTTCCTTGTTTTCCGGGAATCATTGCAAGTCACTGTGCATGTGCGAAGTATTCTTGAGATGGAAGGTTGTTACCTCCATTCCTTGAAACGTTCCTCTTGCACACTAAGCCACTGACTGGTTTGTTCAAGAAAGAGAAGAAGCTTAAGAACTTCAAAATCTTCTTTGATGTCCCCACAAGGACTCACTTGTGTTACATTGCAAGTTCATGTGCACGCAATTGCCTCTGCAGTCGCAACCACATGTATTACGCAATCTAGCTCAATCCTTTGGAGCTTGACATTGTGGTCCATATCTTGAGAATCTATCGACTTTACCTTGGTGGTAACTGTTGCAAATCTTATAATTGGACATGCCGAAACTGAACATCTTTACACCTAACCTAAGCTGAATCTCAAGCAGCAATGATGGTTGGTGTTCCTCAAGGATTTTTGACATAGGTCTCTTTGTAAATCCGGCAAGATTGATGTCGTGGTTAACACAATTAGCCTAAGGCCTAATGTCATCATCTCTTCAATCATCGTAATAACCACTTCACAAGGATCTTGTGCGGCTTATTCTAGAGTTGACCTTATGCCTGCTTTCTAACTTCCGAAGTCCGACTCCCACTTGATGACCTAATAAGGCTAGTCAATAGCCTAATATTGGTGCCTAGAACATCAAGGAGAACCTTATAAGCGTAGTTGTTTAATGTCTCTCTACCACCCTCGAAATCATTTCTCTGGTGACAACAACTTCGTCGAGAAATTTCACTCCCCGCGAACTTTGGCACTTCACTAATTCAGTGCTCCTCCCCTTCCTTTGGTTTGTACCTGAATTTAATCAATTCACACACGTTGTGTGAATTCGCTGTCATTCAGGGCCCCAGCCTTTTTCATACACTTAAATCGTTTCATGTAAATTTCGTTTTAAGAGTGACCACGATTTTTAAATCCAAAGTTGCTCTCGTTGGATAATCATTCTGCTTCTCCGAGTCACCCTTGGGAGTGCCTCGTTATGGTATCAAAGGCAACAACTCTTCGCTACCTTGTCTTTTCAGACTCTTGTAAAGCACGAGCAATTGCCTACCAAAAACTTGAAACTTCTTTCATATCCTCCGTTATCTTGACGTGTTTCATGTTTGTTAGCTCAAGAGTTGTTTTTCAACACTCCTTCCATGAGTTGACCATGAGAACTCGATCTTTAAAGATCCACCCTAGAGTTATTCCCTCTTTCCTTTAGGTGCAGTTGAGCAACAACCTCAATGGGTTTGTGGGACAACTTCATTGATGGTGACGTGGATCAACTTCTTCAACAAAGAAGATCGGCGTTGTATCGACAAGCTCGTTGAAGTCCGGTGTAGTCCTTGTTACATTCTCTTTTCCTACCTAAGGAATCTCGGGGTCGAGATTCTTGTAAGGGGGATAGAGTTGTAACATCCCTGTTTTGCTAAACCTAATTAGGAAGTTGTTTGTGCATTCATGAGCATCATGTAAAATGCATTAGGAAAAATTTGCAACAAATTCAAAGTGGAAACCCTAGGTTTATGCAAGTCTTTCTCTATTTTAAATTATTTGAAATGTGTTCAAATGTTTGAAAACCCCAAAACAAATATGTGTGCACCTTCTAAATATAACTAGAAGGCCACTAAATATTTCCCTAACGTTTTCTGACTTATTTCAACTACCTAGGAAAGTTTCAAATAGCAAAATAAAGGTGGTTTTGAAGGTTTTGTAATTCTTCCTGGAAATTCCCAAAATGCCAGGGGGTTTTGGTCAATTTCTTTCTTCTTCCTCCACTGAAGTCGCTCCGTGGAGCTCCCGCCGCCCGATGCTGCCGGCGGTCTGGGATGATCTTCCGCCGCCCCCGGCGGCCCATAAAGCTAGCCGCGCAAGAGAACCCTATGACGCCACCTCCTTTCCCCTCTCCTCTCTCCTCGCGCCACGCAGGAGAACCCTAGCTCCTACCGTCGCAGCCTCCTCGCCGTCTGTGCCACCCCGTCCTCCTCCGGCACACCACCCGTCCGCCTCGCTCCCGGAGCTTCTCCGCTTGACCTGGACCCGCCGCGGGACGCTCAATCACCGCCGGCAACTCCGTCTTCCGCGCAGCGTACGGAGCTCCGCCGACCATGGCGGCGCCGTCCGACCTCCGTTCGCTCTCGCGTCACCCTCCCCGCTGGGCCGTCGCGAGCTTCTTCTTCTGTAGGCTACTCGCCGGTCCCTCTCTCCTCTCGCAACCGTCCCCTGCCGCTCGCCTCGCGCCCGCCGGGGCCGCGCCGTGTGTGTCGCCGCCTTGCTCCGGTCAATAAATGGCGGGCGCCACTACTCAAAGAGGTCGCCCACGAGCCGCGCGTCCAGCGCTCTCTCCCCGCCGCCTGCGCTCTCCCTCCTCTCGGCGCAGCTTGATCAACTCCGGTCGGCGCCCTTATTCTCCTTTTTTCTTTTATTCATTTTCTTATTTTCCTATATATTTTGGTATTTATTATATATATGACAGAGTGAGCTCAATTGTCGTGAATTTAATCATTTCCTAAATTCAGTTTAATGTTTAAAATCCCGACAAAGGTCCTGTGATGTCGCTCCTTTTGTTATTTTTTTTTCCAAATTCCAGAAATGGATAAAACTTGTAAAATCAATAACTTATTCATTTTAAATCAGAAAAATATGTATAATATATCAAAATCTTCAGAAAAATGAGATCTACAATTTGGTTACAAAATCATGCATTGTTAAACAACTTTGAACCCTAGTTGATTTAGAAGAACCACTGTATTTTGAGGTTCCTGGACTACTAACCCTAGTTCACCAAACCTAGCTTAAATTGATGATCATGTCCCCTAGGGTTAGCTTTAGTACCTAATTAACATGTCATATCATCATACTTGAATGTGCATTGCATTATGCCATGTATTGAATGTTATTTCTCTCTTTCTAGTATTTGCTTCTTCGCGATCGATAGAGCAAGTGCCGAGACGATGAAGATCGACAACGACGCAGATCAATAATTGTCCACCGACGAACAAGTCAAGCATGGATCGAAGATCCACATTGGTTTGTCAGGGACAAAGGCAAGCCCTAGCCTGGTTCATATATGATTTCGAAATGCTTTTATCTCTGGTTCCTTCATATTGCATGCGATTCAACTGTCTTTTATCGATAGATAGAGTTACCCTATCTATTGCATGTTCCATCCCTGTAGCCTCAAATCCATGATCCACTGCTCCTAGCATACCTAGGTTTGGCATGTGTGCGTCGCCGAGAGCCTTTATCTCTTATGCTTAGCCATGCTTAGTTTGTTACGCTACTACTCCGGTCTTCGGACTGGAGCCTTACAATGAAATGAAACTAGCATGACAGGTTGACGTGGTAAGTATAGAGATGAGTGTTAAACATGATTAAAGGCTCAGACGAAAGGCCACATTGGGATGTGGTGGGTTGTTTCGTTTCTGCCGACCCTAGGATGCGAGTTCTCGCCTCTTGAACCAAGACCGAGCGTACAACCACACGAGGCCCTATTATGGTACCCTCTCGACTCAATAACTTGCCTAGTAGATTCCATGAGTCACATAGTTTGCGCTTTACCTGGACATATGCATTGCATTTTTGCTTGGGGGAAAAGGTACATAACAGGTAGGTAAGCGTGGTCTAGGTGGCTGGAGGTTGCGGCCTCTGGGGAAACCCACCTCGGCACACATCGTTAAGGACCGACTTCGGGACTTGACCCGTTACGGCGGAACAATCCTTAGCGCGTGACTCATGGTCTCGGCGACAGCAAGGTAAAGGTCGTGGTCAACCACTCTCTGCCGGCTTTCCAAGGAAGAGAGCTAATGTACTGGCACTAAGAATCGGTTGGCACGTGTGGATAAAATTGTGCACCCCTGCAGGGTTAAATCTTATCGATAAGCCGTGTCCGCGGTTATGGACGACTTGGGAATGGATTCTGTGACCATAGAGAACATGAACCTGATCGTAAAACTTGGCAAACAATGTGTGTTTACGGACACCTTCTCCGGGTTGAGGTAATCCGAGATATGGTCTGAGATGATGAAGATTGGTGGATACAATATGATGATCAAATAGAGATAGAGATATCGCCTCTTTTTATCCCCTTTTAAAGGTTCTGAGTAGTCGAGCTTCTCCTCTCTCTTGTCTTACAAAGGAAAACTGGCTTTACGCAAAAGAAGCTCCACAGAAAGCCCGCATACCCGCTTTGCTAAAAGGTTGTACTAAGTCTTGCTGAGTCCCTGTACTCAGCTTTGCATGCTTTTGTTTCAGATGAAGTTGCTACAGCCGAAGGTGGTTTCTACGTTAACATCGACTAGTAGTTTGGGGTTCCCAGGCAGCAGCCTGAGACTTATGGACTGGGACGTCGCTTTATGTTATGGCTTCTTAAGCCCTTTGCTATCTTGTTATTTAGAATAACATAATTTGCTTCCGTTGCTTGTTGAATGTTGGGTCAGTGACCTCTGCGTGTAATAATTTGGATCTTACTCTGCTAAGAGTTGTAATATATTCTTTTGAGTCGTAGAGTCACTGTTGTGTTACCGATTCTCTCACTGTAGTCTCTCGAGCTCGAGGTTAGGCTTATGTCAGACGAAGATCTGGTATTTGTCTAACCCTGATCCCGGGGGTGCCAGATGCCCAAGGCATCCCCTTCTTCATCGACAACATCATCAGGTTCCTCCCCTGAAACTATATTTTTATTCAATCACATCTTGTGTTCTTTACTTGGAGCGTCGGTTTGTTTTCGTTTTTGTTTTTGTTTGAATAAGATGGATCCTAGCATTCACTTTGTGGAGAGAGACACGCTCCGTTGTTGCATATGGACACATGTGTCCTTAGGCTTTACTCATAATGTTCAAGGCGAAGTTTCTTCCTTCTTAAATTGTTATATGGTTGGAATTGGAAAATGCTACATGTAGTAATTCTAAAATATCTTGGATAATGTGATACTTGGCAATTGTTGTGCTCATGTTTAAGCTCTTGCATCATATACTTTGCACCCATTAATGAAGAAATACATAGAGCTTGCTAAAATTTGATTTGCATATTTGGTTTCTCTAAGGTCTAGATAATATCTAGTATTGAGTTTTGAACAACAAGGAAGACAGTGTAGAGTCTTATAATGTTTACAATATGTCTTTTATGTGAGTTTTGCTGCACCTGTTCATCCTTGAGTTTGCTTCAAATAACCTTGCTAGCCTAAACCTTGTATCGAGAGGGAATACTTCTCATGCATCTCCTTGAGCCAACCACTATGCCATTTGTGTCCACCATACCTACCTACTACATGGTATTTCTCCGCCATTCCAAAGTAAATTGCTTGAGTGCTACCTTTAAAATTCCATCATTCACCTTTGCAATATATAGCTCATGGGACAAAATAGCCTTAAAAACTATCGTAGTATTGAATATGTACTTATGCACTTTATATTTTATTAAGTTGCCTGTTGTGCGATAACCATGCTTCTGGGGAACGCCATCAACTATTGTTGAATATCATGTGAGTTGCTATGCATGTCCGTCTTGTCTGAAGGTCTATCATTTTGGTGGTTGGAGCATGCAAAATTGTTAGAGAAGAACATTGGGCCGCTAACTAAAGCCATGAATCATGGTGGAAGTTTCAGTTTTGGACATATATCCTCAATCTCATATGAGAACAATAATCATTGCTACATGCTTATGCATTTAAGAGGAGTCCATTATCTGTTGTCCATGTTGTCCCGGTATGGATGTCTAAGTTGAGAATAATCAAAAGCGAGAAATCCGAAATGCGAGCATTCTCCTTAGACCTTTGTACAGGCGGCATGGAGGTACCCCTTTGTGACACTTGGTTGAAACATGGCATGCGAAGACCCGGTAGTCCAAGTTAAGTAGGACGAGGTGCGGGCACTATTAGTATACTATGCGTGAGGCTTGCAACTTGTAAGATATAATTTTCATAACTCATATGCTTTATTACTACCGTTGACAAAATTGTTTCATGTTTTCAAAATAAAAGCTCTAGCACAAATACAACAATCGATGCTTTCCTCTTTGAAGGACCATTCTTTTACTTTTATTGTTGAGTCAGTTTACCTATCTCCTTCCACCTTAAGAAGCAAACACTTGTGTGAATTGTGCATTGATTCCTACATACTTGCATATTGCACTTGTTATATTACTTTATGTTGACAATATCCATGAGATATACATGTTATAAGTTGAAAGCAACCGCTGAAACTTAATCTTCCTATGTGTTGCTTCAACACCTTTACTTTGATTTATTGCTTTATGAGTTAACTCTTATGCAAGACTTATTGATGCTTGTCTTGAAGTACTATTCATGAAAAGTCTTTGCTTTATGATTCACTTGTTTACTCATGTCATTACTTTTGTTTTGATCGCTGCATTCATTACATATGTTTACAAATAGTATGATCAAGATTATGATGGCATGTCACTTCAGAAATTATCTTTGTTATCGTTTTACCTGCTCGGGACGAGCACTAAGCTTGGGGATGCTGATACGTCTCCAACGTATCGATAATTTCTTATGTTCCATGCTACTTTATTGATGATACCTACATGTTTTATGCACATTATATGTCATATTTATGCATTTTCTGGAACTAACCTATTAACAAGATGCCGAAGAGCCAGTTGCTGTCTACTGTTTTTGGTTTCAGAAATCCTAGTAAAGAAATATTCTCGGAATTGGACGAAACTTTCGCCCTGGGTCCTATTTTTGCACGAAGCTTCCAGAAGACCGAAGACCTAACGAAGTGGGGCCACGAGGCGGCCAGGAGGGTGGCCGGCGCGGCCCAGGCCCTGGCCGCGCCGAC
Organism: Lolium multiflorum; assembly: GCA_030979885.1. Taxonomy (NCBI): domain Eukaryota; kingdom Viridiplantae; phylum Streptophyta; class Magnoliopsida; order Poales; family Poaceae; genus Lolium; species Lolium multiflorum. The sequence goes on along the minus strand of CM061749.1, from coordinate 185,938,712 downwards.
CTGCCCCCTGGGCCCCTCGTGTGGCCCCCCGCGTTGACCCTCCGCCTACTTAAAGCTTCCGTCGCGAAACCCCCAGTGCGAGAGCCACGATACGGAAACCTTCCAGAGACGCCGCCGCGAATCCCATCTCGGGGGATTCTGGAGATCGCCTCCGGCACCCTGCCGGAGGATTCATCTCCTGAGGACTCTACACCGCCATGGTCGCCTCCGGAGTGATGAGTGAGTAGTTCACCCCTGGACCATGGGTCCATAGCAGTAGCTAGATGGTCGTCTTCTCCTTGTTGTGCTTCATTGTTGGATCTTGTGAGCTGCTAACATGATCAAGATCATCTATATGTAATTCTATATGTTGTGTTTGTCGGGATCCGATGGATAGAGAGTACTATGATTATGGTGATTATCAATCTATTGTTCATGTGTTGTTTATGATCTTGCATGCTCTCCGTTATTAGTAGAGGCTCTGGCCAAGTTTTTACTCTTAACTCCAAGAGGAGTATTTATGCTCGATAGTGGGTTCATGCCTCCATTGAATCTGGGACAGTGACAGAAAGTTCTAAGGTTGTGGATGTGTTGTTGCCACTAGGGATAAAACATTGATGCTATGTCTAAGGATGTAGTTGTTGATTACATTACGCACCATACTTAATGCAATTGTCTGTTGCTTTGCAACTTAATACTGGAGGGGGTTCGGATGATAACTCGAAGGTGGACTTTTTAGGCATAGATGCAGTTGGATGGCGGTCTATGTACTTTGTCGTAATGCCCAATTAAATCTCACTATATTTATCATATCATGTATATGCATTGTTATGCCTTTCTCTATTTGTCAATTGCCCGACTGTAATTTGTTCACCCAACATGCTTTTATCTTATGGGAGAGACACCTCTAGTGAACTGTGGACCCCGGTCCTATTCTTTACATAGCATACAATCTACTTGTTTTACTGTTTTCTTTGCAAACATCTTCCACTCGATACGTTTAATCCTTTGTTACAGCAAGCCGGTGAGATTGACAACCTCACTGTTTCGTTGGGACAAAGTACTTGGGTTGTGTTGTGCAGGTTCCGCGTTGGCGCCGGAATCCCTGGTGTTGCGCCGCATCACATTTCGCGACCATCAACCTTCAACGTGCTTCTTGGCTCCTACTGGTTCGATTAAACCTTGGTTTCATACTGAGGGAAACTTGCTTCTATACGCATCATACCTTCCACTTGGGGTTCCCAACGGACGTGTGCATCTACGCGTATCAAGCCTTTTCATTTTCATGTTTTAAACTTGTTTAAATTATCTTGGTCAAATCTAGGATTTGACAAGATTCAAATGGGCAAACATATGATAAGTGATGCAAATATCATATTACAAGGTTTCAGAAAATTGAGCGGGGGCAGCTGCCCCCCTTGGCTATAGTCTGGATCCGCCCATGCTATAGTTTGAGGCCATTTGGATGACGTCGAAAAAAATCTTTGATTAGAAATGGGGTTGTTCGAACCCCGTAGTTGGATTTTTTTGAACCTTGATCTGTAGTACTGGGCAAAACCCTAGTTTAACCTAGTATATTTAATTATAGATTCGTAGGTCGAATTTTCTGTAGTACCTTTTTATTATTACTATGCAGCACATATGTGTTTGCCCGTCGAGTGAAACTCGGAGGAAGAGGGATCACTCGGAAGGAGAGAAGAAAGGAGGGAGAGCATTATGGTGTCTCCCCTTTTTCGGGTGATGATGTTGACTTTTGTGCAGGGTTTGTCAGTGAGCAGGAGGTGCGAGCGAGCGAGCGAGCGAGCGAGTCGAGCGAGGCCGAGAATGAGAGAGATTTGTTTTTTTGTGAGAGGGACAACCGAAGGATCCAGAAGGACCCACAGACTTCCAATACGCATCCTGATGCGTCTTCTCTTGACAAAGAAAATGGCTGGGAGTTTGCGTACCTATTGCACGTGACTTGTGCTCACTGAAGTGTGGGACCTCACGCATGGGAACCACACGTAAGTGACAGACCTGTTGGTGTAAAACTCGGTTGATTATTATAGTGCATTAGAACAAAGTTTCCTATGGATTCAAGGGTAGGAAATCCAAGTTAACTCATTTACATGACATTATTTTTTTCATGAAGCAAAGTTAACACATCTATCAATTGGTACATTTTGGAGTGACTAAGAAGGATCCATGCTTACCTTTTCGTTTTCACGTGTTAAACTTGTTTAAATCTTGGTCAAACCTAGGATTTGACAGAGATTCAAATGGGCGGAAAATTAAAAAAAACAGAAAAATGAAAAACCAAAGCACATACGTAGTTTTCTTATGTCATATAGTAAGCATTCAAGTTGATAAACAAGGTCTAGACATATTCAAAACATACAAATCATGTATGTACCCCTAACCCTAAACTATGTCTTATGAAGTCAAGCATGAAGAGAAGTGGTTTTGGGTTTCAAACATGGAAATTTCAAAAACCTCCCAAAAACTTCATTTTAGAGTGACTAAGAAGGATACATGCTTCCCTTTTCATTTTCATGTTTTAAACTTGTTTAAATCTTGGTAAAACCTAGGATCTGACCAAGATTCAAATGGGCATCAAAAATAGAAAAAATCAGAAAAATGAAAAACCAAAGCACATAGTCTTCTTATGTCATATAGTAAGCATTAAAGTTGATAAACAAGGTCTAGACGTATTCAAACCAGACAAATCATGTATCTACCCCTAACCCTAAACTCTGTCTTATGAAGTCAAGTATGAAGAGAAGTTGTTTTGGGTTTCAAACATGGAAATTTCAAAAACCCTCTCAAAGAGCTTCATTTTGGAGTGACTAAGAAGGATCCATAGGAAACTATGTACTAATACAGTATAATGATCACCCGAGTTATTAGAGCAACAAGTCTGTCACTTACGTACGTGTGGTTCCCATGCGTGAGGTCCCACACTTCAGTGAGCACAAGTCACGTAGTCTTCTTATGTCATATAGTAAGCATTCAATTAAGTTGATAAACAAGGTCTAGACATATCAAACCAGAAAAATCATGTATCTACCCCCTACCCTAAACTTAACCCTGACTTATGTCAAGCATGAAGAGAAGAAGTGGTTTTTGGTTTCAAACATGGAAATTTCAAAAACCCTCCCAAGAGCTTCATTTTGGAGTGACTAGTTAAGACGCATACATGCTTACTTTTTCATATTCATGTTTTAAACTTGTTCAAATCTTGGTCAACAAACCTACGATTTGACGAAGATTCAAATGGGTATAAAAAATTAAAACCAAGGTCTGCTCATGTCATATAGTAAGCATTCAATTAAATTGATAAACAAGGTCTAGACATATTCAAACTAGTAGGAAAATCATGTATCTACCCCCTAACCCTAAACTATGTCTTATGAAGTCAAGCATGCATGAAGAAAAGTGGTTTTTGGTTTTCAAGCATGGAAATTTCAAAAACCCTCCCAAGAGCTACATATTGGAGTGACTAAGAAGGATAGATGCTTAATTTTTCATATTCATGTTTTAAACTTGATTAAATCATGGTCAAACCTAGAATTTGACCAAGATTCAAATGGGCATAAAAATTCAAAAAATGAAAAACCAATGCTCATAGTCATCTTATGTCATCTAGTAAGCATTCAATTAAGTTGATAAACAATGTCTAGACATATTCAAACCAGAAAATTCATGTATCAAGCTAACCCTAACCCCAAACTCTGTCTTATGAAGTCAAGCATGAAGAGAAGTACGTGGTTTTTTGGTTTCAAACATGGAAATTTCAAAAACCCTCTCAAGAGCTTCATTTTGGAGTGACTACGAATGATACATGCTTAATTTTTCATATATATTCATGTTTTAAACTTGTTTAAATCATGGTCAAACCTAGGATTTGGCCAATATTCAAATGGACAAAATTTTAAAAAAAATCAAGGCACATAGTCTTCTTATGTCATATAGTAAGCATTCAATTAAGTTGATAAACAAGGTACGGTCTAGACATATTCAAACGAGAGAAATCATGTATCTACCCCCTAACCCTAAACTCTGTCTCATGAAGTCAAGCACATGCATGAAGATATGTGGTTTTTGGTTTCAAACATGGAAATTTCAAAAACCCTCCCAAGAGCTTCATTTTGAAGTGATTAATTAAGAAGCATACATGCATGCTTACTTTTTCATATTCATGTTTTAAACTTATTCAAATCTTGGTGAAACCTAGGATTTGACCAAGATTCAAATGGGTATAAAAATTAAAAAAAAACAAAAAAGGTCTTCTTATATATGTTATATAGTAGGCATTCAATTAAGTTGATAAACAAGGTCTAGACATATTCAAACAAGAAAAATCAAGCATGTATCTACCCCTAACCCTAATATAAACTATGTTTCATGAAGTAAGCATGAAGATTTGTGGTTTTTGGTTTCGAACATGGAAATTCAAAAACCCTCCCAAGAGCTTCATTTTGAAGTGACTAAGAAGCATACATGCTTACTTTTTCATATTCATGTTTTTAACTTATTCAAATCTTGGTGGAACCAAGGATTTGACCAAGATTCAAATGGGTATAAAAGTTCAAAAAAAAGGTCTTCTTATATGTTATATAGTAAGCATTCAATTAATTTGATAAACAAGGTCTACACATATTCAAACCAGGAAAATCATGTATCTACCCCCTAACCCTAAACTCTGTCTTATATGAAGAAGTCAAGCATGCATGAAGAGAAGTGGTTTTTGGTTTCAAGCATGGAAATTTCAAAAACCCTCCCAAGAGCTACATATTGGAGTGACTAAGAAGGATAGATGCTTAATTTTTCATATTCATGTTTTAAACTTGTTTAAATCATGGTCAAACCTAGGATTTGACCAAGATTCAAATGGGCATAAAAATTCAAAAAAACAATAAAATGAAAAACCAATGCACATAGTCATCTTATGTCATCTAGTAAGCATTCAATTAAGTTGATAAACAAGGTCTAGACATATTCAAACCAGAAAATTCATGTATCAAGCTACCCCTATCCCCAAACTCTCTCTTATGAAGTCAAGCATGAAGAGAAGTACGCGGTTTTTTTGGTTTCAAACATGGAAATTTCAAAAACCCTCTCAAGAGCTTCATTTTGGAGTGACTATGAAGGATACATGCTTAATTTTTCATATTCATGTTTTAAACTTGTTTAAATCATGGTCAAACCTAGGATTTGACCAAGATTCAAATGGGCAAAATTTTAAAAAATGAAAAATCAAGGCACATAGTCTTCTTATTTTTGGTTTCAAACATGGAAATTTCAAAAACCCTCCCAAAGAGCTTCATTTTGGAGTGACTAAGAAGGATCCATAGGAAACTATGTACTAATACAGTATAATGATCACCCGAGTTATTAGAGCAACAAGTCTGTCACTTACGTGTGGTTCCCATGCGTGAGGTCCCACACTTCAGTGAGCACAAGTCACGTACGCTAAGCAAACTCCCACCATCTTCTTTGTCAAGAGACAGGCATCAACACTCTCTCTCTCTCTCCAATTATCCACCTCCGTTGGCTGCCGGTTTTGGCAGGTCGTTTCTAGCTCAGCTCGTAGGCCATGGTGTGCAGGCTCTGTAGCCATGGCGATTTGGTCGCGCCAAGTGGTTCGTCCCCGGCTCCGACGAGGATCAATCCGGACGGTGCCTATTAAGGACCCGATCGCATTTCTTGCTTTCAGCATGGGGTCTACCATGTAAATCTTAGGGATTTAGACGTAATTTCCTGTTTATTTTGTGTCCTGCTGTAAACTGCGCTCTGATGCGTATTGGAAATCTGGGTCCTTCAGGATCGTTCGGTTGTCCCTCTAAAAAAACATCTCTCTCATTCTCGGCCTTTCTCGCTCGCTCGCACCCCCCTGCGCACTGACAACCCTGCACAACAGTCAACATCACCAGAAAAAGGATAGACACCATAAATAAGTGGGGCCCCGTGACTGCTCTCCCTTCGTCTCCTCCCGTGTGATCCCTCTTCCTCCGACTCCCGACCTTGCGGAAAAGAAAAATGAAATGAAAGAGTTTCACTGGACGGGCAAACACATGTGCTGCCTAGTAATAATAATAATAACGTAAAAAAATCGACCTACGAATCTATTATTAAATAAGCTAAACTAGGGTTTTGCCCAGTACTACGGATCAATTTCTGAAAATCCAACTACGGGGTTCGATTTTGGCCTGCTAATATAAAATTATATAATCCGAACTAGTATTCCTCTAAAAAATCATTTTGGTATGCATCGTTTGGTACTTTTCATAGCTAGAGTGCTTAATCCCTCCGTTAGCAAACAGTCTTCGTATGTCATATAGTAAGCATTCAAGTTGAAAAACAAGCTCTAGACATATTCAAACCAGAAAAATCATGTATCTACCCCCTATATATCCCTAAACCCTGACTTATGAATTCAAGCATGAAGAGAAGTGGTTTTTGGTTTCAATCATGGAAATTTCAAAAACCCTCTCAAGATCGAGCTTCATTTTGGAGTGACTACGAAGGATACATGCTTAATTTTTCATATTCATGTTTTAAATTGTTTAAATCATGGTCAAACCTAGGATTTGACCAAGATTCAAATGGGCATAAAAATTCAAAAAAAAACAATAAAATGAAAAACCAATGCACATAGTCATCTTATATATGTCATCTAGTAAGCATTCAATTAAGTTGATAAACAAGGTCTAGACATATTCAAACCAGAAAATCATGTATCAAGCTACCCCTATCCCCAAACTCTGTCTTATGAGTCAAGCATGAAGAGAAGTACGTGGTTTTTTTTTTTTCAAACATGGAAATTTCAAAAACCCTCTCGAGAGCTTCATTTCGAAGCGATTAATTAAGAAGCATACATGCATGCTTACCTTTTCATATTCATGTTTTAAACTTATTCAAATCTTGGTGAAACCTAGGATTTGACCAAGATTCAAATGGGTATAAAAATTAAAAAAAAGGTCTTCTTATGTTATATAGTAGGCATTCAATTAAGTTGATAAACAAGGTCTAGACATATTCAAACAAGAAAAATCATGCATGTATCTACCCTTAACCCTAAACTCTGTTTCATGAAGTCAAGCATGCATGCATGAAGATATGTGGTTTTTAGTTTCGAACATGGAAATTCAAAAACCCTCCCAATAGCTTCATTTTGAAGTGACTAAGAAGCATACATGCTTACTTTCTCATATTCATGTTTTTAACTTATTCAAATCTTGGTGGAACCAAGGATTTGACCAAGATTCAAATGGGTATAAAAATTCAAAAAAAACAAGGTCTTCTTATGTTATATAGTAAGCATTCAATTATTTTGATAAACAAGGTCTACACATATTCAAACCAGAAAATTAGGTATCTACCCCTAACCCTAAACTCTGTCTTATGAAGTCAAGCATGCATGAAGAGAAGTGGTTTTTGGTTTCAAACATGCAAAGCTTCATTTTGGAGTGACTAAGAAGCATACGTACGTGCTTACTTTTTCATATTCATGTTTTAAACTTGTTCAAATCTTGGTCAAACCTATGATTTGACCAAGATTCAAATGGGTATAAAAAATGAAAACCAAGGTCTTCTTATGTCATATAGTAAGCATTCAATTAAGTTGATAAATAAGGTCTAGACATATTCAAACCTAGAAATATCATGTATCAAGCTACCCCTAACCCCTAATTAACTCGTCTTAGAAGTCAAGCATGAAGATAGGTATGTGGTTTTTTGGTTTCAAACATGGAAATTTCAAAAACCCTCTCAAGATCGAGCTTCATTTTGGAGTGACAAGGATACATGCTTACTTTTTCATATTCATGTTTTAAACTTGTTTAAATCATGGTCAAACCTAGGATTTGATAAAGATTCAAATGGGCATAATTTAAAAAAAACAAAAAATGAAAAAAAAGATACATAGTCTTCTTATGTTATATTGTAAGCATTCAATTAAGTTGATAAACAAGGTCTCTAGACATATTCAAACCAGAGAAATCATGTACCTACCCCCTAACCTAAAACTCTGTCTCATGAAGTCAAGCATGATGATATGTGGTTTTTGGTTTCAAACATGGAAATTTCAAAACCCTCCCAAGAGCTTCATTTTGAAGTGACTAAGAAGGATAGATGCTTAATTTTCACTACGAATCTATAATTAAATATACTAGGTTAAACTAGGGTTTTGGCCAGTTCTTGTTTAACTCCAAAATGAAGCTCTTAATTAGGAGGGTTTTTGAAATTTCCATGTTTGAAACCAAAAACCACTTATCTTCACCATGCATGCTTGACTTTATAAGACAGAGTTTAGGGTTAGGGGTAGATACATGATTTTCAGGTTTAATATGTCTATACTTTGTTTATCAACTTAATTGATTGCGCGCATACTATATGACATAAGAAGATCTTGGTATTCATTTTTTTGAATTTTTATGCCCATTTGAATCTTGGTCAAATCCTAGGTTTGACCAAGATTTAAACAAGTTTAAAACATGAATATGAAAAGGTAAGCATGTATGCTTCTTAGTCACTCCAAAATGAAGCTCTTGTATTTGAAATTTCCATGTTTGAAACCAAAAACCACTCTTCATGCTTGACTTCATAAGACAGAGTTTAGGGTTAGGGGTAGATACATGATTTGTATGGTTTGAATATGTCTAGACCTTGTGTTTATCAACTTTAATGCTTACTATATGACATAAGAAGATTATGTGCTTTGGTTTTTCATTTTTCTATTTTTTAATGCCCATTTGAATCTTGGTCAAATCATAGGTTTGACCAAGATTTGAACAAGTTTAAATCATGAATATGCAAAATTAAGCATCTATATATCCTTCTTAGTCACTCCAAAATGTAGCTCTTGGGATGGGTTTTGAAATTTCCATGTTTGAAACCTAAAACCACTTCTCTTCATGCATGCTTGACTTCATAAAGATAGAGTTTAGGGTTAGGGGTAGATATATACATGATTTTCTGGTTTGAATATGTCTAGACCTTGTTTATCAACTTGAATGCTTACTATATGACATGCAAAGACTTGCTTTGGTTTTTGATTTTGTTTTTGAATTTTTATGCCCATTTAAATCTTGGTCAAATCCTAGGTTTGACCACGACTTAAACAAGTTTAAAACATGAATATGAAAAGTAAGCATGTATCCTTCTTAGTCACTCCAAAATGAAGCTCTTAATTAGGAGGGTTTTTGAAATTTCCATGTTTGAAACCAAAAACCACTTATCTTCACCATGCATGCTTGACTTTATAAGACAGAGTTTAGGGTTAGGGGTAGATACATGCATGATTTTTCAGGTTTAATATGTCTAGACCTTGTTTATCAACTTAAGTGAATGCGCACATACTATATGACATAAGAAGACCTTGGTATTCATTTTATTTGAATTTTTATGCCCATTTGAATCTTTGTCAAATCCTAGGTTTGACCAAGATTTGAACAAGTTTAAAACATGAATATATATGAAAAGGTAAGCATGTATGCTTCTTAGTCACTCCAAAATGAAGCTCTTGGAAGGGGTTTTTGAAATTTCCATGTTTGAAACCAAAAACCACATCTCTTCATGCTTGACTTCATAAGACAGAGTTTAGGGTAAGGGGTAGCCACATACATGTTTTTTTTGGTTTGAATATGTCTAGACCTTGTTTATCAACTTAATTGTATGCTTATTATATGACATAAGAAGACTATGTGCATTGGGTTTTCATTTTTTTATCCCCATTTGTTGAATCTTGGTCAAATCCTAGGTTTGACCAAGATTTAAACAAGTTTAAAACATGAATAATATGAAAAGTAACCTGCATCGATCCTTCTTAGTCACTCCAAAATGAAGCTCGTGGGATGTTTTTGAAATTTCCATGATTTTTCTGGTTTGAATATGTCTAGACCTTGTTTATCAACTTGAATGCTTACTATATGACATACACAGACTATGTGCTTTGTTTTTTTTGAATTCTTATGCCCATTTGAATCTTGGTCAAATCCTAGGTTTGACCATGACTTAAACAAGTTTAAGACATGAATATGACAAAGTAATCATGTATCCTTCTTAGTCACCCCAAAATGAAGCTCTTGGGAGGGTTTTTAAAATTTCCATGTTTGAAACCAAAAACCACTTCTCTTCACCATGCATGCTTGACTTCATAAGACAGAGTTTAGGGTTAGGGGGTAGATACATGATTTTTCAGGCGTCTAGACCTTGTTTATCAACTTAATTGAATGCTTACTATATGACATAAGAAGACCTTGGTTTTTCATTTTTTTCTTCATTTTTTTGAATTTTTATGCCCATTTGAATCTTGGTCAAATCCTAGGTTTGACCAAGATTTGAACAAGTTTAAAACATGAATATAAAAAAGTAAGCATGTATGCTTCTTAGTCACTCCAAAATGAAGCTCTTGGGAGGGTTTTCGAAATTTCCATGTTTGAAACCAAAAACCACATCTCTTCATGCTTGACTTCATAAGACAGAGTTTAGGGTTAGGGGTAGATACATGATTTTCCTGGTTTGAATATGTCTAGACCTTGTTTATCAACTTAATTGAATGCTTACTATATGACATAAGAAGACTATGTGCCTTGGTTTTTCATTTATTTTGATTTATTTTGAATTTTATGCCTATTTTTATGCCCATTTAAACAAGTTTAAATCATGAATATGAAAAATTAGTCACTCCAAAATGTAGCTCTTGAGAGGGTTTTTGAAATTTCCATGTTTGAAACCAAAAACCACTTCTCTTCATGCATGCTTGACTTCATAAAGACAGAGTTTAGGGTTTGGGGTAGACAGCACGCGCCGACGCGTGGACGAAATTTATTCTCTGTCCCCCTGACATGCACTTGCCAGTGTCTTCAACAGTCTGACACGAGCAGTGAAGCTTTTATGGAGCCCAGCGGAGAGGGGCTCCATTTCTCGAGCGGTAGCGAGGTGACATGCGGCCTAAATCCAAATTTAAACATTGCGAAAAAAATCTGAAACAAATCATGCACGTTCACAGCTCATATTAAGATAACCCCTAAAAATTTCAGATCAAAATTCGAAACATACATCGAGAAACAAAAAAGAGAAACTCAGATGGGAATAGTCTACAGAGAAACTCAGATTTGAATTCGGGAACTATTCATGACAGATTTCTCTTTTTTGTTTCTCGATGTATGTTAGTGGCAGTTAATATGGACCGGAGGAAAGTACTAATAATATGAGGCATATTTTTGAGCTGGCCCTGTTTAGTAGAGTTTACATTTGAGAGTTACATCTTTCTACCACCATTATTTTTGATTTAGCTTGTCTTTTTTTGCCCACCATTTTATCGAGCAGGGTTAATGCAAGATCCATAGCAAACTAGCTTGTCATGACATTTTTTTGGCGGAGTGCATCTTCTCATGGCGAGCTAGCGACTTTGCCTACTAGAGTTTTTTTTTGTTGAACTACATTTTTTGGATTTTCCCATTTTATTTGTGCACAAGCTATGAGCCGCCCGCAATTCAGCACCATATATTGGCGGGATTTTCTAGTTCAGCACCATAAATTAGCAGGATGCTATCTTCCTACCTCGCTTTCATTTCCCCTATATCCAGCCCCACCCACGGACAAGCAAGGGCCTCTCTCCCTACCTCGCACCTAGTCCGTCTCGCTCCCTCTCAGTCCTCCATCCGTAGCCGACATCCACCGCACCGGAGCCAGCTCAGCGACGCCGTCAACCACACTCCGTCCGCTTCGTCGGATCTGCTTCCCCGACTCACTGGTTCATCTTACCGGCCGGCGAGATCGGTACACAAAGCGCCACCATGATCCACCGAACCAAACCGAACGGCCAACGCGCCACCTCCCCAGTCGACCAAGGTTGAACACTTTGTCCGGCAGCTTTTGTTATGTACTCCGTATTTGATTTCCGAGACTAGTTTATTGCTTGCTTCCACTGCTTGTTATTAGCATCTGTTTTTTTTGTAATGCCTGCTAGATATTCCCCTCGAGAATGCCTACGAAGAATCTCGGAGGCAAAATATCTTGCAGAATATGATAATTGCAGCCAAGCTCGGCATACTGTGGAATGGGACAAAATCACCGCACCCCAAGTCGTTGCCGAGATTTTTCACACGTGTGATGTGCCGCCAAAAGGACGATTCCGTGGGGCAGCTGCTGAAGAAGGTATTTAGCCGCACTGCTCAAATTTCATATGTCTTGTTTGCTGATTGATTTGATGAACTTTGATTTGCAGCAGCTAGCCACTGCTCATGTTCCTAACAAAGACAGTGAGCGCGCCAGTGATGCAGACATTGGTAGAAAGGAGGCGGGATTTGGTCCTATTGTTCTAGCAAGCAATCATTTGAGTGGCCGCCTAGGATCAGCACATCTGGATCCTCCTGAGCTCAACATTAAGGAGGTAATTTTATAATAGTGTTTTAAACATGACATAATCTAATGTACTGAAAGAGATCAAACTGTCAACAGGAGTGGAGTGGTATAGATGGTAGAGATATAGATATAGATTTCAGATTTCCTAATTTTTTCTTGAAAATAGGGTCGCCCCGGCCTCTGCATCCAAATGATGCACCCACCCTTTTATTGCAATGTTTTAGACTCCATTTAAGGTTTAGAAACTCATGGGTTGCTCAAAGTGGTGACATGAATCAACCAACATATTTCCTTTTAATCTGCTGATTGATTTTATGCATGGCAAATCGCAGAAGCAAGTGACTGCTCATGTCCCTGCCAAGCAGCATTGTAGCACAGATGTCCAGAGTTCCAGTGATGCAAACGTTTGTAGGAACAAAACAGAAGGATGTGGCAATGGGGAAGCTAAGATTAGGCGTCTTCAAAAGGACTTGGATGTGGCCACTTGGCGGAACAAAGAAATGAACCGAGGATGGAATTCTACAATTCAAGATGGCCTACATGCTGTTGCTGATCTGCAGAAGCTAGTGGCTGGCAACTTGGTTACCGCTTTGGCTGATGCAGATGTCCATGAGATCAACTGGACGATCTTGGAACAGGTGAAAGCACGAGCAGAAACTCTGCACTCATCTTTGCAGGTAGATGATTTTCAAAGGGTGATGCAAGAGCCGCTATATGAATAGATTGTTGTTTTCAGTTGATGATGTCCCTGGTTCTTTTGTTTACTTATGTGCTGGTAGTACTTAGGGGAACTAGCTTGTACAAGTATTTTTTTCCGATAAAGTTGTACAAGTAAATGGCACATGCTTCGCATGTTTGACCAATTAAGTTAAAAAGCTTCACAAAATCCTGCTATCATGTAGGCGGGCTTGCATTGGCTTTCAACCCAAGTGACTATTGACTGCAATCTGTAATATGTACCCCTCTGTTGCACTTAATGGTATCCAAGCCCTTGGGCCCCCCTCCTTTGTTAAAAAAAGATCGAATTCTTATTGCGTCGAAGTTGTTTCACTAAAAAAAAGAGCCCTCACGTGCAAGGCACGTGTATATATACTAGTACTAGTAGAGATGGTACACCTAGACATTAGAGATTTGTTTGTTTTAAAGATATTTTTAATTGTGTACAAGATGGAAAATATAACTTTAGGCTATCCACAATGTTGCTATTGCCAAATCTGATACGATGGTGAATTTGGCTTTGGTGTGAAATATAGCAATAGCTCCACAATGTAGTGGTTCCAAATATTTATAACGTGGGTCCCGCCATCAAGCTAAAACAACTCATAAAGCCAATATGGAACTACTCTCACAATGTAGGGAACTAGTTCCAAATGCCAAAAGTGAAATTTGGCATCGGAGCACCTATTTGCTCCGGTTCCCTGTTTTTCTGGTTTTGGAACTACCTCTACAATGTATGGAACTAGTTCAAAAAGCCAAAAATCAAATATGGAACCACTTTTGGCTACACGTTGTGGATGCTCTTAGCAAATTCCTAGTATTTTTCATGGTCGATGTAAAAAAAGTATTTTTCATGGTTGATGTAAAAAAACAAGTTTTTTTCATGGTCGATGTAAAAAAAGAGAGAAAACATGTCTCATAAAAAGCCTTATGGTTAGCACAATTTTTTTACGGAGTAACTCTTTTTTACATAGCCCAAATTACTATTCGATTTTTCCATTGAAATATTTTATGTGTATAAAGCAAGCGAAGAAGTACACATGCATTTTTCGTTTTATTCTTTTTTGACATTTCAAAATGTATAGAAGATGAATTTCGAAATAAAGAGATCATATGCACCCAAGAACCAACAAGCATATCCCCTTGAACCCGAACATACTCAGGGCCCTTTTGTTGTGGCTTTTTGGCTTTTGGATTTTGGAAGCCAAAAACAAATATTATATTTGGCTTCCAAAATCCAAAAGCCAAAAGCCACAGCAAAGGGCCCTAGTCAGACTTGGGATTTCGAGGCTGGGTTCCAAGTTTTCCAAGAACTAGTATAATTTAACTCGCCCAAAATTCCGCCGAAATCCCCCCCCGCTTCCAAAATTCAAAGCGATGTGAAATAAGTACAGTGTCGATCTTATCCCCCCGGACCGCTCAATTCAGACCTATCACCGGCGGCGCCGAACCCCGCATCTCTCTCTCACGCTTCCACCCTGCATGACCCACCGGATCATCTCACACGCCGGCGCCGGCCCACTGTCCCACTCCCACACCAGCACTACTGCCTTCTCATCGGCCACCGTAGTGACCGACGACGTTCCGCCGTCTCCCTTGCTTTTTAGCAAGCCGGAGTAGCTTCCACCTCCCCCACCCCCACCGACGACCACTGTACCATACGAGCTCCTCCGTAGCCGACTTCCACCGCCGCCTTGTCAGCGACAGTCACCATCGCCGGGTTCTCGTATCTTAATCCCCGACTCCTTCCGTCCACCGGACTGGAGAGATGGGCGCTTCCATGGTCGACGGCAGGAAACCAAAGCGTACACGCGCCCACTTCCAAGAAGGTTGATATGGCCGCATTCGTTATGCATGTGATTTCGAAAAGTATTTTTTTGCTTACTTGCACCGCCATCTCATTAGCATTTTTTTTTGTAATGCATGCTAGATATTATTGCAATACAGAAGAATGAATTAAAAGAGAAACGGATACGGAATATATGTAGAAGATATGCAAGCCGTGTGGGCACAAGCATTTGTAACGCTATTGCCTCTAGTGCAAACCTGAACAAAATCGGAGAAGAACCCTTTCCCCTCCCCAAAGATAAAGAACAATGTTATGATTCACAATTTGATCCTGCTGAGCCCATTGGAGAGCTGACTCAGGAAGATGCCTTGCCTGACCATTCTCCTCAACCCCACCAGGTGATTTCTGTGTTTTTACTTTGAGATATCTGTTGCAAGTTGCAACTTCCATGTGTTGTATACTTGTATCCTGAATCCCACCAAACATGTTCACATGCCACCTCTAGGTCTCCTTAATGCATCATATATATGTATCAGCATGCACGTCATCCTTTACTGTTCTTCATTCTATTCCATTTGCATATCATCATATATGGGACTTATGTAGACTGAAATATCGTTTATGTGTGCTAGGAATCTGCAGCTTCAAGTAAGAATTTCGCAGGAACCACCAATGAGAGGAAGACCAATCAACAGGCACCTGAATCGGTGATAGAACAGCTGCAACCAAAAAAGAAACCTGCTTCTGCTACTAGACAGTCTCAGCGATTCATGGCACCAGTTGAAGAAAATAACGAAAATTCTAAGAGTACTGAAATAAAAAAACGTGGTGAACACCCCAAGCGGTTGAATCAGCCACCTGTTACCAATCCAGTCAACCAGCGACAATCGGCAGCAGAACCAGTTTCCACAGCAACTTCTCAGCCACAATTGGCAGCAGAACCAGTTTCCACAGCAACTTCTCAACAACAATTGGCAGCAGAACAAGTTTCCACGGCAACTTCTCAGCCACAATTGGGATCAGCAGTAGCTGTGGTAGGAAATACTGCCCAAGGACACACTGTACCAGTCCCAGCTGACACAACCACAACTGGCCAAACACTGCTAGCACAACATCAACAAACTGTTGATGATCTCCCACTGACCCATATTAGTCCTGCCATAGACAACTCCCCTGAGGATGAGCCCCACACCGAAGAAGGTACATTTTCCAATGCTTATAGTTTCATTCTCCGTTATAAAGTTATACTTTATAGAGATATATATATATATATATGATAGCTTGATGTAATGCTTAACTTTGTAGTTGCACCACGATCAAGAAAAACGAGGGGCCCAACAGTAGGGAAAATGTTCGTAGCTAAGCTTGCTAGGATGGAATCAAGATTTCGCCTTTCATCTATCGTAGGTGGCAGAAGGCCACTGGACCCAGAAGAATCTTGTAAATTAGCATCGGATGTAGGAATTTTCGTCAGGAATGAAATTCCTATCTTCCCAACATGGAAAGAGCACGTAGACACCTCTGCGCATTTTGAAAAATTAGTGCACAGGTTACACGTAAGTCATCTTTCTCTTGGTAATGTTACTCATACTAGTATACCACATTGGCACGTCCCGTTCCTTCTAGCTTGTTGTTGGATCTATGTATATCACACCAACGGTTTATATTGTTGTGAACAGTTAAGGTTCGAGTTCGATGAGGACCAAGAGGAAGTAAAGCATGTTCTCAACAGTCTATTCTCAGACTGTCTGCGCCAGTATCGCAGCAGGCTAAAGAAGAAATACTTCACTGGAAAGATTACTGGGAGTGTTCCAACTATATCTCCTTTTAAGCAAATGACTGACAAACAGTGGGGAGATCTTGTGAAGCACTGGTCTGATCCAAAGAATATGGTATGATTTGTAAGACTGAGACCAGATCACATCTTGGATTCTTATTTATAGCAGTGTCTCACTAGTCTCCTTTTTGCAGAATTTGGCTAAACAGAATCAGGAAAACCGCGGTAAACTACTTTTACCTAGCCGTACGGGATCTCGTAACCTTATAGTGCACATTCGGCAAAAAGTAAGGACATGTTGTTTTATACTGCTATTTAGAAATATTTTAGTAAAAGATCATGCAGAGTATATACACCAGTGTGCAGCTTATATTATGATCCTCCATTTCAACCACGTTATTCGATTTATAAATGGTAGTACTAAAATGCAGATGTTACATAATGCAAGTAAAAGGGAACCAAACAAAGAGATGACTCTGCCAGAGATTTTTGAAGCATGCCAGAAGAACAAACTTGAAGTGATTGGAGAAGTCGCACAGAGTGTTCTTGTAAGTCTTCTCAAAGATTGAAATTTTGTGACGACTCACATCCCAACTTGTAGGAGTAGTAAAGTACATGTCAATATGATATTATATATGTTTATTAAAATTCATGTGATGTGAATCAGACATGCCAAACTGTAGGAATAAAAGTAGGTCATACACATGATAAATCTACTATCAGCAAGTTTCTCTGTAGTAACTATCATGTTTACACATGTGTACGAACTGAATTTTTTGCAGGAAGATATGAAATTAGAGATGGCAAAACCCGGTAAAAACGGTCTGGAAAAAACCGATGAAGAATGTGTGAAGGCATTTTCTATGGCAATAAAAAAGAAAGGCATTGCCAAAAACACTTTCTTACGAAATGCTGGACTGCTGAAGTGCAAGTCCATGTCCAAGTCAAAGTATTTGCATGCTCAAGTTCTAAAGGAGCAACTCCAAGTAGAACGAGCTGCATCAGCTGCGCTAAGACTAGAAGTCGACAATTTTAGAACGATAGCAGCACAGAAGGAGGCCCTACTGGAGCAGGTTAGGAATGCTAGTAAGTAGTAAGAAGAGTATCTGCTAGATAATTGGAGATGAACGGGGACAGTGACAGGTCATTACCTTTGTCTTGTAAAATGGTTCCTTAGTCTGAGCATATTTCGTAGGTGCATTTATCTGCAATTGCTATGATCTTGGTGGTCGTTTCCTTGTTGTGATGTGGATTTTTTTGAACCGGAACCCTGCTGATTGTTAATATTATAAGTGGATTGCCTAGCCCTTTCCATCAGTTCTGACTTGTGGTTCCGTTGGCTCGTGGATGAAGCTTGACGTGGTATCAGAGCCCATAGTCTCAAGTTCGAGTCATCGCTTTCACAAACCTTCTCTTCTCTTCTCCCGGTCTAGCCTTTTCTGTCAGTTTGGACTTTTTGTTGCGATGTATAAAGTGGATTGCCTAGCCCTTTCCATCAGTTCGGACTTTTGGTCGCGTTGGCTAGTGCATTAAAGCTTGACACTGATGATTTTCTGTGATCCATTGATTTCCATCTTTCTACATACTGGTCTAGAAGCTTGTCAACTGGTCTGGTTCATTCATCGCTGTATTGAGTGCAATGAACGGAACAGTGGCTTCTCCTTTGTGTTGTGCTGCAACACAACAGCTGTTCCTGCTTCTGTACAGGCGAGTTGTGAACAGAGATACTTATGTATGCTACCAAATTTCGACTCCATATAATCAATAGCTTAACAACCCTCTAATTCAAAATCTCAACATTATTTCACACACTGAAATATTTTGTACGCGTTTTGAATTGGAGAACATGGGAACCGACTTTGGTTTCTGATTATGACTTGATGTGACCCTAGGCCCTGGATTCCTGAGCAGAAGGTATGTGTAAAAACAAAGAGATTACGAAGTGCTAATTCCCTTTTTTTGTAAGTCCTGGTGGCATTGACACTCCTTTCTTACTTGCTATATTTTTTTGGTGTTTATATATAATAGAGAATTACCAGCTTATTGTCGAACCCGTTAGATTTTGGGCAATAATTGTTACGTGGCTGCTTCTTAATTAAAGTTTATCATGTCATGTAGATGGATTTGTGAAAGATGCAGCGGGTCGTTCTTCAGATCGTCTACATGGGATTCCCATCTACATGTATGTTCACGGTTTCATGGAGTACTTCAGCTCATAGCAGCCACATACGATCCTGCAAGATTTGCATTTTTTTTGACCTTGCAAGATTTGCATTCAATGTATCGCCAAGACGCGTCCGTGAGAACTCTAGAAACATCTTCGTCTGACTCGTTTTGGCGCGCGCAGTTCCCGAGCGAATCCAATGAATTTTGACCGTTCTCTTAAAAAAAGGAACTTTGACCGTTGGATCAAGCGTTGGAGAACTGTTGTGCCAACGGCCAATAATTATGATCGTCGTAACCGATTTTCAACGTGATGATGAATTGATGTGACATTTGGCCGTACTAGTACGGTCTCATATTTTTGTATTACTTGGACTGTAGCCAAATTCGAAATCTCATTCCAGCGGCAAAACTTCCCGCTCGAAAAATACAAATATTTCACACGCTTCTAACTTCCCATTCTACCCTCGTAAAGATGACAACAATGTCCATGTATAAGTCGGTTGGTGGGGGGTCTACCCGTCATTTTTTTTCGATCACCACCTCCCTAGCTCCGGAAACTCCCCGAAAAAAAATTCATTTCCCTCACTCTCTCCTCTGAGACCACCCACCGGAACTTCCCAAGTCCCTCTCTCTCCCACCTCCACGACCACCGCACCGGAACATCCCCGCCGGACTTCCCTGGCCTACCCGAGGCCTCGCGATCCTCGTCATCCGGCTGCCTGCCGGAGCCGCTTCATCGACGCCGTCATCAACCGGACCGGATCATCCCCGCCGAACCTCGAAACCATATGCTCATCCAGCAGTCTACCGCAGTCGCTTCAGCTGCGGCATCGTCCACCCCACCGGAGCCGCTTCGCCGGATCCGTCGTCCACCGCATCGGATCTTGCTCACCGACACCGCTGTGCATGAACCGGATCTGCTTCACCGGCGCCGTGTATGATCTAAACTCTTCTACTGTCGCTTTTCTATTGCTTGCCTGCAAGTTCTTGTTTAATCTTGGGGGAACCTGTTTGTGCTAACGACGCGCCGTTACGTTTTTGCAGACGAGATGAGTAACCATGAAGTGTAATGGCCGTCTCTCCAACCCCAAGTAGCACATGTAGCGTACTTCATCACCGGATCTATCAACCCCAGGAAGATCTGCTGTGACTCCCACAGAGTGCTTCTCCTAATGTAAGTCCCTTGTTTTAGCGCCATGTTCTGGGTTCAGATGCTTGTTTGTCTGAAGCTCTTTTAGTTCATTCCTAGCTATGACCGTAACACCTTGCTATTTTCTACTTCATTGCTAACTTTAAGCGATTGAACATTTTGGTTTGCATTCCCTGCTCTGTAGATGTAGCCATCATAACTTCTATCTTGCTCAGTCGTTGTTACAAAAATTATACTGTAGGTATTATAGTAACATCCTGCTATTATTTAGTTCATGGCCAATTTTAAGTAATTGCACATGTTGGTTCGCATTCCCTGCTCTATAGCTTTTGGCATCGTAACTTCTATATTTGGTTTACATTCCCTGCTCTGTAGATCTAGCCATCATAACTTTATCTTGCTCAGTCGTTGTTACAAAAATTATGGCCTGCTACTATGTTGTTTGTGCCAATTTTTTACTCCATGAACATGTTGGCTTGCATTCCCTGTACTACAGGTGATGCCATTGTTTTGTATCTAGTTCATTGTAAGCTAACAAAGTAAGGACTTAGTTTGGCATGCTATCACTCTGCTATCTAGCCTGTAGTACAAATAAACTTGTCATACTACTAGATAATAATTTTGTGTGCCATCTTGTTCTTCAAAAGCTGCATTATTGACTTGTTTCTCTGACTTGGCATGACGCTCACATATGGAAAGCTGAACATATTGGTTTGCATTCCCTCTTATACAAGTTCACAGGTGATCCCACTATATTCTGTATCTGGTCCATCCTAAGCTCCAGCATTAACTATCCTCCATGTGTTGCTCATTACAAGTTTATATCCCGAAACATCTTGATTTGCATCCCCTTCACTATAAGTTCAGGAGTATTATTTAGTTCACGGCCAAAATGAAGTAATTGCACTTGGCACATGTTGGTTCACATTCCCTCCTCTTTAGCTTCTGCCATCGTAACTTCTATTTTTGGTTTACATTCCCTGCTCTGTAGATGTAGCCATCATAACTTCATCTTGCTCAGTCGTTGTTACAAAATTTATAGCCTGCTACTATGTTGTTCATACCAATTTTGTACTCCCTGAACATGTTGGTTTGCATGGGACTCGACAGTAGTAAGTCTGTTGTTTCATTCTAACATGCTCTGTTATATTGGCTGTTGGTATGCGGCATGCACTCTTTGTTTGCTTATTGTGCGCATTACAATGATCTTGTTATAACGACGAAATGATGAGTTCCAAATTCTTTGCCAAACAATATTGGAGTGTCTTTGCCTTTCCATTGTTGCTGTCTTAACTTGTAATGTCTTTGTTTCAGATATAGGTGCTGCATGGACAACTTAAAAGATTGCCGGATCGCTTCATTGTATTGCTAGGTTTAATTACCATTCAATTTCTCTGGGTTCTGTAATATTTTTTTCAATGCCTTGCAGCTGATGTAATATTTAGTTAGTTTTTATAGTTCTTTCGCGCATTTTTTCTTTGGTGCTTGTGGTAAGTGAGGCTATCCGACAGAAATCAATGCTGCGTAAATATTCTCAGCATCTAAATCACGAATTCCCATCCCTTAAACGGCCCAATTAAGCGAAATCACATATGTGCCTGCCCGCAAAATCCTAAAGCGCATATTATGCCGGCATATAAACAGCAACTAAACGGGCTGGCCCACTTACTTCTTGGGCCAGCCCATTTGATTTACGGACCCCACACACTAATTGGGCTGCCCACTTGCTTTAATGTGGACCCCACCAACTACGGGGCCGGCCCGCTAATTAGTTGGGCCAGCCCATTTGCTTTTTGAGGACCCCACATAATAAATGGGCCCCCTTTAAGAGGAAAGTGGGACCCACTGTTTTTCCGGCCAATATCTTGTTGGGCCCCACTTGCTATATTGTGGACCCCACATACTAGACGGGCCTTTAACAGGAAAGTGGGGCCCACTGTGCTTATTGGGTGCCCACTATCTTGTTTGGCCGGCCTTGCTTTATGGTGGTCCCACATGGTAAATGGGCCGGCCCTTTAAGTGGAAGGGACCCACCTGTGTTTTTGGCCCGGCCACTATCTTGTTGGGCCGCCCACTTTCTATATGGTGGACCCCACATACCAAATGGGCCGGCCCATTAACAGGAATGTGGGACCCACCTGTGTTTTTGGCCCGGCCCACTATCTTGGTGGGCCAGCCCACTGGCTATATGGTGGGCCCCACATACTAAATGGGCCGGCCCTTTAACAGAAAGTGGGACCCACCTGTGTTTTGGCCCGGCCCACTATTTTGTTGGGCCGGCCCACTTGCTATATGGTGGACCCCACAAACTAAATGGGCCGATCCTTTAACTGGAAAGTGGGACCCACCTGTGTTTTTGGCCCGGCCCACTAGCTTGTTGGGCCGGCCCACTTGCTATACGGTGGACCCCACACACTAAATGGGCCGGCCTTTTAAAGTGGGACCCCACATACTTCTTGGGCCGGCCCAGTTGCTGTAAGGTGGACCCCACATGTTAAATGGGCCGGCCCATTTAAGTTTTGACCAGTCAACCTTAGAGGTTAGGCCCGGCCCACGTAACTAATGGACCAGCCCAGCTATATAGTTGACCGGTCAAACTATGTCATCTGGCCCGGCCCGCTTAAGACGTGGCAGGCCTCGTGTGGGCCTACCATCTACCACGGGGTTTCAGCCGGTTAACGCCGTTAACTGGCAGTTAACGGCGTCGCCACGTGTCAGTTTGCATGACGTCAGCAGTCAACGGGCTCCCGAAAACACTTCCGCCGGTCCGATTTTCCGTGGCGGAAGGGCGCCTAACGCGACGGACCAAAAAAATCGTCGTTGGACTTTGCCTGACGCAGTTTCGACAACCCATATCGTCGGGTTAGGTCCATAGGCGACGAAAAATGCCCCTTAGTTGACGATTTTGGGACGTTGTCTATCAGAACTTTTCTTGTAGTGTACAAATAGAGATGCATAAAATGCTTAACATGATATGAAAATATAAGATTTAATTGGCC